>JAYMYH010000018.1:350439-950439 GCA_037013635.1 Plagiodera versicolora
CTGTACCGGATAGGTATAGGGAAAGTATACTCAATTAGAATGGAAAATGTTATAGCTTTTCGAATAAGTGATAATACATATAGGGTGTTCCACTTAAAAAAACGGAGTTGCAGTCATTTTCATGAGTGCCCAGATGACACTCACTTCTGAGCCTCCCTGTATGCTGAAACTGAGATTCAGTTCATCTACAGAATACTTGATGGTCTTATGCAGCTATAACCCAAATTGCAATATTTTGTGAATTTGCATTGGGAAAAAATTTATATTTTTCAATGGTCAGGTTTTACACAAAAATTTGACAAAATAATTTTTATCTCGGAAATCGTCACAGATAGGTATAGGGAATCATGTGGAAAATTTGTGAGGAATCTCATGAGGATTCCAAAAATGATATAATATACGAGGTGTTCCATTTGAAATAACAAAGTAGCGACTACTTTCTGATACAAGCGGCAACAATGTATTGATGAGAATATTTTAGATGGATAGAACAAGTTTGATTATCCACGCTCACAAATTTTCGAAATGATCTGTCTTTCTGTTCTCCAGATACGTCTAATGTTCCATCCACTGTGAAAAACCCTGTATATATTATATGTTTCCTTTCGTGAGAAGTTTTATATGAAAAAAAAATAGTAGTTTTATATAAAAAAACAATAGTAGATTGTATTAGACATGTTTTGCAATCATCAATCATATAATAAGACATCATAAATGTTGCAAATTAACTAGTTTTTGTTTTTTTTTTTTCTTTTTTATTTGGCTTCCGGCATTTCAACTAATGTAAGAAATAAAATAGCAATATATGGAAGATTTCAGGTGGATTAGTGATACTGGTTCTTTAGCATTATGCTGTGCTTTAGCTGGGAACATAAAAGCATCAACAATTATGGCAACACTTCACAACGATGCCAAATTGTTTGGAGCGAATCCTTACAATCGTTTGTTTTCATACGAATTGTTCTTTTATTGCGATTTTTTAAATTTGTACGTCTGAGAGCTTTATTGGGCAAAATATTCACCGATGGTGGCGCTGCATTCGCTGCATTAGCTGTTCCCGAAACGCGTATTCTTCAGCAGTTTCATATGGTTCTTACGTGTTTATAGTGGTTGTTAATATTCTAAATTTTGTGTAAAAAGGCTTTTTTTGTGGTGGATTTTTTCAATTAATTGGACTTTTTATGCAAGTACAGAAATAAGTTACTTGTAAGCATAATCAAGCCATATTGTTTCATATTTTAGATCGTCTAGCAAGATGTTCCTAAAACTATCAGAAATTTTTAAATATTTACAAGCAACACCCGACAGTCAATGTATTGTGAAGGAAGAGCAAATACTTCATGCCAATCACTTAATTTGATGTGGTGAGAAGTCGAGTATGAAGTACACTATTAACATTGCAGGTATCTGTCTACAAATGTCTGCTCTATAAAGACAGCCCCATCAGATCGAGGGTACATTTTCTATAATGGAAGATTCGAAAATCATCAAGATGGAGTGCACATACAAATCAGGCTTATCTGGAATTTGCAAGCATGTTTCAGCATTATTATTGAACTGTACAGAGTTGTATTTACTATAATATGGCGAATTATTGTGCCCTGACAATTTTACTGATCCTATAGTATCAAATTCATTGTTTAGTTTTGGGTCTGGATTTCAGGATTGATGTTAGCTCTATGGAGATGCTAATATAAATAAACATTAGTATGTATAAAACCAAGCACAATAAATTATGATCACATGCCTTTCGTTCATCAATGTCTTCCAATAATTCCCATCTTGTTGGCTACATATACTTTATAATTATTTTCTGTTGCACCCAATAACACAACAATTGGCGTTTTTATTTATATTTCCTTCAGACATTTCATAATTGGATTTGAAATCGAAATAACTGTACAAATCACACACGATAGCGAAACAAAACAAAGAAACAATACGCGTTTCGGGAAGTTCACATTATGGCCGCTAGAGTCGCATAAAGTTGTGTTTTGCTCAATATCATCGTATTCTTATCAAAATGCTGAGAGGATTGAGTGGAGATGCCCAGAAAATGGTTGCATCTTTATTAGAACATTTTCAACGAGAAAGGGATAACAGGAGCCCCTTACTTTCATTTTATTTGAAAGGTAAGTAAAGAATCTTCTTGAATATTTATTCACCATAATCTTACAATGGTTGTATAGTTTATATGAAATACGATTATGCAGAGGGTGATTGCTGCTTTAAATGTAGGAATTGAGCTGTGTAGGGAATATCTGCATATTTTCACAAAAGGTAAGCTAAGAACTAAACCGTCCTAGGACTACAACTATACAAAGAATAAAACCAGTAGTGGATATTAATCAACCTCAACAATATCAAATAAGGAACTGTATTTACAATATGTACAAGAACAGTGAGTATTTAGTGCATATCCCATATTATCAGTTGATGAACATTCTTCATAGCAGAGGAACACATAACATTGAAGTCATTGAAATGAAAGTTTGCTCAACATTTGCCACACATCTTTAAGGAAAACATTGATGGAGTTACCTAATGTTGCTATGAAAGGTAATACATTCCTCCAACAGTACGTTCAGTTGAAAAATGAAGGTTTGAGGTAATTTGTCTTCTTTGATGAGAGCTGGATATCTCAGAATGGAACTCTAGGACATTCTTGGCAGGATTCTAGTGTCAAAAGTGTGAAAATATAAAGTATATGAGATTCAAGGTATTCAGAATTAGTATAGTTAGAAGGTGTATTGGAATTATGTTGTCTATTAGATTCATTGTTTTGCATGCTGGTTGTTCGAATGGATTCATTCCTGGGACAAATTTTGGTTTCATTCCTGAAACTGCTAACAGAGTTTACCATAGAGAAATGAAGCAGGATAACGTTGTCAACTGATTTGATACACACCTGCTGCCAAAATGAGAAAATCCTTCCACAATTGTAATGTATGCATTTCACCTCAGCTTCTAATAAAGCAGCAATTTAAGAATGACTTACTAACAATGTGATCGAATTTGATTATGGAATGTTGAAATTGCAGTTACTAACTAATTCAGTACAATTGTAGGCCATAGACTTTATGATACGTGTAATATATTCTTCGATTTTCAGAAACAAACCAGCCCTAATAAATAAGCAGATATATTAGCAGAAATATATAGATATCAAGATCTTTGACTCCCACTTTACATTTGTGTTTTTTATCCAATTGAGTTGATGTGGGTAATCAGTGAATTGAGGGACATTTGAATTTGAATCTGTATTGTAATTTTTGTTGAAATGTGTAGCGTTTACATAGGGTGCGTTCCATTAAGCGCTCACAACGATCACGCTCACGACCACGAATTTTGTCGTTCCAATTGGTTCTGTGCGTCATCGAAACGCCGACCCACCTATTGAGATGGGTCGTCGTGAGCATGAATCATGACGTCATTCATGACATTTTCGCCACCACCCCAACGATCGTGGTCGCCATGTGGAACGTCTGAATGAGTGTTTTGGGCGTTGTGAGCGCTTAATGGAACGCACCCATAATGAGCAAATGCACAAATATTTTGGTCTCACAAATAAATTAATCTATAACTTCTCCAATAACACCAATTAGAATTGGACAGTAATTGGTTTCGAAATATAGAACCATCAAATGATGAACTTTTCTAGATATCATTATGTAGTTATCATGTAGTTCCTTTGAATATTTGGTTCGATTCCTAGCGTGAGAACAGTCCATTATTTCATTCAAACCATTCAACGATTATCCACAATCAATAGTAATCCAAATATGATGATTATATTTTATCAATAGAAAACACTTTCAATACAAAACAAACGGGCAAACCAACCCAAGTTTTTATTCGGAGTTAATTCGGAGCATCGCTGAAAAAGTGAAAAACATGTGGCATCACGGCTAAATCTTGCGACGCGTCACAGGTATCAACCCAGAATAAATAGACTATAGTGGTATTTTCTTAGTTGATTACAACGTTGATGAAAACGGAACAAAAACCGAACATCGCGTTATTCACAATGATCAATTTTTTAGTATGGTACACCCAGTATACAATACTCTCAATCGATGGGATATTGAATACCGATATGAATGGTCCTATGAACTACTCCTAAATGGAGAAGTTATTTATGATTTTTCGAATTTATCAAAATGGCTGTATCATAAATAATTTTTTTTACTTTATAAATGTCAATAAAATCAGAACGTCAAATTAAAGTTTGAATGAAGTGTTAGGCTGTATGCACGTTTGTGTGGTCGTAGAAATAACTAATGTATATTTCGTGCAAATTTTTTTTATTAATTTAAATAGCATAGCGCTTTCGACATTTACGTCATCTTCAGTGCTTACCTGCAAGTAAGTAGAAGGTGTTGAGATTTTCCCAAGCAAATGGAGGGAAAATTTTTAACTTACTTGTCAGGTTTACAAGAGACTAGACCATCAAAATGTTTCCTCTTCCATATGTAGTAACACAACATACAAATTTTCATCAAAATATTAAAAAACATTAAAAACTATAAATTTATCAATCACCACAACAATATGTATTAGTCTATGAATAGGGTGAAGCCATTGTTGGAGTGTGATTGACAAGTGGAAGTTGTATTGGAACAATCAATTTTAACATAGAGGCACAGAGCCACAGACTCACAGACTCATGAGCTTAAAACACAGTGTAGTGAAATTTATTGGTGTGGTTAGTTTGAACTGGAAATGACATCAGTTGTGTGCGTGTGTGTCGAGAGAGACAACAAGACTCCAAGGAGCAACAAGTATTTCTTAATATTTCATCATAGAGAGAACCTGTGGTAGATGTGTTGGGTAAGAAAAGTAATGAGATGCAAGTTCTCCAGAGAATTTTAATGAATAATCTTATTTTAGTTTAAACGTCTATGGAGAGGGATGTAAGCTCTATTCAAGTTGACTTGTGTATTAAGACAGAGTTTATTATTCAGCAATTCATTGTTAATATGGATGTCTTCAAGAAAATCCAGCCTATTATAGTTTTTGGAGTTCACCTCGTGCAAGATTTGAGAGTTCTTGTTAGGACTGAAATTGTGATTATTGAACCGCAAGTGGTGGCCAAATGCAGATGTTTTATTGGCGTTCAAATGTTCGCTTATGCGGGTTCTTAAAGGTCTGCAGGTTCTACCAATGTAAGTGGCGTCACAATCTTCACAATTCAGTTTGTATATGCCACTTTTGGACAATTTATCGATTTGGTCTTTGGAATTGATCAGAGATCTACTTAGATTGTTATTGTTTTTGAAAGAAATTCTGATGTCACTTATATTATTTTTGATTAATTGAGCCACTTTATTAGATATGTTGTCATTTAAGAAGGGCAGTGAAATGAATCTATTAATGTCAGTAATCTTGGGATAAGCTAAATTATGCGAATGTTTATTTTTTATTTTTTGAATCAAAGTGTTTACAAGGTTGGGATTATAATTGTTGTTAACTGCCAATTGTTTGAGAATATTTAATTCATTTTGGTAGTCAGCTGTAGAAAGAGGTGTCTTTAAAAGTCTGTTGATATCTGTGGTTTGAAAAACTAGGAATCAAGTGGTCCGTTTGTGTAGGTTTTCTGTAAATACTGAAACTTAATTTGTGGTTACATTTGTGAATTGTGAGGTCCAAAAAATTCAATGCATTATTGGATTCTAATTCAAGTGTGAATACAATTTTGGGGTGAATTTGATTGATTTTGGATAATAAGTTTTTAGCAGTTTCAATGTCACCTTTCACAAAAACTAAGCAGTCATCCACATATCTAAACCAGTGTAGAATTTCTGAATTGTTATCATTTATAATATATTTATTTTCCAAGTTATTCATGAAGATGTCTGCTAGCAGTGGAGACAAACAACTGCCCATCGTCAATCCTTCAGGTTGTTTGTAATATTTGTTGTTGAAAATGAAAACATCTTGTGAGAGGCAAAAATTCAAAAGAGTTAGTATGCTGATGACGTGGTTGTTGTCGACATTTGCAAGGTTTAGAATTTCATTGACTAAAGGTAGGGTTTCAATTTTGGGGACCGACGTGAAGAGGTTACTGACGTCGAAAGAGATCATTATATTTTCTTGAGGTAACCGTACATTCTTAAGTTTATTTATCAAATCTAAAGAGTTATTTACTGAGTATGTTGGTTTGAAGTCGGTTAGTTCCTTTATAAGCTTACAAATAAAAGATGATAAAATAGAGATTGGAGTGTTTGTAAAACTTACCACAGGTCTGATGGGTATTTCTATCTTGTGAATCTTTGGGAGTCCATATAATCGAGGGACTACTGGATTGCTGGAGATTAGCATATGAGGGGCAGAAAATTCTTCGAAAAACTCATTGTGGATGTTTAGTTGAGTTTTCAACTTTTTGATAAAATTATTAAATGGATTGGATTGTAAAGTTTTAAAATCATTTTCAATGAGAAACCTATCTACTTTGTCGATATAGTCGGATTTATTCATAATGACTAAACAGTTGCCTTTATCAGCTTTTGAGAATATGAGATTGTGATTTTTAATTTTTGTTTTGATTTTTTTAATAATCAGGTTTAAGTGATTCAACTGGACATCTGGTTCGTGAACAAATGCATTGAAAATAAGGTCACCCCAACGTTCGCAAAGATCAAAACTTCCAAGAATGTAAACTTAAATATGAAACTAGAAATGGAACGAAAATTACTCAAACAGACAATCTGCAAACATTACGCAAAACTCCATAGAATAAACTGTGAATTGAAAAATACCTATGATAGTTTAATAAGACATACCGATGTTGCATATTTACAAAATTTTTTCAATGAAGTCATTGATGAAGTGGACCAAGCTAAAATCCAAAAATTTGACAATAGTTAACAAAAAAATCGAAAATTTGACTAAACAGAAACACGACTTGTGGAAAAACAAACAGAAACACCCAAAAAAGTTTACTGACTTCACGTTTCACGATAGAGTTAAGAATCTATCTAACATTATGTTTGAAGACGAAGAAATGGATGTGCTTAAACTGGGACTAAAATTTGCCTAGGGACAGCGGGTCTCTGAGAGAGTTTTACTTGAATTTGCAGTAGAGGTTGATGTAGTTATTGAACAAATCACAAATAATCATAATGTAAAAAAGACCTTACGCAACGAGATTCAAAATTTTCTATATAAAATAAAAAGCAGTAAACAAAGCTTTAACAATTATAGTCAAAAACACTTAAACCTGATTATTAAAAAAATCAAAACAAAAATTAAAAATCACAATCTCATATTCTCAAAAGCTGATAAAGGCAACTGTTTAGTCATTATGAATAAATCCGACTATATCGACAAAGTAGATAGGTTTCTCATTGAAAATGATTTTAAAACTTTACAATCCAATCCATTTAATAATTTTATCAAAAAGTTGAAAACTCAACTAAACATCCACAATGAGTTTTTCGAAGAATTTTCTGCCCCTCATATGCTAATCTCCAGCAATCCAGTAGTCCCTCGATTATATGGACTCCCAAAGATTCACAAGATAGAAATACCCATCAGACCTGTGGTAAGTTTTACAAACACTCCAATCTCTATTTTATCATCTTTTATTTGTAAGCTTATAAAGGAACTAACCGACTTCAAACCAACATACTCAGTAAATAACTCTTTAGATTTGATAAATAAACTTAAGAATGTACGGTTACCTCAAGAAAATATAATGATCTCTTTCGACGTCAGTAACCTCTTCACGTCGGTCCCCAAAATTGAAACCCTACCTTTAGTCAATGAAATTCTAAACCTTGCAAATGTCGACAACAACCACGTCATCAGCATACTAACTCTTTTGAATTTTTGCCTCTCACAAGATGTTTTCATTTTCAACAACAAATATTACAAACAACCTGAAGGATTGACGATGGGCAGTTGTTTGTCTCCACTGCTAGCAGACATCTTCATGAATAACTTGGAAAATAAATATATTATAACTGATAACAATTCAGAAATTCTACACTGGTTTAGATATGTGGATGACTGCTTAGTTTTTGTGAAAGGTGACATTGAAACTGCTAAAAACTTATTATCCAAAATCAATCAAATTCACCCCAAAATTGTATTCACACTTGAATTAGAATCCAATAATGCATTGAATTTTTTGGACCTCACAATTCACAAATGTAACCACAAATTAAGTTTCAGTATTTACAGAAAACCTACACAAACGGACCACTTGATTCCTAGTTTTTCAAACCACCCGCACCAACACAAAATGGCAGCCTTTTATTGTTATATCAACAGACTTTTAAAGACACCTCTTTCTACAGCTGACTACCAAAATGAATTAAATATTCTCAAACAATTGGCAGTTAACAACAATTATAATCCCAACCTTGTAAACACTTTAATTCAAAAAATAAAAAATAAACATTCGTATAATTTAGCTTATCCCAAGATTACTGACATTAATAGATTCATTTCACTGCCCTTCTTAAATGACAACATATCTAATAAAGTGGCTCAATTAATCAAAAATAATGTAAGTGACATCAGAATTTCTTTCAAAAACAATAACAATCTAAGTAGATCTCTGATCAATTCCAAAGACCAAATCGATAAATTGTCCAAAAGTGGCATATACAAACTGAATTGTGAAGATTGTGACGCCACTTACATTGGTAGAACCTACAGACCTTTAAGAACCCGCATAAGCGAACATTTGAACGCCAATAAAACATCTGCATTTGGCCACCACTTGCGGTTCAATAATCACAATTTCAGTCCTAACAAGAACTCTCAAATCTTGCACGAGGTGAACTCCAAAAACTATAATAGGCTGGATTTTCTTGAAGACATCCATATTAACAATGAATTGCTGAATAATAAACTCTGTCTTAATACACAAGTCAACTTGAATAGAGCTTACATCCCTCTCCTTAGACGTTTAATCTAAAATAAGATTATTCATTAAAATTCTCTGGAGAACTTGCATCTCATTACTTTTCTTACCCAACACATCTACCACAGGTTCTCTCTATGATGAAATATTAAGAAATACTTGTTGCTCCTTGGAGTCTTGTTGTCTCTCTCGACACACACGCACACAACTGATGTCATTTCCAGTTCAAACTAACCACACCAATAAATTTCACTACACTGTGTTTTAAGCTCATGAGTCTGCGAGTCTGTGGCTCTGTGCCTCTATGTTAAAATTGATTGTTCCAATCCAACTTCCACTTGTCAATCACACTCCAACAATAGATTCACCCTATTCATAGACTAATACATATTGTTGTGGAGATTGATAAATTTATAGTTTTCAATGTTTTTTAATATTTTGATGAAAATTTGTATGTTGTGTTATTCCATATGGAAGAGGAAACATTTTGATGGTCTAGTCTCTTGTAAACCTGACAAGTAAGTTAAAAATTTTCCCTCCATTTGCTTGGGAAAATCTCAACACCTTCTACTTACTTGCAGGTGAGCACTGAAGATGACGTAAATGTCGAAAGCGCTATGCTATTTAAATTAATAAAAAAAATTTTCACGAAATATACATCAGTTATTTCTACGAAATTAAAGTTTCGCTAGTTAACAATTCACAATTTGTCTATCTTGAGAAAAAAATGGGTTTCAGGCAATTAGAAGAATGTGATATGATTGAATGTGGAAGGTTACGAATAGGAAACGAAGCACTATAAAGTTCAATAGCTCGGTGGCTATTTTTTGACTAACGATGTAACATTTTATCATACCCGATTTTTATGAACGGAATGCACTTCAATTTTATTTAGGCTAACCACATCTCAATGAATAATCAGAAAGGCTTCTCTTATTTTTGTACAAATTTGCTATCGATAAGTTTCACAAATGCACAAATTTTATATTTACTTGCATTAAATAATACTCACCCCAGTTAACTCCATCGGCTACAGCTAAAATAGCTGAATCATTTCTAGCAATGATTCCGAAGCAATCAGCAATGGGATCTCCATTAGTATTTTTTGTAACCTGATTTCGATCGTAGAGAGAATCTGAGAGTCCGTAAATCAAATTGGACTTTCTATTCCAATTTTCAGGAAGCATCGAATCATCAACGTTGGTAACAGAATTGGTTGTTTCTGTATGCTCTCCACCTGAAAATAATATTTTACTCGAAGACTATAGTACATTCTGGTACTTGATGAAAATATAGTGATGATGAAATTGAACGAAATAAAGTATCACTTTCGTTAGTAATTAGAACAATACATAAAAGCATGCTGGCATAGTTGAACTAATTTTACTATACATTTCTTACAAATAATCTAATCATAGAGGTAGTATGTTTCAAAATTAACGATTGTAGTAGATCCATAGATAAAAAAAATAGAACTTTGTATGCGCGTATATATCATTTTGAATGACCCGACTAGACCAAATAGAAGAATTGTTTCATAGAGAGATTCATAAACAACCTTCTGAAGAAATTCGGTATATGGTTGTTCATTTTCATAACGCGAATCTGTTGCAGTTTTTAGATTAGTTGAAAGCTTATAAAATGCATCAACTAATATTCAGAGTATGTTCTCTTCCATTTGGAATATTTTTATAATAATTTAACCGATTATAAAATTCCGTTCTCATGAATCTTAGAATATTCGCTTTTTTTTTCAATTCTTTAAATTCTTGTACACACAACTTTTCATTGAAGAGAGTCAGGAAATTTTTGAAGGTAATTAATTCTTGAAGTATACAATATTAGTTAGTACCCAGCTCAAAGTCCATAGAGACCCAACAATTTTTTTTATCTCGAGTTCGACTAAATTATCATTGCTAAATTATATACGATTCGATAAATCTGTGAATATACAACATTGCGAGTTTGCTCAATATATTGATAAGGCTGATTGATATGAAAAAAAGATCCCATATAAAATTTACACGACATCAAAAAGTCCATGTTTTGAAAATAGTTTCAGATGCACAAGGTGTTGCATTTTTCTGTAATAACAAAACAAATATTTTTTTTTTCAAACGGAACAACCAGTTTATTTTTTGTCATTGAAATGCGCCGGTACCAAGTTATCATTTCGACAAATTGGGGAGTGATGCAGGCTCTAATTAAGCTGTTTCTTCAAAGATCTGAATTTTTTCTGGTGAAGTGAAGTAGAAAATACCAAAGTAGCCGGTATTATTCTGATCAGCATGTATGTTCATACAGGGTATCCCAAATGTTACGTTCATTTTCGTTCACTTCCATTCAAGTTTATGCGAATTTTTCGAATGGAACACTCTGTGTATCAGTTTGTCCTCAGATTCTACATGAAATTACCTATCTGACGATACCAATATATTATATGTTATTCCTAACATTGTTTTGATGAATGAAAAGGCATAATTTTTTGAAATGCCTCATGAATTCTTATTTTCATGTCCTCCTGTGTTGAAGCAGCTGTACGATATACTTCCGATTTCACTGTTCCACAAAGATAAAAATCCATTGATGTTAGGTCCGGCAACCTTGGCGGCCAAGGAATAGGTCCTTCTCGTCCTATCCACTTATCAGGGAACGTAACATCCAACTCCTCTCTTACTTCTCTAAAAAAATGTGCTGGAGCCCCATCTAGCTGAAATCACATGTCATTTTTGATGTGATTGGGTAGATGTTCGGTCAATCTGGGAAAGTATTTTCTGAGAAATCTGAGAAACTCTTGTCCATTCAATTTTCGTTCGAAGAAATATGGTCCGACAACAAAATTATCCAACAATACTGCCCCATACATTGAGGCTACATTTATGCTGATAATGGTTAACATGGAGTTTATGCAGATTTTCGGTACTAAATATGATGATAGTTGTTGATTAACGAACTCGTTCCTGTGGAAGGTAATTTCGTCGGTGAACATAATGCTCTTCAGAAACCTTGCATTTTCCATTATTTTATTTTCAATCGTCTGACAAAACTGCACTTTCTTGAAAAAATCTGCTTCTAGCAATTCCTGATGCAGTTGTACGTGATAAGGGTGAAATCCGTTGATTTCAAATTCCTGGCAACTGAAGATTTCGACATCTCTAAATCTCTGCTGATTTTTCTGACACTCAACTCAGGATTTTCTACCACTGCAAGACTAACAGCTAATTGGTTTCCATTGGTCAATATTGTTTTGGCACGATTAGTTCTTTCGTATTCGATGTGACCTGTTCTCTCAAATCGTTCCTTTAATCCTTCCACTTGTGGATGCCTTCTTTCAGGATATTTTGCAGCATACAAACAGCAAGCCAACAAACAATTTTCTTCACCAGCACCCAATGCATACACTAATCCAATTAGCTCTTCTTTTGTAAAATTCATAATGGATAATCACGGTTTCCAAGCAAATCACAGAACAGACTGTGAACAAATGTCACGATTTACTATTTCGTTTTTGGCAATATTCTAAATCGAAGTCAACTTCAGTTTTTACTGTTTGGTGAAACGTTACAAAAAAACGCGTGTAGGTAAAGCCAGAAACAGACATGCGGTATCCGGCAATTCCCGAATACCAATCGCAATAGAATATTGACTCATGATTTCAGAAAATTCTGTACGTCTGTCGGGATCATCTCCATTCAATTCTGCATTCTGCATTTTATAAGGATGGAATTTTGCTTCTTTCAGAATTCGATGTACGCTGCTTTTAGAAACTCCAGAAATAGTCTTAAGTTGTCTTAAAGATTGAATATTGTCCATCACTGCATGTCCTACAACTGCAACAGCATTTCTCATAGGCTTCTCTCGTTCTTGTTTTTGTTCAGCACTGATTCCGACGTCATGAAATTATTCATCAATTGAAGCACTGTATACATTATTTGAAACTATAGTTCTTGCAATAAATCATTTTCTCATGTAATAAGATTTCACAAAAATATTATTGGAAAAAGTATTGCATAATTCTGTGAACTTTTCAGTCAGATCATTTCAGTTAGTCAATTTTTAGAAAAATGGAATATCTTGAAAACAAATCACGATAGGAAGAAAATTCAGAATGCAACAGGTCCAGAATTTTTCGTAGAATTCGAAAGTCTAGAAATAAACAGATTGTTCCATTTGAAAAAACAAAGTTTATATCACTTCCGGTTCAACCGGAAATGACAACGCATTGAAAATATTTTAGGAAAATAGACACATTGAGTAGTAGCATCCACCAAAATTTCAAGTTTATACCTCTGTTATTTATTCATAAACCCCTAACGAACCAGTTAGATGAATCACCCTGTATAGATTAGCTTTCAATCTCGAATAAATCCGTTGATTGAGTGAATTCATATAAAAGGTTTCCTGATAGTCATGGATACAATTGAAAGAGGAGATAGGGGAGGTGATCTGCAACGAAAAATTTCATAGGAACACTTTTCAATTCTTTACAGTTTTCGAGATATCACTGAATTGTGAGTTTTATCAGTTTTGCATATAAAACGAATTTTTGGTACGGTGTTGTGCTTTTCTATTATCAGTTTTGGTTTATTTTCCGTTTTATGTGAACAATAGGTAACAATCACACTTTGGGTAAGATATAACTTCTATGAAAACTAATTCAATATTGAGTGAATTTCGTATGATCAAATGCGCCAATAGGAATCAAGGACCATAAATATAGAGAAGAGAGTGAATTTCAAAAATGCACAAAACAGTCGCAAAATATCCTTAGACTGCAAAAGGAAATTATTTTGGAGTATACAGGGTGGCTCAAAAAAGTGTGACATATCAAGGTTGTGTTTTTTAAATGGTACCATGTACCTAACTATAACCGTTTTCGAGTTATTGTTTTATTTTTGAAAATGCAGGGTAAAATTGGACTGAATAACATCGAAATGTATAGAAACCATCCCTTCCAATTCTGACCAAGCATTAAAGAGGTTTCAGGGTATATATATATATTTCAAACTCAGATAACTTTGTTATTTTAAATAGAACACCCTGTATTTTTTCAATCAGAACAATAAAAAAATCGATTATCTTCCATTTTATATTGAGGTTCCCTATACCTAGCTGGAATAGTTTTCAAGATATTGGCATTTTCAAATAGTAGTTATCATTTCAATGAATTCTTTGAATCGAAAGAGCTGTGAAACGACATTGATTTGATTTGGTAACAGAATTCTCATCGACAGTTATTATACTTCACTTCATCGAACATTTCACTGTCATCCAGATCCATATTTCAAATTCCGACAGTTTTTGAATATGTGCTTTCCGCAAAGGTGGATTGGTAAGGGAGGACCACGAAATTGGCCAACGAGATCGCTAGATTTTTTTTCATGGGGATATTTGAAAAATGAGATTGAAGACACTCATCCAACCACATTGGAAAATATGAAGGAGAGAATATGGGGTGCTTCTCGAAGAGTGTCGCCTCAAATGTTATTAAATGTTAGGCAGTCTTTCATAGAAAAATCAGGAAATAACTTCGAACAAATTTATTAAACGAAAGTATTCAATTATTCAATCAGAAAGTCACTTTAACCATAGCATGTAGGGTACTTTTTTCATATAATTTAAAGTTTTTAACTCTTGTTTTCTTTTGGTGAGAGTTGCAACGTTGCCTCAATTATGAATACTGTACTTCGGTAAATTAGTAATAATAGCATGTGTTATTTGAATCGTGATCAAACGAGACGAAATTGAATATCTATCCTGGAGAATCATTAGTGCCAATATACGAAAAATATCGTTAGCTGGCGGTTTACTCGCCTTCGGTCAAATATTCGGTAGAAAAAACGCCAACGTCTTTATTTGACCGACAGTTAAGATCAACTAGAAATCAGCTAACATAAGCATCTAACCAAGCCGGCCCCAAATATGCCATATTTGTGTATGTGATAACAATAGTTGAAAAATCTAATGGACATTCACTTCAATACGTGCTTTTTCTATGAGTAGATTTTTTCCTCAAGTGTGTATAGTTGAAATGCAATTTGTGACATTATATAATAATGTATCTAACACCTGTTGAACAATTTGATTCGCTCTCTTAATAGTTATGTAGTTAGTATGAATATAAATAAGGAGTACACTTTGTGAAATATATTCCAAATCCATAGAATACAGAAAAATCAATAGAGGTTTATATAAGATATTTAGAATCAACAATTTCAATCTGCAATTAGGATGATAAGCGCAGAGTGACAGGTCAGCAGCAATAATTACTAAAATTTCTAGATGTTCTATGCAGGATGTTCCAAACCGAGTGGTATATGTATACCGCATTATTATAAAAATCATGGTCTATAACATATTTTCTTGGATTAAATTGTATATTTGATTGAACCTACTCAATTCAACTCTTATTGAAAATTTTAATATGCAATTAGCTTTCCAGCAATATACTGTGAATACCAAATGTAACAAAAACATTGATACTGCATCAACTAATTTGAATGAAAAATCAGTTTATGTCTTTGGAAATACTCTATGACATGAAAAATCCTCCTCCTCACAACATAACAGCCACACCTTCAGTATTTTAAATGAAATAGGTACCCAAAGTATAATTACTTTTGAAGGGTATTCAATTACTTTTGTTTTGTTTCAGGAATATGTATCTTCAAAATGCGTCAATTCAATTCAATTCAATTTTATTTCATCCATTGAGCTGTGAAGCTATCAGACAAGTCAGGTATAACAAATATGTATAATACACGTACAACATGAAAGATTTACAAAAAAAGTTCAAGTTTATCGAAAGTTGTCATAAAATTCATTTACACTATAGGGACAGAGGTCGAGGAGAAGCAATTTTGTTCTTTTCTTGAATTTATGCAGGCTATCCAACAATTTGAAGTCATGGGGAAGGGCATTGTATAATTTGAGTCCCAATATGTTGGATGATTTTTGAGACAGCGAACGTTAGGCAAGTGAAAACTGTTTTTTGATCTTGTATTGTGATCATGAATTGAATTATTCTTAACCAACATTTCGCGGCGCTTATGTATATATGACAAAAGTTCCAGTATATATAATCCACATAGAGGAAGAATCCCATACTGTTTGAATAATTCCCGGCATGAGGTACCACTTGGAGCATTAGCTAAACACCGCACAATCCCCTTCTGCACCATAAAAACATCATGAACCCCAGGTGAGTTTCCCCAGATGGTGATTCCATATGACATTCTAGACTGAATTTCCCCGAAATAGAAAAGTAGGAGCCCGCACATGTCCAGAACTGATTTGAGAGATCTCAGTTGAAAACATTTGGTACTCAGGGTATTAGCTAAAGATTCACAATGTGATTTGAAAGATAGATGTTGATCAAGTCTAACACCTAAGAACTTGGAGCATTCAGCATTCTCGATGGTGTGATCATCTATTATTATTTTCACTGTAGGGATGTTTTTGTTCTGCCTGGTGTGAAAAGTTATATAATTAGTTTCAGTAGTGTTTAAAAACAGAGAGTTATCATATGACCACTTAGAGAGTGTTTGAACACTACTTTCTATTTTGTTTTGAATTTGAATCTCATTACCTGTGAATAAAAGAGTAGAATCATCCGCATACAAACAAGTGAAAGCATTCGGAAGGATCAGGGGTAATTCATTGATATACAGTGTGAACAAAATAGGCCCCAACACTGAGCCCTGCGGGACTCCAATTCTGATTGGGAGTTTACTAGATAAATAGTTAGTTTTCTTATTGTTATCTACACAATTTACCTTCATTCTCTGAAATCGTCCCTCGAAGTAGGAGGAGAACCATTCGTGAAGTTTACCACGGATTCCGTATTTATATAACTTATCCAATAAAATGTCATGCTGGACACAGTCAAAGGCACGGCTGAGGTCGCAGAACACTCCAACCGCTCCTTCGCCTGCCTCCAGGGAAAATAGAATTTTTTCATAGAAGCTGTGAATAGCTGTGATTGTAGAATGTGCCTTACGAAAACCATGTTGATTTTCTACAATTGTGTTGTTTTTATTCATAAAACTTAACAGTTGTTCCAATATCGCATATTCAAAAATTTTTGAAAGTACTGGGGAAATAGTGATTGGTCGATAATTTTTCAGAATTTGTGGATTTCCTTTTTTTAATATTGGTGACACATAGGCGGTTTTCATTCTAGTGGGGAATATCCCCACTTGCAGCGATAAGTTAATGAGATAAGTTAATGGCTTGATAATCTGATTCGCGATTTTTTTTATAATGAAACCTGATATATCATCTGGGCCACAGGTGTGCTTATTTTTCAGTTTATGTTTTATGATGTATAGCACATGTTCCTCCGATATATGGGAAATGAATATGCTATTGATGGAACTTCCGTTTGTTAATGTTGGGATTTCATTTGTCTCATTGGGCTTTTTTATTTTTCGAATAGTTTCATATGGGGCATTCATGAAGAATTCGTTGAAGATTTCAGAAATTTCTTCTGGATTTGAAATGATTTCACCTTCCTGTTTGATTGTTATATTTTCAGTAGATTTACTGCTCTGTTTGCCAAATTTTGAGATGAGACTCCAAGCAGTTTTATTAATGTTCGTAGATTCTTGCAATTTGTTAGCATAGTACTTAGATTTGGTATTATTTATGAGTATATTGTGTTTTTTTTTTTGCATTTTTATATTGTTCCTTCAATATAGGAAAATCTTTTTGAAGGTGAAATAGGTTTTTTAATTTTTTGCTAGATTCTCTTACAGAATCATTGATCCATTCATTATAATTTGTATTAGAAATAGCTGAAGACTTCATTGGACAAGCTTGATTCAAATGGAACATTAAGGAATCGTGAAATTTATTGAACTTTTCATCAAAGTCGGTAGCTAAGTATGTTTGTTCCCAATTTTCACTTTCGAGGGACGCTTTCAGAGTGTTAAGATTCAAGTCACTCAGTGTTCTTTTTTTGGTATATATTTTTCCTGATTCAGTTGATTCCCTTACCCCAGTGCAGAAAAGTACCGCACCATGATCAGAAATACAACTTTCACAGACACACCATTCCCCAATATTAGGCAGATTGGTATATATTTGATCCAGTATCGATTCAGTTTTTAAATTAATTCGCGTTGGACTCTCGATCGTTGCTCTGAGATTATATGATGTGAGTAGTTGTAAGAAGTGATTTTTTTCATTTTTGTTCATTGAATTAATATTGAAATCTCCATTCAACAGTATTAGAGATTTTGAGTCGAACAAAGTGTTCAAAATAATATTCAAGTTGTTTGTGAATACTTCAAAATTTCCCGATGGGGAACGATAGCATGATACAATTATTACACTCTCCTTCATCTTAGTTTCCCAGACTACACCTGCAATTTCTATATCTTTATCTACACAATAAGACGTTAGGTCAATCGGATCTACGTTCAGATCATTTTTACACCATATACTAACTCCTCCACCCCTGTACCTATTTCTACAGTAATGATTAGAGAGATTATACCCAGGAAATACAAAACTTTCCACACTTTCATTACAGCACCAAGTTTCTGTCAGACAGATGAATTTTAAATCATTGTTCACATAATCAGATATAATATTGTCCAATTTTGTTTGAGATATACTCTGAATGTTCAATAACAGCAAGTCATATGCATGAGAAGTGTTCATGGTATTTTCGGTGTTAAGTTGGGAATTTGAAAAAAACGTTGAATGCGGGCATCACTTGGCCATTTGTTTGGATCCATAGCCGTCATCAGAGTAATGATCGTTGGAAATTCTTGATTTGTATTGTATTCTGTTTGTATTATTCAATTTACTGTTTGTATTATTCTTTGTATACTTGTTGTTTTTAATGCATTGCATACTTCATGAATAAAAGTTCTCATAACTGTTAAATTTCTACTAATTCTTAATTTAACATTCTTGTTATAATAATATAAAGAATAACATTGAAATGTTAAATTTATTTTTACCACAAAGTGTCTTTATAAATATTCCATAAAGTTTTTCTTGAAAATGACTGATTACAGAAAATTTAATTATACTTGATATTTGGTGTTCACTATATGCCGTCATTCATAAATTAACATTGAAATTAAGTTGTCCTAAAATTTTGTACATTTTAACTTCTCTAATGTATGTGAATGAAAAGTATTTCTCTCCGAACTTGTTAATTGCTGTTTTTATAGAACACTCGCTGTTAGCTAAAATAAAATCATGTATGTTGTGATGAGTAATAAAATCATTATTTCATACGATCACTTAAAAAAATATTATGTCAAATCGAAGCTGACTCCATGATCATTATTTTTCCCTAATGTCAGTCGGTTTGAAACAATACGTAATTCTATACACAAGTAATACCATGTTCATTATTCATTAGGTGAAATCTTCATATCTTGAAAACTGAACCATTAGAAATTATAAACCCACAAAGAAATATTTCTAATGTTGAATATTCATAATTTAATGAAAGGAAAAAAATGTGTTGTTTCTTAGGTGTAGATACAGATGAAACAGTTATTTAATTACAAGCTACATATTTTGAAGTTCAGTTATATTATTTCATCGACTCAAATATGCACATGCAGAAATTATAGAGCATGCAAAATGATAATTACATAATAAAATTATCATAACGACCGATAATATCTGACTAATCAACAAAAAACATAGCAATAATAAACACCGATGCAACACCATGCTTATCGTTTTACCCCTTGTATTCGTAACAGGTCTTTCTACTTTGATAATTTTTCCCCTTTTCTTGTGATGAAAGGGATTTCCCTCACTTTTTGACTTGGATAGACCATAGCTTTCATTAGAAGATTCAGGTTCACCACTATGTTGTTGGGAACTAACTTTAGGAGTAGACTGACTACTAGTATTTTTTCTCTGAGAAATGTGCTTTGTTTTGTCTTTTGCAATATCGGAATCATGGATTTCTTTAAGGACTATTCCATTCGTTCCAGTTTCATTTTCTTCACATTCAACTTGTTTTCCATTCAAGGCTAAGTTATGCGTACACTCTACAGCAGAACAATTATTGTTATCGACATAAAAGCTTTTCTCTATTTTCGTTGTCTCGATCTCAATATTAAAATCGGATATACTGCCTAAGCTATGGCTTTTGCTGTGTCTCTTTGACTTATTAGTGACACAATATTCATTACCAGCCACTTTGATTACCATTGTGGTATTATCGATGGGTTGTCCTGGAGACAGTTCATTTGGCGACTTTTTTGGTAACTTTGTTGATACTAGAATTAATAAAAAAATCATGAATGATAGAAATTCACAAAAAAGGAAAACATCTGGTTGGAATCAATTAATGATACGATGACATTCCCTATATGATTTTTACTCAGCAATCCACAATAACTTCCACATCTGATTCCTCCCATGAAAATACGATGGCTCTTCTAGTTTTCTTGCACTTCTTCCACACAGAAGGAAAGCTATTTATATGTATTGAATATTTATGTCTTCCATGCCTAGCTGAAGAATACTTGAACATCATAGCTGTAGTCTCTCATAATCATATGATTATACCATAGACATAGTTTCATTTGCAAATTTTTGAGATCATTCCACTTCCATAAATTGAATTTGATACAAACTGTGAAACGGGCAATATACAGAACATTATGTATTATGGTTGTATCCGCTCTTTTTAATAAAGCTTTCTATTTCAGACCATCCCCAATATACCATTATCTTGAGGATATTAACAATGACATGACATGACAAAAAAGTCTATATCTGAAATGGTACAGTCTGTACGCTATTTTTTCAAGTACCACTTACACGCTTCGAAGCAGTTACCCAATGCTCGCACCCTAAAGGCAAAATGTTGTCGTGCTAAGCCATTATTGACGCTGAAGGGGGTTTTGGATCTCTTATTGATGTATTTGCATGTATTTATGTTATCGACAAAACAATATTTTGAATAATTCAATTTTAGTATTATACTCTAGATCTGAAATTGACCGTTTCCGAGTTATTCTGAAAAAAGTGATGGATGCAGCTCATCTATTTTCATCAATCACATTTTCTTAAGTATTCACAGGGTGTACGAAAAAGTCAGATCAAAGTATGAATGAGAAACATTGCAAAATTCAATTTTTTCAAATGGAAACCGAATTTTTTATATACTCAAAATTGATAACATCCAAATTCGTCATATAAAGAAGAGCAATATGGTTCCGAACTGACTTTTAGTACACTGGATACTTTACTAAGTGATTAGTGCAAAATGTTAGTTCAATATTCATGGATCAATATCCCAAACAATGGTATCTACATCAAAATGTTTGATGAGCTACACCATGGTTGGAAACTAAAAAATAACCTTTTTCAATCAAACCATAGCTATGATTTCCAGTTGAAAAAATAAAATATATATGATATTGAACAGTTTTTTTTAAATTTTGACCTCTATATTTTCCTATTTTCTATAGTTACCAAGTTGCCCTATAAAAAGATCAAAATTTGCCCATATTTTTTGTCAATCCATACATTTTTCATTTCACTCAGAATTATGAATAACTTGTTTTCTCAGTGCATCATTTATAAACAATAAATTTGCTGATAAGCTGAAGAAGGATTGAATTACATTATTTTTCATCATGATATTAAATACATATGAATGAATTGATCTACTAGTCAGTTTTTGGGCTCCTATTTCAATATCCATGAATAGGAATACTGTATATCGTTACTGTTAGTGCAAAAGGTCGTATGTAAAAATGAGGAATTCTCCTCAATTTGGGTTATTACGGGAAATGCAAGTTTAAAGTTAATGATTATGAGTTTCATTCATGAAAATTCCGAACTCTCTTCAGAAACTATCTAAAATAATTTTTCAAATATAGGGTTTTGAATTTTAAATCGCTTTGTTCCTAGTTCACAAATTGGCAACAGCGCCTAGTAAGCTAGAAAAAGAACAACATATATTTGTTCTTTGTTGTCTGTACATTTACAATCTAGTGTCTAAGAAGGGTAGAGACAGGAGAGGTATCTGCTATGCTTGGCTGTGTAATTCAATGGGCCGAAAATCGTTTAATCGTATGGCAAGCTCATTACCCCCACTCCTCGGTAGAGATGCGCAGACAACGTACTGCGCAGCTTTCATATCTCTCTCACACTCTGTCACTTCTCGTTGACGGTGAACGGTTATATTTTGTTATATCAATCAACAGTCAATTGACAAGTTGTAATTACCGTTCAATTATTGACATTTACACGTACTTCCAATTGTAGGGACGTTATCAATCACGTGTAGACGACACTAATTTTTATTTGAATTCAATAGATCTGTTCTTGCAATCGCAAATTGCAGAAAACGTATCGCGTGCGCGTACCGTGCGAATACGTAAATATCAGCCAGCTGTTGTCAAGTGACATTTCTCGGGAACGCGCGCCGCACACTCTGCCTCGCGGGAAGATGCGCAGCGCATCATAATTGATCACTGCGCATCTTCCCATCATAAGTGGGAGAAGCGAGCTAGCCATACAAGTTTTGGCCCACGTCACTCAGAGAGATACCTCTCCTGTCTCTACCCTTCTTACTAGTGTCAAAATTTGTCGGTTGTCATAACCCAACTTTTTGTTTATACTTTGTGGCTGGTAAAGAATACTTGGTTGAATTGTTTTTAAGTTATTTGATACAATATTATACATCAATATAATAGTCCAACCCGAACAACAACCTTACTTAGAAGCCAAACTACGCCAAACTTAAACATAACCTTAAAACCTGAGTTCTCTCTCTAACTTGGTCGTTGCCTCCTTTGTGATGCATGGAACGTCATGCCTCATGGAATAGAAATAAGCAGAATGGATTTCTAATCTGATGGAAATCTAGCCATCTTTGTTTACCTAATCAACGTAACGAATTTGTTGTCCTTTTTTATCACTGTAATCCGCAGTCGATGTTGCCAAATGGTGAATTAGAAACGAAGCACTTTAAATTCCCATATTTATTTCTGTTTTTTAAGTACTTGAAATATTTTTTTTAGGAAAAAGGTTGAAATGATAAATTTAAAATGCGACGTTTTAAAGATATATCATGAAAAATACTTCATTATCGTCTGAAGGAGAATTCCCCATTGTCCATTTTTATTTTATTTGTGCTAAAGGTGACATTTTGCAGTCTGCAACTGCTACAAAGATTTTGTATGATCTATTACAAGTTATGGTCAAATGTAAAAAAGTCGTAGGTTGTGCAGCTGATTTTTTTTTATGCTCCCCTGTAAAGTAGTTAATTTTCACATAGGACCTTTTGCACTAACAGTAACGATATGTTACCCGAGGCATATGACCTTCAGAAATTTAAAAAGAACACCAATTCCTACCCCCTTTCCCTTGCTTCTCACGATGTTTTCTGAATATTACAGGATGTCTCCTTTCGTGAGAAGTTTTATATAAATAAAAAGATCAAAACTGAATTTGTTTCTATAAGAGTTTTCATATTTTTATTATATTAGTAACAATTTGAGTTGATCAAATATAAGATTTTTTGTGTATTCAATGATTTATACTCATATAAGAGCAGTAAAATAAAGTGAGGTGAGTAAAAAATAAAATCACACCATTGAAACATTCCATTTGAACTGATATCATTGAAGATTCTTCATGTATATTTTAATTTATAAAAATGTAAATATCAACATACTTACCAGTTTCAGCGTCATGAATGTCAATATAATCAATATCAGCATCTAACATTGATAAATGTTTTTCAGTTCTACTAACAGTAGTGAGGCCTCCATTAGGACCTGAATAACAGCCTATCACAGTATTAGGTCCTGTATTATAGTGTGCCAAGCTGTAGTTTGGTAAATCAGTTGGATTTTTTCCATAAATAATTGGTGGACCTTCTTGAAGGGTAATATGCCTAAATTTTAATATAATGTGAATTAAATTATAGGACATTGGATTAGATCATACCCTTGCAAATATTTGGTAATGAAAGAATTTTCATTAATGTTGTGCTTCTTTTCTCTTGGTTCATTATGAAAACTCAACTGCCTGAAGTAGCTTGAAACCCGTTTTCTTAAGGAAGGCATATCTAAGGAATATAAATGAAACTTTCATTTAGTTCACGGTTGTTTCTATATTATATATCTATTATATACCTATGGTTCTCTTTACCTGTTTAATTACTGTTGAATATTCTTAGCATTCCATTGCTAAAGGTATAAAACATATTTCAAATTTTTCTCTACCCTTTAATGACCATAACAAAAATATTGTAAAATTCAAATACTGAATCAATATGTATCATAAATATAAAAAAATACTAATTCAGTGATTTTTGTATTTACAAAAACATACTGAAATGACTAATGAGAGATATGATGACTTGACCACTTGACATTGAGAACTTGACAGTGACTATGAATGAAATTTCTTTTACTCCAACGTCAATAATAATAATAATAATGAGTTGAATCCGAGGAGGATTTAGGCGAGTATAATCACGTGATTAATCTTTGACAGTACGTATAGTAAACGAAACAAACGATTAGGACTCGAATGGTAGATATAATCGATGACAGAAATATTATATCTTGCAAAATTGTCTCGAATAAATAAAAATCATTCCTAGTTTCTGCTGATCGGATCTGATTTGTGATCGGCTGACAAAGTGACAATCTAGGGTGCGTTCTATTAAGCGCTCACAACGCCCAAAACACTCATTCAGACGTTCCACATGGCGACCACGATCGTTGGGGTCGTGGCGAAAATGTCATGAATGACGTCATGATTCATGCTCACGACGACCCATCTCAATAGGTTGGTCGGCGTGAGCGTTTCGATGACGCACAGAACCAAGTGGAACGACAAAATTCGTGAGCGTGATCGTTGTGAGCGCTTAATGGAACGCACCCATAGAGAACAGGACATTCATGTTTCGCTATCTGCAGCGCTGTCTTCTCTATTCTCAATTTGTCAGCCAATCACAAGTTCGATCCGATTAGCTTTTTGAAAGTAAGAATGATTTTTATTTATTCGAGAAAAATTCGCGCAATATATAATCACAGAGAATATGTGAACTATATATATACTCTGTGATATAATATTTCTGTCATTGATTTTATTTATCATTCTTATCATCAAGTCCTAATCATTTCTTTTATTTACAATACGAACTATCAAACATTAATCACGTGATTGAACCCCTATCCTCCTAGCGAATAATTATGCCATCTTTTTCTTGAAAAATGGTGCAACCCCCATCACTCAAAAATGCCATAGATTCCAGACCTGAGTATATGATGCCATTTTGTTTTCATCTGACAGCATCGTGGGGTGCGTTCCATTAAGCGTTCACATTGATCACGCTCACGACCACGAATTTCGTCGTTCCACTTGGTTCTGTGCGTCATAAAAATAAACTCAAGTGGAATGTGGAATCTCAGTCGTCGCCATATTTGCTGTTTAGTGCTTGACAATTGCATGCAATTTCTCAAAACACTCATGCCGACCCACCTCCTGAAATGGGTCGTCTTGATCATAAATCATGACGTCATTCATGACATTTTCGCCACGACCCCAACGATCGTGGTCGCCATGAGGAACGTCTGAATGAGTGTTTTGGGCGTTGTGAACGCTTAATGGAACGCACCCTTGGATAGGTCTAGACACGGTCATACACATACGATCGTGGGTCTAGAATACCTAGGGTGCGTTCCATTAAGCGCCCACAACGCTCAAAACACTCATTCAGACGTTCCACATGGCGACCACGATCGTTGGGGTCGTGGCGAAAATGTCATGAATGACGTCATGATTCATGCTCACGACGACCCATCTCAATAGGTGGGTCGGCGTGAGCGTTTCGACGCACAGAACCAAGTGGAACGACAAAATTCGTGGTCGTGAGCGTGATCGTTATGAGCGCTTAATGGAACGCACCCCTAGAGAGTTGAAGTAATCACAGTACGTGAGCAGTCCTAGACACGGTAACGTAAGAAATATGACGTTCCTGATATACATCTAAAATGGTGTTGAAGTATTTCATCACGTTAGCACAGAACTCACCTAGGCAGGGAATGTTAAATAATATTAGTAATCTTAACTTCCATGCTGTTTTATGTAGTTTAACTGTATGTCCTGTGCCGTTCGCAAGTTATCGTCCTCGTTTCGTGAGTTTTTGGTTAGCGTACGTTCCCTCTTTTAGCACCCGTTAGATAGCGTGCTGATAGCGTGAGTCTACGTACACCCGTAGACCCACAAAATACGAAAACGTGAAAACTTGTGCAATGAGCATGCCCAAATGTCAAAATGAATCCTAACGTTACCGTTCGTGGAACCACTTCAACTCTCTCCTGTCAGAAAATTCTAAACGGACAGCCTAAATCTTGACGTCACAAGCTTAAAAACCTTTCAGTTGAAACTGAGAATGAAATTGTTTGTATATGTTGACTCATCCTTATGAAAAATCTTATGGATAAAACAATGCAAATATTTCTTTATTTGGAAAGGTTTTTTGGGCTCCGACCATAGATTGCTCTGACCATTTTGACGTCACACTTGGGTAGTACGTGA
The DNA here is from genome assembly GCA_037013635.1 of Plagiodera versicolora. Taxonomy (NCBI): domain Eukaryota; kingdom Metazoa; phylum Arthropoda; class Insecta; order Coleoptera; family Chrysomelidae; genus Plagiodera; species Plagiodera versicolora. The sequence goes on from JAYMYH010000018.1 coordinate 376,865, forward strand.
CGTGGTACATTCTCAATTCTGTTCTGTCAAATATTTATATTCACTCAGGAGGAAGTGCATAATTTAAACTACATTTTGAATCATTAAACCATTAAAATACACACGATATCAGAATGTCTTTCTCACACGATTTATATCAAATTTTTCAACCATATTATATATTCAATATTTTATTGAGTTTATCATATATAATATTGAAACGTACTCCAGTTCTATGCAACTATTTATTCGCCGTAGATACTTGTGAATTTGAAGGGGTGAGACATGTATATTTGTTTCCACAGAAATTAATTGAATCCACTTCATTCCAGAGAGAAACGGAAATTTTATTCTTTCTTATTATAGTAGTAGCAATGAGAACCAGGAAGGCAGGTAGTGTCTCAATGATAAATTATTTATCATCTAGTTTTATTTATACCAAAGTGGCTAATTTGATCCTATGGTTCAGTGCGGACTATTTGATGGGGATTGTATATGCAATAATTTTTGTTCGTAAGTGTAATTTTGCAATTTTCAGTTATTTTGGGGTTCAAAAATTTGTGGGAGCTTAGGTAAATTCAAATGAATATTATTTTATATTGATATTTGAATTTATTTGATGTTAAATTATTGATTATTTTCTAGTTGGTGCTTTATTATTTCCTGAACCCACCTATTCTGGTCCTGATAAGGTTGTTTATTTTCGTGGAGTCCAAGGCCTAGAAGAAGAACTCACTAGAGATAAAACAACCACATGGCTAGTAACATTCTATACTGCTTGGAATCCTGCTTGTGTGACATTTGCTCCTACATTTGCAAAATTAAGTAGTGATTATTACTTGGAGAATCTCAAATTTGGAAAGGTTGATATTGGTCGTCATCCTGATGCTGGTAAAAAGTATCATGTCAGTGATAGCAGTATGAGTAAACAGTTACCAACTGTGATATTATTTCAAGAAGGAAAGGAGGTTACAAGAAGACCTATGGCTGATTCAAAAGGAAAACTTATAAAATTTGTATTTTCTGAGGAAAATTTCAAAGCTGGCTTTGGAATGAATATTCTTCATGAAACATGTAAGAGCCAACTAAATGTAAAAAGCAAAGCTCATTCTGAATAGTTTGGGTCCACATCATTTTCTATAAAAATACTCTTTTTGTGTTTTCAAATTGTAATCTATTTATTTAACAAAGTTTTTAGCAGGTTATTATTTACCTGTTACAAACTGAAACATTTTTTCAATCATCCAAAGATTTTATGAGTAGTATAGTGATATAAATAGTGTGAACCTGTATGTTTGTTTGTAATGACAGTTTGAACAAACCAATTTGAAAATAACTCATCTTCCATATAGTAATTCACTAAGAAAGAGTAAAGAATGGCCTGCACAAAGAGATAGCTTTACACATGTGCATAGTGGTCAGATTTCGGGATTGCCTATTTGCGGAAAAATTTAGTGATTTTATATACATAGGAAACTAATAAACAACTGAATGTTTCATGTCTTTCATCCTTCCCGTTTTATTGTGTTTGGCATAGAGACGAGTACGTAGGGTGGGTATAGTGGAAGAATTTCGGCGAAAAGCACTGTCTCTATTATGTAGGATTATAATACACTCGCTTTCCTCATTCCTCTTATAGGTTTCTCCCTATAAACCCTTTCACTCCTCACTACTCTGCTTCATTTTTCAATCCTAGGGATTTCATATCTTGTAAACATAGTATTTGATGCAAACTGCTCATATTGCCATTCGCCTTGCATCTATCGTATCTTGAATCCTACATTTGTATACTGTTTTTTTATTCGTATTAGTTTAGTATTTATATAGTCGTATAATCAAATTGAATGATTATTTTTTAGATGAGATGTATGTATTGAATAAAATAATTCACAAATGCAATGTATCCTGAATTAACGATATACGCTTGAGTTAAAACGTTTTTATGGTATAGTTCAAATAATTTGTGATTTAATCATATTCCATTCGAAGAGTAGAGAGTATATCTCGAAAAACGTTTTGCAAAAGCCTAAATATTTTTGAAGGAATTTTACCAAAAATTGTATGCTCTCGAACCCTCCAAATAACACACACAGATGGGTAATTTTTTAGACCAAATACTTCGTGTGCCACTACAGAGATCTCGCTCATCTCAAGATATTCGAAATTGGTTAAATCGGGGCAAAGTTGCACATTTTGGTACTGAACAATAATTTGAAAAGAAATCGAGAATATTTTCGGAGATATTGCGAAAAAACGAAAATTGTCGATTTTATTTATTACAATATTAAATCACAGTCCTCAAGTTATTTATTACCGATACTGCATAATACATGCTTATAGAGAACATTTTTGTAGCTAAAACTGATATTTAATAGAACGAAAATAAGAGATGCTGGTAAACTTGAAAATTATAAATTTCATACAAAATTAGGAAATGTTGTATGACAACATAAAAGAGAGAGGATGAAATAAAGTTGAGAAAAGTCTGTTTATATTCAAATAAATATAAGTTAATTAACAACTTTATTCAGAATCTGAATTAGGTGCCAGAACATCGCCTAAATTATTTCTTGAGAATGTCGATTCAAAACACCTTCCAAAAATGAGCTTAGCTTTTTTAGTTTTCGGTGATTCCGGTGATTCTGCTATCATATCATTAAAATCATTTGGATCCCCAGATATTTTGCTGGTTGTTTCTGATTTGGTTTTCAATGTGATGTCTCTTTGTTTGGCTTTTTTGACGGTTTGCAGAAACATGTCCTTTTTTGAACTATTTTTCTTTGATGTCCTGTCAAATTCTACGTCCATGTCATCCCAGTTTTCATTCTCGAGAGCATCTTGATCATCTTGAGTAATATCGCCTTTGTGTAGTTGAGTGATTTTGGTAGGAATGAAAGAACTTGTCATTGTACTCTGCAAATCACTATAAGGATTCAGAGTTGCTACAATAAAATTCACCTCAAATGTGAAACTTTTCATTACAATGAAAAGTGGCCTGGAAAGAAGTATGTAATAATTTTTAATTCAAGGTTCATTATCGATTTTGGAATGATATACAGTGTGTTTAAAAATACTACGATTCTACAAAATTTACATAATTTATCGCACATCTTTATTGACTAGCAACAAAAACATGATTACCCCATATTTTGAAATTGACTCATCATGACACAGCAATTTGACAGATAATTTATAAAAATCATGATAATTAATTCATTAGAGAAGGAGAATTATTAACCTAAATTGTCGTATCTTTTTTTTTTCGACTCTTACAAAATAATTGTGTTATGATCGAGAATTTTAAATTACAGTTTTGTTGGTGTTTACTTGGTATTTACCTTCCTCCTTTGTCAAAAGTGAGATCTATATTCAAATTGAATGCTTCTGCAAATTGCATTGCTGTTCGGAAGGGTTTCAATGAAAAATTTACTGTTGTTTCTTCATTTGCTTTAAATACTATAAATTCGGAACCATTAACATTCACGTGACTTCGAACAGACTTTGGACGAACTGGTGTACCTAAATGAAAAATTTCAAAAACCATTAATAATTAGTACTTTTATATTGATAAACATACCTACACAATAATTTCGAACTACAACTTTATCTTTGAAAATTTCGAAAGTTATTTCATCATCAGATGTACTGAATGTATTCACTAGATTATTATAGAAGGCACTACTGCTGACTATATTATTGGTTCCCAGGTTATTAGGGGTACCAATCGAGAGAGATTCTGCATCCATGAGTCTTAATTTATGAACCATAAGAATGTCATCACATTTATACTTCATCTTAAATACTATCATATCACTATTATTTTCATATTCAATCTTCAGAAAATCTATCTGAAACAAAAAATATACAAAACAAATCACTATTAGCAAATATAATAAAGATTCAAACAATATGACACCTGTAAAATGATCTAGATACCTCTAAAACTACTTGCTAACAACAATTCACTTTAACTGAATCTGAATAAAAACATTACTATGTAGTAAATTAAATTTAAGGAAACTTCTAATATCATACTCTCATTGTGATAATTACAGTCATGCCAATATAAATTTTCAAAGGAATTGAAAACAATTAGAATGATGGATATATTCATTTCCAACAAATTTCAGTGAAGAAAATTATTCAAACCATGTTTCAATAAAGTACTGTGAAAGTCTATTAAGCAATCAGGATTTGGATCAGGAATTGTACAGCAATATTTCAGGTACGTATTCTCTGGTACGAAATAAGGAAAAAAGTTCCTATAAACATGTGTCGATCCGATCTCGTTTATTAGCGGAGTTACAGGGTGTTGAAAAAATAGGTTTTTATTTTATTATGCTTGATCTACTGCAAATAGAACTTTCAAATTTTGTATGAGTATCAAGCAATGGGTGCTGTTTAATATGAAAGTGAATGTTTTCCAAATACCATAAAGAGTGTTGCATTTTCCAAGGTCTTAAGTGCCAAGGAATCATATGGATTCGTCGTGCTCAATGTTGCATTCAACAAAATGGAGGCCACTTCGAACAATTCCTTTCAACACCCTTTAACTCCGCTAATAATCGAGATCGGACACATGTTCATGAGAACTTTTTTACCAGAGAATACGTACCTGAAATATTGACGTGCAATTCTGAAACATCCTGTATAAATTAATCCTTTATTTAGTCCAAGACTAATGTGTACATGTACAAATAAAAAATCAGATAAAGATAAAAACAACATAACATCCAGATAAAAGACCAGGTACATAAACTAAACTAAAATACATTGGTTACAAACAGACAGCAAGAAACATAGTCAATAACCAAAAAACAATGAATATGGACACTCTCAAAATCGTAGGCACCAATACATAGGTTTGTTGTCAAGAAAAAAATACATTTCTAAGAAAACTAAATTAAATAAATCAAACAGGTTCAAGTCATTCCCCGAGCAAGTGGTCTCTCAGAAGAAAACTGCAATGAGGCTGTACAATTTTGTTCAAGAACATTCAAGGAAAGGATGTGAAATTTCCGACTTCAAATAGTATTAATTTCTCAAGATAATATTGCCAAATTTATTTCTTGGGCCAAAATATATAGCTACAAAAAATTTACACCAAAATCCTGATTGCTTAATATGTAGACTTTTACCTGATATACTTCGCAAGTGTATTCATGTATAGAATTTCAATATATTTCTTAAAAGGTATAATGATTAAGAATTGAATAATTTGAAAAATATTTTTGCCCAGAACCCAACATAGAATTAATACTCAAATGCTAACCTTTTTTTCTAGATGTTGGCCTTTGAATAGTGGTAACAATGTTTTGATGTGGATTTTGCAAAACAGAGATTGTGTTTGTTCACTCAGTTCATCATTATTCACTTCATAGCTTGAAAAGAAGTTATCCAACAAGTGGCAACTTGCACAAACTGTTTTCCTACTGTTCAACGTTACCAAACTGAGTTTTTCTTGACAAGATTCTATGTAAATATCGTCACCAACTTTTGCTAAAGCTTGTAGAACCCTTGCAAAAACTACAATAAAAAATGTTATTATTGATATATGATTTTGATGTATCTAGTATTATACATTCTTACCTTTCAAATTCAATCCGGGGATTATACAATTCATGTTAAATGTTGTTTATTGCATTTTTCACATCCTGTTCTATCAGAAAAACACGAACTTACCATTCACTTATTTTATCACTAATATTTGAAATACAGTCTTCTTCTTCTTTTCGGTTTGATTAGCCTTAGTTACCAAACAAACTTGTCTGAATAACTTCTGAAGTGATTTCTTCACTTGATTTATCGATTACTTCTTCTTGTTTTTGGCTTTGCTTTTGTCTGACTTCACTTTCTCGGATTGGTTGTTTCAAACAATTGATAGTTGTCTGTCACTCAAACCAATTTTCAGCTAATCACAAGTATATTGTTTACACAACAAGATATGAAATGTCATAGACCATTCCAGGTCACCTGATTTTGACATTTCCGCCATATTGCTTGTGGGGCACACAAAGTACCAATCTCCATTTATTCAACAGTGGTGGTTCTGACCTGTTGTGTCAAATTTGGTGATTACAAAGTTTATTCTTGTGTTTCGCGAGTGATTTTATGAAAAAGGAATCGTAGTGATTATTATCTTTCGCTTGAGAAAGATATTAAAGTGCGATATGAACAGAAGTTGAGTTTTATAAACAATATAGACCCCTACGCTTTAGTGCCAGGAGAAATTACTAAAGACTCAAGTTTTCTGCCCAGTGTAGGCCAAATAGACTTATTTAATTACCAGTCATAGTTTTTATAGCGGGGAGCAGATGAAGGCTCACAAGTCTTTGCAGGCCTATAAGTATTATGAGGCTGGATTTGTTTTGGAAGTTTTGGCAAACTTTTCCCTTGTTTATTGAAAACAAGAAGAGATAAAACAAAAATGTACACTATACTTCTGAGACTATTCATTACTAAATAAATAAATTATTCCATCCTGACTTTTAATACTTTGGTATCCCATATATTCACTGAAGGTACCCAATCAGGATTGTTTTTATCCTCTAAGCTCAACTGGCTCCACTAAAATTAAAATATATAAATAAAAAAACGAATTAGCAACAGAAAAAAATACTCTTATTAGTTCACCTATTTTAAAAAGGCAACTTACATACTTGTTACAAAGTGTTTTTCAGATATTCTTGCATTGTTTACAAACGTTTCATTCAACTCTCCACGTTTTGGTACTCGAATCCATGCCATACGACGTTCTTGTGATAATGCATCTAAATTTTCTCCACTCCCTTTGTAAGCCCTAGGAAATCGAAAAAAACGAAGTTGATCCCTTTCCCCCCTTTAGAACACCCAACAACTGCACAAAAAGCTGGTATTTTTAAGAGAAAGCAATTAATTTCGACCTGTGATTACGTTGTTTTTGATAGGATTATTGATTTGTGCCTTGTGGGCCTGTCAATGACGTCACCTTGGAATGGTTTATAGCGTGTGCGTTCCATTAAGCGCTCACAACCAATGATCTGATGATATACTCTACTAGGGGTGCGTTCCATTAAGCGCTCACAACGATCACGCTCACGACCAAGAATTTTGTCGTTCCACTTGGTTCTGTGCGTCATCGAAACGCTCACGCCGACCCACCTATTGAGATGGGTCGTCGTGAGCATGAATCATGACGTCATTCATGACATTTTCGCCACGACCCCAACGATCGTGGTCGCCATGTGGAACGTCTGAATGAGTGTTATGGGCGTTGTGAGCGCTTAATGGAACGCACCATGATCCCTTGCGTCGATGTGCTGTGCAAAGCATTGATTCCAACATTAAAGAGAGAAGGAGCTATAAACTATATGTTGAGAGCAACTGAGAAAGGTTGAGTTGAGAGGCAAAAAGCAATGAATTTAACATAATTGAAAATATCCATTGCCTGCCAAGCATTTGTTGATAATGAATCATTTTTGTATGATATCTAATCATTATAGGCCCTCAAATTCAAAAAATATGAGTTTAGCTTGCCTCCTTTCTGATAACTTATGAAGCACCTTTATGTTTGGCTTCATGATTTGAATATTTAAAAAAATTTTCAAGTATTTATGTGGAAACTGACGATGAAAAATCAAACAGGTATAAAAATAAAAATTGTTTTAGAACGATATTCAAGTAGGTATACACTTTATTGGGTACAAAAATATTTTTTTTCTTTTGTACAAAAAGTTGAAGCAGGTGGGCTTTGAAAAATGTTGGCAATATTCCGAATGTACAGGGTGGGCAAATTTCGATTATTTGTATAGGGTATACTTAACTCGGTATGAGATACAAAAAAATAAAGGTCGAATTCTCGGTCTCTTTTTTCGAGACGAATTCACTGACAAATACAAAAATTTGGTACCGTGTATTTTGTTATAAACAAAAGTTCGATCTTTCGAGAAGTCAAAATTACAACTTTTTTTCGAGACAATATAAATTTATTGTGTTCCGAGTTACCCTATACAAACATCGGAATTAGTAGCTCACTCTGTAGATTTTTCACTGATTGAACAAAATTAATTTTGTATACTTATATGTCTGATTCGTTCTTTCATTTCATTTATTGAACTCACACACAGGTAATATATCTTGTTTAACTGCATTGGTTAGCCATTGAGACCTTAACTTGACTGGCTCCTTCACTAAATGGTTTGGAAATTTGAAAATGCTAGGAACTGCACCACTTTTCAAAGATTCAAAATTAACAATGTAATCATCAGGACAAATATGTTCAGAACATAATTTTGCAGCACTTCCTTTAATGAAGTTTTCCCTTCTCATAGCAACTAACCATTTTTTCCTGATGCTCGGATTTTTTGGAAATCTGAATCTCACAACATCAAAATCATTATTTCTGAAGCCTCACATGCCTTAGCTATGAAATGATATATTTTTTTCTTTGTGGAATCTGTTGGTACAACCATAGGCTGAACAAAAAGTCATCTTCATGAAATATAGTTATTAATATATAATATATAAAGTCAAATGAAAAAAAAGTTATTTTCACTACACGCACAAATCTCAGATACACCCTTAATAATGCACTTTGAAAATGAAAGTAATATACACTCAAATAAGACCAAAATTTGAAAAATAGTTGTTAGCATCTATTAAATCCATAAGACCAACACAATGTTTTGCCTTTCCTCAGCTGATTTCGATCATTGTGTCTCACTCTTATGTTGGAATCGATACCTCTCTCTCTACAGTCCATCTAGGGTGCGTTCCATTAAGCGCTCACAACGCCCAAAACACTCATTCAGACGTTCCACATGGCGACCACGATCGTTGGCGTCGTAGCGAAAATGTCATGAATGACGTCATGATTCATGCTCACGACGACCCATCTCAATAGGTGGGTCGGCGTGAGCGTTTCGATGACGCACAGAACCAAGTGGAACGACAAAATTCGTGGTCGAGAGCGTGATCGTTGTGAGCGCTTAATGGAACGCACCCCTAGTAGATATATAATAATAGATCATTGCTCACAACGATCACGCTCACGACCACGAATTTTGTCGTTCCACTTGGTTCTGTGCGTCATCGAAACGCTCACGCCGACCCACCTATTGAGATGGGTCGTCGTGAGCATGAATCATGACGTCATTCATAACATTTTCGCCACCACCCCAACGATCGTGGTCGCCATGTGGAACGTCTGAATGAGTGTTTTGGGCGTTGTGAGCGCTTAATGGAACGCACCCAGCGTGGTCTATAGATTTAATATCCTAACCAAATGAGTAACAACAATCATTTGTTTGGCCCCAATATCACATCCCTTCTATATAGTCTATTTCAGCTGGGTTGATACCTGCAGTGACGCGTCGCCAGATTTAGCCGTGATGCCACATGTTTTTCACTTTTTTAGCGATGCTCCGAATTAACTCCGAATAAAAACTTGGGTTAGGTTGCCCGTTTGTTTTGTTTTGAAAGTGTTTTCAACTGATGAAATATATTCTTTATATTTGGATTACTATTGATTGTGGATAACCAATGGTTCGAATGATATAATGGTCTGTTCTCATGCTATAAAGGAATCGAATATTCAAAGGAAGTACATGATAACTACATAATGATATCTAAAAATGTTCATCTTTCAGTATCAAATATATTCTTTCTTTCTCATTTGATGGTTCTATATTTCAAAACCAATTACTGTCCAACTCTAATAGGTGTGTTTAAGAAAAAATCTAGAAGTTATAGATTTATTTATTTGTGAGACAAAAATATTTGTTCATTATTTGCTCATTATGTAGATCGCAATAAAAGAACAATTCGTATGTAAACAAACGATTGTAGGGATTCGCTCCAAACAATTTGCCATCGTTGTGAAGTGAACGATGGCAAATTGTTTGGAGCGAATCATGAGCGAATCCTTACAATCGTTTGTTTACATACGAATTGTTCTTTTATTGCGATTTTTTAAAATTGTTCTTTCGAGAGCATAGGGTATGGTCCGTATATATATCCTTGGTTACTTGGGTTAGTAAGTTGGCGGTCCGTATATATCAAATTCCTGAAAAAGCGGTGACTATTTCCTGAAACTTCGGTGAGTTATCTGTCACCAGAGCAACCATACTTTTATTCTGGTAAATTCGGTGAGTTCTTGTCATTTGTCACTTCAGATTATCGTTCATGATTACTAAACATTTGAGTGATTATAAAGAGTTCTGAAGGAAAGCATTCATCAATAAATGTCCTTGGAAACAACAGAGGTGAATATTTCCTTATGAATTATTTGTAATGTTGATATTGGCAATCAACCTCCATACTTCTGTCATGTCAATATTTTGTTGATTGGTGACAAGCGGTCCGTATATACAAAGCAGGTTACCTGAAATATTGGAAACCGCTAGTAACCACTTTGAAAGTCTTGGCGATATACGGACCATACCCTTAATATCATGGTATTCTTATCAAAATGCCGAGAGGATTGAGTGGAGATGTCCAGAAAATGGTTGCATCTTTTTATTAGGGTTGCGTTCATAAACTTACTCAGAGTATGGACTGCTTACTTCGAATCGTTCGTGAACGTATTCTAGAGTATGCATTGACTATTTAGGAGCAATGATCAACATATATTTCTAATCACGTGATCGTACTCTTACTCTACTCTGTGAGTAAGTTTATGAACGCGCCCTAGGCATGTGACATTCAATATGGCGAGAGTAGGCAAACAGCTGTTTGAAGGGTCATAAATCATTTGGTTCGTTGATGGTTCGTTGTGAATGAATCATTTAAACGGCATTATCTCCAAAGCTGTGTGAGTTTGTTGTTGATGATAGACTTTTTGAGATACAGAGTGTGAATTTAAAGGCATTATTGTTGGAAAATCCAGATATTGGTAAAAGGTAAGCTGAAAAATCCAATGTTTATTTACAGATATCAAATGAAGCTGAAAATAGAAAATGATGTAGACCCTTTCACATTGAACATTCAGGAATTAGATAGTTCAATTCATGGAATTCCACATATTCCAAGCATAGATATTGTTTCATATTTGTGCTCACCCATAGCTATCACACCAAAGAGCAAATGAGTCGGGTTTTGTTGTGAATGTGTTTGTGTGAAGTTATCCACGGTTTCTCAGCCACGCTTTATGACGTGGGGTCTGTCGAATTCGGGATAGAGGAGAATTCGCTCACAGCGTTGCCAAACTTCCCAGCCACGGTTTTTCATTCGGTTACGTATTTGAATCAATTGAAACATCATTCTGATCGAAATGTACCGGTTTGTGTGAAGTTATCCACGGTTTCTCAGCCACGCTTTATGACGTGGGGTCTGTCGAATTCGGGATAGAGGAGAATTCGCTCACAGCGTTGCCAAACTTCCCAGCCACGGTTTTTCATTCGGTTACGTATTTGAATCAATTGAAACATCATTCTGATCGAAATGTACCGATCATATGACTACCTAACGTTGACATGATTGTCAAATAAAAATAATTCATGATTTTCAAGAGTCAAACGAATTTGGGATGCCGTAGGGGAGACAGGAAAATGATAAAACTGTCATATTTGACGTATTTCTTGATATAACTTTTTTATTACTGGATGTGCGTTGATGAATTCTTCACAGAAAGATTCAGAATCACCTATTTTATGATTTTCAATAGTCAAACGAATTTGGGGTGCCGTAGGAGAGACAGGAAAAGAATAAAACTGTCATATTTGACGTATTTCTTGATATAACTTTTTTATTACTGGATGTGCGTTGATGAATTCTTCACAGAAAGATTCAGAATCACCTATTTTATGATTTTCAATAGTCAAACGAATTTGGGGTGCCGTAGGAGAGACAGGAAAAGAACAAAACTGTCATATTTGACGTATTTCTTGATATAACTTTTTTATTACTGGATGTGCGTTGATGAATTCTTCACAGAAAGATTCAAAATCACTTATTTCATGGTTTTCAAGAGTCAAACGAATTTGGGGTGCCGTAGGGGGGACTAGTTATTGGCATAGACCGGAGAAGTGTGACCACAGAGGGGATACCCAGAGGGTTCATTATAAAAGGGCGGGAAATCTATAATTCACTTTAACATTTGACAAATGCTTTTGTGAAATTTTGATAGTGATGCCTTATCGATTGAGTTACGTACATCCATCTATGAATAAGTGATTCTGAATCTTTCTGTGAAGAATTCATCAACGCACATCCAGTAATAAAAAAGTTATATCAAGAAATACGTCAAATATGACAGTTTTATCATTTTCATGTCTCCCCTACGGCACCCCAAATTCGTTTGACTCTTGAAAATCATAAAATAAGTGATTCTGAATCTTTCTGTGAAGAATTTATCAACTCACATCCAGTAATAAAAAAGTTATATCAAGTTATATCAAGAAATACGTCAAATATGACAGTTTTATTATTTTCCTGTCTTCCCTACGGCACCACAAATTCGTTTGACTATTGATAATCATGAAATAAGTGATTCTGAATCTTCCTGTGAAAAATTCATCAACGCACATCCAGTAATAAAAAAGTTATATCAAGAAATACGTCAAATATGACAGTTTTTTTATTTTCCTGTCTCCCCTACGGCACCCCAAATTCGTTTGACTCTTGAAAATCATAAAATAGGTGATTCTGAATCTTTCTGTGAAGAATTCATCAACGCACATCCAGTAATAAAAAAGTTATATCAAGAAAATCGTCGTATATAAGGAAGGTGAAGAAAGAAAATATACACATTTTTATTTTTATTTGACAATCATGTCAACGTTAGGTAGTCATATGATCGGTACATTTCGATCAGAATGATGTTTCAATTGATTCAAATACGTAACCGAATGAAAAACCGTGGCTGGGAAGTTTGGCAACGCTGTGAGCGAATTCTCCTCTATCCCGAATTCGACAGACCCCACGTCATAAAGCGTGGCTGAGAAACCGTGGATAACTTCACATAAACTGTGAATGTGGGGACAAAAGTGGTGAATGGTGTCTACATTGTAGTGGGAAAGGTTTGTGCTCTTCACAGTAATTTTTAAGCGATTTTGTTATATTCCATATATTAAGTACATCAATATCTTTCACATCTGTCTGTATGTCACTTTTTTTTTCTATGGGTGGCGAAAAGAAATACAGGGTGATCCTGGAAATAATATTCCCACAACACAAACAGAAACATGGACCATGAGTACTATCTTTATACACAGAGCTGGGGACCAGTTGAATATGTATGGCATTTATGCACAAGTGCTTAACGTTTTGTTTATTCAGCAATTTTTTTAGGTCAAACATTTTCAGATAGGGAATGAGAAACCATAGGACGTTTGGTGCATTGTGGCCAAAGATGAAAGTGTATCAACAGCACATTGCCCATGAATGGCTGGACACAGTGAAGTTTGCAGTCATGTGGGTGCACTTTTATTTGCAGCTGAATAAAATGTACAATGTAAATACAATGAAAGTTATAAAATGTTTAATGCAGACTCTCTGTTTTTTTAGTATCGATTCAGTAAGATCGTCCCTGTTAATTGCTGCTATCCATAGCCTTTCAGACAATTCGTTTTTGTCCGTTAGGAACCTGTGGCTTAAAACCGCAGGCACTAAAAAGAATTTTAGATCATCCTTGGAACGACTTCCACAGTTGACTAAAAGGCATGTAACAGGCATTTTTTAGTGAGAATACCACTAATAAGCTCTAAACAATATAAAAAATTATATGATGCAGTCACGAAAACAAAAATCTCACAACTTTTAGATCAATTTATAACATAACAATATGTAAACAAAGCATTGTGTGCCTACTCCCTCTCCCACCATATTGAATTTGTTTTGACAGGTCGTTGGAATCAAAGAGTACACCAGCTAACAAGAGGCGAAAGAAAGCCGTTTTCGCAATCTCAAATTTGTGAGCGCATGCGCGATTTAACTGGTTTAACTGTCATGTCAATCATCACTTCCTTTCTTCTGATTGTGTCGCAGTGTTGCCGGCTTGCGGGTAATTACTGGAAAATACTGATCCTTGAAATAAAGTGTATATGTACTCAATAGGTACATGCCAAAATAATAAACAATTTCCTGGAAATTGCAAGGATTACTATACTAAGATTATAAATGCCATGAATGCAATCAAGTTCAATTATTTTATTTTATGTAACAGAAATTTCATAATACATTGTTACCGGAGTTATGAAAACTTGCCAAATTTCAAGGCAATCGGACAACTAGAAGTTGGTCAAATTTCATTTCAAAAATTTGTACAGACTGACGGACAAGAAAGCGAGTTAATAAAAATGTTCGTCTGTTGTTGAAAAAAAAATTCCACTCCAATTTGAGAATTTTATGTCTAAGAAAATGGCTATTTTATATCAAAATTAACGTTTTGTGTTAAAATACTGGTAGATTTCAATAAAAATTACATTCACGAAATAAAATACCTAATAAGTCAGTATTTCAGTCAGACAACTATTTTGTGGTCATAATTAGGCAATCCAGCGATCTGTCAAAGCGAAAAACCAATGTGGCGGCTTGGGGCACACATTTGGTGTTTACATATGTGACTTGAGTTGAAAACTGTTACATTCAGTTATCTCTAGTGCGTTTTTTAAATTGTGGCTAATTATTAACTCTTTTACTGAAGAAAAGGCCTATCACATGCATTGTGGTTGGCTGTAGATCTCGTACTAACCGAAATAAAGTCGGCATGTAATCGGTTTCTACGGTTACTAATCACAGGTTCTTATAGAGCAGTTATAGAGTAAGAACGATTTAACTAGGAAGCGAAGGGCCCCATGGTTAGCTGCGATCAAGAGATATGATCTCACTGATTCCGAACTGAAGTATCAGAGAGTCTGCAGTAGACTTCTTTTTTACCAGAATATTACAAGAAAAACAGCATCAATTGAATAATCTAAATCAGCATCAGTATCCAATGTGAAAGGATCTAGATTGTTAATTAATCCCAACTTCATTTAATATCGAAAACGAATGCTGTGACAAGAATCAGAGATAAGTTACAATAAGTTATAGCTTATCTCTGCAAGAATGAACTGAATGTATAGTTCCAAGCATACTTTTCACCAACGTCCCTGCTATTCAACATCAATGTCTTCAAATATTCCCTCTCCATCTGAATACCGTTTTGAAACACCAAAAAACTCCGAAAATAAATAAAATTCACTGTTTACTAGCCAAGGTATCGCATTGTGTGCCCCAAGCCGCCACATTGGATGTCATGTGGTTTGGATTGCCTAATGGGCAAGGATGTTCAACAACTTATTTTTCTTAGTGTAGTTCTGTCACTATGTTAGTTTTCTCCGTGTACGATGTAGGTTACAGTTCAGTGCTGTGACGTATTTCCTCGCAATATCGTGTGTGTCGAACATCAAAGGAACCGACAAAGCTTTCGTGCTTTCGACTCTTGTTGTCTAACATGTGTATTAATAAATCTAGAAATTTCAAAAACATTTCAAAATTTCACTTCTCAGCCTCCCTGTATGCTGAAACTGAGATCCAGTTCATCGACAGAATACTTGATGGTCTTATGCAGCCATAACCCAAATTGCAATATTTTGTGAATTTGCAAATTGGAAAAAATTGATATTTTTCAATGGTCAGGTTTTGCACAAAATTTTGACAAAATAATTTTTATCTCGGAAATCGTAACAGATTGGTATAGGGAATTATATGGAAAAGTTGTGAGGAATCTCATGAGGATTCCAAAAATGATATAATATACGAGGTGTTCCATTTGTTGAAATAACAAAGTAGCTACTAGTTTCTTATACAAGCGGCAACACTGTATTGATGAAAATATTTTAGACGAATAGAACTAGTTTGATTATCCACGCTCACAAATTTTCGAAATGATCTGTCTTTCTGTTCTCCAGATACGTCTAATGTTCCATCCACTGTGAAACACCCTGTATATACATGTAACTCTTGTTTGGAATATTTGTTCATTTGTCATTTTATATTATTTATATATATTGTTATGAATATATCTTTCACTAGTGAAAACATTTTTTTGTAGATTATTAGAAAATAATCCCCTGATTCCCCTATAATAAACTTTCCATAGATATCCCCAGAATATTCTGGATATTCATGGAATTTTCACCAAGGATATTGTATGAATAATCTCCATCTGAAATTTTTGAATATTCGATAGATATTCTGAGAATACTCTAGATATTCATGGAATATTCTCCTGAGAATATACCAATATCCGAAAATGAATATTCTAGGAACATTCATTTATTTTGATCATTATATGATGTCTAATTCAAGGGAGGAAAAATGATTCACCAAATTCAAGTCCAGCTAGCTCTAATGCAAGTTTTAGTCCCAAAAGGAGTATGTCTGATACATCATCAAGAAAATCTGGAGAGTTCTTGTATCATACTGCAACTTTCATTGAACAAATTCAGAAATGAAATGGATAATAACAAATATGTCGTGGCTGTATTTCTTGACCTAAAAAGAGCATTCGAAACAATTGACAGGGGCATATTACTATCGAAATTGAGTCAATATGGTGTTAGTGGGGAAGTATACAATTGGTTGGCTGATTATCTTGTATGTAGAAAGCAAAGAATTAGGGTAGGGAGTTCATTTTCAAATGAAATAGTGAATTCAGTAGGAGTGCCTCAGGGTAGTGTACTAGGCCCCATCTTATTCATCCTATATCTGAATGATATTAATCTTTATACAGATTGTGAATTCATAAACTTGTTTGCTGATGACACCTTACTAGCCTGCAGTGACTCCAATTTAAACAGAGCAATTGATAAAATGAACTCCATACTATCAGCTGTTCAGGAATATCTCAAAATCAATAAACTTAAATTGAACGTGTCTAAAACTAAAGCTATGATAATAACAACCAAATATAAACACAAGTCTTTAAACTTTAATGATATAAATTTGATGATGAACAATGAAAAAATCGAAATAATCAAAACAGTAAAGTATTTGGGATTCCAGCTAGATAATACCTTATCATTTGAAGATCATTTTGAATACATAAAGAATAAAATATCTAAAAAACTATATTTCTTCTCGAGAATTGCAAACAATATATCTATGGAAACCAAAATCACTGTCTATAAGACCATTATTCAACCACATTTTGACTACTGTGCAACAATTTTATATACATTTAACCTCAACAAACTATCACAGCTTCAAAAGCTCCAAAACCGTGGAATGCGTATCATATTGAAGTCAAACCGTTATACACCAATTGGTGTTATGCTTGATACACTACAATGGCTCACTGTTTCCCAGAGATTATATTATTTTAGTATGGTTTTTATATACAAAATTTTAAACAATCTGGCTCCTCCATATTTCAAGAATTATATAGTTTTCAATGCAGAAGTTCACAATTACTTGACGCGGGATAAGAATAATCTGCATATTACAAGAACAAACAATACTAATACCATGAAGTCACTATTTTTCAAAGGTTTCATTGAATACAACAAATTGCCTACGTCACTGAAAAATAGGGAATCACTGAGTATTTTCAAAAGGGATTTAAAAAAACTCATAAAAAAAAAAAAAAAAATGATTGAGTTGATCTCTTGATGTTTTCCATGGTGCCCAGTCAAATTGCTGCCATGGTCTTATATTTACAATGTGAATTTTTTTTTCCTCTCTCTTTTAACTATTTTAAATTTTCAACTATTTTAAACTTTTAATATTTGTGATTGTTATATATTATGTGTAGTGTAGGTGATGTAAGCTATTATGTAATTCTCATGATATTTTTTTTTATATTATTCAATGGCAACTACACATATACTGAATATAATAATATTACTTTAGTTTTTACTAGTTTATAATTGTACACCGTTACCATTAGTATTGTATATTAGGACATCCTATTTCAAATAAACTTACTTACTATACTTCAATTAAAAGATAGCACACATTAAAATAATTTCAGCTGGCACACCAAAAAGAAACAGGAGAATAAAAAAAAACTTATTTTGGGGATGAATTCCATCCAAAGCCAAGAAAGCTCTTGTTATAGCAAATACTATAATTTAGTTAACATTGATACTATATTCATGTATGGATCTATTTCATTTTTATGTATTTCTCTTTATTCTATCAATGGGAATTGTTTTGTATAACTAGTTGAAATATAAAGTATGAAATTTGTGATGTAATAAAATGATGTAATGAATATTTCTTTTCTGGAATAACATTCGTTCTTATTAAACCAAAATATTTGCTGTGTAACATGCGTTCCATTAAGCGTTCACAACGCCCAAAATACTCATTCAGACGTTCCACATGGCGACCACGATCGTTGGGGTCGTGGCGAAAATGTCATGAATGACGTCATGATTTATGCTCACGACAACCCATCTCAAGAGGTGGGTCGGCGTGAGCGTTTTGAGAAATTGCACGAAATTGCATGCAATGGATGAACGTTCGAGATGCGACGTCCGAAATAAGAGGGAATATTCGAGTGCCGCCAGGAAACTTCTGGAGGAGCATGCAGGTATAAAGGTTCGGCGGACAGAGGCGCAGAAATCAGTTGATAGAATAGAATAAAATAGAAATTTATTCACCTTAAATAACATACAGAGTACAGAAGGTAAATCAAACAAAGAAATGATACAATGATTACTGATATGTAAATAGTATCAGCTGCTTATGTGACATGGTGAAACAAAAATTCACTGATGGAGTAAAAAGGGTTTTGTTGAAAGAATACTTTCACACCATTCCTGAATGAATTGTAAGTGGGTTCTGACTTGATGCCATCTGGTAAAGCGTTATAAAAAATAACACATCTGTAAACGGGAGATTTGCGAAACATACTTGTTTTGTGAGGAGGTAAACGGGGATTTTTGGCTCTGGTGTTGTAGTCATATATATCAGATTGCAGTTGGAAAGTGTTGAAATATTATCCGTGATTCATTTCAATAATACGATCATTATAGTTGAAAGAAATTATGGACGCACTCGACAATGCGCGTGCGCTTGTGTTGTGTGGCGTAGTGGAAACGGTAAGTAAACAACCAACGTCCTCTTCACCCTCCTTGCTCTTCAACAACTAGTATGCTGTATTTTGATCTAATCAATAATAGATCATGATATGACACTGTGATCGTTTGTTATTTCCATTGAAATGAAAAAGTATATTCAGTTATTTCTCAACCTATCTGTTGCTTGTGCTAGTGTGCTGTGAGTGTCGATGCTTTCATTTGAAGAATTCCGTAAAAAGCTTTATTCAATTTGTTGCATACATGTTTTATGTGACTGTTGAAGCTTAAGTCGGAGTCAAGCCAGGTACCTAGAAGTTTAGCACTGGTTGTAAAGGGAAATGGAAATTGATCCTTTATTAGCTTAGGGATTGTTCTGTGAAGATTGAAATTAACACATATAGTTTTTTTATTGTTCAAGATCAAAGAGTTTCTGTTGACCTAGAACTCCATTTCCTTGCATGTTTTATGAATTTTGGTTTGCACCTCATCGAGAGACCTGCCTGAAACCGTCACCGCGTAGTGTCGTCTGCAAACATTGTAACCACACCTTCGCTGATAAAATTTGGTAAGTCATTCACAAACAGTAAAAACAATAACGGTCCCGAGACCGAACCCTGAGGCACACCCAATGAAGCGGGAAATTCCTCTGACAGTTCATTGTTAATTTTTACAACAATGTGGCGGTTTTTTAGGTATGATTCTATCCAATTCAATAAAATGCCCCTTATGCCAAGAGTGTATAGCTTTTTGAGTATAAAATCGGAATTTAAAACTGTCAAAAGCCTTCGACAGGTAGAAGAGAAGAGAGACGACGTAGGGTGCGTTCCATTAGGCGCTCACAACGATCACGCTCACGACCACGAATTTTGTCGTTCCACTTGGTTCTGTGCGTCATCGAAACGCTCACGCCGACCCACCTATTGAGATGGGGCGTCGTGAGCATGAATCATGACGTCATTCATGACATTTTCGCCACGACCCCAACGATCGTGGTCGCCATGTGGAACGTCTGAATGAGTGTTTTGGGCGTTGTGAGCGCTTGATGGAACGCACCCGTAGTTGCCTCTGTCAAGTTCCATGTAAACATAGTCCATGAGTTGATTTGTAGCGGTTTCCACTGACTTATTCTTCCTGAAACCATGTTGGCTTGTGGTGAGAGTGTTATATTTATCATTAAAATCGGTAATTATTTTGTACATTCATCTCTCAAGAATTTTGGAAATCTCGGAGAGCAGTGAAATTTGCTGGTAATTCTCAATATCAGTTGCATTTCCTTTCTTGTGTAAGGGAAATATGATTGCTAATTTGAACATATCAGGGAAGATACCAGTTTGCAGTGATAAATTTATCATGTGTGTCAAAGGAGGAAGAATAATATGAGAAATTGATTTTAAAATTTTGGAAGACATTTCATCAAATCCTGATGATTTTTTATTTTTTGCCTTCTGAATCAATAAGGCCACATATCACTTTCTGCAATGTGAGGGATGAAAATTGAATTTGGTACATGACTTGCCACCGTACAGGAGCTCGATAAATTATCATCAAAATGTGCTGCTACAGTATTATGGCATATATCAGAGAAGTGAGAGGCAAACACATTACTAACACCTCTATCATCAGAAATGTGCAAACCGTTCACCTCTAATGAAAATTCTGATATGTGTTGTTTCGTTCTGCCCAACTTTTCGTTAATTATTCTCCATGATTCTTTAATTTTATTATCTGATAATTCCAACCTAATATTGAAATAATCTTTTTTAGAATTCCTAATTTCGGCTTTAAAAGTTTTTTTGCATTGCAAGTATTGAAATTTTGTTTCACATGAGTTATAGCATTTCATAGTTTGGTGTAAATTACTAAGATGATTGTGAAGTAGAGCAATTTCTCTAGTATACCATTTATGATGTGATTTAGTTGAAGTCAAATTGATATCTACTAAAGGACAACTAATCTCCAAACACCAGCGAATATCATCTATAAAAGTTTTGCAAGCCCCATTGATGTCAGTAGCCTTATAAAAATCTGTCCAATCTATGCGTGGTGGCTTGTATTCCACAAACCCAGTAAAATTTATGGAAAGGCTGTGCCCCTTATGATCACTGAGATCAGGATCTACAACAACACACCTGTAGTTATCGGGAGTTACATTTGTTATCATATAGTCTATCGTGCTAGTAGATGTCATGATTAGACCATTCCAGGTTGACGTCATCGACAGGCGGCCATATTGCTTGTGGGGCACACTAATCTATAACCCCATTAGAAGCAACGTAATCACAGGTCAAAATGAATTGGTTTTTCTTAAAAATGCCAGCTTTTTGTGCAGTTGTTGGGTGTTCTAAAGGGAGGGAAAGGGATAAACTTCGTCTTTTTCGAATTCTTAGGGCGTACAAAGGACGTGGAGAAAATTTAGATGCATTATCACAAGAACGTCGTATGGCATGGATTCGAGCACTAAAACGTGGAGACTTGAATGAATCGTTCATAAACAATGCAAGAATATGTGAAAAACACTTTGTAACAGGTATGTAAGTTGTCTTTTTGAAATAGGTGAACTTATAAGAGTATTTTTTCTGTTGGTAATATATATATATCTATACTAGCTGACCCGGCAAACGTTGTTTTGCCATATAAATAATTTTTAAGTAATTTCTAGTGTAGACAAAAAATAGCTTATACTTATTATAAGTATGTAAGAATGTGGTATATGCCTGAAATAGGCATGCAGCACTGTGAACAATGAGGGAATATAAAAATAACAAAAGGCAAACATTATTTTTAAGTTATTATAATTTATTCCTTAAAATTATATATCATTAATCAATCAATTACAACAGTTTAGTCTCTCCAATATCAATTGCAGAACACAGTTATGCGAGGAGTAATCAATATTTAATATACGCCCTATAAAAACGCATGGCACTCACGCCAAAATTAAGAAATAAAAATAATGATTAGTACTCGTACGAAGTCAAAGAAGCCGCCAGGGTCAACGTGGGGTGCGTTCCATCAAGCGCTCACAACGCCCAAAACACTCATTCAGACGTTCCACATGGCGACCACGATCGTTGGGGTCGTGGCGAAAATGTCACGAATGACGTCATGATTCATTCTCACGACGACCCATCTCAATAGGTGGGTCGGCGAGCGTTTCGATGACGCACAGAACCAAGTGGAACGACAAAATTCGTGGTCGTGAGCGTGATCGTTGTGAGCGCTTAATGGAACGCACCCGTGGACTCGAGTTATATGTGTCAACATCCCTTTCGACCAATGAAAACAGTGAATCAGGAAAGCATCGGCACTTGATTGGTCGAAGGGTTATGGACACTCGGAAGCTAGAAATCATCTTTTTTA
Source organism: Plagiodera versicolora (assembly GCA_037013635.1). Classification (NCBI taxonomy): domain Eukaryota; kingdom Metazoa; phylum Arthropoda; class Insecta; order Coleoptera; family Chrysomelidae; genus Plagiodera; species Plagiodera versicolora. The sequence goes on from JAYMYH010000018.1 coordinate 399,190, forward strand.
CTTATCAGTTGCGAAGTTCAGTCTGGATATCAGTGGTGTAGTGTGGTGTGTTGAATTAAGAAATTTTATTAAGTAAATCGAAATATTGCGTTTTGGAGACCGTGGGCGAATGAAAATAATTGAGTGCTAAACAACGGCGTAATAATGATTCGATTGCCTTTTAAGGAAAACTTTCTCGCATATGATTTCAAACGTATTTTTAAAAATAATAAATTCATAAAATAAGGTATCCCCGCCTATGGAAGATCAAACAAAATTGTCGGTAAGGGTTCGGAGTGAGTTTTTATATTCTGCAATTGATATTGGAAGAACAATAACACTAACAAATTGAATTGGCACATCTGTAGGTATAATAGGAATCCCTGGTATTAATATATTTTCACTTCGGAACTTGCTATTCAAAATGCTGGATTCGGTCACGTTTTCCATTAATTTTTGAATGACTAATCGCGTACCGTTGCACAGCCGGGGCGGGACTGCCTCGCTGTCGTCGCACTAAAATGGTTATTAAAAAATAAGGGTTGATCGTAGAAGGGTGAAAATTGAGGATCGTATGTATTTTTGTATGTCGTATCATAAAAATATATTAGATAGATATTGAAAATTTTGTCTGAAAAATAAGAAAAAAAAAATTAGGGGTGGACTATCAAACAAGCTTTTGATAATATTCAGGTATACAGGGTCGCTGATATGTAAGGAAACGGTCGATTATTTCCTAAAGTAAGATAGCTAGCGAAAAATATTAGGATACAAAAGTTGTAGGGTTTTTTAAAATCCATTAAACTAATGAAAAATTAAGTATACAGGATGAGTCAAAAAGTCAGGACGAAACAAAGTTGCTTTTTCTCTAATGGGACGCCCTGTATATTATTCCACATTTCAATTCTGCTCGAAATTCTGAACAAAATTGATGAAGCGCTTCATTTCCTAAATTCAACCGATTTCGAGATATCGAATTTTGAAACATAATATAAATTCCAATCATTTTAGCAACTTCAATTATCCTAAGATTTTAGCAGTGGAGAATAATTATTTGAAAACGAATTTTCTGGAGATGGTGTTTATTAATGATGAACCCAATTGTATGAACAAAAGATCTAATATCTCTAATCTGAGCGTTATTTATAATTATTTATTAAAAATGGATTCACATGGAATCCCTAATAACCGGCCTTAATGCCGTCGACCTTAAGGTCATAGAAGTGGTATTTCTGACGGATCACATGTTTCGGTTCCTTGTCAATGATTCCGTGACAACTGATTTTCGACAGCTTGTCAGGAGTTGTCGCATTTCCGTGCTTCTTTTCAGTCTGGACAGAACCATGTGGATTGTTAGTGCCCACAGTTTCGGAATGTTTTACAATTTCACTAATTATTAATCTTTTGGCTATGTTAGATGTAGTGACATTGTGACAAACAAAATTAGTATCATTGAATAGGTTTTTTCGATACCTTTTGAAAGAGGTGTCGCTTGCCGTAGGGTTCCATTCAAAATTGACGTCATCTTTGACGATTTCGTCATCTATCATCCCTAGTAGGGCAGTTTACAACCTTTAATATTCCGTTTCCAAATTTCACTTGTTTATGTATAATCGTTCCAAAGATAAGAGGAGGGGAGGGGACTTTTGAGAAGCACTGTATGCATATAACCATTAAATTCACCACGACACACAGTGGGACGAAATCCCAAATCGACGGCCAAAAGTCTGAAAAGTTTTCAATTCGTGTGAAAGTCCGTTCTCAAGGGTTTTTGGTGTCGCTGATTAGGAATCTGAAGTCAAAATTTCGAAAAACAAAATGGAGGATCCAGTACGACAAAAATAAAAAAAAAAAACGAATTGAATCGAGGTGAAAGTTCGTGCCCGGGGGTTTTTGGGGTCGCTGATTACGAATCTGAAGTCTTCTTCTTCTTCTTTTTTCTAACATGGATGACCATATTAGTAGGCTACTACCTGTTCATTGCCAGCAAGTCTTCCCCGGAAGACGAAGTCCAGCATTCTCGTCATCGTTTAGGTGGTCTTCCCTGTGACCTTCTTCCTACTGTGTTGTTCATTTTTGCGTTCTTAACAAGTCTACTGTCTTCCATTCGTTTTATATGTCTGTTCCAGAATTTACGTCTCTGTCTCACCCACCTTCCTATGTCCTGTATTCCACTTTGCTGTCCAATATCTCCATTCCGTATTCTGTCGTGTAGAGTTTTGCCTTGTATACTTCTTAGTATTTTTATTTCGACTGTTCTCATCGTCTGTAGTGTCCTACTCGTATCTGGTCTTGTTTCTGCTGCGTATGTAATGATAGGTCTTACAGCCGTTTTATATATCTTGATTTTATTTTCGGTATTTAGGTATTTATTCTTCCAAACAATATCTTTCAGGCATCCCGATATTCGAGCTGCTTTCATTGTTTGTTCTCTTACTTCGTTAAAAAGGGTTCGTTATTTCTGCTCCCAGGTATTTAAAATGATTCACTTGTTCGATAATTTCCAACTTACATCGTGTCGGTTCTTTGGATGTCACTAAGCATTTGGTCTTCTCGGTGTTGATGAGCATGTTTAGTTGTTTTGCTTTAGTGTTAAAGGAATGAAGTAGCCTTCGGAGATTATCTTCAGTATCGGCAATAAGAACATAATCGTCAGCATAGCAGACGACATGGAAGAATGTGTTTCCCATTTTTGATCCCGCTGTTCTGGGCAGAGTTTCTATTATTTTATCCATCATCAAATTGAATATGAAGGGACTGAGTGAGTCGCCTTGTCTAATTCCTGTGTTTACATTTATATCTCCTGTTGTTGTATGTCCCACTCTGATTTTTGTTTTGCACTGGGTATTAATATTTCGTATTAGGTTAATTAGCCTATGGTTGAGTCCCTTTTCTTTCAGTATTTCTAAGACACCATTTGACCGCACTCTGTCAAAAGCCTTGCTCATATCAACAAAGCAGGCGCGGGCGCTAGTAGGCCACCAGACTATCAGCCGCCCTGTCTAAATAGCGGCACTTCAGCGGGCATTTGAAGTTTCTATGCATTGGTATTGCAGGTGGGATGATGGCTTTACACCCTAGTTTAATCAGTGATGGGATTTCATCACAAGAGCTTTCAGGTATCTCAATAAAATGAGTGAAATATAAAATAATATAATAAGAAAATAACACCACAATGATATTAGAGAATAAACAAAAAATATATATCCTTTGGGTAGCAGCTACACAAAAAAAGTAAAAATAAATATGAAATGTGAAAATAATAACGGCTGTTATTTGGAATTTTTGGAAACATCATCAAGGTAAAAATATGATATAAATATATAGAAATACTAAGCCTGAAAGCCATGTAATAATTGAATAACATTTTTTAAATCTTCAAAACCAGTATTCTCATTCCTCCCTGTCCGGTTTGATTTCCTTGCCAAGTCATTTGTTATAAAAGTTTATATTCATTTTCCTCTCAATATATTACAGCTTACAACACTGAAATTAATTTCAACTAATTAGTATTTCGAAAAATAATAATATTATAATTTGACACAACATACCTATTCAGAAAATTAAGTTTTATTTGACAAATCATTTAATTTTGATAACTCTTCAAAACTAAAAATTTTGGCTACCTTCCCAGAAGATACTTGTTTCTTAGTATTATCAATATACAATTCAATCAGATAACTGGAATCCTCTTTAATTATCTTCAATGGCCTCAGAACTTCTGTGAGCAATTCTGAAAAAAAAAACAAACAATGGAATATTGAGGAGAAAACATCTCTTACAAAATATTACACCATATTTGAAATATTTGTGAAATCAAGATATCTGAAACATATTCGAAAGTATTCAAAGTGATAGAAAATTCTTGTTCTTGGTTTCCGATTGAACTCTACTGGCCAGTAGCTCAAAAAAGATATCTTAGTGCTTTTATGCATTTATGTTTTCAACAATGTCCTAGCATTGAGAGGGATATTTGACAAGTTGGGTTGGGTGTTCAGCCATTTAAGTAGCTGTATTTATTATATTGTTTTCTTAGTGTTCATTTTCTAAGAAAAGTTGATGAATCACAACTATTATTGTTAACAACTTCAGGTTCAGAATCACTTCCAGTTTTATCTGAGCTATGATGTATTATATTATCATCCGATTTACTGAGATTCTTCAAGAAAGCATCTTTCATAACAGTCAATTCATTTTCCAAACATAACCAATTTTCATGGATTGATGGTCTTCAAAATCTTTCATTTTCTAGGTCGTTTTGCAATACTGGGGCCAGGTACATTATTGACATCAATATCATTATGATTTCTACTGGAAATATTGTTCAAAAGGACCTCAGTCTCTATTGACCATATTTCTTGCAACATGGTTTTTCTGACGAGTGCTTCTAGTGGATTACATGCGTTACACGAGATTATATGATATTATATTATCATTAAGAACGGAAAATGGTACTCACTTATCGGCCATCATCTGCTAAGTCAGCTCCAAGAAGAATATGTTTGTTGTTTCTAAATCTTCATGTCCTTAACATAACCACACAACAGCAATGATACCAATGTGATGACTTTCAGTAATACCAATAGATATCACAACGCATTTAGTTCTGTGGTGGTTCTCAGCGTCAAAACTACATCGGCGCGATTGCCAGAATTTTTTTAATGGGCAATTTCTGACAAAATTACGGACATCCGACATAAAAATGCGAACGTCCAGCAGAAGCGCCAGGACTGATGCCATTCTAACATTTTGCCGATGTCAGTATGCCACTGCCGATGATTTTCCGCTGTTAACGGCAACGGTCCGTCTCTGTTTACCGCTCATTCATGTTTGCTGGGCCGGGGGTTTTTGGGGTCGCTGATTACGAATCTGAAGTCAAAATTTTTAAAAACAAAATGGCGGATCCAGTACAACAAAAATTTTCATAAAAAACGAATTGAATCGAGGTGAAAGTTCGTGCCTGTTGGTTTTTGGGGTGGCTGATTACGAATCTGATGTCAAAATTTCGAAAAACAATATATTTCTTAATGAATATGTTTTCCCTTATAAAAACAAGTAATTGACAAAGAAGTTCCACATTCCGAATAACTGGTCAGTCTTCGTAATACATTCGATTACATACAACTTTATTCATCGTCGCCAGAACAATCTGATTCATTCAGAGAGTTCAACTGACGACGCATTGCCCGAGCACCCTGCATTTGTAAAAGGTCGTTTAAGTTCCTCTGACATGAACTTCTCAATTTCCAGATATGCTGAAGCTGCATCTTCACCAAGCCCACGATTCAAATTATATTTTAAGAGTGCGAAGATATCTTTCCTGGTTAGTCCAGTTGCTGCAGGATCATCGTCGGCCGATTCTAAAATTTCAAAGTATAATACATATGAATAAGTAATCACATATTCAGCCTTACTCACTATTACTCATTACACAATATTATAGATGACTATAATACAGGGTGCGCCAGAGAAACTCACTTATTTGAAAGGCCAATAAAAAAAAAGTACTTCAGTTATTTTTTTATTTTATTTTTTTATTTGAGAATACAATATCCCATTTTTTTTATGCAGTCTTAAAAATGACATCGGATAAATGGCGACTCCCATTGCGCATACATACTGATGAAGCCGATTTTTGAAATTCGTATCCACTCTTCGCAGCATATCAATCGGTATGTTGGCAATGGCGTCGCGAATGTTGTTCTTGAGGTGTGCTATGGTCCGTGGTCGATCGACATAAACCAGGGATTTCAAATAACCCCATAAAAAGAAATCTGGAGAGCGTGCCGGCCATTGGAGATTGCCTCTGAGAGAGATGAGGCGGTCGGGGAAATGTTGTCGCAACAAATTCATTGAGTCTCGTGCTGTGTGTGCTGTGGCTCCATCTTGCTGAAACCACACGTTCCTAACGTTCATTTCTTCGAGTCTTGGAAGAAAAAATTCCTCGATCATGTTCCTGTAACGAGCTCCATTCACGGTAACTGCGCGTTCGTTTTCTTCAAAAAAATAAGGACCAATTATTCCCATTACCGACATCGCACACCAGACAGTAACTCGCTCACAATAGACCGCATTAGTGATGACGTCACAAATATGCAACCAACATCACACTGAGTCCTGAATCGTCCCAGGCAGCAAGCTGACGTGATTTTAACGTCATTTTTTCGACACCAGACACGTCCTGCTGACGAAAAGAATGACGCCATAAGGACGGTAGGATGACGTGATTATGTCACAGACCAAAGACGTCATTCTGTAACGTCATTATGACGTTACATTTCGACATTAATGGGCCGTCCCTATTTATTATATATATATTGATATTGGTTCGAAATTATTTGTATTCACTTGCTAGTTATATACAGGGTGATTCACCTAAGTGGTTCATTAGAGGTTTATGGAGAACTGGGAGAGATATCAACTTGAAATTTTGGTGGATGCTATTACTCAATGTGTTCTATTTTCCTAAAATATTTTCAATACGCTGTTACTTCCGGTTAAACCGGAAGTGATATCAACTTCGTTTTTTCAAATGGAACACCCTGTTTATTTTTGCATTTTCGAATTCTACGAAGAATTCTGGGCCTGTTGGATTTCGAATTTTCTCCCTATCGTGATTCGTTTGCAAGATATTCCATTTTTTCGAAAAATTTTGACAGATGGACTGACTAACTAAAATGTCCATATAATCTTCAATTTTCAAGATTTAAGGTTCAATTTCCGTATACACATGAATGAAAGAGTGTTCTATCAGGTATCCTCAGAAGTGTTCCAAAATATTCAACAGGGTGTTTGATATTTCAGTTTACTTTTTGTAAATTTCAAATCGCAATAACTTTCTTATTTCAAATAGAATGACCATGAAATTTTCACACTATCCGACGTAAAATTTAATTTCCTATCGATTTGCATACGTATACCAAACCGATAAAATGGATATTTTCAGAGATATCAACAAAAATGTGGAAAAACGTTAATTTGTCTCGTGTGTATTTTCACAAGTGTGCTTTGTATGGTTCTGAATTTCATATTTGACGAATAATATGAACATCAATCCATTAGAAGTAACTATATCTCCACTTCGTCTATGAATATACTCATGCAAACCTATCACGAAACAAATAATATGGCGTTAAAAATGATATTCTGGTATACGGATAAAACAAAACAAGTAATTGTTCAAAATGTCGTCTATGTTTTTCAAGACACATAATATTCTTCTCCGGACACTTTTAGTAGTCGACCTTTCAATTTCTTGTGACAATTTTGCGAAAGCCAGGCGCAATTTTTTGGCTCTAGGGAATTTTTAGAGTCATCAGCCTTTTTGAAAACTCCATATTTTCTGAAACCCCAAAGAAAGAAATCGAGAGACGTCAAGTCATGTGACCTCGAAGGCAATCACCATGATCCACCCTTGCCGAATCCATCAGTCATCAATTTCTGTATAATGTTTCTAACACCATATGATGGTGCACCATATTTGTTTCTTTTCGTGTTAGGAATCAATTAATATTCATATTATTCCTCAAATATGAAATTTAGAACCATCCAAAGCACACTTGTGAAAATACACATGAGACAAATGAACGTTTTTCCACATTTTTGTTGATATCTCCGAAAATATCCATTTTATTGATATGGTATGCTCATGCAAATCGATAGGAAATTAAATTTTACGTCGGATAGTGTGAAAATTGCATAGTCATCCTATTTGAAATAAAAAAGTTATTGCGATTTGAAATTCACTAAAAGTAAACTGGAATATCAAACACCCTGTTGAATATTTTGAAACACTTCTAAGGATACCTGATAGAACACTCTTTCATTTATGTGTATACGGAAATTGAACCTCAAATCTTGAAAATTGAAGATTATATGGACATTTTAGTTGGTCAGTTGATCTGTCAAAATTTTTCGAAAAAATGGAATATCTTGCAAACGAATCACGATAGGAAGAAAATTCAAAATGCAACAGGCCCAGAATTCTTCGTAGAATTCAAAAATGCAAAAATAAACAGGGTGTTCTATTTAAAAAAACGAAGTTGTTATCACTTCCGGTTTAACCGGAAGTAACAGCGTATTGAAAATATTTTAGGAAAATAGAACACATTGAGTAATAGCATCCATCAAAATTTCAAGTGGATATCTCTTCCAGTTCTCCATAAACCTCTAATGAACCAGTTAGGTGAATCACCCTGTATATATTGATATTGGTTCAAAATTATTTGTATTCACTTGCTAGTCTCAAGCTCATATTATTTGGATGTTAGTGCATATACAAATCAATATCCTATCTAAGATGTTATAAGGTCTGTAAATAAAATCACAATTAGAGAACGAAAATCTATACGTTGCATCGGCATCAAAGGATATAATAAAGATATAATGAAATATAATATATATTCATATTATATATATAAAATAACAGTTTGAGTAGAGGGAGTTATTTTTTTTAACTATGAGGATCACAATTATCAAGAGTAAAATTGTTAACTCAGAACATTTGAATTAAACCAAAAATTGGTTAGCTCATTAGGAAGAAAAAATGCCAAATTTTATTGTGAATAGTTGATGTAGGGGTACTTGTTCCACTTGTTGGGGATGTGAGAAGAGTAGAAATCCCCAAGGCACAGGAACTTTCTAGAAATAAAAAATTATTGTTAAAAAATATATATGATTTAATGGTTAATGACCAATAGATAAATGAAAACTCTACTATTATTCACAAACAACAAATTTCAAAAATATACAGATGTGATAGTATTTTAAAAATTTCATTTGGTCGAACAAATTGTTGAAAGTTCTGTCTTCTAGATAACCACCAGTTATAACAGATATGTAGGAAAAAACCATTGGAAAAGTAAGAAAGAAAGAAGCTCCTTGAGTTGTCTGAACAGAAAGTTATTTGTGCAGACTCATCTCAAGATCTTTCATAGCTTAGAAGAGTCGACTCTATTTATTATACAGTTAACCAAAATAAGTGAATTGTGTATATATAACTAAGATTCTTTCTTTTTCTATAGGTAGATTCACTGATAAGAAGCTTCTTTTCACCAGTATTAACACATTAATTTGGACTCTCATCATATGTTTCTTGATTTTTCATCAAATTATTTCAGTATCTCGACAAAAAATCCTAGTGAGTTTAATCAGCACACTAACCTTAAGGATACAATTATTTTCACAAAAAGGAAAAAGCCTTAAAATAACGTAGCATCATGATATAGGTACAGGAATCATGGTAAGTGGTGAGTACATGACATCAAATCCAATACATGCAATAGACCAAATATTAAACTCACCTTACAAATCACTAGTAAAGGAAATGCACAATTCACAACCGACGGTCGGAAATCGACTTCTGTAATCAATATGAAATTTCAATCGAAATCGAATACATAACAACCTCAAAATTGTTGTAATAATGGCGTGTGCGTCGTCAACGTTGCGTGTTGGCTTGTGGCCGAACTTGTCCGATACCGATAACTCCGGAGATTGCCGAACGCCAAACAAATAATGAACGTTTTGTTTTGAAGCGCCAAATTCAAACTGTTTTTCAATGAGTTGATAATCATACGAACCTCATAAAAGATGGGCTGTGGTTGAATAATAATACCTATATTGCGTCTGTTTATTCGCCTAAAGAGAAATTTGATTCCATTCTGTACCTACAATGTACACTTGCCTATACACACTTTAAGGTATCTATGGTAAACTTTCGTTTAACTTTTGCATTTCGATGAAAAATATTTAGGAACCTATAATGATCATTGGAATAATCATCAAAATGCAAAAATATAAAACAATGAGTTAACGTTTTATAATGACCTGAAAATATCGTCAAACTAACGTCCTGGTTATGACGTCTACAGTACATTCAAAAAATGACGTCAGTTTTCACGTCATTTTTTGGTAATATGACGTTGCGGACCAATAAATACCAAAAAGAGACGTCATTATGACGTCAGCTTGCTGCCTGGGGTTTGGCTCGAAATGATATGTTTTATACTCGACCTTAAGTACGGATGACATAAGACCGATAATAGAAGTATCGTAACAGGCTCGTTTGTTTCATGCTCTCACATGAAATAAGTTGATATTCAAGAATTGCATTTAGGGCGGGACCTTGGATATGAAGGATGGAAGTAACGATATTTTCGTAAAACGATTTTCGGAATTTATTCAAAAGTATTTGAGAAAACTTTCTTTACGTTACCCATTCCATACGACGTTTTCATTCTTTTTCTATCGAATTCAAACAGATACATTTCTTAAATATTCCTTATAACAGCGAAATAATTCAATAAATAACATCATAATTCTAATCACTGATCCTGAACCTTAGATAATGGTTACTTAAGGTTCATATTAGCGCATCTTCGTTCAGAAATATTTCGTTGTGACTCAATGCACTGTTGGTTGCATACATTTTGACGTCACACTAATGTGGTCTATTAAGTGGCTTCTGGTGAAGTTCACGCGGATTTACATCACACCAATAACGCATGTTTTGCTTGTTGACGCAGCCGGAAATGTGGAAGTGAGCCTCGTCACTGAAAAAAACGACCGCGTCTTCAGGCAGGTTGTCAATCAGCATTTCACATGCATTTTGACAGGCAACAAAATCGCGTTCAGTTAATTCTTGCACAACAGCCAATTTATAGGGATGAAATTGAAGGTCTTCATGGAGAATTCGTCGAACAGTGGTATCAGAAATTCCCATAGCAGCTGCGTGTTTGCGAGCCGAACGCCGGGGAGAACGCACAACTGACTGCCTCACTCTTTCGATATTTTCCGGAGTTCTGATGGTCCGTTGAAGTCCATTTCTGGGTTTAGCGACACTTCCACACTCCCGAAATGAGTTAACCCACGACATAATCGAATTACGGCCAGGAACGAGTTTGTGAGGAGGAATTTCAAAGCGAGCGCGGAAGGCACATTGCGTAGCAACAAGTGAGCGACCGTTAGAAAAGAAGCTCTCAACTGCGAAGGCCCGCTGCTCTCTAGACCAGAGCATGATGGCAACCGACTGGAGAGAGAAACAAACTTGGGAACTTCCCCCTCCAGATGCGCCCCCTCTTGCCCCTCTATCCGCCCAACTCACCGCGCGGGAATTTTTTCAAATAAGTAAGTTCCTCTGGCGCACCCTGTATTATACGTGAGTACACCCCTGAAGAGATAATTTGAAACCGTACAACTTTTATCTGAATCACTTCTCCATATTCTATGTTTTATTGTTCGAGATCGAGAAAAATGTATTTTTTATCACGAAACGCAGTGATGCGCAATTTTTTTTTTTGCTGTTTCCATTAAACAATAGAATAATCTACAACCCAGAATAAGTCCGGCCGCTTTACAACGTTTTACAATTCAACTTTTCTCTACGTGTTTACAATTTTCAGTAGCAATTCTAAGTTGATTTTCGAAAATATCATTCGTTAACTGATATCACATACATCATTATTACAAATTTTTTATTACATGATAATATTCTACTTACTTCCCCCTTTCGAATCCATTTTGAAGATCGTCAATCGGTTTATTTTGCTGTAACTGACGGCGTTTTCAAGAGCTCACTGAAAATTAGGCACAGAGCAAGACGTGTCTGGCTCGAGCGAAGGGCACTTTTGAACTCGGACACAATAGCAGATATAAAGGATCACCCCCTCTCGAGTCTGGACCTCGACCCTTGGACTACTACTATATCTAACCCACCATTGCAGATCCCCGAAATCCATACTTTATTTTTAGACTTTTGGCCGTCGATTTGGGATTTCGTCCCACTGTGCGACACCAGAAACGAAAGAACACGTGATACATGCTTCTTCCTTGCCAGACGCCACTACCGCAGAATAAATAGAGGGAAAGGAAAAGCGGGAAATTTTTTATTCTGGTTAATTACTTTATGGTTCGTGATCTCTGTTGTCAATGCCAACTTTCATTTAATGGTAATTTTACGAAGTATTGAATATATGTCAGAGTCAGAAGAAAAAATAATTTTTTCAATCGCTATATGTTGTTGCCTATGAATTGAAATATAACATAGAATAACATTTAAGATATACAGGGACAAGAGGAGAGCATCCTTGGAATGTACCGATCTGTATATCCCTTGGACATACCTACCGGGACATGTACCGACAGTGCACTTTTGGGACATCCTCAGGATGTCCCGGTAGGTACGTCCAAGACACACCGATCGGTACATTCCTAGGATGTCCCATTCATGTCCTTGTACCGACAGTACACATTTAGGACTAAATGGGACGTACCTCGTATGTCCTTGTGTTGTTATGGATTCTTTGCATAGAAGACATGTACCAAATTTTCTTAAGATGTCTAAAATATTATCTCAGTTATTATCAAAAAACTGATTTTTTTTCATAATTCTATCACCCTGTATCTCGAAAGTTAGGACTTTTAGGACATACGTTTATAGGAAGTTTTTTTCTCACAATGTGTCAAAGAATAACCCCTTCAAATATTAGCATGTCTTTAAGGAACACCCTGTATAGATGATCAAAGACGTTCAATCATGGATGTCCGAGTTGTTCCAATATTTTACGTCCAATGGACGTACATATATGTACAATTTTTATACGTACAAATAGGGTCCAGCCATGTACGTCCATTGGATGTACGAATACGTACAATATTGGATGTCCGATGTTCCAATATTGTACAACATATCATCAAAGCTGACAAATTGAATTATCCTAAAAATCAAATAGAGAAAAATGGAGATAATACAAAAAATATATGGAGAACAATGAACAATATCACGAACTCAAATAGAGAAGTGAATAGTATCAAAGAAATAAAAATAGATAACACTACAATTCATAATAAATTAGAAATCGAGGAACTCTTCAATAATTATTTCTTAAATGTAGGACCAGATTTAGCAAAGAATATTGATCAACCCCCATCACCACCTGCTAGAACAGTGATATCAGAAACCATATTTTTATCACCTACAAATGAAATGGAGATTGTTCAAAGTATCATGAACCTAAAAAATAACAAGGCTCCTGGTAAGGATGGTGTAAAATCGAAAACACTAAAAGAAATAGCATTCCAAATAGCGCCGTTGTTGTGTTTCCTCATAAATAAAATTATCCAAGAAGGAATATGTCCATCGGAATTTAAATACTGTGTAATCAAACCACTCTATAAAAAAGGAAATGGGAATGTTTTATCCAACTACAGACCCATTTCGCTCATGAGTATTATTGGGAAAATATTTGAAGAAATAATAAAAAATAGGCTAGAAGTATTTTTTGAGGAAAATAATATTTTATCAGATAAACAATTCGGCTTTCGCAAGGGTGAATCAATAGAGGACGCTATATCAGTAGTAACAGAGAAAATGTATAAGGCCATTGGGATCAGCAAACCTGCCATAGCCGTGTTCCTGGACCTTGCCAAGTCCTTCGACACCGTAGACCACACTCAGCTGTTGGGAACCTCATTATTATTATTATTATTATTATTGTCGACCTCGAGTGTCGACTGTGGAGTTGGGGCATGTAGCGCCTCCAGACGTATGGGTAATCCCTTGACGTCCCTCAGATAGCTGGTGGCTCTAATCGAAGATATCCCCCCAAAAGGTCAGGATATTCCTGATAGTGCCTTCCTCGCATTGGAATCCCTGTGGATCTGGGTCGCCTAGGTGAAGAGCATAGGAAGATGATATGCGGTGAGGTTTCATCTTCTAGTTCACAGAATCTACATAATGGGTTTTCTTCCAATCCCATTCTGTGTCTGTGCTTCCGCAGAGTACCGTATACCGATGATCACTTTTGCGTTTTTCCTACTCAGAGTGAGTAGTTGTTCTTTCCAATTCTTCATTTCATCTGGTCTAATGAAGATCTTGGCTATTCTGCACCCAGGGGCATTTCTCCATGCCTCCCTGTGCTTTGCCGCAGTCCAGTTATCAATCTTCTTCCTGATGACTGTGTTGCAAATTCCAGTTGCCGGTTCTGGTCCTATAAACCTCTCTAATCGCGCTAGTCTGGCCAGTTCGTCTGCGATCTCGTTGCCCTTTATCCCTTTGTGACCCGGCAGCCACATCAAGGTTACAGGTCCGACTTCGGCCAGGCGATTTAAGGTTTGATAACAATCGTACACCAGTTTTGATATTTTGGTGTACCCTCCAAGAACTTCTAAGGCGCTCTTGCTGTCCGTACAGATGTACAGGTGCTCCTGGCTTCTGATATCCAATGCCTGAAGCGCGCTGTTCAGCACTGCCACCAGTTCGGTTTGTAGAACCGTGGTATGGCTCCCGAGCGGAAAGATGTGCTTACGTGTACCAGATATCTCCACTGGTAGGTAGTTTCGCCCGTTTTTTCAATCCTCTCAATTTTACTCGTGAGACTGATGTGGTATTTTTTATCAAAGAGATACCTCGTGATCATCTTGTCAGTGGGCATTTCGAAGATGCCTTCTTGTCTCATGATCTCCGGTTTCTTCTCCTTGTATTTCTCTTCTGAGAGGATGTATTTTGCTCTTTGCATCGCTTTTGCGGCAGCGGCTTCAATGTCCAGTTGAATCGGTCCTATCTAACAACACAAGTACATCCACTGTACATCCCAGGGAGGTCCTATCCCTTGTCGGGACATGGTACATAATAGGGACGTGCAGTGGACATCTACTTTCCACCAAAAAGGATATCCAAGGGATGTCCTTCTGGTACGTTCAAGGGATGTACCGAGTCCCGACAAAGGACATCAAAGGGACACCCTAGGGATGTTCCATAATATAAGTAAGGAATCTCAGGGACATCCTTGTCTATCATTCATTCGAATTTTTTTTTGGGAAATATGGAAAAAAAAAACATATCCAAAAATTCTCAACAGGAAAACGAGTTTAATTCAGAAATTAATATGCTATATTGTTTTAGAATATGATAAATAAAAGAACGACATACAAAAACTCATCCTATATATAAATTCATATGATAAACAAAATTGTATACATATTACGGTGTTGCATTTGTTGCAGGCTTCTCTCCTTGGCACTCCTAAAAAACTTCTGCAAAGCCTCCTCCATCTGTTTTCTATCACCAATGGCTTCAGAAGATACTGTACCAAAGATATTATATATTGCAGGTGGAATTGAAATGACAATGAAAAAAATTACTGATGCAGATATCATCATAGATAAAAATACTCACCAAGTATAATTTGTGACATCTTTGTGTCCTTGAAACATAATTTTTCTTCATCATCATTTGAATTCTCATGAAATTCTCATGAAAGTTCTCAACAGGATCATTTTGACCTAGGTCTTCTCTTGATGTAGGCTTCAATTCTCCAAGTGAAGAACCATTAAACAAATTTCCTGAACTTGAATCACATTGATTTACTTCAATTTGAATTTCATTTGAACTTGTAGAAGGTAATGTTTTATCATCATCTACAGCCATCAATCGACTGGTAGAAGGCCCCCTACAAGGCTCTGATTCCTCATTTTTGCTTTTTTTTTCTCAATCCTTGAGGATACCTTCCTCATAGGATCCATTATATTATGTATCGATGATAGATTAATTAATATACTGTAAACATAATATTTAGAATCGAAAAACCATATTATTGGAACAATATCTTCTTTGATTTCAAAGAGTACATTCAATATTTTGATAATTGTTATACCAACCTTATTAATTCAACTTTTTAACTATGATTTGCACAACACACTGATTAAATGCTTCAAAGCCACTCAAAAATCGTCAGTCACAACAATCTTTTCAGATAGAACCACTTCCACGTGAAAAGTAAGGTTGAAATTGTTGACAATGTTGACAGATCACCAAAGAATTCAGTCAATGTTGCCAATGCCAAACAGAACAAAACCACCGAAACACGGGATTTGTGTATAATTTGTATCATTCTAAGGCCCGGAATTTTCACCTCCGGTTATACCAAAGAGAGTAAACGTAATTTACTCTTTTTGCGGTCATACTAGGAATAAATTAACCAATGGTTAGACTGTGCTTTTACATTATCAATAAACGTACGCAAAAGCATATTCTAACCGTTGGTTAATTCATTCCTAGTATAACCGGAGGAGAAAATACTAATAACGGGTTGTATCCTTTGTTAAAAATTAACTACATGTTTTCACTTCTTCTTGATCATGACAATATAAAGAGAGAGAACCTGCAGTTAGCAAAACCGAAGATAGAAAAACCTAAATTAACCTTTACCAAAGGATGACCAGCTAGGTGTTACAACCCGCCCTAAGAATTTATATTAATATATAAATATTGCTTGTAATATGGTCACTTCCCAGACATTTCTGAGATATATTTACATTTTATTCATAATTATTTTCCAGAAGAAAAACATTTTCGAAACAAAATATCAACTTTGAATTTTCAATGAACATTTTGATTAGTTTCAATTTCTTATATATATGTGAATGGATATCAGAAATCAGGGACATAAATGGGACAACCAATGGATATACCAGATGGGATGTTTCCTGGACAACCTCTGCGGGACATCTCCTGGATGTCCCAATCATGTCCTTGTACCGCGGTACATAAAAAAGTGAAAACCATAACCTCCGTTTTACTGGGGTTGACATTAAGTCCGGTTTTCATGCACCAGCTTTCTACAGTCCCTATTGCTTCTTGTGTGGTCTCAATGAGTGAGCCCAGAAAGGGTCCGCGCCATGTCCGCGCCTTATGATCATTATGTCATCAGCGTATCCCACTACCTGTGTACCCCCTCGGCTGAGCCCCACCAATAGGCTGTCTACTACCAGGCTCCACAACAAGGATGACATGACCCCACCCTGTAGGCATCCCGAGGAAACATTTCCTCTAATTGTTGTGTTGCCCTTATTCGCTTCCAGTTGTCTGTTGTAGGTGCGTCAACTTCTCCATGGCATCTTTGATGACGCCACTGGCCGTATGATTGAACGCACCCTCTATGTCCATGAAAATACTGATAGCAAAACCTCCATTCTCGAGTTGGGGTTGTATTAGCTGTTTGACCTTCAATAGAGCGGTCTCGGTGGAGAGTCCCGCTCTATAGGCAAATCGATTCATGTGAAGTGGTTTCGTCCGGAGTACCTCGTCTCTGATATATCTATCGACGAGTCTCTCGGCCGTCTTCAGCATAAACGATGTCAGGCTTATTGGGCGGAAATCCTTCGTAGAAGTGTATCCGCCTCTGCCTGGTTTTGGAATAAACACAACCCTTGCTCCTTGGCAGGCAGCAGGTACGTGTCCAAGTATAAGGCTAGCCCTTACCACTCTGGTCAGGGGCCCTACAATGGACTGACCCGCCTTCCTCAGAAGCACATGATATATTCCGTCTGGCCCTGGTGACTTGTATGGTTTGAAGGATCTAATTGCCCATCTTACCTTGTCCGGAGTAACAATTTTGTTAGCGAGCTCACGATTGCGGCGCCAGACTTGTGCCTTCACTCTGACTGAGCTCGCCCTTGTCCTCCTTTCTTCTTGCTGATCATTGTGACTCCCTTCCCGATCCTCTAGGAAGCTGAGAAAGTGTGTCTTCATCAGGTATTCCAGGGTCTCTTCGTCTGAGGTGGAGAACCTGCCATTGGGTAGTTTAAGGGAGCCGAGTATAGCCTCTGGATTTTTTGAGAGTATTTTATCCAGCCTGGCTGCCTCAGTCCCTGCACTAATCTCTTCACAGAAAGAGGTCCAACTAGTCTGTTGGGCCTTCCTAATTTCTGTTCTGTATTGATCCCTCATTTGTCTGAGATGTTCCCATCTCGCTGGATCTTTACGTTTCCTGGCTTCTTGCCTGATGCAGATAATTTTCTGCCTCATACTTGCCAGCTTATCATTCCACCAGTGAACTTGACCTCTAGGTCTCATTCTCCTTAGTGGACAGTTGCCTTCATAGGCTGTTCGCAGTTCCTCTTCCAGAAACTTGGCGGCCCTATCCAATGTAGGTATATCGTCAATTTCCTTAGGGCATTCCTTGAGTGCCTCTTGGAGTTCTTCTGCATATCTTTCCCAGTTGGTAAGTCTAGGATTTCTTTTCCACTGAGTTTCTATTCGGATGTCCGTCTGATTTGCTCATGGTCCGACAGCGACGGCTCCTCGGAGACCCTCCAGTTGGTGATCTTGTCGCAGAGATTTCTAGTACACAGGGTTAAGTCCAGTACTTCCTCTCTCCGAGCATTGTGAATGGTCGGTGTGTTGCCGACATTGAGGATATCTAAGTCTGTTGCTGCCAGGTATTCCAAAAGGTCGTTGCCCCTTTGGTTGGTGTTCGTGCTCCCCCAGATAACATGATGCGAGTTGGCATCGCACCCTATCAGTAGGGGAAGTTTCTTTACCTTGCAGTAGTCTACCAGTTGTATCACCTCCCGAGGTGGTACGTTTGGATTATCATGTGGAAAGTATGCTGATGCTATCACCACTCTCCCTATGTTGTCGAATTCAGTGATGACCACCATTAGGTCCCCCGTGCAGAGTTCCCACAGTGGCACAAGTTTGATTCCTTCGGCGATGATGCATGCTCTGGGTTTGGTTGACTCGGTGTCTCTGAAACATAAAAGCCCTCCCAATCCCCTTATAGTGCCTTTCACTACCCAAGGTTCTTGGGCTAGTGTTAGGCCTGTGTGCTCCGCAGTCATGCCCCTCTGCACTACAGCAGAGGCGCCTTTACTGTGTAATTTGAGTGATTTTGAGTGGATGCGGAGCCATCAGGACTATTCCGCCTCCATCTCCCTTACCTCCTTATCGTCCTGGTTGGTCGGAATTGTCACCTTAAAGGTGACCCTTTCCAGCACCAACCAGGGCCTGTTGTCAAGGCTGTTGAGAGCCTTGACTTGAGACTCCGGCAGCTGGTAGATTTGGACATACTTGCCCACCTCTCCCTGCCTTCCGGAGTCTGTTCTAAGTGCTGGCTGGTTGACCACCCGCCACGCACTAGTGTTTAAAGTGGGGTTGTAGGCCCCTAGCCGGCTAAGCACTTCGGCTGGCTCTTCCGGTGGTCCGGGGAGCCATACCGTGGCTTTATAACGCCTTTCCAGGAGCTCCACTCCTCCCACTTTAAGCGTTGGGCCTCCAGTCTCAAGAGTGGATACTTTGGACAGCAACCACTCCTTCGACTTTTCGTCGGAGGTCACAAACACAAACACCCCACCTTTTTTGAATGACGCCTCCAATCGGGGCATCTCTGAGGGAGGTGTCTTTTTCGCCAGATCCCTGAACACCGCCCTGAACCGGGTGAAGTCCTCCTGAGACAATAAAGCCTCAGGGTACTCCCCGGCTGTGGCGATGACCGTCAGGGGATTGGTCCTTTGGGCGGCGGTGAGTCCCACCCCCCCAGGCACGCCTCTACCGGCTGCGCCCAAGGGGCCACTACCCCCTCCTTCCCTTCGGCCCCCCCGACAGCGGGATCATGGCTTTCACCGCTGGCGCTTCCTCCTTTTGGAGGCATGCGTCGCGGCCTTTTGTCAACCCTGGAGGTCGAGGGCGGGGTCGCGTTGGGCCCCTTCTTCCTCTTCGACGTTCCCGGGGTTGGCTCTTTATGCTGGCTAGCTTGGAGCTGGGGTCTGGAGTCACCTCCTGCCTCCCTCCTCCTTAGCTTTGCCAGCTTCTTGCGGTATGCACCGCTTTTCCTCTTTGGTAGGAACGGGCCGTGTAGGTCCCCTTCCCTCCCGCTTGGTTGCAGCTGTCCAGGGGTCTGTGGGCTCTCCAATGTAACATTGGGGCCCACTGCCTCCTGTCCAGCTGCTTTTATTTCCGCGGCAACAGTCAACGGGCGGGGCGTCCGAGAGGTACCCTCGGACTCCTCCGTCCCATCTCCCGTCACCACAGTGAAGGGTTCATTTTGTTTTTTCTTGAGTATTCATATGAATCCCACGAGTGGCGGGGAAATAAAGATCCACCGACTCAGAGCCCCGCCTGAGCCGGTAAGGCGACTTACTTACCAAGGGGTTGCACCAGGTGCCCCTTGGGCTCCGTTCGGGACCCTCATCAACCCATGGGCCACGAGCCTCTTCAGCACGGGTCGCGTAACACCTTGAGACCGGGAAGCCTCCAGCCAGCAGGCCGTGCTCCGCGCCAAGGATTCCCCCCAGCACCTACCCACCCTACGCCTTGGGATCCCTTTACGGGATCAGGCGGGAGCTGTCGTTGCCGGGCTTCCTCCTCGGCACCCGCCTGCCTTTGGTTAAGCCCCCCCACCAACGACAAGGTGCTACGGCTCTTAGGGGAGGAAAAATCGCGTAAAACCAATCGGAAAATTTCAAAATCGGTTTATTGACTTTAGTATATAGTGATTCTCACGTATTTTGACGAGCTGATCCCGAAAATGGGGTCATTTGATTTCGTAGAGCTTCAGGAAGCTGAGAAAATCGCGTAAAACCAATCGGAAAATTTCAAAATCGGTTTTTCGACTTTAGTATATAGTGATTTTTACGTATTTTGACGCGCTGATTCCGAAAATGGGGTCATTTGAACTCGTAGAGCTTCAGGAAGCTGAGAAAATCGCGAAAAAACAATCGAAAAATTTCAAAATCGGTTTTTCGACTAAAGTATCTATATAGTGATTCTTTCGTATTTTGACGCGCTGATTCCGAGTATGGGGTCATTCGAACTCGTAGAGCTTCAGAAAGCTGAGAAAATCGCGAAAAACCAATCGGAAAATTTCAAAATCGGTTTTTCGACTAAAGTATCTATATAGTGATTCTTACGTATTTTGACGCGCTGATTCCGAAAATGATGTCATTTGAACTCGTAGAGCTTCAGGAGGCTGAGAAAATCGCGAAAAACCAATCGGAAAATTTCAAAATCGATTTTTTGACTTGGGTATATAGTGATTCTCACGTATTTTGACGAGCTGATCCCGAAAATGGGGTCATTTGATCTCGTAGAGCTTCAGGAAGCTGAGAAAATCGCGTAAAACAATCGGAAAATTTCAAAATCGGTTTTTCGACTTAAGTATGTAGTGATTCTTACGTATTTTGACGCGCTGATTCCGAAAATGGGGTCCCTTGAACTCGTAGAGCTCCAGGAAGCTGAGAAAATCGCGAAAAACCAATCGGAAAATTTCAAAATCGGTTTTTCGACTTTAGTATCTATATAGTGATTCTTGAGTATTTTGACGCGCTGATTTCGAAAATGGGGTCATTTGATCTCGTAGAGCTTCAGGAAGCTGAGAAAATCGCGTAAAACCAATCGGAAAATTTCAAAATCGGTTTTTCGACTTTAGTATAAAGTGATTCTTACGTATTTTGACGCGCTGATTCTGAAAATGATGTCATTTGAACTCGTAGAGCTTCAGGAAGCTGAGAAAATCGAGAAAAACCAATCGGAAAATTTCAAAATCGGTTTTTCGACTTTAGTATGTAGTGATTCTTACGTATTTTGACGCGCTGATTCCGAAAATGAAGTCATTTGAACTCGTAGAGTTTCAGGAAGCTGAGAAAATCGCGAAAAACCAATCGGAAAATTTCAAAATCGGTTTTTCGACTAAAGTATCTATAAAGTGATTCTTACGTATTTTGACGCGCTGATTCCGAAAATGATGTCATTTGAACTCGTAGAGCTTCAGGAGGCTGAGAAAATCGCGAAAAACCAATCGGAAAATTTCAAAATCGATTTTTCGACTTGGGTATATAGTGATTCTCACGTATTTTGACGAGCTGATCCCGAAAATGGGGTCATTTGATCTCGTAGAGCTTCAGGAAGCTGAGAAAATCGCGTAAAACAATCGGAAAATTTCAAAATCGGTTTTTCGACTTAAGTATGTAGTGATTCTTACGTATTTTGACGCGCTGATTCCGAAAATGGGGTCCCTTGAACTCGTAGAGCTCCAGGAAGCTGAGAAAATCGCGAAAAACCAATTGGAAATTTTCAAAATCGGTTTTTCGGCTTCAATATATAGTGATTCTTTTATATTTTGACGCGCTGATTCCGCAAATGGGGTCATTTGAACTCGTAGAGCTTCAGGAAGCTGAGAAAATCGCGAAAAACCAATCGGAAAATTTCAAAATCGGTTTTTCGACTTTAGTATCTATATAGTGATTCTTGAGTATTTTGACGCGCTGATTTCGAAAATGGGGTCATTTGATCTCGTAGAGCTTCAGGAAGCTGAGAAAATCGCGTGAAACCAATCGGAAAATTTCAAAATCGGTTTTTCGACTTTAGTATAAAGTGATTCTTACGTATTTTGACGCGCTGATTCTGAAAATGATGTCATTTGAACTCGTAGAGCTTCAGGAAGCTGAGAAAATCGAGAAAAACCAATCGGAAAATTTCAAAATCGATTTTTCGACTTTAGTATATAGTGATTCTCACGTATTTTGACGAGCTGATCCCGAAAATGGGGTCATTTGATCTCGTAGAGCTTCAGGAAGCTGAGAAAATCGCGTAAAACCAATCGGAAAATTTCAAAATCGGTTTTTCGACTTAAGTATATAGTGATTCTTACGTATTTTGACGTGCTGATTCCGAAAATGGGGTCATTTGAACTCGTAGAGCTTGAGGAAGCTGAGAAAATCGCGAAAAACCAATCGGAAAATTTCAAAATCGGTTTTTCGACTTTAGTATGTATATAGTGATTCTTGAGTATTTTGACGCGCTGATTTCGAAAATGGGGTCATTTGAACTCGTAGAGTTTCAGGAAGCTGAGAAAATTGCGAGAAACCAATCGGAAAATTTCAAAATCGGTTTTTCGACTTTAGTATAAAGTGATTCTTACGTATTTTGACGCGCTGATTCCGAAAATGATGTCATTTGAACTCGTAGAGCTTTAGGAAGCTGAGAAAATCGCGAAAAACCAATCGGAAAATTTCAAAATCGATTTTTCGACTTTAGTATATAGTGATTCTCACGTATTTTGACGAGCTGATCCCGAAAATGGGGTCATTTGAACTCGTAGAGCTTGAGGAAGCTGAGAAAATCGCGAAAAACCAATCGGAAAATTTCAAAATCGGTTTTTCGACTTTAGTATGTATATAGTGATTCTTGAGTATTTTGACGCGCTGATTTCGAAAATGGGGTCATTCGAACTCGTAGAGCTTCAGGAAGCTGAGAAAATTGCGAGAAACCAATCGGAAAATTCCAAAATCGGTTTTTCGACTTTAGTATGTATATAGTGATTCTTGAGTATTTTGACGCGCTGATTCCGAAATTGGGGTCATTTGAACTCGTAGAGCTTGAGGAAGCTGAGAAAATCGCGAAAAACCAATCGGAAAATTTCAAAATCGGTTTTTCGACTTTAGTATGTATATAGTGATTCTTGAGTATTTTGACGCGCTGATTTCGAAAATGGGGTCATTTGAACTCGTAGAGCTTCAGGAAGCTGAGAAAATTGCGAGAAACCAATCGGAAAATTCCAAAATCGGTTTTTCGACTTTAGTATGTATATAGTGATTCTTGAGTATTTTGACGCGCTGATTTCGAAAATGGGGTTATTTGAACTCGTAGAGCTTCAGAAAGCTGAGAAAATCGCGTAAAACCAATCGGAAAATTTCAAAATCGGTTTTTCGCCGCCGCCTAAGCCGTTTATTAAACCTCTTTTTATTCGTTTTTCTGGAGTGATCGAGTTATATTTTCTGGTTGCTAATTGCAATTGGATGTTTATTGATTGATTAATTGCTGATAGTTCTGCAAAATAAGGGTTGGAAAATCCATTGTGTACAGCGTTTATAAGTTGTATGTATTGGTTCGATATAGTCAGTATTTCGTCATGTATTGGTTGTAAATCAAAGTAATGAATAAAAGTATCGGATTTTTCTTTAACTTTACAAGTACCTAATTTGA
This sequence comes from Plagiodera versicolora, assembly GCA_037013635.1. Taxonomy (NCBI): domain Eukaryota; kingdom Metazoa; phylum Arthropoda; class Insecta; order Coleoptera; family Chrysomelidae; genus Plagiodera; species Plagiodera versicolora. The sequence continues at coordinate 422,930 of JAYMYH010000018.1, forward strand.
AGGGTAGTATGCCGGGATTTTTATTCAGAGGGAGTATTTGAACTTCCTGGCACAGGATCGTTGACAGGACGGACCTGAAAGAAGGGACGTTTTATATTTGATTTATGAATTTTCTTATTTGCCAAAGTTTGAATTTTGGTGTTCTCATCTGAGGTTACTTTTACGATTTTGAATCTGGGGAGTCCTTTATTACGAGGACTTGTTTCTTTGTAAGCAGTGTCTTCTGGTTGGTACGTTAAAGGGGTTTCGCGGTTTTCATTTCGTTTCCCAATAATTTTTTCTTTTTGTTCAATTAATCTTTGGTTTAAGGTCTTATACATTTCTTTAGTTTTCTCTTTATGATTTGAAATGTACGCGCTTTGAATATGATGTTCTAAATCAATATCGAATGGGTCTGAGTTGGAAATATGGCCTGTTATAACATCAATAGGTTTGGAATGGATTGCGTGATTATAACCTAAAATGGCGTAAGTCATTAAATTGGTTATGTTTTGTTCTTTACTTGTACTTTGTAGTATTCTTATGTGTTCCGTGATTATTGAGTGGAATCGTTCAATTATAGAATTAGATTCATGATGGTCTGGTGTTATAATAATAATTTTCTCGAATTCGTTTTTCTGTTTCCGCAATACCGCGGTGGTTAGTTTTACCTTCGTGATATTGTTTTATAGTTTGGTTTTGATCGTCTTCTCTAATTACATCTTTGAGAATTTTTGTGCATCTAACGAATTTATACGATGGGGTTTTAAAAGTATTCTGAACAGTTGAGCAAAATTTAGGAATGATTTATTCGTCTTCGAAATATAAGGAGTATTTGAGTTTCGGATCTAAGTAGTCTTTTACGAATTAAATGATGTTTTGTTCAATATTGTCCAAACCTAATTGTGCTATAGTTCGTTTTTTTGTTGGAAAAATTTGTTTGAACTTTGGTAGAGCTTGTGAGTGAAAAACTGTTGTTATTTTTATTTGATTATCGAAGTTGTTTAATGGATGTTCTGATATGGGTATTGTTAGGACAGGGTCTTCTGTACTTGTGTGAATGGTGTTTGTATCGTCAAAATCCCTAATGTTGGGTGGTTCGTTTATTTGACCTAAAACTGATTAAATTTCTTCATCTCTTTGATTCGGATCTCTATTTCTGTTACAAATGTCGATGTAATTTTGGATCTCTTTGTCGACGATGTTTTCGATTTCGTTTGTGTGTGTTTCAACTCGTGATAGAGCATCGGCGTTTGTGTTCAATTTTCCACGCTTATAAATGATTTCATATTCGAATTCTTCGAGTCTTAGTCTCCATCTTACTAAACGCGAATTTGGTTCTTTTAAGGACATTACCCACTGGAGTGGTTTATGGTCAGTGACGATTTTGAATTTGCGACCAAATAAATAGGGTCTAAAATATTTCGTTGCCCAGACTATAGATAATAATTCTTTCTCTATAGTCGAGTAATTTTGTTCAGAAGCATTCAAAGTTCTTGAGGCGAAAGCTACGGGTTTATCAGAACCAATTGGTCCTTGCGAAAGGATCGCGCCGACAGCAACATTACTTGCGTCTGTGGTGAGAATAAATTCTTTTTCGAAATCAGGGTATATCAAGATTGGTTCGTTCATTAAAAGTGTTTTGCAATGTTCGAAACAATTGATGAATTCAGAGTCATGTACAATTTTTGCGTTTTTCTTTAAGCAACGGGTCATGGGTTTAGTTATTGTTGCGAAGTCTTTTATGAATCTTCTATAGTATCCAAGGAGACCTAAGAATTCTTTTATTTGCTTAGTTGTTTGAGGTATTGGAAACTTTTGAATGGCTGAAATTTTATCAGGGTTTGGTTTGATTCCTTCTGTGGTAATTATATGTCCGAGATATGCAGTTTCTCGTTTTAAAAATTCAGATTTATCCATTTGGATTTTGAAATTTGCTTCTTTTAGAGTTTGAAAAATTTTGTTTAAGCTATCCATGTGTTCTTGTAAGGATGTTGAATAGATGAGAATATCATCAAGATGAATGAGACAGATTTTATTAATGTTTTCTTTTAATATATTGTCAAGACATCGTTGGAAGTTGGAAGGTTGAGGGAGAATTTTTAAGACCAAAGGGCATTCGTAAAAATTCGTAATGTCCTCCTTCTACATTAAATGCTGTTTTTTCAATGTCTGTGGGATTCATTTGAATTTGATGAAATCCGGACGCTAAGTCTAGTGTGGTAAAGTACTGACAGCGGCCAATTTTGTCAAGAACATCTGTTATGTTGGGAATAGGGTATCTATCCTCTATGGTTTTTTCATTTAGCTTCCGATAGTCGATAACTATCCTCCACTTCTTTTTTCCTGAAGCATCGACCTTTTTGGGTACGATCCAAATTGGAGAGGACCAAGGTGATTCACTTGGACGTATGATATTTTGTTGTAGCATTTTTTTTATTTGCGATTTGACTTCGTCTTTATGTATAAAAGGGTATCGATATGACTTTGTGTACACGGGGATTCCGTCTTTCGTTTTTATGACGTGTTTAATTTCGGTTGTAGATGTTAAAGGTTCACCTTCTTTATAAAATATATCTGAATATTTTTTGCAAACTTTTAACAAACTTTCCTTCTCTTCGTTATTCAGGTGATCTGTTCTGATTGTTTTTATTACGTCTGATTTGTCGATTTTACGTAAAGTGTTGATATAAAAAATTTCGAAATGGTCTTGAAAACTGTTTTCGTTCATGTTGGGAATTTCTTTGAGATGATACGTCTCGTTATTTTGTAATGGTGTAGTTTTAATAGGGTATAACATTACTAATTTTATATCGTTATCTGTAGGGTTTTGGATTTCGACACATGCTAAGTTGTTATTCGCATATGTTAGTGTTTCGGGGATTTTACAAGATAGAATTTCCTGAGGCTGAATAAGCACATCGCCTTCTTTAAGGTCAACTGGAATGTTTGTTGAAATCGTTGATTGTTTGGGAATTATTCTCTCGAATAGAATGACAGGGTTGGATTTAAAATAATGGATGTCGATTGTAGACTTTGGTGTTAGGATTTTGTTATTTATCAAGTCTAAATTGGATTCTAATAGTTTTAGATTGTCTATGCCTATCTATCCATCGAATACATGGAATTTATAAAGAAAGAACTTGATCTCTTTATTCGTTTGAAATTCATGGAAAGCACGGATGTTCATGGCTAATTTGTGTTGAGAAGTATTGAAACAAGTTGAAACTGAAAAAGGTTCTTCGTATATGAAATTTTGAAAATATTTTTCTGCTATGTTTGGGTCTAAAAATGATCTGGTTGAGCCTGTGTCTATCAATAATTGTATTGGTGGGTTACTGATTTTAATGAAAGGTAGTACTCTTTCATTGGTGCTATGCGATTCGTAAACTATGTCGAATCTGGGAGATCTATAGCTTGTTGAAAATTTTCATTTTCTTGCATATTTTCATAGTCATAACTTACAGCTTCTTCTTCGTAATTTTCGAAGTAGTCTGAATTTTCTTCTGGATATTCAATTTCAGGTAATACGTTTTGTTCCGTATTATGTACTTCTTGTGATGTAAAATTACGAGATTGATTATTATTTTGAAAGTGATTTCTCCGTTGTTGACTTTGCGGGGCGGTAGCGTGTGAAATACCGCTCATTGGAGTTGGTTGTGAATTATTTTGTCTGTTCGGAGGGTTTTTCCAAACATTTGGTTGACGACCGAATACTTGACTGTTAGTGAAAAATCTTTGAGGTGGGCGATTTATTGGTTGAATTGGTATTGGTGCGCTTGGAAAACTAGGACGTTGAATTTGGTTGGTTGAAATTTGGATTTGGATTCTGATTAAAATGTGTATTGAATTGCGGACGAAAGTTTGGTGGTAGTTATTCTGTCTTGGATATGTTGGACGTGAATAGATTTTTGGGCGAGGTGTATTATTTTGGAATTTCGTGATTGAATTTCGTGGATTTTGTAAATTATAGATGTTGATTTCATCGTTGACTATGGTCAACGCTTGAGACAAATATGTTGGGTTTCTTGCTCTCACTCGAGCACTAAGAGGGTCTCTCAAGCCGGTAAGAAATACTCTTAATGTTTGATCAGTAAAAAGGTTTCTCTGACTTAATTTTTCGACTGCTGTTACGGTATGCAAATCGATATAATTGCAGATTGTATTCAGCATATGAATACATCGATAATAAAATTGGTGGGGAGAGTCATGCTCTTGTCGTAATGCCATCAAATTTTGAATTAGAGTGTTTAAGTCTCTCTGATCGCCGAAATTCTGTATTAATGTCGACTGGATTTCACCCCAAGTTGAAGCATTATAAATATTAATGACTTCGAGAGCAGAATCTCTTAATTTTGAAAATATGGTGTTGATGATTAATATGTTTTGTGGAAAATTGATGTTGTTTATGTCGTAATAGGTTTCGATTATTTCTGAAACTATTTTAATGAATCTGACTAGTCTGGTTGGGTTTCGGTCGTATTCAGGAATTGTTTTTAAAAGATCGGAACTTATTGTTGGTATTTGACCGGTTGGTGGCATTTTGTATTTGTTTTACTACTTATTATTTTTTGCAAAATTGATTGTTTGATTAGGATATGATCGGGTAGGAATACTCTAGGATTTAGAGGAGTCTGACTAATTTGAATTGTACTTACAATAAAACCACTAATACCATTTTCTGTTTGTACTTCCTTCTTGGCTTCTTCTTCTTCGTCTTCTTCTTTTTCTTCCTTAATTATGAACCTCTGTATCCTCGATGGAACGATGGTTCATGATCCCGAATTAACAGTTGATACTGTAGAAGCGATTTTCGATAAATACGCGACTTCCGGAATCCTACCGACTGCGCCGATTATGTTTCTCGTTGAGCCAAGTTGCTTTTTAAAAACTTTATTTCTACGTTTGGTTAATACAATTATTATGATGTGTATTTTGTGGATGCTGAAGCCAGACTGCCCTCCTATGCATCTTGCTGGACGAAGTGCATTCTGTGTTGTCAGTGTTAGGATTAGTTAAGTTGGCAACACTGATTTCTTATGACATATGTAACTAACTGTTCCAAGATAGACAGCAAGAAGAAGAAATGGCGGAAGTTCTTGTAAAATGTTTGTAGTGTGTATCATTTTTGTACCTAAGAATAAATATTAAAACGCTGTATCCAAATCAGTGTATTCTTGATGGTTGGGGCCAGTCACAAGATTCAAGAATTCAAATAGGTTATGGGCCCAGGTCCACGCAACTAATTGAAGTTTGGTCCAAAAGTTTTGCTCGTTAGTTGTGTCAAGCAGCCATGATGAATGCACATTCTCAGCATAATTTACCACAACTAAATTCCGGAAACTTCAACAATTGGAAGTTCAGAGTGATGGCCCTTATGGAAGAAAAACAAATTAAAGATGCTCTTGAGAAGGACATATCAAGCATTACAGAGGAAGCAGAAATAAACAAGTTTAAAATAAATGATGCCAAGGCCAAATCTGTCATTGTACAGTGTGTGACAGACAAGCATCTTGATTTGATTAAAGACTCAAAATCCGCAAAAGGCATGATGAAAGCACTAGAAGATGTGTTTGAGAGAAAAAGTGTATTCACCAAACTCACTTTAAAAAAGAAATTGCTCACTCCCAAACTAAAGAAAAATGAGATGCTAGAAGACCATTTCTCAACATTTGATACAATCATGAGAGAGTTGGAGAATGCAGGGTCAAAAGTAGAGGAGACCGACAAAGTATGTCATCTTCTGCTTTCTTTGAATGAAGATTATGATCCGGTGATAACAGCAATAGAAACCCTGAATGCTGACGTTACAATGGACTTTGTGAAATCGAGACTATTGGATGAGGAACTCAAATTCAAAACCAAAAGTTCTCAAAAATGTTCAAATAGTGAAGAAGTTTCGTTCAACACATTTCCCTTTAATTGTTATAAATGTGGCAAACTAGGACATAAAATATCAGAGTGTATGCAACAAAAACAATTTACCAGAGGAAACAGACGTGGAAGAATTTCAAGATTTCGTGGCCGTGGAAGAGGAAGTGCTGAAAAAGCGAATCAAGCTGAAGAAGAAATATCATTTATAGCTTTGAACTGTGTGGAAAAACTAAATGATAAAAGCCTTTTTATATTAGACTCTGGTGCTACTCAACACTTAGTGAGCAGCGCACTTGAACAATATATGACAAATGTTGAAGTTCTTGATAAGAAAGTAGGAATTCGTGTTGCAAATGGACAAGACATGTTTGCTCAAAAGATAGGAACTCTACAGGGAATATGTCAAGGAAGAAATCTAACAATAAAAGCTCTCATTGTAGAGGGAATGGTTAACAACTTATTGTCTGTATCTCAGTTACTAAAGAAGAACATTGAAGTAACGTTCAACAATGATGAAGCGAGTATAACTGGAAAAAACTCCAAAATAAAATGTGAAAAGTTAGATAACCTCTTTGTAATAAAGTTGTACTTTAAAGAATCTGAACTCTGCAACGATACCGAAGCAATAAAGAAAAACGAAGAAAGTGAATTGTGGCATCGAAGACTAGGTCACCTCAATCGCAAAGGTCTCAAACTATTAGGACTACCAGTTAATGACCAAAAATGTTCGGAGTGTATCGAAGGAAAATCAACGAGAAAAACTTTCCGCTCACTAGCAAAACGTTCAAAACAGATAGGTGATCTTATTCATAGTGATGTAGCAGGACCTATAAACCCTCCTACTAATGAAGGACATAGATACTTCCAAGTGATGATAGACGATTACTCACATTTTGTAGTCGTGAAATTGTTAAAAACAGAAGATGAAGTACAGCAAAATCTGATAGAGTTTGTAAAGCTGATTAAAACTCAACATGGACAAAGAACAAAGAAAATTCGTACTGATAATGGTGGAGAATTTTCATCCAACTATTTCAAAGGATGGTGCAAATCCAAAGGTATCGAGTTACAATACACAGTACCATATAGTCCACAACAAAATGGAACATCAGAAAGGATGAATCGCACCCTCATGGATAAAGTAAGAACCAAATTTGCTGAAACTGGTTTACCAAAAGAATTATGGGGCGAAGCCTTGAGATGTTCCGCATATGAACTTAATAGGTCACCAACGAGTGTGAACAATGGCATTCCTCCAGCAACAAGATGGTATGGTAAAAACGATTTAACAAAATTGAGATGTTTTGGAAGTCGAGCATGGTTTATAAAACTACCCCATAAAAACAAGTTAGACACCCGTGCAGAAAATGCCGTAATGGTAGGTTATGGTGGAGGCGGTTACAGAATGTGGAACAAAGAGAAAAAACAAATAGTATGCTCTAGAGATGTCACTTTTGATGAGATGAAAAGAAAATTTAATGAGAACATAGTGAATGAACCTGAAATCGAAATTACCCTAGAAGAATCAGTTGTTCAAAGAGAAGAAGATATACGTGAAGAGACAGTTAGTATAGAAGAAGACGAAAAAGAAGAAGAAAAGATCAATGGAGAATATCAACCTGAACCAGAAACAAAAACAAAAATAGGAAGAACAGTTAAAATACCACAACATTTTAACGAATACGAGTTATATTCAGTTTATTGTATGTTAACTGGACTAACTGAACCACAAAGTTATTCTAAAGCTATCGAAGATAAAGAATGGAAAAAGGCAATCGAAAAGGAGCTACAGACACATGAAAAGCAACAAACGTGGTTCGGAACTGAATTACCTTTAGGAAAAACACCAATAGAAACAAAATGGGTGTTTCGAATAAAAGAAGACGGAACGAAGAAAGCAAGAGTTGTAGCGAAAGGTTTTCAAATTCAGGAGGAGAACCCACTCACTCCACTCTATGCACCTGTTGCAAGAATGGCAACAATAAGAATAATGTTGTCTCATGCAGTACAAATGAACTGGGACATCAAACAACTGGACATACCTGCAGCATTTTTAAACGGAGAATTAGAATCTGAAGTGTCAGCTCGGGTTCAGGGTTGCAAGGCTACAATTCTTCACAATATAATTAGCTTCAGGAAGCTGAGGAAATCGCGAAAAATCAATCGGATAATTTCAAAATCGTGTTTTCGACTTTAGTATATAGTGATTCTCACGTATTTTGACGAGCTGATCCCGAAAATGGGGTCATTTGATCTCGTAGAGCTTCAGGAAGCTGAGAAAATCGCGTAAAACCAATCGGAAAATTTCAAAATCGGTTTTTCGACTTCAGTAAATATTGATTCTTACGTATTTTGACGCGCTGATTCCGAAAATGGGGTCATTTGAACTCGTAGAGCTTGAGGAAGCTGGGAAAATCGGAAAATTTCAAAATCGGTTTTTCGACTTTAGTATTTGTGTAGTGATTCTTACGTATTTTGACGCGCTGATTCCGGAAATGGGGTCATTTGAACTCGTAGAGCTTCAGGAAGCTGAGAAAATCGCGAAAATCCAATCGGAAAATTTCAAAATCGGTTCTTAGACTAAAGTATATATATAGTGATTCTTACGTATTTTGACGCGCTGATTCCGAGAATGGGGTCATTTGAACTCGTAGAGCTTCAGGAAGCTGAAAGAATCGCGAGAAACCAATCGGAAAATTTCAAAATCGGTTTTTCGACTTTAGTATATAGTGATTCTTAAGTATTTTGACGCGCTGATTCCGAGTATGGGGTCATTTGTACTCGTAGAACTTCAGGAAGCTGAGAAAATCGCGAGCAACCAATCGGAAAATTTCAAAATCGGTTTTTCGACTCAACTATATAGTGATTCTTACGTATTTTGACGCGCTGATTCCGAGTATGGGGTCGTTTGTACTCGTAGAGCTTCAGGAAGCTGAGAAAATCGCGAGCAACCAATCGGAAAATTTCAAAATCGGTTTTTCGACTCAACTATATAGTGATTCTTACGTATTTTGACGCGCTGATTCCGACAATGGGGTCATTTGAACTCGTAGAGCTTCAGGAAGCTGAAAAAATCGCGAGCAACCAATCGGAAAATTTCAAAATTGGTTTTTCGACTCAACTATATAGTGATTCTTACGTATTTTGACGCGCTGATTCCGAAAATGGGGTCATTTGAACTCGTAGAGCTTGAGGAAGCTGAGAAAATCGCGAAAAACCAATCGGAAAATTTCAATATTGGTTTTTCGACTTTAGTATGTAAATAGTGATTCTTACGTATTTTGACGCGCTGATTACGAAAATGGGGTCACTTGAACTCGTAGAGCTTCAGGATGCTGAGGAAATCGCGAAAAACCAATCAGAAAATTTCAAAATCGGTTTTTCCACTTCAGCATATAGTGATTCTTACGTATTTTGACGCGCTGATTCATGTGTCCTTTTCCAGCGAATTTGATTTTCAAAATTTTGCCCGAAATTGAGCAGTGGGTACCCTCTCTCGATTTTTTCGAAAATTTCAAAGTTCATTTTTCGACTTCAGTATATAGTGATTCTTAAATATTTTTACGCGCTGATTCCGAAAATGGGGTCATTTGAACTCGTAGAGCTTCAGGAAGCTGAGAAAATCGCGAAAAACCAATCGGAAAATTTCAACATTGGTTTTTCGACTTTAGTATGTGAATAGTGATTCTCAAATATTTTGACGCGCTGATTTCGAAAATGGGGTCATTGGAACTCGTAGAGCTTCAGGAAGCTGAGAAAATCGCGAAAAACCGATCGGAAAATTTCAAAATCGGTTTTTCCACTTCAGCATATAGTGATTCTTACGTATTTTGACGCGCTGATTCATTTGTCCTTTTCCAGCGAATTTGATTTTCAAAATTTTGCCCGAAATTGAGCAGATTTCGAAAATTTCAAAGTTCATTTTTCGACTTTAGTATATAGTGTTTCTTATGTATTTTGACGAGCTGATTCCGAAAATGGGGTCATTTGAACTCGTAGAGCTTCAGGAAGCTGAGAAAATCGCGAAAAACCAATCGGAAAATTTCAAAATTGGTTTTTCCACTTCAGCATATAGTGATTTTTACGTATTTTGACGCGCTGATTCATTTGTCATTTTCCAGCGAATTTGATTTTCAAAATTTTGCCCGAAATTGAGCAGATTTCGAAAATTTCAAAGTTCATTTTTCGACTTCAGTATATAGTGTTTCTTATGTATTTTGACGCGCTGATTCCGAAAATGGGGTCATTTGAACTCGTAGAGCTTCAGGAAGCTGAGAAAATCGCGAAAAACCAATCGGAAAATTTCAAAATCGGTTTTTCGACTTGAATTAATTGTGATTCTTTCGTATTTTGAGGCGCTGATTCATTTGTCCTTTTCCAGCGAATTTGATTCTCGAAATTTTGCCCGAAATTGAGCAGAGGGTACCCTCTCTCGATTTTTTCGAAAATTTCGAAGTTCATTTTTTGACTTTAGTAAATAGTGTTTCTTATGTATTTTGATGCGCTGATTCCGAAAATGGGGTCATTTGAACTCGTAGAGCTTCAGGAAGCTGAGAAAATCGGGAAAAATCAATCGGAAAATCTCAAAATCGGTTTTTTGACTTCAGCATATAGTGATTTTTACGTATTTTGACGCGCTGATTCCGAGTATGGGGTCGTTTGTACTCGTAGAGCTTCAGGAAGCTGAGAAAATCGCGAGCAACCAATCGGAAAATTTCAAAATCGGTTTTTCGACTCAACTATATAGTGATTCTTACGTATTTTGACGCGCTGATTCCGACAATGGGGTCATTTGAACTCGTAGAGCTTGAGGAAGCTGAGAAAATCGTGAAAAACCAATCGGAAAATTTCAATATTGGTTTTTCGACTTTAGTATGTAAATAGTGATTCTTACGTATTTTGACGCGCTGATTACGAAAATGGGGTCACTTGAACTCGTAGAGCTTCAGGATGCTGAGGAAATCGCGAAAAACCAATCGGAAAATTTTAAAATCGGTTTTTCCACTTCAGCATATAGTGATTCTTACGTATTTTGACGCGCTGATTCATGTGTCCTTTTCCAGCGAATTTGATTTTCAAAATTTTGCCCGAAATTGAGCAGTGGGTACCCTCTCTCGATTTTTTCGAAAATTTCAAAGTTCATTTTTCGACTTCAGTATATAGTGATTCTTAAATATTTTGACGCGCTGATTCCGAAAATGGGGTCATTTGAACTCGTAGAGCTTCAGGAAGCTGAGAAAATCGCGAAAAACCAATCGGAAAATTTCAATATTGGTTTTTCGACTTTAGTATGTAAATAGTGATTCTCAAATATTTTGACGCGCTGATTTCGAAAATGGGGTCATTGGAACTCGTAGAGCTTCAGGAAGCTGAGAAAATCGCGAAAAACGGATCGGAAAATTTCAAAATCGGTTTTTCCACTTCAGCATATAGTGATTCTTACCTATTTTGACGCGCTGATTCATTTGTCCTTTTCCAGCGAATTTGATTTTCAAAATTTTGCCCGAAATTGAGCAGATTTCGAAAATTTCAAAGTTCATTTTTCGACTTTAGTATATAGTGTTTCTTATGTATTTTGACGAGCTGATTCCGAAAATGGGGTCATTTGAACTCGTAGAGCTTCAGGAAGCTGAGAAAATCGCGAAAAACCAATCGGAAAATTTCAAAATTGGTTTTTCCACTTCAGCATATAGTGATTCTTACGTATTTTGACGCGCTGATTCATTTGTCATTTTCCAGCGAATTTGATTTTCAAAATTTTGCCCGAAATTGAGCAGATTTCGAAAATTTCAAAGTTCATTTTTCGACTTCAGTATATAGTGTTTCTTATGTATTTTGACGCGCTGATTCCGAAAATGGGGTCATTTGAACTCGTAGAGCTTCAGGAAGCTGAGAAAATCGCGAAAAACCAATCGGAAAATTTCAAAATCGGTTTTTCGACTTGAATTAATTGTGATTCTTTCGTATTTTGAGGCGCTGATTCATTTGTCCTTTTCCAGCGAATTTGATTCTCAAAATTTTGCCCGAAATTGAGCATAGGGTACCCTCTCTCGATTTTTTCGAAAATTTCGAAGTTCATTTTTTGACTTTAGTAAATAGTGTTTCTTATGTATTTTGATGCGCTGATTCCGAAAATGGGGTCATTTGAACTCGTAGAGCTTCAGGAAGCTGAGAAAATCGGGAAAAATCAATCGGAAAATCTCAAAATCGGTTTTTTGACTTCAGCATATAGTGATTTTTACGTATTTTGACGCGCTGATTCCGAAAATGGGGTCATTTGAACTCGTAGAGCTTCAGGAAGCTGAGAAAATCGTGAAAAACCAATCGGAAAATTTCAAAATCGGTTTTTCCACTTCAGCATATAGTGATTCTTACGTATTTTGTTGCGCTGATTCATTTGTCCTTGTCCAGCGTATTTGATTTTCAAAATTTTGCCCGGAATTGAGCAGATTTCGAAAATTTCAAAGTTCATTTTTCGACTTTAGTATATAGTGTTTCTTATGTATTTTGACGCGCTGATTTCGAAAATGGGGTCATTTGAACTCGTAGAGCTTCAGGAAGCTGAGAAAATCGCGAAAAACCAATCGGAAAATTTCAAAATCGGTTTTTCCACTTCAGTATCTATATAGTGATTCTTGAGTATTTTGACGCGCTGATTTCGGAAATGGGGTCATTTGAACTCGTAGAGCTTCAGGAAGCTGAGAAAATCGCGAAAAACCAATCAGATAATTTCAAAATCGGATTTTTGACTGTAGTATATAGTGATTCTCACGTTTTATGACGAGCTGATCCCGAAAATGGAGTCATTTGAACTCGTAGAGCTTCAGGAAGCTGGGAAAATCGCGAAAAACCAATCGAAAAATTTCAGAATCGGTTTTTCGAATTTTGTATCTATATAGTGATTCTTAAGTATTTTGACGCGCTGATTTCGAAAATGGGGTCATTTGAACTAGTAAAGCTTCAGGAAGCTGACGAAATCGCGAAAAACCAATCGGAAAATTTCAAAATCGGTTTTTTGACTTCAGTATCTATATAGTGATTCTTGAGTATTTTGACGCGCTGATTTCGGAAATGGGGTCATTTGAACTCGTAAAGCTTCAGGAAGCTGACGAAATCGCGAAAAACCAATCGGAAAATTTCAAAATTGGTTTTTCGACTTTAGTATCCAAATAGTGATTCTTAAGTATTTCGACGCGCTGATTTCGAAAATGGGGTCATTTGAACTCGTAGAGCTTCAGGAAGCTGAGAAAATCGCAAAAAAAAACAATCGGAAAATTTCAAAATCGGTTTTTCGACTTAAGTATCTATATAGTGATTCTTACGTATTTTGACGCGCTGATTTCGAAAATGGGGTCATTCGAACTCGTAGAGCTTCAGGAAGCTAAAAAAATCGCGAAAAACCAATCGGAAAATTTCAAAATCGATTTTTCGACTTTAGTATCTATATAGTGATTCTTGATTATTTTGACGCGCTGATTTCGAAAATGGGGTCATTTGAACTCGTAAAGCTTCAGGAAGCTCAGAAAATCGCAAAAAACCAATCGAAAAATTTCATAATCGGGTTTTCGAATTTTGTATCCATATAGTGATTCTTGAGTATTCTGATGCGCTGATTTCGAGAATGGGGTCATTTGAACTCGTAGAGCTTCAGGAAGCTGAGATAAACTCGAAAAACCAATCAGAAAATTTCAAAATCGGATTTTTGACTGTAGTATATAGTGATTCTCACGTATTTTGACGGGTCATTTTAACTCGTAGAGCTTCAGGAAGCTGAGAAAATCGCGAAAAACCAATCAGAAAATTTCAAAATCGGTTTTTCGACTTTAGTATCAATATAGTGATTCTCAAGTATTTTGACGCGATGATTTCGAAAATGGGGTCATTTGAACTCGTAGAGCTTCAGGAAAATGAGAAAATCGCAAAAAACCAATCAGAAAATTCCAAAATCGGTTTTTTGACTTTAGTATATAGTGATTCTCACGTATTTTGACGCGCTGATTTCGAGAATGGGGTCATTTGAACTCGTAGAGCTTCAGGAAGCTGAGAAAATCGCGTAAAACCAAGAGGAAAATTTTAAAATCGGGTTTTAGACTTCAGTATATATATAGTGATTCTTAAGTATTTTGACGCGCTGATTTCGAAAATGGGGTCATTTTAACTCGTAGAGCTTCAGAAAACTGAGAAAATCGCGAAAAACCAATCAGAAAATTCCAAAATCGGTTTTTCGACTTCAGTATCTATATAGTGATTCTTGAGTATTTTGACGCGCTGATTTCGGAAATGGGGTCATTTGAACTCGTAGAGCTTCAGGAAAATGAGAAAATCGCAAAAAACCAATCAGAAAATTCCAAAATCGGTTTTTTGACTTTAGTATATAGTGATTCTCACGTATTTTGACGCGCTGATTTCGAGAATGGGGTCATTTGAACTCGTAGAGCTTCAGGAAGCTGAGAAAATCGCGTAAAACCAAGAGGAAAATTTTAAAATCGGGTTTTAGACTTCAGTATATATATAGTGATTCTCAAGTATTTTGACGCGCTGATTTCGAAAATGGGGTCATTTTAACTCGTAGAGCTTCAGAAAACTGAGAAAATCGCGAAAAACCAATCAGAAAATTCCAGAATCGGTTTTTCGACTTCAGTATCTATATAGTGATTCTTGAGTATTTTGACGCGCTGATTTCGGAAATGGGGTCATTTGAACTCGTAGAGCTTCAGGAAGCTGAGAAAATCGCGAAAAACCAATCAGAAAATTTCAAAATCGGATTTTTGACTGTAGTATATAGTGATTCTCACGTTTTATGACGAGCTGATCCCGAAAATGGAGTCATTTGAACTCGTAGAGCTTCAGGAAGCTGGGAAAATCGCGAAAAACCAATCGAAAAATTTCAGAATCGGTTTTTCGAATTTTGTATCTATATAGTGATTCTTAAGTATTTTGACGCGCTGATTTCGAAAATGGGGTCATTTGAACTCGTAGAGCTTCAGAAAGCTGACAAAATCGCGAAGAACCAATCGGAAAATTTCAAAATCGGTTTTTCGACTCTAGTATCTATATAGTGATTCTTAAGTATTTCGACGAGCTGATTTCGAAAATGGGGTCATTTGAACTCGTAGAGCTTCAGGAAGCTGAGAAAATCGCGAAAAATCTATCGGAAAATTTCAAAATCGGTTTTTTGACTTTAGTATATAGTGATTCTCACGTATTTTGACGAGCTTATCCCGAAAATGGGGTCATTTGATCTCGTAGAGCTTCAGGAGAATGAGAAAATCGCGAAAAACCAATCGGAAAATTTCGAAATCGGATTTTCGACTTTAGTATCTATATAGTAATTCTTGAGTATTTTGACGCGCTGATTTCGAGAATGGGGTCATTTGAACTCGTAGAGCTTCAGGAAGCTGAGAAAATCGCGAAAAACCAATCGGAAAATTTCAAAATCGGTTTTTCGACTTCAGTATCTATATAGTGATTCTTGAGTATTTTGACGCGCTGATTTCGAAAATGGGGTCATTTGAACTCGTTAAGCTTCAGGAAGCTCAGAAAATCGCGAGAAACCAATCGACAAATTTCATAATCGGGTTTTCGAATTTTGTATCTATATAGTGATTCTTGAGTATTTTGATGCGCTGATTTCGAGAATGGGGTCATTTGAACTCGTAGAGCTTCAGAAAGCTGAGAAAATCTCGAAAAACCAATCAGAAAATTTCAAAATCGGATTTTTGACTGTAGTATATAGTGATTCTCACGTATTTTGACGAGCTGATCCCGAAAATGGGGTCATTTGATCTCGTAGAGCTTCAGGAAGCTGAGAAAATCGCGTAAAACCAATCGGAAAATTTCAAAATCGGATTTTCGACTTCAGTATCTATATAATGATTCTTAAGTATTTTGACGCGCTGATTTCGAGAATGGGGTCATTTGAACTCGTAGAGCTTCAGGAAGCTGAGAAAATCGCGAAAAACCAATCGGAAAATTTCAAAATCGGTTTTTCGACTACAGTATCTATATAGTGATTCTTGAGTATTTTGACGCGCTGATTTCGAAAATGGGGTCATTTGAACTCGTTAAGCTTCAGGAAGCTCAGAAAATCGCGAGAAACCAATCGACAAATTTCATAATCGGGTTTTCGAATTTTGTATCTATATAGTGATTCTTGAGTATTTTGATGCGCTGATTTCGAGAATGGGGTCATTTGAACTCGTAGAGCTTCAGGAAGCTGAGAAAATCTCGAAAAACCAATCAGAAAATTTCAAAATCGGATTTTTGACTGTAGTATATAGTGATTCTCACGTATTTTGACGAGCTGATCCCGAAAATGGGGTCATTTGATCTCGTAGAGCTTCAGGAAGCTGAGAAAATCGCGTAAAACCAATCGGAAAATTTCAAAATCGGTTTTTCGACTTTAGTATCTATATAATGATTCTTAAGTATTTTGACGCGCTGATTTCGAGAATGGGGTCATTTTAACTCGTAGAGCTTCAGGAAGCTGAGAAAATCGCGAAATACCAATCAGAAAATTTCAAAATCGGTTTTTTGACTTTATTATATAGTGATTCTTACGTATTCTGACGCGCTGATTCCGAAAATGGAGTCATTTGAACTCGTTGAGCTTCAGGAAGCTGAGAAAATCGCGAAAAACCAATCGGAAAATTTCAAAATCGGTTTTTCGACTTCAGTATCTATATAGTGATTCTCAAGTATTTTGACGCGATGATTCCGAAAATGGGGTCATTTGAACTCGTAGAGCTTCAGGAAAATGAGAAAATCGCGAAAAACCAATCAGAAAATTCCAAAATCGGTTTTTTGACTTTAGTATATAGTGATTCTCACGTATTTTGACGCGATGATTTCGAGAATGGGGTCATTTGAACTCGTAGAGCTTCAGGAAGCTGAGAAAATCGCGAAAAACCAATCAGAAAATTTCAAAATCGGATTTTTGACTGTAGTATATAGTGATTCTCACGTATTTTGACGGGCTGATCCCGAATATGGGGTCATTTGATCTCGTAGAGCTTCAGGAAGCTGAGAAAATTGCGTAAAACCAAGAGGAAAATTTTAAAATCGGGTTTTCGACTTCAGTATATATATAGTGATTCTTAAGTATTTTGACGCGCTGATTTCGAAAATGGGGTCATTTTAACTCGTAGAGCTTCAGAAAACTGAGAAAATCGCGAAAAAACAATCAGAAAATTCCAAAATCGGTTTTTCGACTTCAGTATCTATATAGTGATTCTTGAGTATTTTGACGCGCTGATTTCGGAAATGGGGTCATTTGAACTCGTAGAGCTTCAGGAAGCTGAGAAAATCGCGAAAAACCAATCAGAAAATTTCAAAATCGGATTTTTGACTGTAGAATATAGTGATTCTCACGTTTTATGACGAGCTGATCCCGAAAATGGAGTCATTTGAACTCGTAGAGCTTCAGGAAGCTGGGAAAATCGCGAAAAACCAATCGGAAATTTTCAAAATCGGTTTTTCGACTTCAGTATCTATATAGTGATTCTTGAGTATTTTGACGCGCTGATTTCGAAAATGGGGTCATTTGAACTCGTTAAGCTTCAGGAAGCTCAGAAAATCGCGAGAAACCAATCGACAAATTTCATAATCGGGTTTTCGAATTTTGTATCTATATAGTGATTCTTGAGTATTTTGATGCGCTGATTTCGAGAATGGGGTCATTTGAACTCGTAGAGCTTCAGAAAGCTGAGAAAATCCCGAAAAAACAATCAGAAAATTTCAAAATCGGATTTTTGACTGTAGTATATAGTGATTCTCACGTATTTTGACGAGCTGATCCCGAAAATGGGGTCATTTGATCTCGTAGAGCTTCAGGAAGCTGAGAAAATCGCGTAAAACCAATCGGAAAATTTCAAAATCGGTTTTTCGACTTCAGTATCTATATAATGATTCTTAAGTATTTTGACGCGCTGATTTCGAGAATGGGGTCATTTGAACTCGTAGAGCTTCAGGAAGCTGAGAAAATCGCGAAAAACCAATCGGAAAATTTCAAAATCGGTTTTTCGACTACAGTATCTATATAGTGATTCTTGAGTATTTTGACGCGCTGATTTCGAAAATGGGGTCATTTGAACTCGTAAAGCTTCAGGAAGCCCAGAAAATCGCGAGAAACCAATCGACAAATTTCATAATCGGGTTTTCGAATTTTGTATCTATATAGTGATTCTTGAGTATTTTGATGCGCTGATTTCGAGAATGGGGTCATTTGAACTCGTAGAGCTTCAGGAAGCTGAGAAAATCGCGAAATACCAATCAGAAAATTTCAAAATCGGTTTTTTGACTTTATTATATAGTGATTCTTACGTATTCTGACGCGCTGATTCCGAAAATGGAGTCATTTGAACTCGTTGAGCTTCAGGAAGCTGAGAAAATCGCGAAAAACCAATCGGAAAATTTCAAAATCGGTTTTTCGACTTTAGTATCTATATAGTGATTCTCAAGTATTTTGACGCGATGATTCCGAAAATGGGGTCATTTGAACTCGTAGAGCTTCAGGAAAATGAGAAAATCGCGAGAAACCAATCAGAAAATTCCAAAATCGGTTTTTTGACTTTAGTATATAGTGATTCTCACGTATTTTGACGCGCTGATTTCGAAAATGGGGTCATTTTAACTCGTAGAGCTTCAGAAAACTGAGAAAATCGCGAAAAACCAATCAGAAAATTCCAAAATCGGTTTTTCGACTTCAGTATCTATATAGTGATTCTTGAGTATTTTGACGCGCTGATTTCGGAAATGGGGTCATTTGAACTCGTAGAGCTTCAGGAAGCTGGGAAAATCGCGAAAAACCAATCGAAAAATTTCAGAATCGGTTTTTCGAATTTTGTATCTATATAGTGATTCTTAAGTATTTTGACGCGCTGATTTCGAAAATGGGGTCATTTGAACTCGTAGAGCTTCAGAAAGCTGACAAAATCGCGAAGAACCAATCGGAAAATTTCAAAATCGGTTTTTCGACTTTAATATCTATATAGTGATTCTTAAGTATTTCGACGAGCTGATTTCGAAAATGGGGTCATTTGAACTCGTAGAGCTTCAGGAAGCTGAGAAAATCGCGAAAAATCTATCGGAAAATTTCAAAATCGGTTTTTTGACTTTAGTATATAGTGATTCTCACGTATTTTGACGAGCTTATCACGAAAATGGGGTCATTTGATCTCGTAGAGCTTCAGGAGAATGAGAAAATCGCGAAAAACCAATCGGAAAATTTCGAAATCGGATTTTCGACTTTAGTATCTATATAGTAATTCTTGAGTATTTTGACGCGCTGATTTCGAGAATGGGGTCATTTGAACTCGTAGAGCTTCAGGAAGCTGAGAAAATCGCGAAAAACCAATCGGAAAATTTCAAAATCGGTTTTTCGACTTCAGTATCTATATAGTGATTCTTGGGTATTTTGACGCGCTGATTTCGAAAATGGGGTCATTTGAACTCGTTAAGCTTCAGGAAGCTCAGAAAATCGCGAGAAACCAATCGACAAATTTCATAATCGGGTTTTCGAATTTTGTATCTATATAGTGATTCTTGAGTATTTTGATGCGCTGATTTCGAGAATGGGGTCATTTGAACTCGTAGAGCTTCAGGAAGCTGAGAAAATCTCGGAAAACCAAGCAGAAAATTTCAAAATCGGATTTTTGACTGTAGTATATAGTGATTCTCACGTATTTTGACGAGCTGATCCCGAAAATGGGGTCATTTGATATCGTAGAGCTTCAGGAATCTGAGAAAATCGCGTGAAACCAATCGGAAAATTTCAAAATCGGTTTTTCGACTTTAGTATCTATATAATGATTCTTAAGTATTTTGACGCGCTGATTTCGATAATGGGGTCATTTTAACTAGTTGAGCTTCAGGAAGCTGAGAAAATCGCGAAATACCAATCAGAAAATTTCAAAATCGGTTTTTTGACTTTATTATATAGTGATTCTTACGTATTCTGACGCGCTGATTCCGAAAATGGAGTCATTTGAACTCGTTGAGCTTCAGGAAGCTGAGAAAATCGCGAAAAACCAATCGGAAAATTTCAAAATCGGTTTTTCGACTTTAGTATCTATATAGTGATTCTCAAGTATTTTGACGCGATGATTTCGAAAATGGGGTCATTTGAACTCGTAGAGCTTCAGGAAAATGAGAAAATCGCGAAAAACCAATCAGAAAATTCCAAAATCGGTTTTTTGAATTTAGTATATAGTGATTCTCACGTATTTTGACGCGCTGATTTCGAGAATGGGGTCATTTGAACTCGTAGAGCTTCAGGAAGCTGAGAAAATCGCGAAAAACCAATCAGAAAATTTCAAAATCGGTTTTTCGTCTTCAGTATCTATATAGTGATTCTTGAGTATTTTGACGCGCTGATTTCGAAAATGGGGTCATTTTAACTCGTAGAGCTTCAGAAAACTGAGGAAATCGCGAAAAACCAATCAGAAAATTCCAAAATCGGTTTTTCGACTTCAGTACCTATATAGTGATTCTTGAGTATTTTGACGCGCTGATTTCGGAAATGGGGTCATTTGAACTCGTAGAGCTTCAGGAAGCTGAGGAAATCGCGAAAAGCCAATCAGAAAATTTCAAAATCGGATTTTTGACTGTAGTATATAGTGATTCTCACGTTTAATGACGAGCTGATCCCGAAAATGGAGTCATTTGAACTCGTAGAGCTTCAGGAAGCTGAGAAAATCGCGAAAAACCAATCGAAAAATTTTAGAATCGGTTTTTCGAATTTTGTATCTATATAGTGATTCTTAAGTATTCTGACGCGCTGATTTCGAAAATGGGGTCATTTGAACTCGTAGATCTTCAGAAAGCTGACAAAATCGCGAAAAAACAATCGGAAAATTTCAAAATCGGTTTTTCGACTTTAGTATCTATATAGTGATTCTTAAGTATTTCGACGCGCTGATTTCGAAAATGGGGTCATTTGAACTCGTAGAGCTTCAGGAAGCTGAGAAAATCGCGAATAACCTATCGGAAAATTTCAAAATCGGTTTTTTGACTTTAGTATATAGTGATTCTCACGTATTTTGACGAGCTAATCCCGAAAATGGGGTCATTTGATCTCGTAGAGCTTCAGGAGAATGAGAAAATCGCGAAAAAACCAATCGGAAAATTTCAAAATCGGATTTTCGACTTTAGTATCTATATAGTAATTCTTGAGTATTTTGACGCTCTGATTTCGAAAATGAGGTCATTTGAACTCGTAGAGCTTCAGGAAGCTGAGAAAATCGCAAAAAAACAAGAAAATTTCAAAATCGGTTTTTCGACCTAAGTATCTATATAGTGATTCTTACGTATTTTGACGCGCTGATTTCGAAAATGGGGTCATTTGAACTCGTAGAGCTTCAGGGAGCTGGGAAAATCGCGAAAAAGCAATCGGAAAATTTCAAAATCGGTTTTTCGACTCAAGTATCTATATAGTGATTCTTACGTATTTTGACGCGCCGATTCAGAAAATGGGATCATTCGAACTCGTAGAGCTTCAGGAAGCTGAGAAAATCGCGAAAAACCAATCGGAAAATTTCAAAATCGGTTTTTCGACTTCAGTATCTATATAGAGATTCTTGAGTATTTTGACGCGCTGATTTCGAAAATGGGGTCATTTGAACTCGTAAAGCTTCAGGAAGCTCAGAAAATCGCGAAAAACCAATCGAAAAATTTCAAAATCGGGTTCTCGAATTTTGTATCTCAATAGTGATTCTTGAGTATTTTGATGCGCTGATTTCGAAAATGGGGTCAATTTAACTCGTAGAGCTTCAGAAAACTGAGGAAATCGCGAAAAACCAATCAGAAAATTCCAAAATCGGTTTTTCGACTTCAGTATCTATATAGTGATTCTTGAGTATTTTGACGCGCTGATTTCGGAAATGGGGTCATTTGAACTCGTAGAGCTTCAGGAAGCTGAGGAAATCGCGAAAAGCCAATCAGAAAATTTCAAAATCGGATTTTTGACTGTAGTATATAGTGATTCTCACGTTTAATGACGAGCTGATCCCGAAAATGGAGTCATTTGAACTCGTAGAGCTTCAGGAAGCTGAGAAAATCGCGAAAAACCAAACGAAAAATTTTAGAATCGGTTTTTCGAATTTTGTATCTATATAGTGATTCTTAAGTATTTTGACGCGCTGATTTCGAAAATGGGGTCATTTGAACTCGTAGAGCTTCAGAAAGCTGACAAAATCGCGAAAAAACAATCGGAAAATTTCAAAATCGGTTTTTCGACTTCAGTATCTATATAGTGATTCTTAAGTATTTCGACGCGCTGATTTCGAAAATGGGGTCATTTGAACTCGTAGAGCTTCAGGAAGCTGAGAAAATCGCGAATTACCTATCGGAAAATTTCAAAATCGGTTTTTTGACTTTAGTATATAGTGATTCTCACGTATTTTGACGAGCTTATCCCGAAAATGGGGTCATTTGATCTCGTAGAGCTTCAGGAGAATGAGAAAATCGCGAAAAAACCAATCGGAAAATTTCAAAATCGGATTTTCGACTTTAGTATCTATATAGTAATTCTTGAGTATTTTGACGCTCTGATTTCGAAAATGGGGTCATTTGAACTCGTAGAGCTTCAGGAAGCTGAGAAAATCGCAAAAAAACAAGAAAATTTCAAAATCGGTTTTTCGACTTAAGTATCTATATAGTGATTCTTACGTATTTTGACGCGCTGATTTCGAAAATGGGGTCATTTGAACTCGTAGAGCTTCAGGGAGCTGGGAAAATCGCGAAATAGCAATCGGAAAATTTCAAAATCGGTTTTTCGACTCAAGTATCTATATAGTGATTCTTACGTATTTTGACGCGCCGATTTAGAAAATGGGGTCATTCGAACTCGTAGAGCTTCAGGAAGCTGAGAAAATCGCGAAAAACCAATCGGAAAATTTCAAAATCGGTTTTTCGACTTCAGTATCTATATAGTGATTCTTGAGTATTTTGACGCGCTGATTTCGGAAATGGGGTCATTTGAACTCGTAGAGCTTCAGGAAGCTGAGAAAATCGCGAAAAACCAATCAGAAAATTTCAAAATCGGATTTTTGACTGTAGTATATAAAGATTCTCACGTTTTATGACGAGCTGATCCCGAAAATGGGGTCATTTGATCTCGTAGAGCTTCAGGAAGCTGAGAAAATCGCGTAAAACCAATCGGAAAATTTCAAAATCGGTTTTTCGACTTCAGTATCTATATAATGATTCTTAAATATTTTGACGCGCTGATTCCGAGAATGGGGTCATTTTAACTCGTAGAGCTTCAGGAAGCTGGGAAAATCGTGAAAAACCAATCAGAAAATTTCAAAATCGGATTTTTGACTTTAGTATATAGTGATTCTTACGTATTCTGACGCGCTGATTCCGAAAATGGAGTCATTTGAACTCGTAGAGCTTCAGGAAGCTGGGAAAATCGCGAAAAACCAATCGGAAAATTTCAAAATCGGTTTTTCGACTTTAGTATCTATATGGTGATTCTTAAGTATTTTGACGCGCTGATTTCAAAAATGGAGTCATTCGAACTCGTAGAGCTTCAGGGAAATGAGGAAATCGCAAAAAACCAATCGGAAAATTTCAAATTCGGATTTTCGACTTTAGTATTTATATAGTGATTCTTGAGTATTTTGACGCGCTGTTATCGAAAATGGGGTCTTTTGAACTCGTAGAGCTTCAGGAAGCTGAGAAAATCGCGAAAAACCAATCGGAAAATTTCAAAATCGGTTTTTCGACTTCAGTATCTATATAGTGATTCTTGAGTATTTTGACGCGCTGATTTCGAAAATGGGGTCATTTGAACTCGTAGAGCTTCAGGAAGCTGAGAAAATCTCGAAAAACCAATCAGAAAATTCCAAAATCGGATTTTTGACTGTAGTATATAGTGATTCTCAGGTATTTTGACGAGCTGATCCCGAAAATGGGGTCATTTGATCTCGTAGAGCTTCAGGAAGCTGAGAAAATCGCGTAAAACCAATCGGAAAATTTCAAAATCGGTTTTTCGACTTTAGTATCTATATAATGATTCCCAAGTATTTTGACGCACTGATTTCGAAAATGGGGTCATTTTAACTCATAGAGCTTCAGGAAGCTGAGAAAATCGCGAAAAACCAATCAGGAAATTTCAAAATCGGTTTTTTTACTTTATTATATAGTGATTCTTACGTATTCTGACACGCTGATTCCGAAAATGGGGTTATTCGAACTCGTAGAGCTTCAGGAAGCTGAGAAAATCGCGAAAAACCAATCGGAAAATTTCAAAATCGGTTTTTCGACTTTAGTATCTATATAGTGATTCTCAAGTATTTTGACGCGATGATTTCGAAAATGGGGTCATTTGAACTCGTAGAGCTTCAGGAAAATGAGAAAATCGCGAGAAACCAATCGGAAAATTTCAAAATCGGTTTTTCGACTTTAGTATCTATATAGTGATTTTTAAGTATTTTGACGCGCTGATTTCGAAAATGGGTTCATTTGAACTCGTAGAGCTTCAGGGAAATGAGGAAATCGCGAAAAACCAATCGGAAAATTTCAAATTCGGATTTTCGACTTCAGTATTTATATAGTGATTCTTGAGTATTTTGACGCGCTGTTATCGAAAATGGGGTCTTTTGAACTCGTAGAGCTTCAGGAAGCTGAGAAAATCGCAAAAAAACAATCGGAAAATTTCAAAATCGGTTTTTCGACTTTAGTATTAATATAGTGATTCTTGAGTATTTTGACGCGCTGTTTTCGAAAATGGGGTCATTTGAACTCGTAGAGCTTCAGGAAGATGAGAAAATCGCGAGAAACCAATCGGAAAATTTCAAAATCGGTTTTTTGACTTCAGTATATAGTGATTCTTACATATTCTGATGCGCTGATTCCGAAAATGGGATCATTCGAACTCGTAGAGCTTCAGGAAGCTGAGAAAATCGCGAAAAACCAATAGGAAAATTTCAAAATCGGTTTTTCGACTTCAGTATCTATATATTGATTCTTGAGTATTTTGACGCGCTGATTTCGAAAATGGGGTCATTTGAACTCGTAGAGCTTCAGGAAGCTGAGAAAATCGCGTAAAACCAATCGGAAAATTTCAAAATCGGTTTTTCGTTAGTATCTATATAGTGATTCTCAAGTATTTTGACGCGATGATTTCGAGAATGGGGTCATTTGAACTCGTAGAGCTTCAGGAAAATGAGAAAATCGCGAGAAACCAATCGGAAAATTTCAAAATCGGTTTTTCTACTTCAGTATCTATATAGTGATTCTCAAGTATTTTGACGCTTTGATTTCGAAAATGGGGTCATTTGAACTCGTAGAGCTTCAGGGAGCTGGGAAAATCGCGAAATAGCAATCGGAAAATTTCAAAATCGGTTTTTCGACTCAAGTATCTATATAGTGATTCTTACGTATTTTGACGCGCCGATTTAGAAAATGGGGTCATTCGAACTCGTAGAGCTTCAGGAAGCTGAGAAAATCGCGAAAAACCAATCGGAAAATTTCAAAATCGGTTTTTCGACTTCAGTATCTATATAGTGATTCTTGAGTATTTTGACGCGCTGATTTCGGAAATGGGGTCATTTGAACTCGTAGAGCTTCAGGAAGCTGAGAAAATCGCGAAAAACCAATCAGAAAATTTCAAAATCGGATTTTTGACTGTAGTATATAAAGATTCTCACGTTTTATGACGAGCTGATCCCGAAAATGGGGTCATTTGATCTCGTAGAGCTTCAGGAAGCTGAGAAAATCGCGTAAAACCAATCGGAAAATTTCAAAATCGGTTTTTCGACTTCAGTATCTATATAATGATTCTTAAATATTTTGACGCGCTGATTCCGAGAATGGGGTCATTTTAACTCGTAGAGCTTCAGGAAGCTGGGGAAATCGTGAAAAACCAATCAGAAAATTTCAAAATCGGATTTTTGACTTTAGTATATAGTGATTCTTACGTATTCTGACGCGCTGATTCCGAAAATGGAGTCATTTGAACTCGTAGAGCTTCAGGAAGCTGAGAAAATCGCGAAAAACCAATCGGAAAATTTCAAAATCGGTTTTTCGACTTTAGTATCTATATGGTGATTCTTAAGTATTTTGACGCGCTGATTTCAAAAATGGAGTCATTCGAACTCGTAGAGCTTCAGGGAAATGAGGAAATCGCAAAAAACCAATCGGAAAATTTCAAATTCGGATTTTCGACTTTAGTATTTATATAGTGATTCTTGAGTATTTTGACGCGCTGTTATCGAAAATGGGGTCTTTTGAACTCGTAGAGCTTCAGGAAGCTGAGAAAATCGCAAAAAAACAATCGGAAAATTTCAAAATCGGTTTTTCGACTTTAGTATCTATATAGTGATTCTTGAGTATTTTGACGCGCTGTTTTCGAAAATGGGGTCATTTGAACTCGTAGAGCTTCAGGAAGATGAGAAAATCGCGAGAAACCAATCGGAAAATTTCAAAATCGGATTTTCGACTTTTGTATCTATATAGTGATTCTTGAGTATTTTGACGCGCTGATATCGAAAATGGGGTCTTTTGAACTCGTAGAGCTTCAGGAAGCTGAGGAAATCGCAAAAAACCAATCGGAAAATTTCAAAATCGGTTTTTCGACTTTAGTATCTATATAGTGATTCTTGAGTATTTTGACGCGCTGTTTTTGAAAATGGGGTCATTTGAACTCGTAGAGCTTTAGCAAGCTGAGAAAATCGCGAAAAACCAATCGGAAAATTTCAAAATCGGTTTTTTGACTTTAGTATATAGTGATTCTTACGTATTCTGATGCGCTGATTCCGAAAATGGGATCATTCGAACTCGTAGAGCTTCAGGAAGCTGAGAAAATCGCGAAAAACCAATCGGAAAATTTCAAAATCGGTTTTTCGACTTCAGTATCTATATAGTGATTCTTGAGTATTTTGACGCGCTGATTTCGAAAATGGGGTCATTTGAACTCGTAGAGCTTCAGGAAGCTGAGAAAATCTCGAAAAACCAATCAGAAAATTCCAAAATCGGATTTTTGACTGTAGTATATAGTGATTCTCAGGTATTTTGACGAGCTGATCCCGAAAATGGGGTCATTTGATCTCGTAGAGCTTCAGGAAGCTGAGAAAATCGCGTAAAACCAATCGGAAAATTTCAAAATCGGTTTTTCGACTTTAGTATCTATATAATGATTCCCAAGTATTTTGACGCACTGATTTCGAAAATGGGGTCATTTTAACTCATAGAGCTTCAGGAAGCTGAGAAAATCGCGAAAAACCAATCAGGAAATTTCAAAATCGGTTTTTTGACTTTATTATATAGTGATTCTTACGTATTCTGACACGCTGATTCCGAAAATGGGGTTATTCGAACTCGTAGAGCTTCAGGAAGCTGAGAAAATCGCGAAAAACCAATCGGAAAATTTCAAAATCGGTTTTTCGACTTTAGTATCTATATAGTGATTCTCAAGTATTTTGACGCGATGATTTCGAAAATGGGGTCATTTGAACTCGTAGAGCTTCAGGAAAATGAGAAAATCGCGAGAAACCAATCGGAAAATTTCAAAATCGGTTTTTCGACTTTAGTATCTATAGTGATTTTTAAGTATTTTGACGCGCTGATTTCGAAAATGGGTTCATTTGAACTCGTAGAGCTTCAGGGAAATGAGGAAATCGCGAAAAACCAATCGGAAAATTTCAAATTCGGATTTTCGACTTCAGTATTTATATAGTGATTCTTGAGTATTTTGACGCGCTGTTATCGAAAATGGGGTCTTTTGAACTCGTAGAGCTTCAGGAAGCTGAGAAAATCGCAAAAAAACAATCGGAAAATTTCAAAATCGGTTTTTCGACTTTAGTATTAATATAGTGATTCTTGAGTATTTTGACGCGCTGTTTTCGAAAATGGGGTCATTTGAACTCGTAGAGCTTCAGGAAGATGAGAAAATCGCGAGAAACCAATCGGAAAATTTCAAAATCGGTTTTTTGACTTCAGTATATAGTGATTCTTACATATTCTGATGCGCTGATTCCGAAAATGGGATCATTCGAACTCGTAGAGCTTCAGGAAGCTGAGAAAATCGCGTAAAACCAATCGGAAAATTTCAAAATCGGTTTTTCGTTAGTATCTATATAGTGATTCTCAAGTATTTTGACGCGATGTTTTCGAAAATGGGGTCATTTGAACTCGTAGAGCTTCAGGAAAATGAGAAAATCGCGAGAAACCAATCGGAAAATTTCAAAATCGGTTTTTCTACTTCAGTATCTATATAGTGATTCTCAAGTATTTTGACGCTTTGATTTCGAAAATGGGGTCATTTGAACTCGTAGAGCTTCAGGAAAATGAGAAAATCGCGAGAAACCAATCGGAAAATTCCAAAATCGGTTTTTTGACTTTATTATATAGTGATTCTTACGTATTCTGACACGCTGATTCCGAAAATGGGGTCATTCGAACTCGTAGAGCTTCAGGAAGCTGAGAAAATCGCGAAAAACCAATCGGAAAATTTCAAAATCGGTTTTTCGACTTTAGTATCTATATAGTGATTCTCAAGTATTTTGACGCGATGATTTCGAAAATGGGGTCATTTGAACTCGTAGAGCTTCAGGAAAATGAGAAAATCGCGAGAAACCAATCGGAAAATTTCAAAATCGGTTTTTCGACTTTAGTATCTATATAGTGATTCTCAAGTATTTTGACGCGATGATTTCGAAAATGGGGTCATTTGAACTCGTAGAGCTTCAGGAAAATGAGAAAATGGCGAGAAACCAATCGGAAAATTTCAAAATCGGATTTTCGACTTTTGTATCTATATAGTGATTCTTGAGTATTTTGACGCGCTGATATCGAAAATGGGGTCTTTTGAACTCGTAGAGCTTCAGGAAGCTGAGAAAATCGCAAAAAACCAATCGGAAAATTTCAAAATCGGTTTTTCGACTTTAGTATCTATATAGTGATTCTTGAGTATTTTGACGCGCTGTTTTCGAAAATGGGGTCATTTGAACTCGTAGAGCTTCAGGAAGCTGAGAAAATCGCGAAAAACCAATCGGAAAATTTCAAAATCGGTTTTTCGACTCCAGTATCTATATAGTGATTCTTGAGTATTTCGACGAACTGATTTCGAGAATGGGGTCATTAAAACTCGTAGAGCTTCAGGAAGCTAAAAAAATCGCGGAAAACCAATCAGAAAATTTCAAATTCGGATTTTCGACTTTAGTATTTATATAGTGATTCTTGAGTATTTTGACGCGCTGTTATCGAAAATGGGGTCTTTTGAACTCGTAGAGCTTCAGGAAGCTGAGAAAATCGCAAAAAAACAATCGGAAAATTTCAAAATCGGTTTTTCGACTTTAGTATTAATATAGTGATTCTTGAGTATTTTGACGCGCTGTTTTCGAAAATGGGGTCATTTGAACTCGTAGAGCTTCAGGAAGATGAGAAAATCGCGAGAAACCAATCGGAAATTTTCAAAATCGGTTTTTTGACTTCAGTATATAGTGATTCTTACATATTCTGATGCGCTGATTCCGAAAATGGGATCATTCGAACTCGTAGAGCTTCAGGAAGCTGAGAAAATCGCGAAAAACCAATAGGAAAATTTCAAAATCGGTTTTTCGACTTCAGTATCTATATATTGATTCTTGAGTATTTTGACGCGCTGATTTCGAAAATGGGGTCATTTGAACTCGTAGAGCTTCAGGAAGCTGAGAAAATCGCGTAAAACCAATCGGAAAATTTCAAAATCGGTTTTTCGTTAGTATCTATATAGTGATTCTCAAGTATTTTGACGCGATGATTTCGAAAATGGGGTCATTTGAACTCGTAGAGCTTCAGGAAAATGAGAAAATCGCGAGAAACCAATCGGAAAATTTCAAAATCGGTTTTTCTACTTCAGTATCTATATAGTGATTCTCAAGTATTTTGACGCTTTGATTTCGAAAATGGGGTCATTTGAACTCGTAGAGCTTCAGGAAAATGAGAAAATCGCGAGAAACCAATCGGAAAATTCCAAAATCGGTTTTTTGACTTTATTATATAGTGATTCTTACGTATTCTGACACGCTGATTCCGAAAATGGGGTCATTCGAACTCGTAGAGCTTCAGGAAGCTGAGAAAATCGCGAAAAACCAATCGGAAAATTTCAAAATCGGTTTTTCGACTTTAGTATCTATATAGTGATTCTCAAGTATTTTGACGCGATGATTTCGAAAATGGGGTCATTTGAACTCGTAGAGCTTCAGGAAAATGAGAAAATCGCGAGAAACCAATCGGAAAATTTCAAAATCGGTTTTTCGACTTTAGTATCTATATAGTGATTCTCAAGTATTTTGATGCGATGATTTCGAAAATGGGGTCATTTGAACTCGTAGAGCTTCAGGAAAATGAGAAAATGGCGAGAAACCAATCGGAAAATTTCAAAATCGGATTTTCGACTTTTGTATCTATATAGTGATTCTTGAGTATTTTGACGCGCTGATATCGAATATGGGGTCTTTTGAACTCGTAGAGCTTAAGGAAGCTGAGAAAATCGCAAAAAACCAATCGGAAAATTTCAAAATCGGTTTTTCGACTTTAGTATCTATATAGTGATTCTTGAGTATTTTGACGCGCTGTTTTCGAAAATGGGGTCATTTGAACTCGTAGAGCTTCAGGAAGCTGAGAAAATCGCGAAAAACCAATCGGAAAATTTCAAAATCGGTTTTTCGACTCCAGTATCTATATAGTGATTCTTGAGTATTTCGACGAACTGATTTCGAGAATGGGGTCATTAAAACTCGTAGAGCTTCAGGAAGCTAAAAAAATCGCGGAAAACCAATCAGAAAATTTTAAAATCGGTTTTTCGACTTTAGTATATAGTGATTCTTACGTATTCTGACGCGCTGATTCCGAAAATGGGGTCATTCGAACTCGTAGAGCTTCGGGAAGCTGAGAAAATCGCGAAAAACCAATCGGAAAATTTCATAATCGGGTTTTCGAATTTTGTATCTATATAGTGATTCTTGAGTATTTTGATGCGCTGATTTCGAGAATGGGGTCATTCGAATTCGTAGAGCTTCAGGAAAATGAGAAAATCGCGAAAAACCAATCAGAAAATTCCAAAATCGGTTTTTTGAATTTAGTATATAGTGATTCTCACGTATTTTGACGAGCTAATCCCGAAAATGGGGTCATTTGATCTCGTAGAGCTTCAGGAGAATGAGAAAATCGCGAAAAAACCAATCGGAAAATTTCAAAATCGGATTTTCGACTTTAGTATCTATATAGTAATTCTTGAGTATTTTGACGCTCTGATTTCGAAAATGAGGTCATTTGAACTCGTAGAGCTTCAGGAAGCTGAGAAAATCGCAAAAAAACAAGAAAATTTCAAAATCGGTTTTTCGACCTAAGTATCTATATAGTGATTCTTACGTATTTTGACGCGCTGATTTCGAAAATGGGGTCATTTGAACTCGTAGAGCTTCAGGGAGCTGGGAAAATCGCGAAAAAGCAATCGGAAAATTTCAAAATCGGTTTTTCGACTCAAGTATCTATATAGTGATTCTTACGTATTTTGACGCGCCGATTCAGAAAATGGGATCATTCGAACTCGTAGAGCTTCAGGAAGCTGAGAAAATCGCGAAAAACCAATCGGAAAATTTCAAAATCGGTTTTTCGACTTCAGTATCTATATAGAGATTCTTGAGTATTTTGACGCGCTGATTTCGAAAATGGGGTCATTTGAACTCGTAAAGCTTCAGGAAGCTCAGAAAATCGCGAAAAACCAATCGAAAAATTTCAAAATCGGGTTTTCGAATTTTGTATCTCAATAGTGATTCTTGAGTATTTTGATGCGCTGATTTCGAAAATGGGGTCATTTTAACTCGTATAGCTTCAGAAAACTGAGGAAATCGCGAAAAACCAATCAGAAAATTCCAAAATCGGTTTTTCGACTTCAGTAACTATATAGTGATTCTTGAGTATTTTGACGCGCTGATTTCGGAAATGGGGTCATTTGAACTCGTAGAGCTTCAGGAAGCTGAGGAAATCGCGAAAAGCCAATCAGAAAATTTCAAAATCGGATTTTTGACTGTAGTATATAGTGATTCTCACGTTTAATGACGAGCTGATCCCGAAAATGGAGTCAACTCGTAGAGCTTCAGGAAGCTGAGAAAATCGCGAAAAACCAAACGAAAAATTTTAGAATCGGTTTTTCGAATTTTGTATCTATATAGTGATTCTTAAGTATTTTGACGCGCTGATTTCGAAAATGGGGTCATTTGAACTCGTAGAGCTTCAGAAAGCTGACAAAATCGCGAAAAAACAATCGGAAAATTTCAAAATCGGTTTTTCGGCTTTAGTATCTATATAGTGATTCTTAAGTATTTCGACGCGCTGATTTCGAAAATGGGGTCATTTGAACTCGTAGAGCTTCAGGAAGCTGAGAAAATCGCGAATTACCTATCGGAAAATTTCAAAATCGGTTTTTTGACTTTAGTATATAGTGATTCTCACGTATTTTGACGAGCTTATCCCGAAAATGGGGTCATTTGATCTCGTAGAGCTTCAGGAGAATGAGAAAATCGCGAAAAAACCAATCGGAAAATTTCAAAATCGGATTTTCGACTTTAGTATCTATATAGTAATTCTTGAGTATTTTGACGCTCTGATTTCGAAAATGGGGTCATTTGAACTCGTAGAGCTTCAGGAAGCTGAGAAAATCGCAAAAAAACAAGAAAATTTCAAAATCGGTTTTTCGACTTAAGTATCTATATAGTGATTCTTACGTATTTTGACGCGTTGATTTCGAAAATGGGGTCATTTGAACTCGTAGAGCTTCAGGGAGCTGGGAAAATCGCGAAAAAGCAATCGGAAAATTTCAAAATCGGTTTTTCGACTCAAGTATCTATATAGTGATTCTTACGTATTTTGACGCGCCGATTTAGAAAATGGGGTCATTCGAACTCGTAGAGCTTCAGGAAGCTGAGAAAATCGCGAAAAACCAATCGGAAAATTTCAAAATCGGTTTTTCGACTTCAGTATCTATAAAGTGATTCTTGAGTATTTTGACGCGCTGATTTCGGAAATGGGGTCATTTGAACTCGTAGAGCTTCAGGAAGCTGAGAAAATCGCGAAAAACCAATCAGAAAATTTCAAAATCGGATTTTTGACTGTAGTATATAGTGATTCTTACGTATTCTGACGCGCTGATTCCGAAAATGGAGTCATTTGAACTCGTAGAGCTTCAGGAAGCTGAGAAAATCGCGAAAAACCAATCGGAAAATTTCAAAATCGGTTTTTCGACTTTAGTATCTATATGGTGATTCTTAAGTATTTTGACGCGCTGATTTCAAAAATGGAGTCATTCGAACTCGTAGAGCTTCAGGGAAATGAGGAAATCGCAAAAAACCAATCGGAAAATTTCAAATTCGGATTTTCGACTTTAGTATTTATATAGTGATTCTTGAGTATTTTGACGCGCTGTTATCGAAAATGGGGTCTTTTGAACTCGTAGAGCTTCAGGAAGCTGAGAAAATCGCAAAAAAACAATCGGAAAATTTCAAAATCGGTTTTTCGACTTTGGTATCTATATAGTGATTCTTGAGTATTTTGACGCGCTGTTTTCGAAAATGGGGTCATTCGAACTCGTAGAGCTTCAGGAAGATGAGAAAATCGCGAGAAACCAATCGGAAAATTTCAAAATCGGATTTTCGACTTTTGTATCTATATAGTGATTCTTGAGTATTTTGACGCGCTGATATCGAAAATGGGGTCTTTTGAACTCGTAGAGCTTCAGGAAGCTGAGGAAATCGCAAAAAACCAATCGGAAAATTTCAAAATCGGTTTTTCGACTTTAGTATCTATATAGTGATTCTTGAGTATTTTGACGCGCTGTTTCTGAAAATGGGGTCATTTGAACTCGTAGAGCTTTAGCAAGCTGAGAAAATCGCGAAAAACCAATCGGAAAATTTCAAAATCGGTTTTTTGACTTTAGTATATAGTGATTCTTACGTATTCTGATGCGCTGATTCCGGAAATGGGATCATTCGAACTCGTAGAGCTTCAGGAAGCTGAGAAAATCGCGAAAAACCAATCGGAAAATTTCAAAATCGGTTTTTCGACTTCAGTATCTATATAGTGATTCTTGAGTATTTTGACGCGCTGATTTCGAAAATGGGGTCATTTGAACTCGTAGAGCTTCAGGAAGCTGAGAAAATCTCGAAAAACCAATCAGAAAATTCCAAAATCGGATTTTTGACTGTAGTATATAGTGATTCTCAGGTATTTTGACGAGCTGATCCCGAAAATGGGGTCATTTGATCTCGTAGAGCTTCAGGAAGCTGAGAAAATCGCGTAAAACCAATCGGAAAATTTCAAAATCGGTTTTTCGACTTTAGTATCTATATAATGATTCCCAAGTATTTTGACGCACTGATTTCGAAAATGGGGTCATTTTAACTCATAGAGCTTCAGGAAGCTGAGAAAATCGCGAAAAACCAATCAGAAAATTTCAAAATCGGTTTTTTGACTTTATTATATAGTGATTCTTACGTATTCTGACACGCTGATTCCGAAAATGGGGTTATTCGAACTCGTAGAGCTTCAGGAAGCTGAGAAAATCGCGAAAAACCAATCGGAAAATTTCAAAATCGGTTTTTCGACTTTAGTATCTATATAGTGATTTTTAAGTATTTTGACGCGCTGATTTCGAAAATGGGTTCATTTGAACTCGTAGAGCTTCAGGGAAATGAGGAAATCGCGAAAAACCAATCGGAAAATTTCAAATTCGGATTTTCGACTTTAGTATTTATATAGTGATTCTTGAGTATTTTGACGCGCTGTTATCGAAAATGGGGTCTTTTGAACTCGTAGAGCTTCAGGAAGCTGAGAAAATCGCAAAAAAACAATCGGAAAATTTCAAAATCGGTTTTTCGACTTTAGTATTAATATAGTGATTCTTGAGTATTTTGACGCGCTGTTTTCGAAAATGGGGTCATTTGAACTCGTAGAGCTTCAGGAAGATGAGAAAATCGCGAGAAACCAATCGGAAAATTTCAAAATCGGTTTTTTGACTTCAGTATATAGTGATTCTTACATATTCTGATGCGCTGATTCCGAAAATGGGATCATTCGAACTCGTAGAGCTTCAGGAAGCTGAGAAAATCGCGAAAAACCAATAGGAAAATTTCAAAATCGGTTTTTCGACTTTAGTATCTATATAATGATTCCCAAGTATTTTGACGCACTGATTTCGAAAATGGGGTCATTTTAACTCATAGAGCTTCAGGAAGCTGAGAAAATCGCGAAAAACCAATCAGAAAATTTCAAAATCGGTTTTTTGACTTTATTATATAGTGATTCTTACGTATTCTGACACGCTGATTCCGAAAATGGGGTTATTCGAACTCGTAGAGCTTCAGGAAGCTGAGAAAATCGCGAAAAACCAATCGGAAAATTTCAAAATCGGTTTTTCGACTTTAGTATCTATATAGTGATTCTCAAGTATTTTGACGCGATGATTTCGAAAATGGGGTCATTTGAACTCGTAGAGCTTCAGGAAAATGAGAAAATCGCGAGAAACCAATCGGAAAATTTCAAAATCGGTTTTTCGACTTTAGTATCTATATAGTGATTTTTAAGTATTTTGACGCGCTGATTTCGAAAATGGGTTCATTTGAACTCGTAGAGCTTCAGGGAAATGAGGAAATCGCGAAAAACCAATCGGAAAATTTCAAATTCGGATTTTCGACTTTAGTATTTATATAGTGATTCTTGAGTATTTTGACGCGCTGTTATCGAAAATGGGGTCTTTCGAACTCGTAGAGCTTCAGGAAGCTGAGAAAATCGCAAAAAAACAATCGGAAAATTTCAAAATCGGTTTTTCGACTTTAGTATTAATATAGTGATTCTTGAGTATTTTGACGCGCTGTTTTCGAAAATGGGGTCATTTGAACTCGTAGAGCTTCAGGAAGATGAGAAAATCGCGAGAAACCAATCGGAAAATTTCAAAATCGGTTTTTTGACTTCAGTATATAGTGATTCTTACATATTCTGATGCGCTGATTCCGAAAATGGGATCATTCGAACTCGTAGAGCTTCAGGAAGCTGAGAAAATCGCAAAAAAACAATCGGAAAATTTCAAAATCGGTTTTTCGACTTTAGTATCTATATAGTGATTCTTGAGTATTTTGACGCGCTGTTTTCGAAAATGGGGTCATTCGAACTCGTAGAGCTTCAGGAAGATGAGAAAATCGCGAGAAACCAATCGGAAAATTTCAAAATCGGATTTTCGACTTTTGTATCTATATAGTGATTCTTGAGTATTTTGACGCGCTGATATCGAAAATGGGGTCTTTTGAACTCGTAGAGCTTCAGGAAGCTGAGGAAATCGCAAAAAACCAATCGGAAAATTTCAAAATCGGTTTTTCGACTTTAGTATCTATATAGTGATTCTTGAGTATTTTGACGCGCTGTTTTTGAAAATGGGGTCATTTGAACTCGTAGAGCTTTAGCAAGCTGAGAAAATCGCGAAAAACCAATCGGAAAATTTCAAAATCGGTTTTTTGACTTTAGTATATAGTGATTCTTACGTATTCTGATGCGCTGATTCCGAAAATGGGATCATTCGAACTCGTAGAGCTTCAGGAAGCTGAGAAAATCGCGAAAAACCAATCGGAAAATTTCAAAATCGGTTTTTCGACTTCAGTATCTATATAGTGATTCTTGAGTATTTTGACGCGCTGATTTCGAAAATGGGGTCATTTGAACTCGTAGAGCTTCAGGAAGCTGAGAAAATCTCGAAAAACCAATCAGAAAATTCCAAAATCGGATTTTTGACTGTAGTATATAGTGATTCTCAGGTATTTTGACGAGCTGATCCTGAAAATGGGGTCATTTGATCTCGTAGAGCTTCAGGAAGCTGAGAAAATCGCGTAAAACCAATCGGAAAATTTCAAAATCGGTTTTTCGACTTTAGTATCTATATAATGATTCCCAAGTATTTTGACGCACTGATTTCGAAAATGGGGTCATTTTAACTCATAGAGCTTCAGGAAGCTGAGAAAATCGCGAAAAACCAATCAGAAAATTTCAAAATCGGTTTTTTGACTTTATTATATAGTGATTCTTACGTATTCTGACACGCTGATTCCGAAAATGGGGTTATTCGAACTCGTAGAGCTTCAGGAAGCTGAGAAAATCGCGAAAAACCAATCGGAAAATTTCAAAATCGGTTTTTCGACTTTAGTATCTATATAGTGATTTTTAAGTATTTTGACGCGCTGATTTCGAAAATGGGTTCATTTGAACTCGTAGAGCTTCAGGGAAATGAGGAAATCGCGAAAAACCCATCGGAAAATTTCAAATTCGGATTTTCGACTTTAGTATTTATATAGTGATTCTTGAGTATTTTGACGCGCTGTTATCGAAAATGGGGTCTTTTGAACTCGTAGAGCTTCAGGAAGCTGAGAAAATCGCAAAAAAACAATCGGAAAATTTCAAAATCGGTTTTTCGACTTTAGTATTAATATAGTGATTCTTGAGTATTTTGACGCGCTGTTTTCGAAAATGGGGTCATTTGAACTCGTAGAGCTTCAGGAAGATGAGAAAATCGCGAGAAACCAATCGGAAAATTTCAAAATCGGTTTTTTGACTTCAGTATATAGTGATTCTTACATATTCTGATGCGCTGATTCCGAAAATGGGATCATTCGAACTCGTAGAGCTTCAGGAAGCTGAGAAAATCGCGAAAAACCAATAGGAAAATTTCAAAATCGGTTTTTCGACTTTAGTATCTATATAATGATTCCCAAGTATTTTGACGCACTGATTTCGAAAATGGGGTCATTTTAACTCATAGAGCTTCAGGAAGCTGAGAAAATCGCGAAAAACCAATCAGAAAATTTCAAAATCGGTTTTTTGACTTTATTATATAGTGATTCTTACGTATTCTGACACGCTGATTCCGAAAATGGGGTTATTCGAACTCGTAGAGCTTCAGGAAGCTGAGAAAATCGCGAAAAACCAATCGGAAAATTTCAAAATCGGTTTTTCGACTTTAGTATCTATATAGTGATTCTCAAGTATTTTGACGCGATGATTTCGAAAATGGGGTCATTTGAACTCGTAGAGCTTCAGGAAAATGAGAAAATCGCGAGAAACCAATCGGAAAATTTCAAAATCGGTTTTTCGACTTTAGTATCTATATAGTGATTCTCAAGTATTTTGACGCTTTGATTTCGAAAATGGGGTCATTTGAACTCGTAGAGCTTCAGGAAAATGAGAAAATCGCGAGAAACCAATCGGAAAATTCCAAAATCGGTTTTTTGACTTTATTATATAGTGATTCTTACGTATTCTGACACGCTGATTCCGAAAATGGGGTCATTCGAACTCGTAGAGCTTCAGGAAGCTGAGAAAATCGCGAAAAACCAATCGGAAAATTTCAAAATCGGTTTTTCGACTTTAGTATCTATATAGTGATTCTCAAGTATTTTGACGCGATGATTTCGAAAATGGGGTCATTTGAACTCGTAGAGCTTCAGGAAAATGAGAAAATCGCGAGAAACCAATCGGAAATTTTCAAAATCGGTTTTTCGACTTTAGTATCTATATAGTGATTCTCAAGTATTTTGACGCGATGATTTCGAAAATGGGGTCATTTGAACTCGTAGAGCTTCAGGAAAATGAGAAAATGGCGAGAAACCAATCGGAAAATTTCAAAATCGTATTTTCGACTTTTGTATCTATATAGTGATTCTAGAGTATTTTGACGCGCTGATATCGAAAATGGGGTCTTTTGAACTCGTAGAGCTTCAGGAAGCTGAGAAAATCGCAAAAAACCAATCGGAAAATTTCAAAATCGGTTTTTCGACTCCAGTATCTATATAGTGATTCTTGAGTATTTCGACGAACTGATTTCGAGAATGGGGTCATTAAAACTCGTAGAGCTTCAGGAAGCTAAAAAAATCGCGGAAAACCAATCAGAAAATTTTAAAATCGGTTTTTCGACTTTAGTATATAGTGATTCTTACGTATTCTGACGCGCTGATTCCGAAAATGGGGTCATTCGAACTCGTAGAGCTTCAGGAAGCTGAGAAAATCGCGAAAAACCAATCGGAAAATTTCATAATCGGGTTTTCGAATTTTGTATCCATATAGTGATTCTTGAGTATTTTGATGCGCTGATTTCGAGAATGGGGTCATTCGAATTCGTAAAGCTTCAGGAAAATGAGAAAATCGCGAAAAACCAATCAGAAAATTCCAAAATCGGTTTTTTGAATTTAGTATATAGTGATTCTCACGTATTTTGACGCGCTGATTTCGAGAATGGGGTCATTTGAACTCGTAGAGCTTCAGGAAGCTGAGAAAATCGCGAAAAACCAATCAGAAAATTTCAAAATCGGTTTTTCGTCTTCAGTATCTATATAGTGATTCTTGAGTATTTTGACGCGCTGATTTCGAAAATGGGGTCATTTTAACTCGTAGAGCTTCAGAAAACTGACGAAATCGCGAAAAACCAATCAGAAAATTCCAAAATCGGTTTTTCGACTTTAGTATCTATATAGTGATTCTCAAGTATTTTGACGCGATGATTTCGAAAATGGGGTCATTTGAACTCGTAGAGCTTCAGGAAAATGAGAAAATCGCGAGAAACCAATCGGAAATTTTCAAAATCGGTTTTTCGACTTTAGTATCTATATAGTGATTCTCAAGTATTTTGACGCGATGATTTCGAAAATGGGGTCATTTGAACTCGTAGAGCTTCAGGAAAATGAGAAAATGGCGAGAAACCAATCGGAAAATTTCAAAATCGGATTTTCGACTTTTGTATCTATATAGTGATTCTAGAGTATTTTGACGCGCTGATATCGAAAATGGGGTCTTTTGAACTCGTAGAGCTTCAGGAAGCTGAGAAAATCGCAAAAAACCAATCGGAAAATTTCAAAATCGGTTTTTCGACTTTAGTATCTATATAGTGATTCTTGAGTATTTTGACGCGCTGTTTTCGAAAATGGGGTCATTTGAACTCGTAGAGCTTCAGGAAGCTGAGAAAATCGCGAAAAATCAATCGGAAAATTTCAAAATCGGTTTTTCGACTCCAGTATCTATATAGTGATTCTTGAGTATTTCGACGAACTGATTTCGAGAATGGGGTCATTAAAACTCGTGGAGCTTCAGGAAGCTGAAAAAATCGCGGAAAACCAATCAGAAAATTTTAAAATCGGTTTTTCGACTTTAGTATATAGTGATTCTTACGTATTCTGACGCGCTGATTCCGAAAATGGGGTCATTCGAACTCGTAGAGCTTCAGGAAGCTGAGAAAATCGCGAAAAACCAATCGGAAAATTTCATAATCGGGTTTTCGAATTTTGTATCTATATAGTGATTCTTGAGTATTTTGATGCGCTGATTTCGAGAATGGGGTCATTCGAATTCGTAGAGCTTCAGGAAAATGAGAAAATCGCGAAAAACCAATCAGAAAATTCCAAAATCGGTTTTTTGAATTTAGTATATAGTGATTCTCACGTATTTTGACGCGCTGATTTCGAGAATGGGGTCATTTGAACTCGTAGAGCTTCAGGAAGCTGAGAAAATCGCGAAAAACCAATCAGAAAATTTCAAAATCGGTTTTTCGTCTTCAGTATCTATATAGTGATTCTTGAGTATTTTGACGCGCTGATTTCGAAAATGGGGTCATTTTAACTCGTAGAGCTTCAGAAAACTGAGGAAATCGCGAAAAACCAATCAGAAAATTCCAAAATCGGTTTTTCGACTTTAGTATCTATATAGTGATTCTCAAGTATTTTGACGCGATGATTTCGAAAATGGGGTCATTTGAACTCGTAGAGCTTCAGGAAAATGAGAAAATCGCGAGAAACCAATCGGAAATTTTCAAAATCGGTTTTTCGACTTTAGTATCTATATAGTGATTCTCAAGTATTTTGACGCGATGATTTCGAAAATGGGGTCATTTGAACTCGTAGAGCTTCAGGAAAATGAGAAAATGGCGAGAAACCAATCGGAAAATTTCAAAATCGGATTTTCGACTTTTGTATCTATATAGTGATTCTAGAGTATTTTGACGCGCTGATATCGAAAATGGGGTCTTTTGAACTCGTAGAGCTTCAGGAAGCTGAGAAAATCGCAAAAAACCAATCGGAAAATTTCAAAATCGGTTTTTCGACTTTAGTATCTATATAGTGATTCTTGAGTATTTTGACGCGCTGTTTTCGAAAATGGGGTCATTTGAACTCGTAGAGCTTCAGGGAAATGAGGAAATCGCGAAAAACCCATCGGAAAATTTCAAATTCGGATTTTCGACTTTAGTATTTATATAGTGATTCTTGAGTATTTTGACGCGCTGTTATCGAAAATGGGGTCTTTTGAACTCGTAGAGCTTCAGGAAGCTGAGAAAATCGCAAAAAAACAATCGGAAAATTTCAAAATCGGTTTTTCGACTTTAGTATTAATATAGTGATTCTTGAGTATTTTGACGCACTGTTTTCGAAAATGGGGTCATTTGAACTCGTAGAGCTTCAGGAAGATGAGAAAATCGCGAGAAACCAATCGGAAAATTTCAAAATCGGTTTTTTGACTTCAGTATATAGTGATTCTTACATATTCTGATGCGCTGATTCCGAAAATGGGATCATTCGAACTCGTAGAGCTTCAGGAAGCTGAGAAAATCGCGAAAAACCAATAGGAAAATTTCAAAATCGGTTTTTCGACTTTAGTATCTATATAATGATTCCCAAGTATTTTGACGCACTGATTTCGAAAATGGGGTCATTTTAACTCATAGAGCTTCAGGAAGCTGAGAAAATCGCGAAAAACCAATCAGAAAATTTCAAAATCGGTTTTTTGACTTTATTATATAGTGATTCTTACGTATTCTGACACGCTGATTCCGAAAATGGGGTTATTCGAACTCGTAGAGCTTCAGGAAGCTGAGAAAATCGCGAAAAACCAATCGGAAAATTTCAAAATCGGTTTTTCGACTCTAGTATCTATATAGTGATTCTCAAGTATTTTGACGCGATGATTTCGAAAATGGGGTCATTTGAACTCGTAGAGCTTCAGGAAAATGAGAAAATCGCGAGAAACCAATCGGAAAATTTCAAAATCGGTTTTTCGACTTTAGTATCTATATAGTGATTCTCAAGTATTTTGACGCTTTGATTTCGAAAATGGGGTCATTTGAACTCGTAGAGCTTCAGGAAAATGAGAAAATCGCGAGAAACCAATCGGAAAATTCCAAAATCGGTTTTTTGACTTTATTATATAGTGATTCTTACGTATTCTGACACGCTGATTCCGAAAATGGGGTCATTCGAACTCGTAGAGCTTCAGGAAGCTGAGAAAATCGCGAAAAACCAATCGGAAAATTTCAAAATCGGTTTTTCGACTTTAGTATCTATATAGTGATTCTCAAGTATTTTGACGCGATGATTTCGAAAATGGGGTCATTTGAACTCGTAGAGCTTCAGGAAAATGAGAAAATCGCGAGAAACCAATCGGAAATTTTCAAAATCGGTTTTTCGACTTTAGTATCTATATAGTGATTCTCAAGTATTTTGACGCGATGATTTCGAAAATGGGGTCATTTGAACTCGTAGAGCTTCAGGAAAATGAGAAAATGGCGAGAAACCAATCGGAAAATTTCAAAATCGGATTTTCGACTTTTGTATCTATATAGTGATTCTAGAGTATTTTGACGCGCTGATATCGAAAATGGGGTCTTTTGAACTCGTAGAGCTTCAGGAAGCTGAGAAAATCGCAAAAAACCAATCGGAAAATTTCAAAATCGGTTTTTCGACTCCAGTATCTATATAGTGATTCTTGAGTATTTCGACGAACTGATTTCGAGAATGGGGTCATTAAAACTCGTAGAGCTTCAGGAAGCTAAAAAAATCGCGGAAAACCAATCAGAAAATTTTAAAATCGGTTTTTCGACTTTAGTATATAGTGATTCTTACGTATTCTGACGCGCTGATTCCGAAAATGGGGTCATTCGAACTCGTAGAGCTTCAGGAAGCTGAGAAAATCGCGAAAAACCAATCGGAAAATTTCATAATCGGGTTTTCGAATTTTGTATCCATATAGTGATTCTTGAGTATTTTGATGCGCTGATTTCGAGAATGGGGTCATTCGAATTCGTAAAGCTTCAGGAAAATGAGAAAATCGCGAAAAACCAATCAGAAAATTCCAAAATCGGTTTTTTGAATTTAGTATATAGTGATTCTCACGTATTTTGACGCGCTGATTTCGAGAATGGGGTCATTTGAACTCGTAGAGCTTCAGGAAGCTGAGAAAATCGCGAAAAACCAATCAGAAAATTTCAAAATCGGTTTTTCGTCTTCAGTATCTATATAGTGATTCTTGAGTATTTTGACGCGCTGATTTCGAAAATGGGGTCATTTTAACTCGTAGAGCTTCAGAAAACTGAGGAAATCGCGAAAAACCAATCAGAAAATTCCAAAATCGGTTTTTCGACTTTAGTATCTATATAGTGATTCTCAAGTATTTTGACGCGATGATTTCGAAAATGGGGTCATTTGAACTCGTAGAGCTTCAGGAAAATGAGA
The DNA here is from genome assembly GCA_037013635.1 of Plagiodera versicolora. NCBI lineage: Eukaryota > Metazoa > Arthropoda > Insecta > Coleoptera > Chrysomelidae > Plagiodera > Plagiodera versicolora. The sequence continues at coordinate 466,294 of JAYMYH010000018.1, forward strand.
AAATCGCGAGAAACCAATCGGAAATTTTCAAAATCGGTTTTTCGACTTTAGTATCTATATAGTGATTCTCAAGTATTTTGACGCGATGATTTCGAAAATGGGGTCATTTGAACTCGTAGAGCTTCAGGAAAATGAGAAAATGGCGAGAAACCAATCGGAAAATTTCAAAATCGGATTTTCGACTTTTGTATCTATATAGTGATTCTAGAGTATTTTGACGCGCTGATATCGAAAATGGGGTCTTTTGAACTCGTAGAGCTTCAGGAAGCTGAGAAAATCGCAAAAAACCAATCGGAAAATTTCAAAATCGGTTTTTCGACTTTAGTATCTATATAGTGATTCTTGAGTATTTTGACGCGCTGTTTTCGAAAATGGGGTCATTTGAACTCGTAGAGCTTCAGGAAGCTGAGAAAATCGCGAAAAATCAATCGGAAAATTTCAAAATCGGTTTTTCGACTCCAGTATCTATATAGTGATTCTTGAGTATTTCGACGAACTGATTTCGAGAATGGGGTCATTAAAACTCGTGGAGCTTCAGGAAGCTAAAAAAATCGCGGAAAACCAATCAGAAAATTTTAAAATCGGTTTTTCGACTTTAGTATATAGTGATTCTTACGTATTCTGACGCGCTGATTCCGAAAATGGGGTCATTCGAACTCGTAGAGCTTCAGGAAGCTGAGAAAATCGCGAAAAACCAATCGGAAAATTTCATAATCGGGTTTTCGAATTTTGTATCTATATAGTGATTCTTGAGTATTTTGATGCGCTGATTTCGAGAATGGGGTCATTCGAATTCGTAGAGCTTCAGGAAAATGAGAAAATCGCGAAAAACCAATCAGAAAATTCCAAAATCGGTTTTTTGAATTTAGTATATAGTGATTCTCACGTATTTTGACGCGCTGATTTCGAGAATGGGGTCATTTGAACTCGTAGAGCTTCAGGAAGCTGAGAAAATCGCGAAAAACCAATCAGAAAATTTCAAAATCGGTTTTTCGTCTTCAGTATCTATATAGTGATTCTTGAGTATTTTGACGCGCTGATTTCGAAAATGGGGTCATTTTAACTCGTAGAGCTTCAGAAAACTGAGGAAATCGCGAAAAACCAATCAGAAAATTCCAAAATCGGTTTTTCGACTTTAGTATCTATATAGTGATTCTCAAGTATTTTGACGCGATGATTTCGAAAATGGGGTCATTTGAACTCGTAGAGCTTCAGGAAAATGAGAAAATCGCGAGAAACCAATCGGAAATTTTCAAAATCGGTTTTTCGACTTTAGTATCTATATAGTGATTCTCAAGTATTTTGACGCGATGATTTCGAAAATGGGGTCATTTGAACTCGTAGAGCTTCAGGAAAATGAGAAAATGGCGAGAAACCAATCGGAAAATTTCAAAATCGGATTTTCGACTTTTGTATCTATATAGTGATTCTAGAGTATTTTGACGCGCTGATATCGAAAATGGGGTCTTTTGAACTCGTAGAGCTTCAGGAAGCTGAGAAAATCGCAAAAAACCAATCGGAAAATTTCAAAATCGGTTTTTCGACTTTAGTATCTATATAGTGATTCTTGAGTATTTTGACGCGCTGTTTTCGAAAATGGGGTCATTTGAACTCGTAGAGCTTCAGGAAGCTGAGAAAATCGCGAAAAATCAATCGGAAAATTTCAAAATCGGTTTTTCGACTCCAGTATCTATATAGTGATTCTTGAGTATTTCGACGAACTGATTTCGAGAATGGGGTCATTAAAACTCGTGGAGCTTCAGGAAGCTAAAAAAATCGCGGAAAACCAATCAGAAAATTTTAAAATCGGTTTTTCGACTTTAGTATATAGTGATTCTTACGTATTCTGACGCGCTGATTCCGAAAATGGGGTCATTCGAACTCGTAGAGCTTCAGGAAGCTGAGAAAATCGCGAAAAACCAATCGGAAAATTTCATAATCGGGTTTTCGAATTTTGTATCTATATAGTGATTCTTGAGTATTTTGATGCGCTGATTTCGAGAATGGGGTCATTCGAATTCGTAGAGCTTCAGGAAAATGAGAAAATCGCGAAAAACCAATCAGAAAATTCCAAAATCGGTTTTTTGAATTTAGTATATAGTGATTCTCACGTATTTTGACGCGCTGATTTCGAGAATGGGGTCATTTGAACTCGTAGAGCTTCAGGAAGCTGAGAAAATCGCGAAAAACCAATCAGAAAATTTCAAAATCGGTTTTTCGACTTCAGTATCTATATAGTGATTCTTGAGTATTTTGACGCGCTGATTTCGAAAATGGGGTCATTTTAACTCGTAGAGCTTCAGAAAACTGAGGAAATCGCGAAAAACCAATCAGAAAATTCCAAAATCGGTTTTTCGACTTCAGTATCTATATAGTGATTCTTGAGTATTTTGACGCGCTGATTTCGGAAATGGGGTCATTTGAACTCGTAGAGCTTCAGGAAGCTGAGGAAATCGCGAAAAGCCAATCAGAAAATTTCAAAATCGGATTTTTGACTGTAGTATATAGTGATTCTCACGTTTAATGACGAGCTGATCCCGAAAATGGAGTCATTTGAACTCGTAGAGCTTCAGGAAGCTGAGAAAATCGCGAAAAACCAATCGAAAAATTTTAGAATCGGTTTTTCGAATTTTGTATCTATATAGTGATTCTTAAGTATTCTGACGCGCTGATTTCGAAAATGGGGTCATTTGAACTCGTAGATCTTCAGAAAGCTGACAAAATCGCGAAAAAACAATCGGAAAATTTCAAAATCGGTTTTTCGACTTTAGTATCTATATAGTGATTCTTAAGTATTTCGACGCGCTGATTTCGAAAATGGGGTCATTTGAACTCGTAGAGCTTCAGGAAGCTGAGAAAATCGCGAATAACCTATCGGAAAATTTCAAAATCGGTTTTTTGACTTTAGTATATAGTGATTCTCACGTATTTTGACGAGCTAATCCCGAAAATGGGGTCATTTGATCTCGTAGAGCTTCAGGAGAATGGGAAAATCGCGAAAAAACCAATCGGAAAATTTCAAAATCGCATTTTCGACTTTAGTATCTATATAGTAATTCTTGAGTATTTTGACGCTCTGATTTCGAAAATGAGGTCATTTGAACTCGTAGAGCTTCAGGAAGCTGAGAAAATCGCAAAAAAACAAGAAAATTTCAAAATCGGTTTTTCGACCTAAGTATCTATATAGTGATTCTTACGTATTTTGACGCGCTGATTTCGAAAATGGGGTCATTTGAACTCGTAGAGCTTCAGGGAGCTGGGAAAATCGCGAAAAAGCAATCGGAAAATTTCAAAATCGGTTTTTCGACTCAAGTATCTATATAGTGATTCTTACGTATTTTGACGCGCCGATTCAGAAAATGGGATCATTCGAACTCGTAGAGCTTCAGGAAGCTGAGAAAATCGCGAAAAACCAATCGGAAAATTTCAAAATCGGTTTTTCGACTTCAGTATCTATATAGAGATTCTTGAGTATTTTGACGCGCTGATTTCGAAAATGGGGTCATTTGAACTCGTAAAGCTTCAGGAAGCTCAGAAAATCGCGAAAAACCAATCGAAAAATTTCAAAATCGGGTTTTCGAATTTTGTATCTCAATAGTGATTCTTGAGTATTTTGATGCGCTGATTTCGAAAATGGGGTCATTTTAACTCGTAGAGCTTCAGAAAACTGAGGAAATCGCGAAAAACCAATCAGAAAATTCCAAAATCGGTTTTTCGACTTCAGTATCTATATAGTGATTCTTGAGTATTTTGACGCGCTGATTTCGGAAATGGGGTCATTTGAACTCGTAGAGCTTCAGGAAGCTGAGGAAATCGCGAAAAGCCAATCAGAAAATTTCAAAATCGGATTTTTGACTGTAGTATATAGTGATTCTCACGTTTAATGACGAGCTGATCCCGAAAATGGAGTCATTTGAACTCGTAGAGCTTCAGGAAGCTGAGAAAATCGCGAAAAACCAAACGAAAAATTTTAGAATCGGTTTTTCGAATTTTGTATCTATATAGTGATTCTTAAGTATTTTGACGCGCTGATTTCGAAAATGGGGTCATTTGAACTCGTAGAGCTTCAGAAAGCTGACAAAATCGCGAAAAAACAATCGGAAAATTTCAAAATCGGTTTTTCGACTTTAGTATCTATATAGTGATTCTTAAGTATTTCGACGCGCTGATTTCGAAAATGGGGTCATTTGAACTCGTAGAGCTTCAGGAAGCTGAGAAAATCGCGAATTACCTATCGGAAAATTTCAAAATCGGTTTTTTGACTTTAGTATATAGTGATTCTCACGTATTTTGACGAGCTTATCCCGAAAATGGGGTCATTTGATCTCGTAGAGCTTCAGGAGAATGAGAAAATCGCGAAAAAACCAATCGGAAAATTTCAAAATCGGATTTTCGACTTTAGTATCTATATAGTAATTCTTGAGTATTTTGACGCTCTGATTTCGAAAATGGGGTCATTTGAAATCGTAGAGCTTCAGGAAGCTGAGAAAATCGCAAAAAAACAAGAAAATTTCAAAATCGGTTTCTCGACTTAAGTATCTATATAGTGATTCTTACGTATTTTGACGCGCTGATTTCGAAAATGGGGTCATTTGAACTCGTAGAGCTTCAGGGAGCTGGGAAAATCGCGAAAAAGCAATCGGAAAATTTCAAAATCGGTTTTTCGACTCAAGTATCTATATAGTGATTCTTACGTATTTTGACGCGCCGATTTGGAAAATGGGGTCATTCGAACTCGTAGAGCTTCAGGAAGCTGAGAAAATCGCGAAAAACCAATCGGAAAATTTCAAAATCGGTTTTTCGACTTCAGTATCTATATAGTGATTCTTGAGTATTTTGACGCGCTGATTTCGGAAATGGGGTCATTTGAACTCGTAGAGCTTCAGGAAGCTGAGAAAATCGCGAAAAACCAATCAGAAAATTTCAAAATCGGATTTTTGACTGTAGTATATAGTGATTCTTACGTTTTATGACGAGCTGATCCCGAAAATGGGGTCATTTGATCTCGTAGAGCTTCAGGAAGCTGAGAAAATCGCGTAAAACCAATCGGAAAATTTCAAAATCGGTTTTTCGACTTCAGTATCTATATAATGATTCTTAAATATTTTGACGCGCTGATTCCGAGAATGGGGTCATTTTAACTCGTAGAGCTTCAGGAAGCTGGGAAAATCGTGAAAAACCAATCAGAAAATTTCAAAATCGGATTTTTGACTTTAGTATATAGTGATTCTTACGTATTCTGACGCGCTGATTCCGAAAATGGAGTCATTTGAACTCGTAGAGCTTCAGGAAGCTGAGAAAATCGCGAAAAACCAATCGGAAAATTTCAAAATCGGTTTTTCGACTTTAGTATCTATATGGTGATTCTTAAGTATTTTGACGCGCTGATTTCAAAAATGGAGTCTTTCGAACTCGTAGAGCTTCAGGGAAATGAGGAAATCGCAAAAAACCAATCAGAAAATTTCAAATTCGGATTTTCGACTTTAGTATTTATATAGTGATTCTTGAGTATTTTGACGCGATGTTATCGAAAATGGGGTCTTTTGAACTCGTAGAGCTTCAGGAAGCTGAGAAAATCGCAAAAAAACAATCGGAAAATTTCAAAATCGGTTTTTCGACTTTAGTATCTATATAGTGATTCTTGAGTATTTTGACGCGCTGTTTTCGAAAATGGGGTCATTTGAACTCGTAGAGCTTCAGGAAGATGAGAAAATCGCGAGAAACCAATCGGAAAATTTCAAAATCGGATTTTCGACTTTTGTATCTATATAGTGATTCTTGAGTATTTTGACGCGCTGATATCGAAAATGGGGTCTTTTGAACTCGTAGAGCTTCAGGAAGCTGAGGAAATCGCAAAAAAACAATCGGAAAATTTCAAAATCGGTTTTTCGACTTTAGTATCTATATAGTGATTCTTGAGTATTTTGACGCGCTGTTTTTGAAAATGGGGTCATTTGAACTCGTAGAGCTTTAGCAAGCTGAGAAAATCGCGAAAAACCAATCGGAAAATTTCAAAATCGGTTTTTTGACTTTAGTATATAGTGATTCTTACGTATTCTGATGCGCTGATTCCGAAAATGGGATCATTCGAACTCGTAGAGCTTCAGGAAGCTGAGAAAATCGCGAAAAACCAATCGGAAAATTTCAAAATCGGTTTTTCGACTTCAGTATCTATATAGTGATTCTTGAGTATTTTGACGCGCTGATTTCGAAAATGGGGTCATTTGAACTCGTAGAGCTTCAGGAAGCTGAGAAAATCTCGAAAAACCAATCAGAAAATTCCAAAATCGGATTTTTGACTGTAGTATATAGTGATTCTCAGGTATTTTGACGAGCTGATTCCGAAAATGGGGTCATTTGATCTCGTAGAGCTTCAGGAAGCTGAGAAAATCGCGTAAAACCAATCGGAAAATTTCAAAATCGGTTTTTCGACTTTAGTATCTATATAATGATTCCCAAGTATTTTGACGCACTGATTTCGAAAATGGGGTCATTTTAACTCATAGAGCTTCAGGAAGCTGAGAAAATCGCGAAAAACCAATCAGAAAATTTCAAAATCGGTTTTTTGACTTCATTATATAGTGATTCTTACGTATTCTGACACGCTGATTCCGAAAAAAATGGGGTTATTCGAACTCGTAGAGCTTCAGGAAGCTGAGAAAATCGCGAAAAACCAATCGGAAAATTTCAAAATCGGTTTTTCGACTTTAGTATCTATATAGTGATTCTCAAGTATTTTGACGCGATGATTTCGAAAATGGGGTCATTTGAACTCGTAGAGCTTCAGGAAAATGAGAAAATCGCGAGAAACCTATCGGAAAATTTCAAAATCGGTTTTTCGACTTTAGTATCTATATAGTGATTTTCAAGTATTTTGACGCGATGATTTCGAAAATGGGTTCATTTGAACTCGTAGAGCTTCAGGGAAATGAGGAAATCGCGAAAAACCAATCGGAAAATTTCAAATTCGGATTTTCGACTTTAGTATTTATATAGTGATTCTTGAGTATTTTGACGCGCTGTTATCGAAAATGGGGTCTTTTGAACTCGTAGAGCTTCAGGAAGCTGAGAAAATCGCAAAAAAACAATCGGAAAATTTCAAAATCGGTTTTTCGACTTTAGTATTAATATAGTGATTCTTGAGTATTTTGACGCGCTGTTTTCGAAAATGGGGTCATTTGAACTCGTAGAGCTTCAGGAAGATGAGAAAATCGCGAGAAACCAATCGGAAAATTTCAAAATCGGTTTTTTGACTTCAGTATATAGTGATTCTTACATATTCTGATGCGCTGATTCCGAAAATGGGATCATTCGAACTCGTAGAGCTTCAGGAAGCTGAGAAAATCGCGAAAAACCAATAGGAAAATTTCAAAATCGGTTTTTCGACTTCAGTATCTATATATTGATTCTTGAGTATTTTGACGCGCTGATTTCGAAAATGGGGTCATTTGAACTCGTAGAGCTTCAGGAAGCTGAGAAAATCGCGTAAAACCAATCGGAAAATTTCAAAATCGGTTTTTCGTTAGTATCTATATAGTGATTCTCAAGTATTTTGACGCTTTGATTTCGAAAATGGGGTCATTTGAACTCGTAGAGCTTCAGGAAAATGAGAAAATCGCGAGAAACCAATCGGAAAATTCCAAAATCGGTTTTTTGACTTTATTATATAGTGACTCTTACGTATTCTGACACGCTGATTCCGAAAATGGGGTCATTCGAACTCGTAGAGCTTCAGGAAGCTGAGAAAATCGCGAAAAACCAATCGGAAAATTTCAAAATCGGTTTTTCGACTTTAGTATCTATATAGTGATTCTCAAGTATTTTGACGCGATGATTTCGAAAATGGGGTCATTTGAACTCGTAGAGCTTCAGGAAAATGAGAAAATCGCGAGAAACCAATCGGAAAATTTCAAAATCGGTTTTTCGACTTTAGTATCTATATAGTGATTCTCAAGTATTTTGACGCGATGATTTCGAAAATGGGGTCATTTGAACTCGTAGAGCTTCAGGAAAATGAGAAAATGGCGAGAAACCAATCGGAAAATTTCAAAATCGGACTTTCGACTTTTGTATCTATATAGTGATTCTTGAGTATTTTGACGCGCTGATATCGAAAATGGGGTCTTTTGAACTCGTAGAGCTTCAGGAAGCTGAGAAAATCGCAAAAAACCAATCGGAAAATTTCAAAATCGGTTTTTCGACTTTAGTATCTATATAGTGATTCTTGAGTATTTTGACGCGCTGTTTTCGAAAATGGGGTCATTTGAACTCGTAGAGCTTCAGGAAGCTAAGAAAATCGCGAAAAACCAATCGGAAAATTTCAAAATCGGTTTTTCGACTCCAGTATCTATATAGTGATTCTTGAGTATTTCGACGAACTGATTTCGAGAATGGGGTCATTAAAACTCGTAGAGCTTCAGGAAGCTAAAAAAATCGCGGAAAACCAATCAGAAAATTTTTAAATCGGTTTTTCGACTTTAGTATATAGTGATTCTTACGTATTCTGACGCGCTGATTCCGAAAATGGGGTCATTCGAACTCGTAGAGCTTCAGGAAGCTGAGAAAATCGCGAAAAACCAATCGGAAAATTTCATAATCGGGTTTTCGAATTTTGTATCTATATAGTGATTCTTGAGTATTTTGATGCGCTGATTTCGAGAATGGGGTCATTCGAATTCGTAGAGCTTCAGGAAGCTGAGAAAATCTCGAAAAACCAATCAGAAAATTCCAAAATCGGATTTTTGACTGTAGTATATAGTGATTCTCACGTATTTTGACGAGCTGATCCCGAAAATGGGATCATTTGATCTCGTAGAGCTTCAGGAAGCTGAGAAAATCGCGTAAAACCAATCGGAAAATTTCGAAATCGGTTTTTCGACTTCAGTATCTATATAATGATTCTTAAATATTTTGACGCGCTGATTCCGAGAATGGGGTCATTTTAACTCGTAGAGCTTCAGGAAGCTGGGAAAATCGTGAAAAACCAATAAGAAAATTTCAAAATCGGATTTTTGACTTTAGTATATAGTGATTCTTACGTATTCTGACGCGCTGATTCCGAAAATGGAGTCATTTGAACTCGTAGAGCTTCAGGAAGCTGAGAAAATCGCGAAAAACCAATCGTAAAATTTCAAAATCGGTTTTTTGACTTTAGTATCTATATGGTGATTCTTAAGTATTTTGACGCGCTGATTTCAAAAATGGAGTCTTTCGAACTCGTAGAGCTTCAGGGAAATGAGGAAATCGCAAAAAACCAATCGGAAAATTTCAAATTCGGATTTTCGACTTTAGTATTTATATAGTGATTCTTGAGTATTTTGACGCGCTGTTATCGAAAATGGGGTCTTTTGAACTCGTAGAGCTTCAGGAAGCTGAGAAAATCGCAAAAAAACAATCGGAAAATTTCAAAATCGGTTTTTCGACTTTAGTATCTATATAGTGATTCTTGAGTATTTTTACGCGCTGTTTTCGAAAATGGGGTCATTTGAACTCGTAGAGCTTCAGGAAGATGAGAAAATCGCGAGAAACCAATCGGAAAATTTCAAAATCGGATTTTCGACTTTTGTATCTATATAGTGATTCTTGAGTATTTTGACGCGCTGATATCGAAAATGGGGTCTTTTGAACTCGTAGAGCTTCAGGAAGCTGAGGAAATCGCAAAAAACCAATCGGAAAATTTCAAAATCGGTTTTTCGACTTTAGTATCTATATGGTGATTCTTGAGTATTTTGACGCGCTGTTTTTGAAAATGGGGTCATTTGAACTCGTAGAGCTTTAGCAAGCTGAGAAAATCGCGAAAAACCAATCGGAAAATTTCAAAATCGGTTTTTTGACTTTAGTTTATAGTGATTCTTACGTATTCTGATGCGCTGATTCCGAAAATGGGATCATTCGGACTCGTAGAGCTTCAGGAAGCTGAGAAAATCGCGAAAAACCAATCGGAAAATTTCAAAATCGGTTTTTCGACTTCAGTATCTATATAGTGATTCTTGAGTATTTTGACGCGCTGATTTCGAAAATGGGGTCATTTGAACTCGTAGAGCTTCAGGAAGCTGAGAAAATCTCGAAAAACCAATCAGAAAATTCCAAAATCGGATTTTTGACTGTAGTATATAGTGATTCTCAGGTATTTTGACGAGCTGATCCCGAAAATGGGGTCATTTGATCTCGTAGAGCTTCAGGAAGCTGAGAAAATCGCGTAAAACCATTCGGAAAATTTCAAAATCGGTTTTTCGACTTTAGTATCTATATAATGATTCCCAAGTATTTTGACGCACTGATTTCGAAAACGGGGTCATTTTAACTCATAGAGCTTCAGGAAGCTGAGAAAATCGCGAAAAACCAATCAGAAAATTTCAAAATCGGTTTTTTGACTTTATTATATAGTGATTCTTACGTATTCTGATACGCTGATTCCGAAAATGGGGTTATTCGAACTCGTAGAGCTTCAGGAAGCTGAGAAAATCGCGAAAAACCAATCGGTTTTTCGACTTTAGTATCTATATAGTGATTCTCAAGTATTTTGACGCGATGATTTCGAAAATGGGGTCATTTGAACTCGTAGAGCTTCAGGAAAATGAGAAAATCGCGAGAAACCAATCGGAAAATTTCAAAATCGGTTTTTCGACTTTAGTATCTATATAGTGATTCTTAAGTATTTTGACGCGCTGATTTCGAAAATGGGTTCATTTGAACTCGTAGAGCTTCAGGGAAATGAGGAAATCGCGAAAAACCAATCGGAAAATTTCAAATTCGGATTTTCGACTTTAGTATTTATATAGTGATTCTTGAGTATTTTGACGCGCTGTTATCGAAAATGGGATCTTTTGAACTCGTAGAGCTTCAGGAAGCTGAGAAAATCGCAAAAAAACAATCGGAAAATTTCAAAATCGGTTTTTCGACTTTAGTATCAATATAGTGATTCTTGAGTATTTTGACGCGCTGTTTTCGAAAATGGGGTCATTTGAACTCGTAGAGCTTCAGGAAGATGAGAAAATCGCGAGAAACCAATCGGAAAATTTCAAAATCGGTTTTTTGACTTCAGTATATAGTGATTCTTACATATTCTGATGCGCTGATTCCAAAAATGGGATCATTCGAACTCGTAGAGCTTCAGGAAGCTGAGAAAATCGCGAAAAACCAATCGGAAAATTTCAAAATCGGTTTTTCGACTTCAGTATCTATATAGTGATTCTTGAGTATTTTGATGCGCTGATTTCGAGAATGGGGTCATTTGAACTCGTAGAGCTTCAGGAAGCTGGGAAAATCTCGAAAAACCAATCAGAAAATTTCAAAATCGGATTTTTGACTGTAGTATATAGTGATTCTCACGTATTTTGACGAATTGATCCCGAAAATGGGGTAATTTGATCTCGTAGAGCTTCAGGAAGCTGAGAAAATCGCGTAAAACCAATCGGAAAATTTCAAAATTGGTTTTTCGACTTTAGTATCTATATAATGATTCTTGAGTATTTCGACGAGCTGATTTCGAAAATGGGGTCATCAAAACTCGTAGATCTTCAGGAAGCTGAGAAAATTGCGAAAAACCAATCGGAAAATTTCAAAATCGGTTTTTCGACTTCAGTTTCTATATAGTGATTCTTGAGTATTTTGACGCGCTGATTTCGGAAATGGGGTCATTTGAACTCGTAGAGCTTCAGGAAGCTGAGAAAATCGCGAAAAACCAATCGGAAAATTTCAAAATCGGTTTTTCGACTTTAGTATCTATATGGTGATTCTTAGGTATTTTGACGCGCTGATTTCAAAAATGGAGTCATTCGAACTCGTAGAGCTTCAGGGAAATGAGGAAATTGCAAAAAACCAATCGGAAAATTTCAAATTCGGATTTTCGACTTTAGTATTTATATAGTGATTCTTGAGTATTTTGACGCGCTGTTATCGAAAATGGGGTCTTTTGAACTCGTAGAGCTTCAGGAAGCTGAGAAAATCGCAAAAAAACAATCGGAAAATTTCAAAATCGGTTTTTCGACTTTAGTATCTATATAGTGATTCTTGAGTATTTTGACGCGCTGTTTTCGAAAATGGGGTCATTTGAACTCGTAGAGCTTCAGGGAAATGAGGAAATCGCAAAAAACCAATCGGAAAATTTCAAATTCGGATTTTCGACTTTAGTATTTATATAGTGATTCTTGAGTATTTTGACGCGCTGTTATCGAAAATGGGGTCATTTGAACTCGTAGAGCTTCAGGAAGCTGAGAAAATCGCAAAAAAACAATCGAAAGATTTCAAAATCGGTTTTTCGACTTCAGTATCTATATAGTGATTCTTGAGAATTTTGACGCGCTGATTTCGAAAATGGGGTCATTTGAACTCGTAGAGCTTCAGGAAGCTGAGAAAATCGCGAAAAACCAATCGGAAAATTTCAAAATCGGTTTTTCGACTTCAGTATCTATATAGTGATTCTTGAGTATTTTGACGCGCTGATTTCGAAAATGGGGTCATTTGAACTCGTAGAGCTTCAGGAAGATGAGAAAATCGCGAAAAACCAATCGGAGAATTTCAAAATCGGTTCTTCGACTTCAGTATCTATATAGTTATTCTTGAGTATTTTGACGCGCTGATTTCGAAAATGGGGTCATTTGAACTCGTAAAGCTTTAGGAAGCTGAGAAATTCGCGAAAAACCAATCAGAAAATTTCAAAATCGGATTTTCGACTGTAGTATATAGTGATTCTCACGTTTTATGACGAGCTGATCCCGAAAATGGGGTCATTTGATCTCGTAGAGCTTCAGGAAGCTGAGAAAATCGCGTAAAACCAATCGGAAAATTTCAAAATCGGTTTTTCGACTTAAGCATCTATATAATGATTCTTAAGTATTTTGACGCGCTGATTTCGAAAATGGGGTCATTTGAACTCGTAAAGCTTCAGGAAGCTCAGAAATTCGCGAAAATCCAATCGAAAAATTTCAAAATCGGGTTTTCGAATTTTGTATCTATATAGTGATTCTTGAGTATTTTGATGCGCTGATTTCGAAAATGGGGTCATTTGAACTCGTAAAGCTTCAGGAAGCTCAGAAATTCGCGAAAATCCAATCGGAAAATTTCAAAATCGGTTTTTCGACTTAAGTATCTATATAATGATTCTTAAGTATTTTGACGCGCTGATTTCGAAAATGGGGTTATTTCAACTCGTAGAGCTACAGGAAGCTGGGAAAATCGCGAAAAACCAATCAGAAAATTCCAAAATCGCTTTTTCGACTTCAGTATATGGTGATTCTCACGTATTCTGACGCGCTGATTCCGAAAATGGAGTCATTTGAACTCGTAGAGTTTCAGGAAGCTGAGAAAATCGCGAAAAACCAATCGGACAATTTCAAAATCGGTTTTTCGACTTTAGTATTTATATAGTGATTCTTGAGTATTTTGACGCGCTGATTTCGAAAATGGGGTCATTCGAACTCGTAGAGCTTCAGGAAGATGAGAAAATCGCGAGAAACCAATCGGAAAATTTCAAAATCGCATATTCGACTCTAGTTTCTATATAGTGATTCTTGAGTATTTTGACGCGCTGATTACGGAAATGGGGTCATTTTAACTCGTAGAGTTTCAGGAAGCTGAGAAAATCACGAAAAACCAATCAGAAAATTTCAAAATCGGATTTTTGACTGTAGTATATAGTGATTCTCACGTTTTATGACGAGCTGATCCCGAAAATGGGGTCATTTGATCTCGTAGAGCTTCAGGAAGCTGAGAAAATCGCGTAAAACCAATCGGAAAATTTCAAAATCGGTTTTTCGACTTTAGTATATAGTGATTCTTACGTATTCCGACGCGCTGATTTCGAAAATGGAGTCATTTGAACTCGTAGAGCTTCAGGAAGCTGAGAAAATCGCGAGAAACCAATCGGAAAATTTCAAAATCGGATTTTCGACTTTAGTATTTATATAGTGATTCTTGAGAATTTAGACGCGCTGATATCGAAAATGGGGTCTTTCGAACTCGTAGAGCTTCAGGAAGCTGAGAAAATCGCAAAAAACCAATCGGAAAATTTCAAAATCGGTTTTTCGACTTCAGTATCTATATAGTGATTCTTGAGTATTTTGACGCGCTGATTTCGAAAATGGGGTCATTTGAACTCGTAGAGCTTCAGGAAGCTGAGAAAATCGCAAAAAAACAATCGGAAAATTTCAAAATCGGTTTTTCGACTTCAGTATCTATATAGTGATTCTTGAGTATTTTGACGCGCTGATTTCGAAAATGGGGTCATTTGAACTCGTAGAGCTTCAGGAAGCTGAGAAAATCGCGAAAAATCAATCGGAAAATTTCAAAATCGGTTTTTCGACTTTAGTATCTATATAGTGATTCTTAAGTATTTTGACGCGCTGATTTCGAAAATGGGGTCATTTGAACTCGTAGAGCTTCAGGAAAATGAGAAAATCGCGAGAAACCAATCGGAAAATTTCAAAATCGGATTTTCGACTTTAGTATTTATATAGTGATTCTTGAGAATTTAGACGCGCTGATATCGAAAATGGGGTCTTTCGAACTCGTAGAGCTTCAGGAAGCTGAGAAAATCGCAAAAAACCAATCGGAAAATTTCAAAATCGGTTTTTCGACTTCAGTATCTATATAGTGATTCTTGAGTATTTTGACGCGCTGATTTCGAAAATGGGGTCATTTGAACTCGTAGAGCTTCAGGAAGCTGAGAAAATCGCGAAAAACCAATCGGAAAATTTCAAAATCGGTTTTTCGACTTCAGTATCTATATAGTGATTCTTGAGTATTTTGACGCGCTGTTTTCGAAAATGGGGTCATTTGAACTCGTAGAGCTTCAGGAAGATGAGAAAATCGCGAAAAACCAATCGGAAAATTTCAAAATCGGTTTTTCGACTTCAGTATCTATATAGTGATTCTTGAGTATTTCGACGCGCTGATTTCGAAAATGGGGTCATTTGAACTCGTAAAGCTTCAGGAAGCTCAGAAAATCGCGAAAAACCAATCGAAAAATTTCAAAATCGGGTTTTCGAATTTTGTATCTATATAGTGATTCTTGAGTATTTTGATGCGCTGATTTCGAAAATGGGGTCATTTGAACTCGTAGAGCTTCAGGAAGCTGAGAAAATCACGAATAACCAATCAGAAAATTTCAAAATCGGATTTTTGACTGTAGTATATAGTGATTCTCACGTTTTATGACGAGCTGATCCCGAAAATGGGGTCATTTGATCTCGTAGAGCTTCAGGAAGCTGAGAAAATCGCGTAAAACCAATCGGAAAATTTCAAAATCGGTTTTTCGACTTTAGTATCTATATAGTGATTCTTGAGTATTTTGACGCGCTGATTTCGGAAATGGGGTCATTTGAACTCGTAGAGCTTCAGGAAGCTGAGAAAATCACGAAAAACCAATCAGAAAATTTCAAAATCGGTTTTTTGACTTCAGTATATAGTGATTCTCACGTATTCTGACGCGCTGATTTCGAGAATGGGGTCATTCGAACTCGTAGAGCTTCAGGAAGCTGAGAAAATCGCGAAAAACCAATCAGAAAATTTCAAAATCGGATTTTTGACTGTAGTATATAGTGATTCTCACGTATTTTGACGGGCTGATCCCGAAAATGGGGTCATTTGATCTCGTAGAGCTTCGGGAAGCTGAGAAAATCGCGTAAAACCAATCGGACAATTTCAAAATCGGTTTTTCGAGTTTAGTATTTATATAGTGATTCTTGAGTATTTCGACGCGCTGATTTCGAAAATGGGGTCATTTGAACTCGTAGAGCTTCAGGAAGATGAGAAAATCGCGAAAAACCAATCGGAAAATTTCAAAATCGGTTTTTCGACTTCAGTATCTATATAGTGATTCTTGAGTATTTCGACGCGCTGATTTCGAAAATGGGGTCATTTGAACTCGTAAAGCTTCAGGAAGCTCAGAAAATCGCGAAAAACCAATCGAAAAATTTCAAAATCGGGTTTTCGAATTTTGTATCTATATAGTGATTCTTGAGTATTTTGATGCGCTGATTTCGAAAATGGGGTCATTTGAACTCGTAGAGCTTCAGGAAGCTGAGAAAATCACGAATAACCAATCAGAAAATTTCAAAATCGGATTTTTGACTGTAGTATATAGTGATTCTCACGTTTTATGACGAGCTGATCCCGAAAATGGGGTCATTTGATCTCGTAGAGCTTCAGGAAGCTGAGAAAATCGCGTAAAACCAATCGGAAAATTTCAAAATCGGTTTTTCGACTTTAGTATCTATAAAATGATTCTCAAATATTTTGACGCGCTGATTTCGAAAATGGGTTCATTTTGACTCGTAGAGCTTCAGGAAGCTGAGAAAATCGCGAAAAACCAATCAGAAAATTTCAAAATCGGTTTTTTGACTTTAGTATATAGTGATTCTTACGTATTCTGACGCGCTGATTCCGAAAATGGAGTCATTTGAACTCGTAGAGCTTCAGGAAGCTGAGAAAATCGCGAAAAACCAATCGGAAAATTTCAAAATCGGTTTTTCGACTTCAGTATCTATATAGTGATTCTTAAGTATTTTGACGCGCTGATTTCGAAAATGGGGTCATTTGAACTCGTAGAGCTTCAGGAAAATGAGAAAATCGCGAAAAACCAATCGGAAAATTTTAAAATCGGATTTTCGACTGTAGTATATAGTGATTCTCACGTTTTATGACGAGCTGATCCCGAAAATGGGGTCATTTGATCTCGTAGAGCTTCAGGAAGCTGAGAAAATCGCGTAAAACCAATCGGAAAATTTCAAAATCGGTTTTTCGACTTTAGTATCTATAAAATGATTCTCAAATATTTTGACGCGCTGATTTCGAAAATGGGTTCATTTTGACTCGTAGAGCTTCAGGAAGCTGAGAAAATCGCGAAAAACCAATCGGAAAATTTCAAAATCGGTTTTTCGACTTCAGTATCTATATAGTGATTCTTGAGTATTTTGACGCGCTGATTTCGAAAATGGGGTCATTTGAACTCGTAGAGCTTCAGGAAGCTGAGAAAATCGCGAAAAACCAATCGGAAAATTTCAAAATCGGTTTTTCGACTTCAGTATCTATATAGTGATTCTTGAGTATTTTGACGCGCTGTTTTCGAAAATGGGGTCATTTGAACTCGTAGAGCTTCAGGAAGATGAGAAAATCGCGAAAAACCAATCGGAAAATTTCAAAATCGGTTTTTCGACTTCAGTATCTATATAGTGATTCTTGAGTATTTCGACGCGCTGATTTCGAAAATGGGGTCATTTGAACTCGTAAAGCTTCAGGAAGCTCAGAAAATCGCGAAAAACCAATCGAAAAATTTCAAAATCGGGTTTTCGAATTTTGTATCTATATAGTGATTCTTGAGTATTTTGATGCGCTGATTTCGAAAATGGGGTCATTTGAACTCGTAGAGCTTCAGGAAGCTGAGAAAATCACGAATAACCAATCAGAAAATTTCAAAATCGGATTTTTGACTGTAGTATATAGTGATTCTCACGTTTTATGACGAGCTGATCCCGAAAATGGGGTCATTTGATCTCGTAGAGCTTCAGGAAGCTGAGAAAATCGCGTAAAACCAATCGGAAAATTTCAAAATCGGTTTTTCGACTTTAGTATCTATATAGTGATTCTTGAGTATTTTGACGCGCTGATTTCGGAAATGGGGTCATTTGAACTCGTAGAGCTTCAGGAAGCTGAGAAAATCACGAAAAACCAATCAGAAAATTTCAAAATCGGTTTTTTGACTTCAGTATATAGTGATTCTCACGTATTCTGACGCGCTGATTTCGAGAATGGGGTCATTCGAACTCGTAGAGCTTCAGGAAGCTGAGAAAATCGCGAAAAACCAATCAGAAAATTTCAAAATCGGATTTTTGACTGTAGTATATAGTGATTCTCACGTATTTTGACGGGCTGATCCCGAAAATGGGGTCATTTGATCTCGTAGAGCTTCGGGAAGCTGAGAAAATCGCGTAAAACCAATCGGACAATTTCAAAATCGGTTTTTCGAGTTTAGTATTTATATAGTGATTCTTGAGTATTTCGACGCGCTGATTTCGAAAATGGGGTCATTTGAACTCGTAGAGCTTCAGGAAGATGAGAAAATCGCGAAAAACCAATCGGAAAATTTCAAAATCGGTTTTTCGACTTCAGTATCTATATAGTGATTCTTGAGTATTTCGACGCGCTGATTTCGAAAATGGGGTCATTTGAACTCGTAAAGCTTCAGGAAGCTCAGAAAATCGCGAAAAACCAATCGAAAAATTTCAAAATCGGGTTTTCGAATTTTGTATCTATATAGTGATTCTTGAGTATTTTGATGCGCTGATTTCGAAAATGGGGTCATTTGAACTCGTAGAGCTTCAGGAAGCTGAGAAAATCACGAATAACCAATCAGAAAATTTCAAAATCGGATTTTTGACTGTAGTATATAGTGATTCTCACGTTTTATGACGAGCTGATCCCGAAAATGGGGTCATTTGATCTCGTAGAGCTTCAGGAAGCTGAGAAAATCGCGTAAAACCAATCGGAAAATTTCAAAATCGGTTTTTCGACTTTAGTATCTATAAAATGATTCTCAAATATTTTGACGCGCTGATTTCGAAAATGGGTTCATTTTGACTCGTAGAGCTTCAGGAAGCTGAGAAAATCGCGAAAAACCAATCAGAAAATTTCAAAATCGGATTTTTGACTGTAGTATATAGTGATTCTCACGTATTTTGACGGGCTGATCCCGAAAATGGGGTCATTTGATCTCGTAGAGCTTCGGGAAGCTGAGAAAATCGCGTAAAACCAATCGGACAATTTCAAAATCGGTTTTTCGAGTTTAGTATTTATATAGTGATTCTTGAGTATTTCGACGCGCTGATTTCGAAAATGGGGTCATTTGAACTCGTAGAGCTTCAGGAAGATGAGAGAATCGCGAAAAACCAATCGGAAAATTTCAAAATCGGTTTTTCGACTTCAGTATCTATATAGTGATTCTTGAGTATTTCGACGCGCTGATTTCGAAAATGGGGTCATTTGAACTCGTAAAGCTTCAGGAAGCTCAGAAAATCGCGAAAAACCAATCGAAAAATTTCAAAATCGGGTTTTCGAATTTTGTATCTATATAGTGATTCTTGAGTATTTTGATGCGCTGATTTCGAAAATGGGGTCATTTGAACTCGTAGAGCTTCAGGAAGCTGAGAAAATCACGAATAACCAATCAGAAAATTTCAAAATCGGATTTTTGACTGTAGTATATAGTGATTCTCACGTTTTATGACGAGCTGATCCCGAAAATGAGGTCATTTGATCTCGTAGAGCTTCAGGAAGCTGAGAAAATCGCGTAAAACCAATCGGAAAATTTCGAAATCGGTTTTTCGACTTTAGTATCTATAAAATGATTCTCAAATATTTTGACGCGCTGATTTCGAAAATGGGTTCATTTTGACTCGTAGAGCTTCAGGAAGCTGAGAAAATCGCGAAAAACCAATCAGAAAATTTCAAAATCGGTTTTTTGACTTTAGTATATAGTGATTCTTACGTATTCTGACGCGCTGATTCCGAAAATGGAGTCATTTGAACTCGTAGAGCTTCAGGAAGCTGAGAAAATCGCGAAAAACCAATCGGAAAATTTCAAAATCGGTTTTTCGACTTCAGTATCTATATAGTGATTCTTAAGTATTTTGACGCGCTGATTTCGAAAATGGGGTCATTTGAACTCGTAGAGCTTCAGGAAAATGAGAAAATCGCGAAAAACCAATCGGAAAATTTCAAAATCGGATTTTCGACTTTAGTATTTATATAGAGATTCTTGATTATTTTGACGCGCTGTTTTCGAAAATGGGGTCATTTGAACTCGTAGAGCTTCAGGAAGCTGAGAAAATCGCAAAAAACCAATCGAAAGATTTCAAAATCGGTTTTTCGACTTCAGTATCTATATAGTGATTCTTGAGAATTTTGACGCGCTGATTTCGAAAATGGGGTCATTTGAACTCGTAGAGCTTCAGGAAGCTGAGAAAATCGCGAAAAACCAATCGGAAAATTTCAAAATCAGTTTTTCGACTTCAGTATCTATATAGTGATTCTTGAGTATTTTGACGCGCTGATTTCGAAAATGGGGTCATTTGAACTCGTAGAGCTTCAGGAAGCTGAGAAAATCGCGAAAAACCAATCGAAAAATTTCAGAAATGGTTTTTCGAATTTTGTATCTATATAGTGATTCTTGAGTATTTTGACGCGCTGATTTCGAAAATGGGGTCATTTGAACTCGTAGAGCTTCAGGAAGCTGACAAAATCGCGAAAAACCAATCGGAAAATTTCAGAATCGGTTTTTCGACTTCAGTATCTATATAGTGATTCTTAAGTATTTCGACGCGCTGATTTCGAAAATGGGGTCATTTGAACTCGTAGAGCTTCAGGAAGCTGAGAAAATCGCGTAAAACCAATCGGAAAATTTCAAAATCGGTTTTTCGACTTTAGTATCTATAAAATGATTCTCAAATATTTTGACGCGCTGATTTCGAAAATGGGTTCATTTTGACTCGTAGAGCTTCAGGAAGCTGAGAAAATCGCGAAAAACCAATCAGAAAATTTCAAAATCGGTTTTTTGACTTTAGTATATAGTGATTCTTACGTATTCTGACGCGCTGATTCCGAAAATGGAGTCATTTGAACTCGTAGAGCTTCAGGAAGCTGAGAAAATCGCAAAAAACCAATCGAAAGATTTCAAAATCGGTTTTTCGACTTAAGTATCTATATAATGATTCTTAAGTATTTTGACGCGCTGATTTCGAAAATGGGGTTATTTTAACTCGTAGAGCTACAGGAAGCTGGGAAAATCGCTAAAAACCAATCAGAAAATTCCAAAATCGCTTTTTCGACTTCAGTATATGGTGATTCTTACGTATTCTGACGCGCTGATTCCGAAAATGGAGTCATTTGAACTCGTAGAGTTTCAGGAAGCTGAGAAAATCGCGAAAAACCAATCGGACAATTTCAAAATCGGTTTTTCGACTTTAGTATTTATATAGTGATTCTTGAGTATTTTGACGCGCTGATTTCGAAAATGGGGTCATTCGAACTCGTAGAGCTTCAGGAAGATGAGAAAATCGCGAGAAACCAATCGGAAAATTTCAAAATCGCATATTCGACTTTAGTTTCTATATAGTGATTCTTGAGTATTTTGACGCGCTGATTACGGAAATGGGGTCATTTGAACTCGTAAAGCTTCAGGAAGCTCAGAAAATCGCGAAAAACCAATCGAAAAATTTCAAAATCGGGTTGTCGAATTTTGTATCTATATAGTGATTCTTGAGTATTTTGATGCGCTGATTTCGAAAATGGGGTCATTTGAACTCGTAGAGCTTCAGGAAGCTGAGAAAATCGCGTAAAACCAATCGGAAAATTTCAAAATCGGTTTTTCGACTTTAGTATCTATAAAATGATTCTCAAATATTTTGACGCGCTGATTTCAAAAATGGGTTCATTTTGACTCGTAGAGCTTCAGGAAGCTGAGAAAATCGCGAAAAACCAATCAGAAAATTTCAAAATCGGTTTTTTGACTTTAGTATATAGTGATTCTTACGTATTCTGACGCGCTGATTCCGAAAATGGAGTCATTTGAACTCGTAGAGCTTCAGGAAGCTGAGAAAATCGCGAAAAACCAATCGGAAAATTTCAAAATCGGTTTTTCGACTTCAGTATCTATATAGTGATTCTTAAGTATTTTGACGCGCTGATTTCGAAAATGGGGTCATTTGAACTCGTAGAGCTTCAGGAAAATGAGAAAATCGCGAAAAACCAATCGGAAAATTTCAAAATCGGATTTTCGACTTTAGTATTTATATAGAGATTCTTGATTATTTTGACGCGCTGTTTTCGAAAATGGGGTCATTTGAACTCGTAGAGCTTCAGGAAGCTGAGAAAATCGCAAAAAACCAATCGAAAGATTTCAAAATCGGTTTTTCGACTTAAGTATCTATATAATGATTCTTAAGTATTTTGACGCGCTGATTTCGAAAATGGGGTTATTTTAACTCGTAGAGCTACAGGAAGCTGGGAAAATCGCTAAAAACCAATCAGAAAATTCCAAAATCGCTTTTTCGACTTCAGTATATGGTGATTCTTACGTATTCTGACGCGCTGATTCCGAAAATGGAGTCATTTGAACTCGTAGAGTTTCAGGAAGCTGAGAAAATCGCGAAAAACCAATCGGACAATTTCAAAATCGGTTTTTCGACTTTAGTATTTATATAGTGATTCTTGAGTATTTTGACGCGCTGATTTCGAAAATGGGGTCATTCGAACTCGTAGAGCTTCAGGAAGATGAGAAAATCGCGAGAAACCAATCGGAAAATTTCAAAATCGCATATTCGACTTTAGTTTCTATATAGTGATTCTTGAGTATTTTGACGCGCTGATTACGGAAATGGGGTCATTTGAACTCGTAAAGCTTCAGGAAGCTCAGAAAATCGCGAAAAACCAATCGAAAAATTTCAAAATCGGGTTGTCGAATTTTGTATCTATATAGTGATTCTTGAGTATTTTGATGCGCTGATTTCGAAAATGGGGTCATTTGAACTCGTAGAGCTTCAGGAAGCTGAGAAAATCGCGTAAAACCAATCGGAAAATTTCAAAATCGGTTTTTCGACTTTAGTATCTATAAAATGATTCTCAAATATTTTGACGCGCTGATTTCAAAAATGGGTTCATTTTGACTCGTAGAGCTTCAGGAAGCTGAGAAAATCGCGAAAAACCAATCAGAAAATTTCAAAATCGGTTTTTTGACTTTAGTATATAGTGATTCTTACGTATTCTGACGCGCTGATTCCGAAAATGGAGTCATTTGAACTCGTAGAGCTTCAGGAAGCTGAGAAAATCGCGAAAAACCAATCGGAAAATTTCAAAATCGGTTTTTCGACTTCAGTATCTATATAGTGATTCTTAAGTATTTTGACGCGCTGATTTCGAAAATGGGGTCATTTGAACTCGTAGAGCTTCAGGAAAATGAGAAAATCGCGAAAAACCAATCGGAAAATTTCAAAATCGGATTTTCGACTTTAGTATTTATATAGAGATTCTTGATTATTTTGACGCGCTGTTTTCGAAAATGGGGTCATTTGAACTCGTAGAGCTTCAGGAAGCTGAGAAAATCGCAAAAAAACAATCGAAAGATTTCAAAATCGGTTTTTCGACTTCAGTATCTATATAGTGATTCTTGAGAATTTTGACGCGCTGATTTCGAAAATGGGGTCATTTGAACTCGTAGAGCTTCAGGAAGCTGAGAAAATCGCGAAAAACCAATCGGAAAATTTCAAAATCGGTTTTTCGACTTCAGTATCTATATAGTGATTCTTGAGTATTTTGACGCGCTGATTTCGAAAATGGGGTCATTTGAACTCGTAGAGCTTCAGGAAGATGAGAAAATCGCGAAAAACCAATCGGAGAATTTCAAAATCGGTTCTTCGACTTCAGTATCTATATAGTTATTCTTGAGTATTTTGACGCGCTGATTTCGAAAATGGGGTCATTTGAACTCGTAAAGCTTCAGGAAGCTGAGAAATTCGCGAAAAACCAATCAGAAAATTTCAAAATCGGATTTTCGACTGTAGTATATAGTGATTCTCACGTTTTATGACGAGCTGATCCCGAAAATGGGGTCATTTGATCTCGTAGAGCTTCAGGAAGCTGAGAAAATCGCGTAAAACCAATCGGAAAATTTCAAAATCGGTTTTTCGACTTAAGCATCTATATAATGATTCTTAAGTATTTTGACGCGCTGATTTCGAAAATGGGGTCATTTGAACTCGTAAAGCTTCAGGAAGCTCAGAAATTCGCGAAAATCCAATCGAAAAATTTCAAAATCGGGTTTTCGAATTTTGTATCTATATAGTGATTCTTGAGTATTTTGATGCGCTGATTTCGAGAATGGGGTCATTTGTTCTCGTGGAGCTTCAGGAAGCTGAGAGGATCGCGTAAAACCAATCGGAAAATTTCAAAATCGGTTTTTCGACTTAAGTATCTATATAATGATTCTTAAGTATTTTGACGCGCTGATTTCGAAAATGGGGTTATTTCAACTCGTAGAGCTACAGGAAGCTGGGAAAATCGCGAAAAACCAATCAGAAAATTCCAAAATCGCTTTTTCGACTTCAGTATATGGTGATTCTCACGTATTCTGACGCGCTGATTCCGAAAATGGAGTCATTTGAACTCGTAGAGTTTCAGGAAGCTGAGAAAATCGCGAAAAACCAATCGGACAATTTCAAAATCGGTTTTTCGACTTTAGTATTTATATAGTGATTCTTGAGTATTTTGACGCGCTGATTTCGAAAATGGGGTCATTCGAACTCGTAGAGCTTCAGGAAGATGAGAAAATCGCGAGAAACCAATCGGAAAATTTCAAAATCGCATATTCGACTTTAGTTTCTATATAGTGATTCTTGAGTATTTTGACGCGCTGATTACGGAAATGGGGTCATTTTAACTCGTAGAGTTTCAGGAAGCTGAGAAAATCACGAAAAACCAATCAGAAAATTTCAAAATCGGATTTTTGACTGTAGTATATAGTGATTCTCACGTTTTATGACGAGCTGATCCCGAAAATGGGGTCATTTGATCTCGTAGAGCTTCAGGAAGCTGAGAAAATCGCGTAAAACCAATCGGAAAATTTCAAAATCGGTTTTTCGACTTTAGTATATAGTGATTCTTACGTATTCCGACGCGCTGATTTCGAAAATGGAGTCATTTGAACTCGTAGAGCTTCAGGAAGCTGAGAAAATCGCGAAAAATCAATCGGAAAATTTCAAAATCGGTTTTTCGACTTTAGTATCTATATAGTGATTCTTAAGTATTTTGACGCGCTGATTTCGAAAATGGGGTCATTTGAACTCGTAGAGCTTCAGGAAAATGAGAAAATCGCGAGAAACCAATCGGAAAATTTCAAAATCGGATTTTCGACTTTAGTATTTATATAGTGATTCTTGAGAATTTAGACGCGCTGATATCGAAAATGGGGTCTTTCGAACTCGTAGAGCTTCAGGAAGCTGAGAAAATCGCAAAAAACCAATCGGAAAATTTCAAAATCGGTTTTTCGACTTCAGTATCTATATAGTGATTCTTGAGTATTTTGACGCGCTGATTTCGAAAATGGGGTCATTTGAACTCGTAGAGCTTCAGGAAGATGAGAAAATCGCGAAAAACCAATCGGAAAATTTCAAAATCGGTTTTTCGACTTCAGTATCTATATAGTGATTCTTGAGTATTTCGACGCGCTGATTTCGAAAATGGGGTCATTTGAACTCGTAAAGCTTCAGGAAGCTCAGAAAATCGCGAAAAACCAATCGGAAAATTTCAAAATCGGGTTTTCGAATTTTGTATCTATATAGTGATTCTTGAGTATTTTGATGCGCTGATTTCGAAAATGGGGTCATTTGAACTCGTAGAGCTTCAGGAAGCTGAGAAAATCACGAATAACCAATCAGAAAATTTCAAAATCGGATTTTTGACTGTAGTATATAGTGATTCTCACGTTTTATGACGAGCTGATCCCGAAAATGGGGTCATTTGATCTCGTAGAGCTTCAGGAAGCTGAGAAAATCGCGTAAAACCAATCGGAAAATTTCAAAATCGGTTTTTCGACTTTAGTATCTATATAGTGATTCTTGAGTATTTTGACGCGCTGATTTCGGAAATGGGGTCATTTGAACTCGTAGAGCTTCAGGAAGCTGAGAAAATCACGAAAAACCAATCAGAAAATTTCAAAATCGGTTTTTTGACTTCAGTATATAGTGATTCTCACGTATTCTGACGCGCTGATTTCGAGAATGGGGTCATTCGAACTCGTAGAGCTTCAGGAAGCTGAGAAAATCGCGAAAAACCAATCAGAAAATTTCAAAATCGGATTTTTGACTGTAGTATATAGTGATTCTCACGTATTTTGACGGGCTGATCCCGAAAATGGGGTCATTTGATCTCGTAGAGCTTCGGGAAGCTGAGAAAATCGCGTAAAACCAATCGGACAATTTCAAAATCGGTTTTTCGAGTTTAGTATTTATATAGTGATTCTTGAGTATTTCGACGCGCTGATTTCGAAAATGGGGTCATTTGAACTCGTAGAGCTTCAGGAAGATGAGAAAATCGCGAAAAACCAATCGGAAAATTTCAAAATCGGTTTTTCGACTTCAGTATCTATATAGTGATTCTTGAGTATTTCGACGCGCTGATTTCGAAAATGGGGTCATTTGAACTCGTAAAGCTTCAGGAAGCTCAGAAAATCGCGAAAAACCAATCGAAAAATTTCAAAATCGGGTTTTCGAATTTTGTATCTATATAGTGATTCTTGAGTATTTTGATGCGCTGATTTCGAAAATGGGGTCATTTGAACTCGTAGAGCTTCAGGAAGCTGAGAAAATCACGAATAACCAATCAGAAAATTTCAAAATCGGATTTTTGACTGTAGTATATAGTGATTCTCACGTTTTATGACGAGCTGATCCCGAAAATGGGGTCATTTGATCTCGTAGAGCTTCAGGAAGCTGAGAAAATCGCGTAAAACCAATCGGAAAATTTCAAAATCGGTTTTTCGACTTTAGTATCAATAAAATGATTCTCAAATATTTTGACGCGCTGATTTCGAAAATGGGTTCATTTTGACTCGTAGAGCTTCAGGAAGCTGAGAAAATCGCGAAAAACCAATCAGAAAATTTCAAAATCGGTTTTTTGACTTTAGTATATAGTGATTCTTACGTATTCTGACGCGCTGATTCCGAAAATGGAGTCATTTGAACTCGTAGAGCTTCAGGAAGCTGAGAAAATCGCGAAAAACCAATCGGAAAATTTCAAAATCGGTTTTTCGACTTCAGTATCTATATAGTGATTCTTAAGTATTTTGACGCGCTGATTTCGAAAATGGGGTCATTTGAACTCGTAGAGCTTCAGGAAAATGAGAAAATCGCGAAAAACCAATCGGAAAATTTCAAAATCGGATTTTCGACTTTAGTATTTATATAGAGATTCTTGATTATTTTGACGCGCTGTTTTCGAAAATGGGGTCATTTGAACTCGTAGAGCTTCAGGAAGCTGAGAAAATCGCAAAAAACCAATCGAAAGATTTCAAAATCGGTTTTTCGACTTCAGTATCTATATAGTGATTCTTGAGAATTTTGACGCGCTGATTTCGAAAATGGGGTCATTTGAACTCGTAGAGCTTCAGGAAGCTGAGAAAATCGCGAAAAACCAATCGGAAAATTTCAAAATCAGTTTTTCGACTTCAGTATCTATATAGTGATTCTTGAGTATTTTGACGCGCTGATTTCGAAAATGGGGTCATTTGAACTCGTAGAGCTTCAGGAAGATGAGAAAATCGCGAAAAACCAATCAGAGAATTTCAAAATCGGTTCTTCGACTTCAGTATCTATATAGTTATTCTTGAGTATTTTGACGCGCTGATTTCGAAAATGGGGTCATTTGAACTCGTAAAGCTTCAGGAAGCTGAGAAATTCGCGAAAAACCAATCAGAAAATTTCAAAATCGGATTTTCGACTGTAGTATATAGTGATTCTCACGTTTTATGACGAGCTGATCCCGAAAATGGGGTCATTTGATCTCGTAGAGCTTCAGGAAGCTGAGAAAATCGCGTAAAACCAATCGGAAAATTTCAAAATCGGTTTTTCGACTTTAGTATCTATAAAATGATTCTCAAATATTTTGACGCGCTGATTTCGAAAATGGGTTCATTTTGACTCGTAGAGCTTCAGGAAGCTGAGAAAATCGCGAAAAACCAATCAGAAAATTTCAAAATCGGTTTTTTGACTTTAGTATATAGTGATTCTTACGTATTCTGACGCGCTGATTCCGAAAATGGAGTCATTTGAACTCGTAGAGCTTCAGGAAGCTGAGAAAATCGCGAAAAACCAATCGGAAAATTTCAAAATCGGTTTTTCGACTTCAGTATCTATATAGTGATTCTTAAGTATTTTGACGCGCTGATTTCGAAAATGGGGTCATTTGAACTCGTAGAGCTTCAGGAAAATGAGAAAATCGCGAAAAACCAATCGGAAAATTTCAAAATCGGATTTTCGACTTTAGTATTTATATAGAGATTCTTGATTATTTTGACGCGCTGTTTTCGAAAATGGGGTCATTTGAACTCGTAGAGCTTCAGGAAGCTGAGAAAATCGCAAAAAACCAATCGAAAGATTTCAAAATCGGTTTTTCGACTTCAGTATCTATATAGTGATTCTTGAGAATTTTGACGCGCTGATTTCGAAAATGGGGTCATTTGAACTCGTAGAGCTTCAGGAAGCTGAGAAAATCGCGAAAAACCAATCGGAAAATTTCAAAATCGGTTTTTCGACTTCAGTATCTATATAGTGATTCTTGAGTATTTTGACGCGCTGATTTCGAAAATGGGGTCATTTGAACTCGTAGAGCTTCAGGAAGATGAGAAAATCGCGAAAAACCAATCGGAGAATTTCAAAATCGGTTCTTCGACTTCAGTATCTATATAGTTATTCTTGAGTATTTTGACGCGCTGATTTCGAAAATGGGGTCATTTGAACTCGTAAAGCTTCAGGAAGCTGAGAAATTCGCGAAAAACCAATCAGAAAATTTCAAAATCGGATTTTCGACTGTAGTATATAGTGATTCTCACGTTTTATGACGAGCTGATCCCGAAAATGGGGTCATTTGATCTCGTAGAGCTTCAGGAAGCTGAGAAAATCGCGTAAAACCAATCGGAAAATTTCAAAATCGGTTTTTCGACTTAAGCATCTATATAATGATTCTTAAGTATTTCGACGCGCTGATTTCGAAAATGGGGTCATTTGAACTCGTAAAGCTTCAGGAAGCTCAGAAATTCGCGAAAATCCAATCGAAAAATTTCAAAATCGGGTTTTCGAATTTTGTATCTATATAGTGATTCTTGAGTATTTTGATGCGCTGATTTCGAGAATGGGGTCATTTGTTCTCGTAGAGCTTCAGGAAGCTGAGAGGATCGCGTAAAACCAATCGGAAAATTTCAAAATCGGTTTTTCGACTTAAGTATCTATATAATGATTCTTAAGTATTTTGACGCGCTGATTTCGAAAATGGGGTTATTTCAACTCGTAGAGCTACAGGAAGCTGGGAAAATCGCGAAAAACCAATCAGAAAATTCCAAAATCGCTTTTTCGACTTCAGTATATGGTGATTCTCACGTATTCTGACGCGCTGATTCCGAAAATGGAGTCATTTGAACTCGTAGAGTTTCAGGAAGCTGAGAAAATCGCGAAAAACCAATCGGACAATTTCAAAATCGGTTTTTCGACTTTAGTATTTATATAGTGATTCTTGAGTATTTTGACGCGCTGATTTCGAAAATGGGGTCATTCGAACTCGTAGAGCTTCAGGAAGATGAGAAAATCGCGAGAAACCAATCGGAAAATTTCAAAATCGCATATTCGACTTTAGTTTCTATATAGTGATTCTTGAGTATTTTGACGCGCTGATTACGGAAATGGGGTCATTTTAACTCGTAGAGTTTCAGGAAGCTGAGAAAATCACGAAAAACCAATCAGAAAATTTCAAAATCGGATTTTTGACTGTAGTATATAGTGATTCTCACGTTTTATGACGAGCTGATCCCGAAAATGGGGTCATTTGATCTCGTAGAGCTTCAGGAAGCTGAGAAAATCGCGTAAAACCAATCGGAAAATTTCAAAATCGGTTTTTCGACTTTAGTATATAGTGATTCTTACGTATTCCGACGCGCTGATTTCGAAAATGGAGTCATTTGAACTCGTAGAGCTTCAGGAAGCTGAGAAAATCGCGAAAAATCAATCGGAAAATTTCAAAATCGGTTTTTCGACTTTAGTATCTATATAGTGATTCTTAAGTATTTTGACGCGCTGATTTCGAAAATGGGGTCATTTGAACTCGTAGAGCTTCAGGAAAATGAGAAAATCGCGAGAAACCAATCGGAAAATTTCAAAATCGGATTTTCGACTTTAGTATTTATATAGTGATTCTTGAGAATTTAGACGCGCTGATATCGAAAATGGGGTCTTTCGAACTCGTAGAGCTTCAGGAAGCTGAGAAAATCGCAAAAAACCAATCGGAAAATTTCAAAATCGGTTTTTCGACTTCAGTATCTATATAGTGATTCTTGAGTATTTTGACGCGCTGATTTCGAAAATGGGGTCATTTGAACTCGTAGAGCTTCAGGAAGCTGAGAAAATCGCGAAAAACCAATCGGAAAATTTCAAAATCGGTTTTTCGACTTCAGTATCTATATAGTGATTCTTGAGTATTTTGACGCGCTGTTTTCGAAAATGGGGTCATTTGAACTCGTAGAGCTTCAGGAAGATGAGAAAATCGCGAAAAACCAATCGGAAAATTTCAAAATCGGTTTTTCGACTTCAGTATCTATATAGTGATTCTTGAGTATTTCGACGCGCTGATTTCGAAAATGGGGTCATTTGAACTCGTAAAGCTTCAGGAAGCTCAGAAAATCGCGAAAAACCAATCGAAAAATTTCAAAATCGGGTTTTCGAATTTTGTATCTATATAGTGATTCTTGAGTATTTTGATGCGCTGATTTCGAAAATGGGGTCATTTGAACTCGTAGAGCTTCAGGAAGCTGAGAAAATCACGAATAACCAATCAGAAAATTTCAAAATCGGATTTTTGACTGTAGTATATAGTGATTCTCACGTTTTATGACGAGCTGATCCCGAAAATGGGGTCATTTGATCTCGTAGAGCTTCAGGAAGCTGAGAAAATCGCGTAAAACCAATCGGAAAATTTCAAAATCGGTTTTTCGACTTTAGTATCTATATAGTGATTCTTGAGTATTTTGACGCGCTGATTTCGGAAATGGGGTCATTTGAACTCGTAGAGCTTCAGGAAGCTGAGAAAATCACGAAAAACCAATCAGAAAATTTCAAAATCGGTTTTTTGACTTCAGTATATAGTGATTCTCACGTATTCTGACGCGCTGATTTCGAGAATGGGGTCATTCGAACTCGTAGAGCTTCAGGAAGCTGAGAAAATCGCGAAAAACCAATCAGAAAATTTCAAAATCGGATTTTTGACTGTAGTATATAGTGATTCTCACGTATTTTGACGGGCTGATCCCGAAAATGGGGTCATTTGATCTCGTAGAGCTTCGGGAAGCTGAGAAAATCGCGTAAAACCAATCGGACAATTTCAAAATCGGTTTTTCGAGTTTAGTATTTATATAGTGATTCTTGAGTATTTCGACGCGCTGATTTCGAAAATGGGGTCATTTGAACTCGTAGAGCTTCAGGAAGATGAGAAAATCGCGAAAAACCAATCGGAAAATTTCAAAATCGGTTTTTCGACTTCAGTATCTATATAGTGATTCTTGAGTATTTCGACGCGCTGATTTCGAAAATGGGGTCATTTGAACTCGTAAAGCTTCAGGAAGCTCAGAAAATCGCGAAAAACCAATCGAAAAATTTCAAAATCGGGTTTTCGAATTTTGTATCTATATAGTGATTCTTGAGTATTTTGATGCGCTGATTTCGAAAATGGGGTCATTTGAACTCGTAGAGCTTCAGGAAGCTGAGAAAATCACGAATAACCAATCAGAAAATTTCAAAATCGGATTTTTGACTGTAGTATATAGTGATTCTCACGTTTTATGACGAGCTGATCCCGAAAATGGGGTCATTTGATCTCGTAGAGCTTCAGGAAGCTGAGAAAATCGCGTAAAACCAATCGGAAAATTTCAAAATCGGTTTTTCGACTTTAGTATCTATAAAATGATTCTCAAATATTTTGACGCGCTGATTTCGAAAATGGGTTCATTTTGACTCGTAGAGCTTCAGGAAGCTGAGAAAATCGCGAAAAACCAATCAGAAAATTTCAAAATCGGTTTTTTGACTTTAGTATATAGTGATTCTTACGTATTCTGACGCGCTGATTCCGAAAATGGAGTCATTTGAACTCGTAGAGCTTCAGGAAGCTGAGAAAATCGCGAAAAACCAATCGGAAAATTTCAAAATCGGTTTTTCGACTTCAGTATCTATATAGTGATTCTTAAGTATTTTGACGCGCTGATTTCGAAAATGGGGTCATTTGAACTCGTAGAGCTTCAGGAAAATGAGAAAATCGCGAAAAACCAATCGGAAAATTTCAAAATCGGATTTTCGACTTTAGTATTTATATAGAGATTCTTGATTATTTTGACGCGCTGTTTTCGAAAATGGGGTCATTTGAACTCGTAGAGCTTCAGGAAGCTGAGAAAATCGCAAAAAACCAATCGAAAGATTTCAAAATCGGTTTTTCGACTTCAGTATCTATATAGTGATTCTTGAGAATTTTGACGCGCTGATTTCGAAAATGGAGTCATTTGAACTCGTAGAGCTTCAGGAAGCTGAGAAAATCGCGAAAAACCAATCGGAAAATTTCAAAATCAGTTTTTCGACTTCAGTATCTATATAGTGATTCTTGAGTATTTTGACGCGCTGATTTCGAAAATGGGGTCATTTGAACTCGTAGAGCTTCAGGAAGATGAGAAAATCGCGAAAAACCAATCAGAGAATTTCAAAATCGGTTCTTCGACTTCAGTATCTATATAGTTATTCTTGAGTATTTTGACGCGCTGATTTCGAAAATGGGGTCATTTGAACTCGTAAAGCTTCAGGAAGCTGAGAAATTCGCGAAAAACCAATCAGAAAATTTCAAAATCGGATTTTCGACTGTAGTATATAGTGATTCTCACGTTTTATGACGAGCTGATCCCGAAAATGGGGTCATTTGATCTCGTAGAGCTTCAGGAAGCTGAGAAAATCGCGTAAAACCAATCGGAAAATTTCAAAATCGGTTTTTCGACTTTAGTATCTATAAAATGATTCTCAAATATTTTGACGCGCTGATTTCGAAAATGGGTTCATTTTGACTCGTAGAGCTTCAGGAAGCTGAGAAAATCGCGAAAAACCAATCAGAAAATTTCAAAATCGGTTTTTTGACTTTAGTATATAGTGATTCTTACGTATTCTGACGCGCTGATTCCGAAAATGGAGTCATTTGAACTCGTAGAGCTTCAGGAAGCTGAGAAAATCGCGAAAAACCAATCGGAAAATTTCAAAATCGGTTTTTCGACTTCAGTATCTATATAGTGATTCTTAAGTATTTTGACGCGCTGATTTCGAAAATGGGGTCATTTGAACTCGTAGAGCTTCAGGAAAATGAGAAAATCGCGAAAAACCAATCGGAAAATTTCAAAATCGGATTTTCGACTTTAGTATTTATATAGAGATTCTTGATTATTTTGACGCGCTGTTTTCGAAAATGGGGTCATTTGAACTCGTAGAGCTTCAGGAAGCTGAGAAAATCGCAAAAAACCAATCGAAAGATTTCAAAATAGGTTTTTCGACTTAAGTATCTATATAATGATTCTTAAGTATTTTGACGCGCTGATTTCGAAAATGGGGTTATTTTAACTCGTAGAGCTACAGGAAGCTGGGAAAATCGCTAAAAACCAATCAGAAAATTCCAAAATCGCTTTTTCGACTTCAGTATATGGTGATTCTTACGTATTCTGACGCGCTGATTCCGAAAATGGAGTCATTTGAACTCGTAGAGTTTCAGGAAGCTGAGAAAATCGCGAAAAACCAATCGGACAATTTCAAAATCGGTTTTTCGACTTTAGTATTTATATAGTGATTCTTGAGTATTTTGACGCGCTGATTTCGAAAATGGGGTCATTCGAACTCGTAGAGCTTCAGGAAGATGAGAAAATCGCGAGAAACCAATCGGAAAATTTCAAAATCGCATATTCGACTTTAGTTTCTATATAGTGATTCTTGAGTATTTTGACGCGCTGATTACGGAAATGGGGTCATTTTAACTCGTAGAGTTTCAGGAAGCTGAGAAAATCACGAAAAACCAATCAGAAAATTTCAAAATCGGATTTTTGACTGTAGTATATAGTGATTCTCACGTTTTATGACGAGCTGATCCCGAAAATGGGGTCATTTGATCTCGTAGAGCTTCAGGAAGCTGAGAAAATCGCGTAAAACCAATCGGAAATTTTCAAAATCGGTTTTTCGACTTTAGTATATAGTGATTCTTACGTATTCCGACGCGCTGATTTCGATAATGGAGTCATTTGAACTCGTAGAGCTTCAGGAAGCTGAGAAAATCGCGAAAAATCAATCGGAAAATTTCAAAATCGGTTTTTCGACTTTAGTATCTATATAGTGATTCTTAAGTATTTTGACGCGCTGATTTCGAAAATGGGGTCATTTGAACTCGTAGAGCTTCAGGAAAATGAGAAAATCGCGAGAAACCAATCGGAAAATTTCAAAATCGGATTTTCGACTTTAGTATTTATATAGTGATTCTTGAGAATTTAGACGCGCTGATATCGAAAATGGGGTCTTTCGAACTCGTAGAGCTTCAGGAAGCTGAGAAAATCGCAAAAAACCAATCGGAAAATTTCAAAATCGGTTTTTCGACTTCAGTATCTATATAGTGATTCTTGAGTATTTTGACGCGCTGATTTCGAAAATGGGGTCATTTGAACTCGTAGAGCTTCAGGAAGCTGAGAAAATCGCGAAAAACCAATCGGAAAATTTCAAAATCGGTTTTTCGACTTCAGTATCTATATAGTGATTCTTGAGTATTTTGACGCGCTGTTTTCGAAAATGGGGTCATTTGAACTCGTAGAGCTTCAGGAAGCTGAGAAAATCGCAAAAAACCAATCGAAAAATTTCAAAATCGGTTTTTCGACTTCAGTATCTATATAGTGATTCTTGAGTATTTTGACGCGCTGATTTCGAAAATGGGGTCATTTGAACTCGTAGAGCTTCAGGATGCTGAGAAAATCGCGAAAAACCAATCGGAAAATTTCAAAATCGGTTTTTCGACTTCAGTATCTATATAGTGATTCTTGAGTATTTTGACGCGCTGATTTCGAAAATGGGGTCATTTGAACTCGCAAAGCTTCAGGAAGCTCAGAAAATCGCGAAAAACCAATCGAAAAATTTCAAAATCGGGTTTTCGAATTTTGTATCTATATAGTGATTCTTGAGTATTTTGATGCGCTGATTTCGAAAATGGGGTCATTTGAACTCGTAGAGCTCCAGGAAGCTGAGAAAATCACGA
This sequence comes from Plagiodera versicolora, assembly GCA_037013635.1. NCBI lineage: Eukaryota > Metazoa > Arthropoda > Insecta > Coleoptera > Chrysomelidae > Plagiodera > Plagiodera versicolora. Next base: position 501,349 of record JAYMYH010000018.1, read on the forward strand.
ATAACCAATCAGAAAATTTCAAAATCGGATTTTTGACTGTAGTATTTAGTGATTCTCACGTTTTATGACGAGCTGATCCCGAAAATGGGGTCATTTGATCTCGTAGAGCTTCAGGAAGCTGAGAAAATCGCGTAAAACCAATCGGAAATTTTCAAAATCGGTTTTTCGACTTTAGTATCTATAAAATGATTCTCAAATATTTTGACGCGCTGATTTCGAAAATGGGGTCATTTTAACTCGTAGAGCTTCAGGAAGCTGGGAAAATCGCGAAAAACCAATCAGAAAATTTCAAAATCGGTTTTTTGACTTTAGTATATAGTGATTCTCACGTATTCTGACGCGCTGATTCCGAAAATGGAGTCATTTGAACTCGTAGAGCATTAGGAAGCTGAGAAAATCGCGAAAAACCAATCGGAAAATTTCAAAATCGGTTTTTCGACTTTAGTATCTATATAGTGATTCTTAAGTATTTTGACGCGCTGATTTCGAAGATGGGGTCATTTGAACTCGTAGAGCCTCAGGAAAATGAGAAAATCGCGAAAAACCAATCGAAAAATTTCAAAATCGGATTTTCGACTTTAGTATTTATATAGTGATTCTTGAGTATTTTGACGCGCTGATATCGAAAATGGGGTCTTTCGAACTCGTAGAGCTTCAGGAAGCTGAGAAAATCGCAAAAAACCAATCGGACAATTTCAAAATCGGTTTTCGACTTTAGTATTTATATAGTGATTCTTGAGTATTTTGACGCGCTGATTTCGAAAATGGGGTCATCTGAACTCGTAGAGCTTCAGGAAGATGAGAAAATCGCGAGAAACCAATCGGAAAATTTCAAAATCGCATATTCGACTTTAGTATCTATATAGTGATTCTTGAGTATTTTGACGCGCTGATTTCGGAAATGGGGTCATTTTAACTCGTAGAGCTTCAGGAAGCTGAGAAAATCACGAAAAACCAATCAGAAAAAATCAAAATCGGATTTTTGGCTGTAGTATTTAGTGATTCTCACGTTTTATGACGAGCTGATCCCGAAAATGGGGTCATTTGATCTCGTAGAGCTTCAGGAAGCTGAGAAAATCGCGTAAAACCAATCGGAAAATTTCAAAATCGGTTTTTCGACTTTAGTATCTATAAAATGATTCTCAAATATTTTGACGCACTGATTTCGAAAATGGGGTCATTTTAACTCGTAGAGCTTCAGGAAGCTGAGAAAATCGCGAAAAACCAATCAGAAAATTTCAAAATCGATTTTTTGACTTTAGTATATAGTGATTCTCACGCATTCTGACGCGCTGATTCCGAAAATGGAGTCATTTGAACTCGTAGAGCTTCAGGAAGCTGAGAAAATTGCGAAAAACCAATCGGAAAATTTCAAAATCGGTTTTTCGACTTTAGTATCTATATAGTGATTCTTAAGTATTTTGAAGCGCTGATTTCGAAAATGGGGTCATTTGAACTCGTGAAGCTTCAGGAAGCTCAGAAAATCGCGAAAAACCAATCGAAAAATTTCAAAATCGGGTTTTCGAATTTTGTATCTATATAGTGATTCTTGAGTATTTTGATGCGCTGATTTCGAAAATGGGGTCATTTGAACTCGTAGAGCTTCAGGAAGCTGAGAAAATCGCGAAAAACCAATCGGAAAATTTCAAAATCGGTTTTTCGACTTAAGTATCTATATAATGATTCTTAAGTATTTTGACGCGCTGATTTCGAAAATGGGGTTATTTTAACTCGTAGAGCTTCAGGAAGCTGAGAAAATCGCGAAAAACCAATCAGAAAATTTCAAAATCGGTTTTCCGACTTTAGTATTTATATAGTGATTCTTGAGTATTTTGACGCGCTGATATCAAAAATGGGGTCTTTTGAACTCGTAGAGCTTCAGGAAGCTGAGAAAATCGCGAAAAACCAATCAGAAAATTTCAAAATCGGTTTTTCGACTTCAGTATATGGTGATTCTTACGTATTCTGACGCGCTGATTCCGAAAATGGAGTCATTTGAACTCGTAGAGCTTCAGGAAGCCGAGAAAATCGCGAAAAACCAATCGGACAATTTCAAAATCGGTTTTTCGACTTTAGTATTTATATAGTGATTCTTGAGTATTTTGACGCGCTGATTTCGAAAATGGGGTCATTTGAACTCGTAGAGCTTCAGGAAGATGAGAAAATCGCGAGAAACCAATCGGAAAATTTCAAAATCGCATATTCGACTTTAGTATCTATATAGTGATTCTTGAGTATTTTGACGCGCTGATTTCGGAAATGGGGTCATTTCAACTCGTAGAGCTTCAGGAAGCTGAGAAAATCGCGAAAAACCAATCGGAAAATTTCAAAATCGGTTTTTCGACTTTAGTATCTATATAGTGATTCTTAAGTATTTTGACGCGCTGATTTCGAAAATGGGGTCATTTTAACTCGTAGAGCTTCAGGAAGCTGAGAAAATCGCGAAAACCCAATCAGAAAATTTCAAAATCGATTTTTTGACTTTAGTATATAGTGATTCTTACGTATTCTGACGCGCTGATTCCGAAAATGGAGTCATTTGAACTCGTAGAGCTTCAGGAAGCTGAGAAAATTGCGAAAAACCAATCGGAAAATTTCAAAATCGGTTTTTCGACTTTAGTATCTATATAGTGATTCTTGAGTATTTTGAAGCGCTGATTTCGAAAATGGGGTCATTTGAACTCGTAAAGCTTCAGGAAGCTCAGAAAATCGCGAAAAACCAATCGAAAAATTTCAAAATCGGGTTTTCGACTTTAGTTTTCATATAGTGATTCTTGAGTATTTTGACGCGCTGATTTCGAAAATGGGGTCATTTGAACTCGTAGAGCTTCAGGAAGATGAGAAAATCGCGAGAAACCAATCGGAAAATTTCAAAATCGCATATTCGACTTTAGTATCTATATAGTGATTCTTGAGTATTTTGACGCGCTGATTTCGGAAATGGGGTCATTTCAACTCGTAGAGCTTCAGGAAGCTGAGAAAATCACGAAAAACCAATCAGAAAATTTCAAAATCGGATTTTTGACTGTAGTATCTAGTGATTCTCACGTTTTATGACGAGCTGATCCCGCAAATGGGGTCATTCGATCTCGTAGAGCTTCAGGAAGCTGAGAAAATCGCGTAAAACCAATCGGAAAATTTCAAAATCGGTTTTTCGACTTTAGTATCTATAAAATGATTCTCAAATATTTTGACGCGCTGATTTCGAAAATGGGGTCATTTTAACTCGTAGAGCTTCAGGAAGCTGAGAAAATCGCGAAAAACCAATCGGAAAATTTCAAAATCGGTTTTTCGACTTTAGTATCTATATAGTGATTCTTGAGTATTTTGACGCGCTGATTTCGAAAATGGGGTCATTTGAACTCGTAGAGCTTCAGGAAAAAGAGAAAATCGCGAAAAACCAATCGGAAAATTCCAAAATCGGATTTTCGACTTTAGTATTTATATAGTGATTCTTGAGTATTTTGACGCGCTGATATCGAAAATGGGGTCTTTCGAACTCGTAGAGCTTCAGGAAGCTGAGAAAATCGCAAAAAACCAATCGGAAAATTTCAAAATCGGATTTTCGACTTTAGTATCTATATAGTGATTCTTGAGTATTTTGACGCGCTGTTTTCGAAAATGGGGTCATTTGAACTCGTAGAGCTTCAGGAAGCTGAGAAAATCGCAAAAAACCAATCGGAAAATTTCAAAATCGGTTTTTCGACTTCAGTATCTATATAGTGATTCTTGAGTATTTTGACGCGCTGATTTCGAAAATGGGGTCATTTGAACTCGTAGAGCTTCAGGAAGCTGAGAAAATTGCGAAAAACCAATCGGAAAATTTGAAAATCGGTTTTTCGACTTTAGTATCTATAAAGTGATTGTTGAGTATTTCGACGCGCTGATTTCGAAAATGGGGTCATTAGAACTCGTAGAGCTTCAGGAAGCTGAAAAAATCGCGGAAAACCAATCAGAAAATTTCAAAATCGGTTTTTTGACTGTAGTATATAGTGATTCTCACGTATTTTGACGGGCTGATCCCGAAAATGGGGTCATTTGAACTCGTAGAGCTTCAGGAAGATGAGAAAATTGCGAAAAACCAATCGGAAAATTTCAAAATCGGTTTTTCGACTTCAGTATCTATAAAGTGATTCTTGAGTATTTTGACGCGCTGATTTCGAAAATGGGGTCATTTGAACTCGTAAAGCTTCAGGAAGCTCAGAAAATCGCGGAAAACCAATCGAAAAATTTCAAAATCGGGTTTTCGAATTTTGTATCTATATTGTGATTCTTGAGTATTTTGATGCGCTGATTTCGAAAATGGGGTCATTTGAACTCGTAGAGCATCAGGAAGATGAGAAAATCGCGAGAAACCAATCGGAAAATTTCAAAATCGGATTTTCGACTTTAGTATCTATATGGTGATTCTTGAGTATTTCGAAGCGCTGATATCGAAAATGGGGTCTTTTGAACTCGTTGAGCTTCAGGAAGCTGAGAAAATCGCAAAAAACCAATCGGAAAATTTCTAAATCGGTTTTTCGACTTCAGTATCTATATAGTGATTCTTGAGTATTTTGACGCGCTGATTTCGAAAATGGGGTCATTTGAACTCGTAGAGCTTCAGGAAGCTGAGAAAATCGCGAAAAACCAATCGGGAAATTTCAAAATCGGTTTTTCGACTTTAGTATCTATAAAGTGATTCTTGAGTATTTCGACGCGCTGATTTCGAAAATAGGGTCATTAGAACTCGTAGAGCTTCAGGATGCTAAAAAAATCGCGGAAAACCAATCAGAAAATTTCAAAATCGGTTTTTTGACTTCAGTATATAGTGATTCTCACGTATTCTGACGCGCTGATTTCGAGAATGGGGTCATTTGAACTCGTAGAGCTTCAGGAAGCTGAGAAAATCATGAAAAACCAATCAGAAAATTTCAAAATCGGATTTTTGACTGTAGTATATAGTGATTCTCGCGTATTTTGACGGGCTGATCCCGAAAATGGGATCATTTGATCTCGTAGAGCTTCAGGAAGCTCAGAAAATCGCGAAAAACCAATCGAAAAATTTCAAAATCGGGTTTTCGAATTTTGTATCTATATAGTGATTCTTGAGTATTTTGATGCGCTGATTTCGAAAATGGGGTCATTTGAACTCGTAGAGCTTCAGGAAGCTGAGAAAATCGCGAAAAACCAATCAGAAAATTTCAAAATCGGATTTTTGACTGTAGTATATAGTGATTCTCACGTTTTATGACGAGCTTATCCCGAAAATGGGGTCATTTGATCTCGTAGAGCTTCAGGAAGCTGAGAAAATCACGTAAAACCAAACGGAAAATTTCAAAATCGGTTTTTCGACTTCAGTATCTATATAGTGATTCTTGAGTATTTTGACGCGCTGATTTCGAAAATGGGGTCATTTGAACTCGTAAAGCTTCAGGAAGCTAAGAAAATCGCGAAAAACCAATCGAAAAATTTCAAAATCGGATTTTCGAATTTTGTATCTATATAGTGATTCTTGAATATTTCGATGCGCTGATTTCGAAAATGGGGTCATTTGAACTCGTAGAGCTTCAGGAAGCTGAGAAAATCGCGAAAAACCAATCAAAACATTTCAAAATCGGATTTTTGACTTTAGTATATAGTGATTCTTACGTATTCTGACGCGCTGATTCCGAAAAGGGAGTCATTTGAACTCGTAGAGCTTCAGGAAGCTGAGAAAATCGCGAAAAACCAATCGGAAAATTTCAAAATCGGTTTTTCGACTTTAGTATCTATATAGTGATTCTTAAGTATTTTGACGCGCTGATTTCGAAAATGGGGTCATTTGAACTCGTAGAGCTTCAGGAAAATGAGAAAATCGCGAATAACCAATCGGAAAATTTCAAAATCGGATTTTCGACTTTAGTATTTATATAGTGATTCTTGAGTATTTCGACGCGCTGATATCGAAAATGGGGTCTTTCGAACTCGTAGAGCTTCAGGAAGCTGAGAAAATCGCAAAAAACCAATCGGAAAATTTCAAAATCGGTTTCTCGACTCTAGTATCTATATAGTGATTCTTGAGTATTTTGACGCGCTGTTTTCGAAAATGGGGTCATTTGAACTCGTAGAGCTTCAGGAAGCTGAGAAAATCGCAAAAAAACAATCGGAAAATTTCAAAATCGGTTTTTCGACTTCAGTATCTATATAGTGATTCTTGAGTATTTTGACGCGCTGATTTCGAAAATGGGGTCATTTGAACTCGTAGAGCTTCAGGAAGCTGAGAAAATTGCGAAAAACCAATCGGAAAATTTCAAAATCGGTTTTTCGACTTTAGTATCTATAAAGTGATTCTTGAGTATTTCGACGCGCTGATTTCGAAAATGGGGTCATTAGAACTCGTAGAGCTTCAGGAAGCTGAAAAAATCGCGGAAAACCAATCAGAAAATTTCAAAATCGGTTTTTTGACTGTAGTATATAGTGATTCTCACGTATTTTGACGGGCTGATCCCGAAAATGGGGTCATTTGAACTCGTAGAGCTTCAGGAAGATGAGAAAATCGCGAAAAACCAATCGGAAAATTTCAAAATCGGTTTTTCGACTTCAGTATCTATATAGTGATTCTTGAGTATTTTGACGCGCTGATTTCGAAAATGGGATCATTTGAACTCGTAAAGCTTCAGGAAGCTCAGAAAATCGCGAAAAACCAATCGAGAAATTTCAAAATCGGGTTTTCGAATTTTGTATCTATATTGTGATTCTTGAGTATATTGATGCGCTGATTTCGAAAATGGGGTCATTTGAACTCGTAGAGCTTCAGGAAGATGAGAAAATCGCGAGAAACCAATCGGAAAATTTCAAAATCGGGTTTTCGACTTTAGTATCTATATGGTGATTCTTGAGTATTTTGACGCGCTGATTTCGAAAATGGGGTCATTTGAACTCGTGAAGCTTCAGGAAGCTCAGAAAATCGCGAAAAACCAATCGAGAAATTTCAAAATCGGGTTTTCGAATTTTGTATCTATATTGTGATTCTTGAGTATTTTGATGCGCTGATTTCGAAAATGGGGTCATTTGAACTCGTAGAGCTTCAGGAAGATGAGAAAATCGCGAGAAACCAATCGGAAAATTTCAAAATCGGGTTTTCGACTTTAGTATCTGTATGGTGATTCTTGAGTATTTCGAAGCGCTGATATCGAAAATGGGGTCTTTTGAACTCGTAGAGCTTCAGGAAGCTGAGAAAATCGCAAAAAACCAATCGGAAAATTTCAAAATCGGTTTTTCGACTTCAGTATCTATATAGTGATTCTTGAGTATTTTGACGCGCTGATTTCGAAAATGGGGTCATTTGAACTCGTAGAGCTTCAGGAAGCTGAGAAAATCGCGAAAAACCAATCGGAAAATTTCAAAATCGGTTTTTCGACTTTAGTATCTATAAAGTGATTCTTGAGTATTTCGACGCGCTGATTTCGAAAATGGGGTCATTAGAACTCGTAGAGCTTCAGGAAGCTAAAAAAATCGCGGAAAACCAATCAGAAAATTTCAAAATCGGTTTTTTGACTTCAGTATATAGTGATTCTCACGTATTCTGACGCGCTGATTTCGAGAATGGGGTCAGTTGAACTCGTAGAGCTTCAGGAAGCTGAGAAAATCGCGAAAAACCAATCAGAAAATTTCAAAATCGGATTTTTGACTGTAGTATATAGTGATTCTCGCGTATTTTGACGGGCTGATCCCGAAAATGGGGTCATTTGATCTCGTAGAGCTTCAGGAAGCTGAGAAAATCGCGTAAAACCAATCGGACAATTTCAAAATCGGTTTTTCGAGTTTAGTATTTATATAGTGATTTTTGAGTATTTTGACACGCTGATTTCGAGAATGGGGTCATTCGAACTCGTAGAGCTTCAGGAAGATGAAAAAATCGCGAAAAACCAATCGGAAAATTTCAAAATCGGTTTTTCGACTTCAGTATCTATATAGTGATTCTCGAGTATTTTGACGCGCTGATTTCGAAAATGGGGTCATTTGAACTCGTGAAGCTTCAGGAAGCTCAGAAAATCGCGAAAAACCAATCGAAAAATTTCAAAATCGGGTTTTCGAATTTTGTATCTATATAGTGATTCTTGAGTATTTTGATGCGCTGATTTCGAAAATGGGGTCATTTGAACTCGTAGAGCTTCAGGAAGCTGAGAAAATCGCGAAAAACCAATCAGAAAATTTCAAAATCGGTTTTTCGACTTCAGTATCTATATAGTGATTCTTGAGTATTTTGACGCGCTGATTTCGAAAATGGGGTCATTTGAACTCGTAAAGCTTCAGAAAGCTCAGGAAATCGCGAAAAACCAATCGAAAAATTTCAAAATCGGGTTTTCGAATTTTGTATCTATATAGTGATTCTTGAGTATTTTGATGCACTGATTCCGAAAATGGGGTTATTTTAACTCGTAGAGCTTCAGGAAGCTGAGAAAATCGCGTAAAACCAATCGGAAAATTTCAAAATCGGTTTTTCGACTTAAGTATCTATATAATGATTCTTAAGTATTTTGACGCGCTGATTTCGAAAATGGGGTTATTTTAACTCGTAGAGGTTCAGGAAGCTGAGAAAATCGCGAGAAACCAATCAGAAAATTTCAAAATCGGATTTTTGACTTCAGTATATGGTGATTCTTACGTATTCTGACGCGCTGATTCCGAAAATGGAGTCATTTGAACTCGTAGAGCTTCAGGAAGCTGAGAAAATCGCGAAAAACCAATCGGATAATTTCAAAATCGGTTTTTCGACTTTAGTATTTATATAGTGATTCTTGAGTATTTTGACGCGCTGATTTCGAAAATGGGGTCATTTGAACTCATAGAGCTTCAGGAAGATGAGAAAATCGCGAGAAACCAATCAGAAAATTTCAAAATCGGATTTTTGACTGTAGTATATAGTGATTCTCACGTTTTATGACGAGCTGATCCCGAAAATGGGGTCATTTGATCTCGTAGAGCTTCAGGAAGCTGAGAAAATCGCGTAAAACCAATCGGAAAATTTCAAAATCGGATTTTCGACTTTAGTATTTATATAGTGATTCTTGAGTATTTTGACGCGCTGATATCGAAAATGGGGTCTTTTGAACTCGTAGAGCTTCAGGAAGCTGAGAAAATCGCAAAAAACCAATCGAGAAATTTCAAAATCGGGTTTTCGAATTTTGTATCTATATTGTGATTCTTGAGTATTTTGATGCGCTGATTTCGAAAATGGGGTCATTTGAACTCGTAGAGCTTCAGGAAGATGAGAAAATCGCGAGAAACCAATCGGAAAATTTCAAAATCGGGTTTTCGACTTTAGTATCTATATGGTGATTCTTGAGTATTTCGAAGCGCTGATATCGAAAATGGGGTCTTTTGAACTCGTAGAGCTTCGGGAAGCTGAGAAAATCGCAAAAAACCAATCGGAAAATTTCAAAATCGGTTTTTCGACTTCAGTATCTATATAGTGATTCTTGAGTATTTTGACGCGCTGATTTCGAAAATGGGGTCATTTGAACTCGTAGAGCTTCAGGAAGCTGAGAAAATCGCGAAAAACCAATCGGGAAATTTCAAAATCGGTTTTTCGACTTTAGTATCTATAAAGTGATTCTTGAGTATTTCGACGCGCTGATTTCGAAAATGGGGTCATTAGAACTCGTAGAGCTTCAGGAAGCTAAAAAAATCGCGGAAAACCAATCAGAAAATTTCAAAATCGGTTTTTTGACTTCAGTATATAGTGATTCTCACGTATTCTGACGCGCTGATTTCGAGAATGGGGTCAGTTGAACTCGTAGAGCTTCAGGAAGCTGAGAAAATCGCGAAAAACCAATCAGAAAATTTCAAAATCGGATTTTTGACTGTAGTATATAGTGATTCTCGCGTATTTTGACGGGCTGATCCCGAAAATGGGGTCATTTGATCTCGTAGAGCTTCAGGAAGCTGAGAAAATCGCGTAAAACCAATCGGACAATTTCAAAATCGGTTTTTCGAGTTTAGTATTTATATAGTGATTTTTGAGTATTTTGACGCGCTGATTTCGAGAATGGGGTCATTTGAACTCGTAGAGCTTCAGGAAGATGAAAAAATCGCGAAAAACCAATCGGAAAATTTCAAAATCGGTTTTTCGACTTCAGTATCTATATAGTGATTCTCGAGTATTTTGACGCGCTGATTTCGAAAATGGGGTCATTTGAACTCGTGAAGCTTCAGGAAGCTCAGAAAATCGCGAAAAACCAATCGAAAAATTTCAAAATCGGGTTTTCGAATTTTGTATCTATATAGTGATTCTTGAGTATTTTGATGCGCTGATTTCGAAAATGGGGTCATTTGAACTCGTAGAGCTTCAGGAAGCTGAGAAAATCGCGAAAAACCAATCAGAATATTTCAAAATCGGTTTTTCGACTTCAGTATCTATATAGTGATTCTTGAGTATTTTGACGCGCTGATTTCGAAAATGGGGTCATTTGAACTCGTAAAGCTTCAGAAAGCTCAGGAAATCGCGAAAAACCAATCGAAAAATTTCAAAATCGGGTTTTCGAATTTTGTATCTATATAGTGATTCTTGAGTATTTTGATGCACTGATTCCGAAAATGGGGTTATTTTAACTCGTAGAGCTTCAGGAAGCTGAGAAAATCGCGTAAAACCAATCGGAAAATTTCAAAATCGGTTTTTCGACTTAAGTATCTATATAATGATTCTTAAGTATTTTGACGCGCTGATTTCGAAAATGGGGTCATTTGAACTCGTAGAGCTTCAGGAAGCTGAGAAAATCGCGAAAAACCAATCGGATAATTTCAAAATCGGTTTTTCGACTTTAGTATTTATATAGTGATTCTTGAGTATTTTGACGCGCTGATTTCGAAAATGGGGTCATTTGAACTCATAGAGCTTCAGGAAGATGAGAAAATCGCGAGAAACCAATCAGAAAATTTCAAAATCGGATTTTTGACTGTAGTATATAGTGATTCTCACGTTTTATGACGAGCTGATCCCGAAAATGGGGTCATTTGATCTCGTAGAGCTTCAGGAAGCTGAGAAAATCGCGTAAAACCAATCGGAAAATTTCAAAATCGGATTTTCGACTTTAGTATTTATATAGTGATTCTTGAGTATTTTGACGCGCTGATATCGAAAATGGGGTCTTTTGAACTCGTAGAGCTTCAGGAAGCTGAGAAAATCGCAAAAAACCAATCGAGAAATTTCAAAATCGGGTTTTCGAATTTTGTATCTATATTGTGATTCTTGAGTATTTTGATGCGCTGATTTCGAAAATGGGGTCATTTGAACTCGTAGAGCTTCAGGAAGATGAGAAAATCGCGAGAAACCAATCGGAAAATTTCAAAATCGGGTTTTCGACTTTAGTATCTATATGGTGATTCTTGAGTATTTCGAAGCGCTGATATCGAAAATGGGGTCTTTTGAACTCGTAGAGCTTCGGGAAGCTGAGAAAATCGCAAAAAAACAATCGGAAAATTTCAAAATCGGTTTTTCGACTTCAGTATCTATATAGTGATTCTTGAGTATTTTGACGCGCTGATTTCGAAAATGGGGTCATTTGAACTCGTAGAGCTTCAGGAAGCTGAGAAAATCGCGAAAAACCAATCGGGAAATTTCAAAATCGGTTTTTCGACTTTAGTATCTATAAAGTGATTCTTGAGTATTTCGACGCGCTGATTTCGAAAATGGGGTCATTAGAACTCGTAGAGCTTCAGGAAGCTAAAAAAATCGCGGAAAACCAATCAGAAAATTTCAAAATCGGTTTTTTGACTTCAGTATATAGTGATTCTCACGTATTCTGACGCGCTGATTTCGAGAATGGGGTCAGTTGAACTCGTAGAGCTTCAGGAAGCTGAGAAAATCGCGAAAAACCAATCAGAAAATTTCAAAATCGGATTTTTGACTGTAGTATATAGTGATTCTCGCGTATTTTGACGGGCTGATCCCGAAAATGGGGTCATTTGATCTCGTAGAGCTTCAGGAAGCTGAGAAAATCGCGTAAAACCAATCGGACAATTTCAAAATCGGTTTTTCGAGTTTAGTATTTATATAGTGATTTTTGAGTATTTTGACGCGCTGATTTCGAGAATGGGGTCATTTGAACTCGTAGAGCTTCAGGAAGATGAAAAAATCGCGAAAAACCAATCGGAAAATTTCAAAATCGGTTTTTCGACTTCAGTATCTATATAGTGATTCTCGAGTATTTTGACGCGCTGATTTCGAAAATGGGGTCATTTGAACTCGTGAAGCTTCAGGAAGCTCAGAAAATCGCGAAAAACCAATCGAAAAATTTCAAAATCGGGTTTTCGAATTTTGTATCTATATAGTGATTCTTGAGTATTTTGATGCGCTGATTTCGAAAATGGGGTCATTTGAACTCGTAGAGCTTCAGGAAGCTGAGAAAATCGCGAAAAACCAATCAGAATATTTCAAAATCGGTTTTTCGACTTCAGTATCTATATAGTGATTCTTGAGTATTTTGACGCGCTGATTTCGAAAATGGGGTCATTTGAACTCGTAAAGCTTCAGAAAGCTCAGGAAATCGCGAAAAACCAATCGAAAAATTTCAAAATCGGGTTTTCGAATTTTGTATCTATATAGTGATTCTTGAGTATTTTGATGCACTGATTCCGAAAATGGGGTTATTTTAACTCGTAGAGCTTCAGGAAGCTGAGAAAATCGCGTAAAACCAATCGGAAAATTTCAAAATCGGTTTTTCGACTTAAGTATCTATATAATGATTCTTAAGTATTTTGACGCGCTGATTTCGAAAATGGGGTTATTTTAACTCGTAGAGGTTCAGGAAGCTGAGAAAATCGCGAGAAACCAATCAGAAAATTTCAAAATCGGATTTTTGACTTCAGTATATGGTGATTCTTACGTATTCTGACGCGCTGATTCCGAAAATGGAGTCATTTGAACTCGTAGAGCTTCTGGAAGCTGAGAAAATCGCGAAAAACCAATCGGATAATTTCAAAATCGGTTTTTCGACTTTAGTATTTATATAGTGATTCTTGAGTATTTTGACGCGCTGATTTCGAAAATGGGGTCATTTGAACTCATAGAGCTTCAGGAAGATGAGAAAATCGCGAGAAACCAATCAGAAAATTTCAAAATCGGATTTTTGACTGTAGTATATAGTGATTCTCACGTTTTATGACGAGCTGATCCCGAAAATGGGGTCATTTGATCTCGTAGAGCTTCAGGAAGCTGAGAAAATCGCGCAAAACCAATCGGAAAATTTCAAAATCGGATTTTCGACTTTAGTATTTATATAGTGATTCTTGAGTATTTTGACGCGCTGATATCGAAAATGGGGTCTTTTGAACTCGTAGAGCTTCAGGAAGCTGAGAAAATCGCAAAAAACCAATCGGAAAATTTCAAAATCGGATTTTCGACGTTAGTATCTATATAGTGATTCTTGAGTATTGGGGTCATTTGAACTCGTAGAGCTTCAGGAAGATGAGAAAATCGCGAAAAACCAATCGGAAAATTTCAAAATCGGTTTTTCGACTTCAGTATCTATATAGTGATTCTTGAGTATTTTGACGCGCTGATTTCGAAAATGGGGTCATTTGAACTCGTAAAGCTTCAGGAAGCTCAGAAAATCGCGAAAAACCAATCGAAAAATTTCAAAATCGGGATTTCGAATTTTGTATCTATATAGTGATTCTTGAGTATTTTGATGCGCTGATTTCGAAAATGGGGTCATTTGAACTCGTAGAGCTTCAGGAAGCTGAGGAAATCGCGAAAAACCAATCAGAAAATTTCAAAATCGGATTTTTGACTGTAGTATATAGTGATTCTCACGTTTTTTGACGAGCTGATCCCGAAAATGGGGTCATTTGATCTCGTATAGCTTCAGGGAGCTGAGAAAATCGCGTAAAACCAATCGGAAAATTTCAAAATCGGTTTTTCGACTTAAGTATCTATATAATGATTCTTAAGTATTTTGACGCGCTGATTTCGAAAATGGAGTTATTTTGACTCGTAGAGCTTCAGGAAGCTGAGAAAATCGCAAAAAACCAATCAGAAAATTTCAAAATCGGATTTTTGACTGTAGTATATAGTGATTCTCACGTTTCATGACGAGCTGATCCGGAAAATGGGGTCATTTGATCTCGTAGAGCTTCAGGAAGCTGAGAGAATCGCGTAAAACCAATCGGAAAATTTCAAAATCGGTTTTTCGACCTAAGTATCTATATAATGATTCTTAAGTATTTTGACGCGCTGATTTCGAAAATGGGGTTATTTTAACTCGTAGAGCTTCAGGAAGCTGAGAAAATCGCGAAAAACCAATCAGAAAATTTCAAAATCGGTTTTTCGACTTTAGTATTTATATAGTGATTCTTGAGTATTTTGACGCGCTGATATCAAAAATGGGGTCTTTTGAACTCGTAGAGCTTCAGGAAGCTGAGAAAATCGCGAAAAACCAATCAGAAAATCTCAAAATCGGTTTTTCGACTTCAGTATATGGTGATTCTTACGTATTCTGACACGCTGATTCCGAAAATGGAGTCATTTGAACTCGTAGAGCTTCAGGAAGCCGAGAAAATCGCGAAAAACCAATCGAACAATTTCAAAATCGGTTTTTCGACTTTAGTATTTATATAGTGATTCTTGAGTATTTTGACGCGCTGATTTCGAAAATGGGGTCATTTGAACTCGTAGAGCTTTAGGAAGATGAGAAAATCGCGAGAAACCAATCGGAAAATTTCAAAATCGCATATTCGACTTTAGTATCTATATAGTGATTCTTGAGTATTTTGACGCGCTGATTTCGGAAATGGGGTCATTTCAACTCGTAGAGCTTCAGGAAGCTGAGAAAATCGCGAAAAACCAATCGGAAAATTTCAAAATCGGTTTCTCGACTTTAGTATCTATATAGTGATTCTTAAGTATTTTGACGCGCTGATTTCGAAAATGGGGTCATTCTAACTCGTAGAGCTTCAGGAAGCTGAGAAAATCGCGAAAAACCAATCAGAAAATTTCAAAATCGATTTTTTGACTTTAGTATATAGTGATTCTTACGTATTCTGACGCGCTGATTCCGAAAATGGAGTCATTTGAACTCGTAGAGCTTCAGGAAGCTGAGAAAATTGCGAAAAACCAATCGGAAAATTTCAAAATCGGTTTTTCGACTTTAGTATCTATATAGTGATTCTTGAGTATTTTGAAGCGCTGATTTCGAAAATGGGGTCATTTGAACTCGTAAAGCTTCAGGAAGCTCAGAAAATCGCGAAAAACCAATCGAAAAATTTCAAAATCGGGTTTTCGAATTTTGTATCTATATAGTGATTCTTGAGTATTTTGATGCGCTGATTTCGAAAATGGGGTCATTTGAACTCGTAGAGCTTCAGGAAGCTGAGAAAATCGCGAAAAACCAATCAGAAAATTTCAAAATCGGTTTTTCGACTTTAGTATTTATATAGTGATTCTTGAGTATTTTAACGCGCTGATATCAAAAATGGGGTCTTTTGAACTCGTAGAGCTTCAGGAAGCTGAGAAAATCGCGAAAAACCAATCAGAAAATTTCAAAATCGGTTTTTCGACTTCAGTATATGGTGATTCTTACGTATTCTGTCGCGCTGATTCCGAAAATGGAGTCATTTGAACTCGTAGAGCTTCAGGAAGCCGAGAAAATCGCGAAAAACCAATCGGACAATTTCAAAATCGGTTTTTCGACTTTAGTATTTATATAGTGATTCTTGAGTATTTTGACGCGCTGATTTCGAAAATGGGGTCATTTGAACTCGTAGAGCTTCAGGAAGATGAGAAAATCGCGAGAAACCAATCGGAAAATTTCAAAATCGCATATTCGACTTTAGTATCTATATAGTGATTCTTGAGTATTTTGACGCGCTGATTTCGGAAATGGGGTCATTTCAACTCGTAGAGCTTCAGGAAGCTGAGAAAATCACGAAAAACCAATCAGAAAATTTCAAAATCGGATTTTTGACTGTAGTATTTAGTGATTCTCACGTTTTATGACGAGCTGATCCCGAAAATGGGGTCATTTGATCTCGTAGAGCTTCATGACGCTGAGAAAATCGCGTAAAACCAATCGGAAAATTTCAAAATCGGTTTTTCGACTTTAGTATCCATAAAATGATTCTCAAATATTTAGACGCGCTGATTTCGAAAATGGGGTCATTTTAACTCGTAGAGCTTCAGGAAGCTGAGAAAATCGCGAAAAACCAATCGGAAAATTTCAAAAAATCGGAAAATTTCAAAATTGGATTTTCGACTTTAGTATTTATTTAGTGATTCTTGAGTATTTTGACGCGCTGATATCGAAAATGGGGTCTTTCGAACTCGTAGAGCTTCAGGAAGCTGAGAAAATCGCAAAAAACCAATCGGAAAATTTCAAAATCGGTTTTTCGACTTTAGTATCTATATAGTGATTTTTGAGTATTTTGACGCGCTGTTTTCGAAAATGGGGTCATTTGAACTCGTAGAGCTTCAAGAAGCTGAGAAAATCGCAAAAAACCAATCGGAAAATTTCAAAATCGGTTTTTCGACTTCAGTATCTATATAGTGATTCTTGAGTATTTTGACGCGCTGATTTCGAAAATGGGGTCATTCGAACTCGTAGAGCTTCAGGAAGCTGAGAAAATTGCGAAAAACCAATTGGAAAATTTCAAAATCGGTTTTTCGACTTTAGTATCTATAAAGTGATTCTTGAGTATTTCGACGCGCTGATTTCGAAAATGGGGTCATTAGAACTCGTAGAGCTTCAGGAAGCTGAAAAAATCGCGGAAAACCAATCAGAAAATTTCAAAATCGGTTTTTTGAATGTAGTATATAGTGTTTCTCACGTATTTTGACGGGCTGATCCCGAAAATGGGGTCATTTGAACTCGTAGAGCTTCAGGAAAATGAGAAAATCGCAAAAAACCAATTGGAAAATTTCAAAATCGGATTTTCGACGTTAGTATCTATATAGTGATTCTTGAGTATTTCGACGCGCTGATTTTGAAAATGGGGTCATTTGATTTCGTAGAGCTTCAGGAAGATGAGAAAATCGCGAAAAACCAATCGGAAAATTTCATAATCGGTTTTTCGACTTTAGTATCCATAAAATGATTCTCAAATATTTTGACGCGCTGATTTCGAAAATGGGGTCATTTTAACTCGTAGAGCTTCAGGAAGCTGAGAAAATCGCGAAAAACCAATCGGAAAATTTCAAAATCGGTTTTTCGACTTTAGTATCTATATAGTGATTCTTAAGTATTTTGACGCGCTGATTTCGAAAATGGGGTCATTTGAACTCGTAGAGCTTCAGGAAGCTGAGAAAATCGCGTAAAACCAATCGGAAAATTTCAAAATTGGATTTTCGACTTTAGTATTTATATAGTGATTCTTGAGTATTTTGACGCGCTGATATCGAAAATGGGGTCTTTCGAACTCGTAGAGCTTCAGGAAGCTGAGAAAATCGCAAAAAACCAATCGGAAAATTTCAAAATCGGTTTTTCGACTTTAGTATCTATATAGTGATTTTTGAGTATTTTGACGCGCTGTTTTCGAAAATGGGGTCATTCGAACTCGTAGAGCTTCAGGAAGCTGAGAAAATTGCGAAAAACCAATTGGAAAATTTCAAAATCGGTTTTTCGACTTTAGTATCTATAAAGTGATTCTTGAGTATTTCGACGCACTGATTTCGAAAATGGGGTCATTAGAACTCGTAGAGCTTCAGGAAGCTGAAAATATCGCGGAAAACCAATCAGAAAATTTCAAAATCGGTTTTTTGAATGTAGTATATAGTGTTTCTCACGTATTTTGACGGGCTGATCCCGAAAATGGGGTCATTTGAACTCGTAGAGCTTCAGGAAGATGAGAAAATCGCGAAAAACCAATCGGAAAATTTCATAATCGGTTTTTCGACTTCAGTATCTATATAGTGATTCTTGAGTATTTTGACGCGCTGATTTCGAAAATGGGGTCATTTGAACTCGTAAAGCTTCAGGAAGCTCAGAAAATCGCGAAAAACCAATCGAAAAATTTCAAAATCGGGATTTCGAATTTTGTATCTATATAGTGATTCTTGAGTATTTTGATGCGCTGATTTCGAAAACGGGGTCATTTGAACTCGTAGAGCTTCAGGAAGCTGAGAAAATCGCGAAAAACCAATCAGAAAATTTCAAAATCGGATTTTTGACTGTAGTATATAGTGATTCTCACGTTTTTTGACGAGCTGATACCGAAAATGGGGTCATTTGAACTCGTAGAGCTTCAGGAAAATGAGAAAATCGCAAAAAACCAATCGGAAAATTTCAAAATCGGATTTTCGACGTTAGTATCTATATAGTGATTCTTGAGTATTTCGACGCGCTGATTTTGAAAATGGGGTCATTTGAACTCGTAGAGCTTCAGGAAGATGAGAAAATCGCGAAAAACCAATCGGAAAATTTCATAATCGGTTTTTCGACTTCAGTATCTATATAGTGATTCTTGAGTATTTTGACGCGCTGATTTCGAAAATGGGGTCATTTTAACTCGTAGAGCTTCAGGAAGCTGAGAAAATCGCGAAAAACCAATCGGAAAATTTCAAAATCGGTTTTTCGACTTTAGAATCTATATAGTGATTCTTAAGTATTTTGACGCGCTGATTTCGAAAATGGGGTCATTTGAACTCGTAGAGCTTCAGGAAGCTGAGAAAATCGCGTAAAACCAATCGGAAAATTTCAAAATTGGATTTTCGACTTTAGGATTTATATAGTGATTCTTGAGTATTTTGACGCGCTGATATCGAAAATGGGGTCTTTCGAACTCGTAGAGCTTCAGGAAGCTGAGAAAATCGCAAAAAACCAATCGGAAAATTTCAAAATCGGTTTTTCGACTTTAGTATCTATATAGTGATTTTTGAGTATTTTGACGCGCTGTTTTCGAAAATGGGGTCATTTGAACTCGTAGAGCTTCAAGAAGCTGAGAAAATCGCAAAAAACCAATCGGAAAATTTCAAAATCGGTTTTTCGACTTCAGTATCTATATAGTGATTCTTGAGTATTTTGACGCGCTGATTTCGAAAATGGGGTCATTCGAACTCGTAGAGCTTCAGGAAGCTGAGAAAATTGCGAAAAACCAATTGGAAAATTTCAAAATCGGTTTTTCGACTTTAGTATCTATAAAGTGATTCTTGAGTATTTCGACGCGCTGATTTCGAAAATGGGGTCATTAGAACTCGTAGAGCTTCAGGAAGCTGACAAAATCGCGGAAAACCAATCAGAAAATTTCAAAATCGGTTTTTTGAATGTAGTATATAGTGTTTCTCACGTATTTTGACGGGCTGATCCCGAAAATGGGGTCATTTGAACTCGTAGAGCTTCAGGAAAATGAGAAAATCGCAAAAAACCAATCGGAAAATTTCAAAATCGGATTTTCGACGTTAGTATCTATATAGTGATTCTTGAGTATTTCGACGCGCTGATTTTGAAAATGGGGTCATTTGAACTCGTAGAGCTTCAGGAAGATGAGAAAATCGCGAAAAACCAATCGGAAAATTTCATAATCGGTTTTTCGACTTTAGTATCCATAAATTGATTCTCAAATATTTTGACGCGCTGATTTCGAAAATGGGGTCATTTTAACTCGTAGAGCTTCAGGAAGCTGAGAAAATCGCGAAAAACCAATCGGAAAATTTCAAAATCGGTTTTTCGACTTTAGTATCTATATAGTGATTCTTAAGTATTTTGACGCGCTGATTTCGAAAATGGGGTCATTTGAACTCGTAGAGCTTCAGGAAGCTGAGAAAATCGCGTAAAACCAATCGGAAAATTTCAAAATTGGATTTTCGACTTTAGTATTTATATAGTGATTCTTGAGTATTTTGACGCGCTGATATCGAAAATGGGGTCTTTCGAACTCGTAGAGCTTCAGGAAGCTGAGAAAATCGCAAAAAACCAATCGGAAAATTTCAAAATCGGTTTTTCACCTTTAGTATCTATATAGTGATTTTTGAGTATTTTGACGCGCTGTTTTCGAAAATGGGGTCATTTGAACTCGTAGAGCTTCAAGAAGCTGAGAAAATCGCAAAAAACCAATCGGAAAATTTCAAAATCGGTTTTTCGACTTCAGTATCTATATAGTGATTCTTGAGTATTTTGACGCGCTGATTTCGAAAATGGGGTCATTCGAACTCGTAGAGCTTCAGGAAGCTGAGAAAATTGCGAAAAACCAATTGGAAAATTTCAAAATTGGTTTTTCGACTTCAGTATCTATAAAGTGATTCTTGAGTATTTCGACGCGCTGATTTCGAAAATGGGGTCATTAGAACTCGTAAAGCTTCAGGAAGCTGAAAAAATCGCGGAAAACCAATCAGAAAATTTCAAAATCGGTTTTTTGAATGTAGTATATAGTGTTTCTCACGTATTTTGACGGGCTGATCCCGAAAATGGGGTCATTTGAACTCGTAGAGCTTCAGGAAAATGAGAAAATCGCAAAAAACCAATCGGAAAATTTCAAAATCGGATTTTCGACGTTAGTATCTATATAGTGATTCTTGAGTATTTCGACGCGCTGATTTTGAAAATGGGGTCATTTGAACTCGTAGAGTTTCAGGAAGATGAGAAAATCGCGAAAAACCAATCGGAAAATTTCATAATCGGTTTTTCGACTTCAGTATCTATATAGTGATTCTTGAGTATTTTGACGCGCTGATTTCGAAAATGGGGTCATTTGAACTCGTAAAGCTTCAGGAAGCTCAGAAAATCGCGAAAAACCAATCGAAAAATTTCAAAATCGGGATTTCGAATTTTGTATCTATATAGTGATTCTTGAGTATTTTGATGCGCTGATTTCGAAAATGGGGTCTTTCGAACTCGTAGAGCTTCAGGAAGCTGAGAAAATCGCAAAAAACCAATCGGAAAATTTCAAAATCGGTTTTTCGACTTTAGTATCTATATAGTGATTTTTGAGTATTTTGACGCGCTGTTTTCGAAAATGGGGTCATTTGAACTCGTAGAGCTTCAAGAAGCTGAGAAAATCGCAAAAAACCAATCGGAAAATTTCAAAATCGATTTTTCGACTTCAGTATCTATATAGTGATTCTTGAGTATTTTGACGCGCTGATTTCGAAAATGGGGTCATTCGAACTCGTAGAGCTTCAGGAAGCTGAGAAAATTGCGAAAAACCAATTGGAAAATTTCAAAATCGGTTTTTCGACTTTAGTATCTATAAAGTGATTCTTGAGTATTTCGACGCGCTGATTTCGAAAATGGGGTCATTAGAACTCGTAGAGCTTCAGGAAGCTGAAAAAATCGCGGAAAACCAATCAGAAAATTTCAAAATCGGTTTTTTGAATGTAGTATATAGTGTTTCTCACGTATTTTGACGGGCTGATCCCGAAAATGGGGTCATTTGAACTCGTAGAGCTTCAGGAAAATGAGAAAATCGCAAAAAACCAATCGGAAAATTTCAAAATCGGATTTTCGACGTTAGTATCTATATAGTGATTCTTGAGTATTTCGACGCGCTGATTTTGAAAATGGGGTCATTTGAACTCGTAGAGCTTCAGGAAGATCAGAAAATCGCGAAAAACCAATCGGAAAATTTCATAATCGGTTTTTCGACTTTAGTATCCATAAATTGATTCTCAAATATTTTGACGCGCTGATTTCGAAAATGGGGTCATTTTAACTCGTAGAGCTTCAGGAAGCTGAGAAAATCGCGAAAAACCAATCGGAAAATTTCAAAATCGGTTTTTCGACTTAAGTATCTATATAGTGATTCTTAAGTATTTTTACGCGCTGATTTCGAAAATGGGGTCATTTGAACTCGTAGAGCTTCAGGAAGCTGAGAAAATCGCGTAAAACCAATCGGTAAATTTCAAAATTGGATTTTCGACTTTAGTATTTATATAGTGATTCTTGAGTATTTTGACGCGCTGATATCGAAAATGGGGTCTTTCGAACTCGTAGAGCTTCAGGAAGCTGAGAAGATCGCAAAAAACCAATCGGAAAATTTCAAAATCGGTTTTTCGACTTTAGTATCTATATAGTGATTTTTGAGTATTTTGACGCGCTGTTTTTGAAAATGGGGTCATTTGAACTCGTAGAGCTTCAAGAAGCTGAGAAAATCGCAAAAAACCAATCGGAGAATTTCAAAATCGGTTTTTCGACTTCAGTATCTATATAGTGATTCTTGAGTATTTTGACGCGCTGATTTCGAAAATGGGGTCATTCGAACTCGTAGAGCTTCAGGAAGCTGAGGAAATTGCGAAAAACCAATTGGAAAATTTCAAAATTGGTTTTTCGACTTTAGTATCTATAAAGTGATTCTTGAGTATTTCGACGCGCTGATTTCGAAAATGGGGTCATTAGAACTCGTAGAGCTTCAGGAAGCTGAAAAAATCGCGGAAAACCAATCAGAAAATTTCAAAATCGGTTTTTTGAATGTAGTATATAGTGTTTCTCACGTATTTTGACGGGCTGATCCCGAAAATGGGGTCATTTGAACTCGTAGAGCTTCAGGAAAATGAGAAAATCGCAAAAAACCAATCGGAAAATTTCAAAATCGGATTTTCGACGTTAGTATCTATATAGTGATTCTTGAGTATTTCGACGCGCTGATTTTGAAAATGGGGTCATTTGAACTCGTAGAGCTTCAGGAAGATGAGAAAATCGCGAAAAACCAATCGGAAAATTTCATAATCGGTTTTTCGACTTCAGTATCTATATAGTGATTCTTGAGTATTTTGACGCGCTGATTTCGAAAATGGGGTCATTTTAACTCGTAGAGCTTCAGGAAGCTGAGAAAATCGCGAAAAACCAATCGGAAAATTTCAAAATCGGTTTTTCGACTTTAGAATCTATATAGTGATTCTTAAGTATTTTGACGCGCTGATTTCGAAAATGGGGTCATTTGAACTCGTAGAGCTTCAGGAAGCTGAGAAAATCGCGTAAAACCAATCGGAAAATTTCAAAATTGGATTTTCGACTTTAGGATTTATATAGTGATTCTTGAGTATTTTGACGCGCTGATATCGAAAATGGGGCCTTTCGAACTCGTAGAGCTTCAGGAAGCTGAGAAAATCGCAAAAAACCAATCGGAAAATTTCAAAATCGGTTTTTCGACTTTAGTATCTATATAGTGATTTTTGAGTATTTTGACGCGCTGTTTTCGAAAATGGGGTCATTTGAACTCGTAGAGCTTCAAGAAGCTGAGAAAATCGCAAAAAACCAATCGGAAAATTTCAAAATTGGTTTTTCGACTTCAGTATCTATATAGTGATTCTTGAGTATTTTGACGCGCTGATTTCGAAAATGGGGTCATTCGAACTCGTAGAGCTTCAGGAAGCTGAGAAAATTGCGAAAAACCAATTGGAAAATTTCAAAATCGGTTTTTCGACTTTAGTATCTATAAAGTGATTCTTGAGTATTTCGACGCGCTGATTTCGAAAATGGGGTCATTAGAACTCGTAGAGCTTCAGGAAGCTGAAAAAATCGCGGAAAACCAATCAGAAAATTTCAAAATCGGTTTTTTGAATGTAGTATATAGTGTTTCTCACGTATTTTGACGGGCTGATCCCGAAAATGGGGTCATTTAAACTCGTAGAGCTTCAGGAAAATGAGAAAATCGCAAAAAACCAATCGGAAAATTTCAAAATCGGATTTTCGACGTTAGTATCTATATAGTGATTCTTGAGTATTTCGACGCGCTGATTTTGAAAATGGGGTCATTTGAACTCGTAGAGCTTCAGGAAGATGAGAAAATCGCGAAAAACCAATCGGAAAATTTCATAATCGGTTTTTCGACTTTAGTATCCATAAATTGATTCTCAAATATTTTGACGCGCTGATTTCGAAAATGGGGTCATTTTAACTCGTAGAGCTTCAGGAAGCTGAGAAAATCGCGAAAAACCAATCGGAAAATTTCAAAATCGGTTTTTCGACTTTAGTATCTATATAGTGATTCTTAAGTATTTTGACGCGCTGATTTCGAAAATGGGGTCATTTGAACTCGTAGAGCTTCAGGAAGCTGAGAAAATCGCGTAAAACCAATCGGAAAATTTCAAAATTGGATTTTCGACTTTAGTATTTATATAGTGATTCTTGAGTATTTTGACGCGCTGATATCGAAAATGGGGTCTTTCGAACTCGTAGAGCTCCAGGAAGCTGAGAAGATCGCAAAAAACCAATCGGAAAATTTCAAAATCGGTTTTTCGACTTTAGTATCTATATAGTGATTTTTGAGTATTTTGACGCGCTGTTTTCGAAAATGGGGTCATTTGAACTCGTAGAGCTTCAAGAAGCTGAGAAAATCGCAAAAAACCAATCGGAGAATTTCAAAATCGGTTTTTCGACTTCAGTATCTATATAGTGATTCTTGAGTATTTTGACGCGCTGATTTCGAAAATGGGGTCATTCGAACTCGTAGAGCTTCAGGAAGCTGAGGAAATTGCGAAAAACCAATTGGAAAATTTCAAAATTGGTTTTTCGACTTTAGTATCTATAAAGTGATTCTTGAGTATTTCGACGCGCTGATTTCGAAAATGGGGTCATTAGAACTCGTAGAGCTTCAGGAAGCTGAAAAAATCGCGGAAAACCAATCAGAAAATTTCAAAATCGGTTTTTTGAATGTAGTATATAGTGTTTCTCACGTATTTTGACGGGCTGATCCCGAAAATGGGGTCATTTGAACTCGTAGAGCTTCAGGAAAATGAGAAAATCGCAAAAAACCAATCGGAAAATTTCAAAATCGGATTTTCGACGTTAGTATCTATATAGTGAATCTTGAGTATTTCGACGCGCTGATTTTGAAAATGGGGTCATTTGAACTCGTAGAGCTTCAGGAAGATGAGAAAATCGCGAAAAACCAATCGGAAAATTTCATAATCGGTTTTTCGACTTCAGTATCTATATAGTGATTCTTGAGTATTTTGACGCGCTGATTTCGAAAATGGGGTCATTTTAACTCGTAGAGCTTCAGGAAGCTGAGAAAATCGCGAAAAACCAATCGGAAAATTTCAAAATCGGTTTTTCGACTTTAGAATCTATATAGTGATTCTTAAGTATTTTGACGCGCTGATTTCGAAAATGGGGTCATTTGAACTCGTAGAGCTTCAGGAAGCTGAGAAAATCGCGTAAAACCAATCGGAAAATTTCAAAATTGGATTTTCGACTTTAGGATTTATATAGTGATTCTTGAGTATTTTGACGCGCTGATATCGAAAATGGGGTCTTTCGAACTCGTAGAGCTTCAGGAAGCTGAGAAAATCGCAAAAAACCAATCGGAAAATTTCAAAATCGGTTTTTCGACTTTAGTATCTATATAGTGATTTTTGAGTATTTTGACGCGCTGTTTTCGAAAATGGGGTCATTTGAACTCGTAGAGCTTCAAGAAGCTGAGAAAATCGCAAAAAACCAATCGGAAAATTTCAAAATCGGTTTTTCGACTTCAGTATCTATATAGTGATTCTTGAGTATTTTGACGCGCTGATTTCGAAAATGGGGTCATTCGAACTCGTAGAGCTTCAGGAAGCTGAGAAAATTGCGAAAAACCAATTGGAAAATTTCAAAATCGGTTTTTCGACTTTAGTATCTATAAAGTGATTCTTGAGTATTTCGACGCGCTGATTTCGAAAATGGGGTCATTAGAACTCGTAGAGCTTCAGGAAGCTGACAAAATCGCGGAAAACCAATCAGAAAATTTCAAAATCGGTTTTTTGAATGTAGTATATAGTGTTTCTCACGTATTTTGACGGGCTGATCCCGAAAATGGGGTCATTTGAACTCGTAGAGCTTCAGGAAAATGAGAAAATCGCAAAAAACCAATCGGAAAATTTCAAAATCGGATTTTCGACGTTAGTATCTATATAGTGATTCTTGAGTATTTCGACGCGCTGATTTTGAAAATGGGGTCATTTGAACTCGTAGAGCTTCAGGAAGATGAGAAAATCGCGAAAAACCAATCGGAAAATTTCATAATCGGTTTTTCGACTTTAGTATCCATAAATTGATTCTCAAATATTTTGACGCGCTGATTTCGAAAATGGGGTCATTTTAACTCGTAGAGCTTCAGGAAGCTGAGAAAATCGCGAAAAACCAATCGGAAAATTTCAAAATCGGTTTTTCGACTTTAGTATCTATATAGTGATTCTTAAGTATTTTGACGCGCTGATTTCGAAAATGGGGTCATTTGAACTCGTAGAGCTTCAGGAAGCTGAGAAAATCGCGTAAAACCAATCGGAAAATTTCAAAATTGGATTTTCGACTTTAGTATTTATATAGTGATTCTTGAGTATTTTGACGCGCTGATATCGAAAATGGGGTCTTTCGAACTCGTAGAGCTTCAGGAAGCTGAGAAAATCGCAAAAAACCAATCGGAAAATTTCAAAATCGGTTTTTCACCTTTAGTATCTATATAGTGATTTTTGAGTATTTTGACGCGCTGTTTTCGAAAATGGGGTCATTTGAACTCGTAGAGCTTCAAGAAGCTGAGAAAATCGCAAAAAACCAATCGGAAAATTTCAAAATCGGTTTTTCGACTTCAGTATCTATATAGTGATTCTTGAGTATTTTGACGCGCTGATTTCGAAAATGGGGTCATTCGAACTCGTAGAGCTTCAGGAAGCTGAGAAAATTGCGAAAAACCAATTGGAAAATTTCAAAATTGGTTTTTCGACTTCAGTATCTATAAAGTGATTCTTGAGTATTTCGACGCGCTGATTTCGAAAATGGGGTCATTAGAACTCGTAGAGCTTCAGGAAGCTGAAAAAATCGCGGAAAACCAATCAGAAAATTTCAAAATCGGTTTTTTGAATGTAGTATATAGTGTTTCTCACGTATTTTGACGGGCTGATCCCGAAAATGGGGTCATTTGAACTCGTAGAGCTTCAGGAAAATGAGAAAATCGCAAAAAACCAATCGGAAAATTTCAAAATCGGATTTTCGACGTTAGTATCTATATAGTGATTCTTGAGTATTTCGACGCGCTGATTTTGAAAATGGGGTCATTTGAACTCGTAGAGTTTCAGGAAGATGAGAAAATCGCGAAAAACCAATCGGAAAATTTCATAATCGGTTTTTCGACTTCAGTATCTATATAGTGATTCTTGAGTATTTTGACGCGCTGATTTCGAAAATGGGGTCATTTGAACTCGTAAAGCTTCAGGAAGCTCAGAAAATCGCGAAAAACCAATCGAAAAATTTCAAAATCGGGATTTCGAATTTTGTATCTATATAGTGATTCTTGAGTATTTTGATGCGCTGATTTCGAAAATGGGGTCTTTCGAACTCGTAGAGCTTCAGGAAGCTGAGAAAATCGCAAAAAACCAATCGGAAAATTTCAAAATCGGTTTTTCGACTTTAGTATCTATATAGTGATTTTTGAGTATTTTGACGCGCTGTTTTCGAAAATGGGGTCATTTGAACTCGTAGAGCTTCAAGAAGCTGAGAAAATCGCAAAAAACCAATCGGAAAATTTCAAAATCGATTTTTCGACTTCAGTATCTATATAGTGATTCTTGAGTATTTTGACGCGCTGATTTCGAAAATGGGGTCATTTGAACTCGTAGAGCTTCAGGAAAATGAGAAAATCGCAAAAAACCAATCGGAAAATTTCAAAATCGGATTTTCGACGTTAGTATCTATATAGTGATTCTTGAGTATTTCGACGCGCTGATTTTGAAAATGGGGTCATTTGAACTCGTAGAGCTTCAGGAAGATGAGAAAATCGCGAAAAACCAATCGGAAAATTTCATAATCGGTTTTTCGACTTTAGTATCCATAAATTGATTCTCAAATATTTTGACGCGCTGATTTCGAAAATGGGGTCATTTTAACTCGTAGAGCTTCAGGAAGCTGAGAAAATCGCGAAAAACCAATCGGAAAATTTCAAAATCGGTTTTTCGACTTTAGTATCTATATAGTGATTCTTAAGTATTTTGACGCGCTGATTTCGAAAATGGGGTCATTTGAACTCGTAGAGCTTCAGGAAGCTGAGAAAATCGCGTAAAACCAATCGGAAATTTTCAAAATTGGATTTTCGACTTTAGTATTTATATAGTGATTCTTGAGTATTTTGACGCGCTGATATCGGAAATGGGGTCTTTCGAACTCGTAGAGCTTCAGGAAGCTGAGAAGATCGCAAAAAACCAATCGGAAAATTTCAAAATCGGTTTTTCGACTTTAGTATCTATATAGTGATTTTTGAGTATTTTGACGCGCTGTTTTCGAAAATGGGGTCATTTGAACTCGTAGAGCTTCAAGAAGCTGAGAAAATCGCAAAAAACCAATCGGAGAATTTCAAAATCGGTTTTTCGACTTCAGTATCTATATAGTGATTCTTGAGTATTTTGACGCGCTGATTTCGAAAATGGGGTCATTCGAACTCGTAGAGCTTCAGGAAGCTGAGGAAATTGCGAAAAACCAATTGGAAAATTTCAAAATTGGTTTTTCGACTTTAGTATCTATAAAGTGATTCTTGAGTATTTCGACGCGCTGATTTCGAAAATGGGGTCATTAGAACTCGTAGAGCTTCAGGAAGCTGAAAAAATCGCGGAAAACCAATCAGAAAATTTCAAAATCGGTTTTTTGAATGTAGTATATAGTGTTTCTCACGTATTTTGACGGGCTGATCCCGAAAATGGGGTCATTTGAACTCGTAGAGCTTCAGGAAAATGAGAAAATCGCAAAAAACCAATCGGAAAATTTCAAAATCGGATTTTCGACGTTAGTATCTATATAGTGAATCTTGAGTATTTCGACGCGCTGATTTTGAAAATGGGGTCATTTGAACTCGTAGAGCTTCAGGAAGATGAGAAAATCGCGAAAAACCAATCGGAAAATTTCATAATCGGTTTTTCGACTTCAGTATCTATATAGTGATTCTTGAGTATTTTGACGCGCTGATTTCGAAAATGGGGTCATTTTAACTCGTAGAGCTTCAGGAAGCTGAGAAAATCGCGAAAAACCAATCGGAAAATTTCAAAATCGGTTTTTCGACTTTAGAATCTATATAGTGATTCTTAAGTATTTTGACGCGCTGATTTCGAAAATGGGGTCATTTGAACTCGTAGAGCTTCAGGAAGCTGAGAAAATCGCGTAAAACCAATCGGAAAATTTCAAAATTGGATTTTCGACTTTAGGATTTATATAGTGATTCTTGAGTATTTTGACGCGCTGATATCGAAAATGGGGTCTTTCGAACTCGTAGAGCTTCAGGAAGCTGAGAAAATCGCAAAAAACCAATCGGAAAATTTCAAAATCGGTTTTTCGACTTTAGTATCTATATAGTGATTTTTGAGTATTTTGACGCGCTGTTTTCGAAAATGGGGTCATTTGAACTCGTAGAGCTTCAAGAAGCTGAGAAAATCGCAAAAAACCAATCGGAAAATTTCAAAATCGGTTTTTCGACTTCAGTATCTATATAGTGATTCTTGAGTATTTTGACGCGCTGATTTCGAAAATGGGGTCATTCGAACTCGTAGAGCTTCAGGAAGCTGAGAAAATTGCGAAAAACCAATTGGAAAATTTCAAAATCGGTTTTTCGACTTTAGTATCTATAAAGTGATTCTTGAGTATTTCGACGCGCTGATTTCGAAAATGGGGTCATTAGAACTCGTAGAGCTTCAGGAAGCTGACAAAATCGCGGAAAACCAATCAGAAAATTTCAAAATCGGTTTTTTGAATGTAGTATATAGTGTTTCTCACGTATTTTGACGGGCTGATCCCGAAAATGGGGTCATTTGAACTCGTAGAGCTTCAGGAAAATGAGAAAATCGCAAAAAACCAATCGGAAAATTTCAAAATCGGATTTTCGACGTTAGTATCTATATAGTGATTCTTGAGTATTTCGACGCGCTGATTTTGAAAATGGGGTCATTTGAACTCGTAGAGCTTCAGGAAGATGAGAAAATCGCGAAAAACCAATCGGAAAATTTCATAATCGGTTTTTCGACTTTAGTATCCATAAATTGATTCTCAAATATTTTGACGCGCTGATTTCGAAAATGGGGTCATTTTAACTCGTAGAGCTTCAGGAAGCTGAGAAAATCGCGAAAAACCAATCGGAAAATTTCAAAATCGGTTTTTCGACTTTAGTATCTATATAGTGATTCTTAAGTATTTTGACGCGCTGATTTCGAAAATGGGGTCATTTGAACTCGTAGAGCTTCAGGAAGCTGAGAAAATCGCGTAAAACCAATCGGAAAATTTCAAAATTGGATTTTCGACTTTAGTATTTATATAGTGATTCTTGAGTATTTTGACGCGCTGATATCGAAAATGGGGTCTTTCGAACTCGTAGAGCTTCAGGAAGCTGAGAAAATCGCAAAAAACCAATCGGAAAATTTCAAAATCGGTTTTTCACCTTTAGTATCTATATAGTGATTTTTGAGTATTTTGACGCGCTGTTTTCGAAAATGGGGTCATTTGAACTCGTAGAGCTTCAGGAAAATGAGAAAATCGCAAAAAACCAATCGGAAAATTTCAAAATCGGATTTTCGACGTTAGTATCTATATAGTGATTCTTGAGTATTTCGACGCGCTGATTTTGAAAATGGGGTCATTTGAACTCGTAGAGTTTCAGGAAGATGAGAAAATCGCGAAAAACCAATCGGAAAATTTCATAATCGGTTTTTCGACTTCAGTATCTATATAGTGATTCTTGAGTATTTTGACGCGCTGATTTCGAAAATGGGGTCATTTGAACTCGTAAAGCTTCAGGAAGCTCAGAAAATCGCGAAAAACCAATCGAAAAATTTCAAAATCGGGATTTCGAATTTTGTATCTATATAGTGATTCTTGAGTATTTTGATGCGCTGATTTCGAAAATGGGGTCTTTCGAACTCGTAGAGCTTCAGGAAGCTGAGAAAATCGCAAAAAACCAATCGGAAAATTTCAAAATCGGTTTTTCGACTTTAGTATCTATATAGTGATTTTTGAGTATTTTGACGCGCTGTTTTCGAAAATGGGGTCATTTGAACTCGTAGAGCTTCAAGAAGCTGAGAAAATCGCAAAAAACCAATCGGAAAATTTCAAAATCGATTTTTCGACTTCAGTATCTATATAGTGATTCTTGAGTATTTTGACGCGCTGATTTCGAAAATGGGGTCATTCGAACTCGTAGAGCTTCAGGAAGCTGAGAAAATTGCGAAAAACCAATTGGAAAATTTCAAAATCGGTTTTTCGACTTTAGTATCTATAAAGTGATTCTTGAGTATTTCGACGCGCTGATTTCGAAAATGGGGTCATTAGAACTCGTAGAGCTTCAGGAAGCTGAAAAAATCGCGGAAAACCAATCAGAAAATTTCAAAATCGGTTTTTTGAATGTAGTATATAGTGTTTCTCACGTATTTTGACGGGCTGATCCCGAAAATGGGGTCATTTGAACTCGTAGAGCTTCAGGAAAATGAGAAAATCGCAAAAAACCAATCGGAAAATTTCAAAATCGGATTTTCGACGTTAGTATCTATATAGTGATTCTTGAGTATTTCGACGCGCTGATTTTGAAAATGGGGTCATTTGAACTCGTAGAGCTTCAGGAAGATCAGAAAATCGCGAAAAACCAATCGGAAAATTTCATAATCGGTTTTTCGACTTTAGTATCCATAAATTGATTCTCAAATATTTTGACGCGCTGATTTCGAAAATGGGGTCATTTTAACTCGTAGAGCTTCAGGAAGCTGAGAAAATCGCGAAAAACCAATCGGAAAATTTCAAAATCGGTTTTTCGACTTAAGTATCTATATAGTGATTTTTAAGTATTTTTACGCGCTGATTTCGAAAATGGGGTCATTTGAACTCGTAGAGCTTCAGGAAGCTGAGAAAATCGCGTAAAACCAATCGGTAAATTTCAAAATTGGATTTTCGACTTTAGTATTTATATAGTGATTCTTGAGTATTTTGACGCGCTGATATCGAAAATGGGGTCTTTCGAACTCGTAGAGCTTCAGGAAGCTGAGAAGATCGCAAAAAACCAATCGGAAAATTTCAAAATCGGTTTTTCGACTTTAGTATCTATATAGTGATTTTTGAGTATTTTGACGCGCTGTTTTCGAAAATGGGGTCATTTGAACTCGTAGAGCTTCAAGAAGCTGAGAAAATCGCAAAAAACCAATCGGAGAATTTCAAAATCGGTTTTTCGACTTCAGTATCTATATAGTGATTCTTGAGTATTTTGACGCGCTGATTTCGAAAATGGGGTCATTCGAACTCGTAGAGCTTCAGGAAGCTGAGGAAATTGCGAAAAACCAATTGGAAAATTTCAAAATTGGTTTTTCGACTTTAGTATCTATAAAGTGATTCTTGAGTATTTCGACGCGCTGATTTCGAAAATGGGGTCATTAGAACTCGTAGAGCTTCAGGAAGCTGAAAAAATCGCGGAAAACCAATCAGAAAATTTCAAAATCGGTTTTTTGAATGTAGTATATAGTGTTTCTCACGTATTTTGACGGGCTGATCCCGAAAATGGGGTCATTTGAACTCGTAGAGCTTCAGGAAAATGAGAAAATCGCAAAAAACCAATCGGAAAATTTCAAAATCGGATTTTCGACGTTAGTATCTATATAGTGATTCTTGAGTATTTCGACGCGCTGATTTTGAAAATGGGGTCATTTGAACGCGTAGAGCTTCAGGAAGATGAGAAAATCGCGAAAAACCAATCGGAAAATTTCATAATCGGTTTTTCGACTTCAGTATCTATATAGTGATTCTTGAGTATTTTGACGCGCTGATTTCGAAAATGGGGTCATTTTAACTCGTAGAGCTTCAGGAAGCTGAGAAAATCGCGAAAAACCAATCGGAAAATTTCAAAATCGGTTTTTCGACTTTAGAATCTATATAGTGATTCTTAAGTATTTTGACGCGCTGATTTCGAAAATGGGGTCATTTGAACTCGTAGAGCTTCAGGAAGCTGAGAAAATCGCGTAAAACCAATCGGAAAATTTCAAAATTGGATTTTCGACTTTAGGATTTATATAGTGATTCTTGAGTATTTTGACGCGCTGATATCGAAAATGGGGTCTTTCGAACTCGTAGAGCTTCAGGAAGCTGAGAAAATCGCAAAAAACCAATCGGAAAATTTCAAAATCGGTTTTTCGACTTTAGTATCTATATAGTGATTTTTGAGTATTTTGACGCGCTGTTTTCGAAAATGGGGTCATTTGAACTCGTAGAGCTTCAAGAAGCTGAGAAAATCGCAAAAAACCAATCGGAAAATTTCAAAATTGGTTTTTCGACTTCAGTATCTATATAGTGATTCTTGAGTATTTTGACGCGCTGATTTCGAAAATGGGGTCATTCGAACTCGTAGAGCTTCAGGAAGCTGAGAAAATTGCGAAAAACCAATTGGAAAATTTCAAAATCGGTTTTTCGACTTTAGTATCTATAAAGTGATTCTTGAGTATTTCGACGCGCTGATTTCGAAAATGGGGTCATTAGAACTCGTAGAGCTTCAGGAAGCTGAAAAAATCGCGGAAAACCAATCAGAAAATTTAAAAATCGGTTTTTTGAATGTAGTATATAGTGTTTCTCACGTATTTTGACGGGCTGATCCCGAAAATGGGGTCATTTGAACTCGTAGAGCTTCAGGAAAATGAGAAAATCGCAAAAAACCAATCGGAAAATTTCAAAATCGGATTTTCGACGTTAGTATCTATATAGTGATTCTTGAGTATTTCGACGCGCTGATTTTGAAAATGGGGTCATTTGAACTCGTAGAGCTTCAGGAAGATGAGAAAATCGCGAAAAACCAATCGGAAAATTTCATAATCGGTTTTTCGACTTTAGTATCCATAAATTGATTCTCAAATATTTTGACGCGCTGATTTCGAAAATGGGGTCATTTTAACTCGTAGAGCTTCAGGAAGCTGAGAAAATCGCGAAAAACCAATCGGAAAATTTCAAAATCGGTTTTTCGACTTTAGTATCTATATAGTGATTCTTAAGTATTTTGACGCGCTGATTTCGAAAATGGGGTCATTTGAACTCGTAGAGCTTCAGGAAGCTGAGAAAATCGCGTAAAACCAATCGGAAAATTTCAAAATTGGATTTTCGACTTTAGTATTTATATAGTGATTCTTGAGTATTTTGACGCGCTGATATCGAAAATGGGGTCTTTCGAACTCGTAGAGCTTCAGGAAGCTGAGAAGATCGCAAAAAACCAATCGGAAAATTTCAAAATCGGTTTTTCGACTTTAGTATCTATATAGTGATTTTTGAGTATTTTGACGCGCTGTTTTCGAAAATGGGGTCATTTGAGCTCGTAGAGCTTCAAGAAGCTGAGAAAATCGCAAAAAACCAATCGGAGAATTTCAAAATCGGTTTTTCGACTTCAGTATCTATATAGTGATTCTTGAGTATTTTGACGCGCTGCTTTCGAAAATGGGGTCATTCGAACTCGTAGAGCTTCAGGAAGCTGAGGAAATTGCGAAAAACCAATTGGAAAATTTCAAAATTGGTTTTTCGACTTTAGTATCTATAAAGTGATTCTTGAGTATTTCGACGCGCTGATTTCGAAAATGGGGTCATTAGAACTCGTAGAGCTTCAGGAAGCTGAAAAAATCGCGGAAAACCAATCAGAAAATTTCAAAATCGGTTTTTTGAATGTAGTATATAGTGTTTCTCACGTATTTTGACGGGCTGATCCCGAAAATGGGGTCATTTGAACTCGTAGAGCTTCAGGAAAATGAGAAAATCGCAAAAAACCAATCGGAAAATTTCAAAATCGGATTTTCGACGTTAGTATCTATATAGTGAATCTTGAGTATTTCGACGCGCTGATTTTGAAAATGGGGTCATTTGAACTCGTAGAGCTTCAGGAAGATGAGAAAATCGCGAAAAACCAATCGGAAAATTTCATAATCGGTTTTTCGACTTCAGTATCTATATAGTGATTCTTGAGTATTTTGACGCGCTGATTTCGAAAATGGGGTCATTTTAACTCGTAGAGCTTCAGGAAGCTGAGAAAATCGCGAAAAACCAATCGGAAAATTTCAAAATCGGTTTTTCGACTTTAGAATCTATATAGTGATTCTTAAGTATTTTGACGCGCTGATTTCGAAAATGGGGTCATTTGAACTCGTAGAGCTTCAGGAAGCTGAGAAAATCGCGTAAAACCAATCGGAAAATTTCAAAATTGGATTTTCGACTTTAGGATTTATATAGTGATTCTTGAGTATTTTGACGCGCTGATATCGAAAATGGGGTCTTTCGAACTCGTAGAGCTTCAGGAAGCTGAGAAAATCGCAAAAAACCAATCGGAAAATTTCAAAATCGGTTTTTCGACTTTAGTATCTATATAGTGATTTTTGAGTATTTTGACGCGCTGTTTTCGAAAATGGGGTCATTTGAACTCGTAGAGCTTCAAGAAGCTGAGAAAATCGCAAAAAACCAATCGGAAAATTTCAAAATCGGTTTTTCGACTTCAGTATCTATATAGTGATTCTTGAGTATTTTGACGCGCTGATTTCGAAAATGGGGTCATTCGAACTCGTAGAGCTTCAGGAAGCTGAGAAAATTGCGAAAAACCAATTGGAAAATTTCAAAATCGGTTTTTCGACTTTAGTATCTATAAAGTGATTCTTGAGTATTTCGACGCGCTGATTTCGAAAATGGGGTCATTAGAACTCGTAGAGCTTCAGGAAGCTGAAAAAATCGCGGAAAACCAATCAGAAAATTTCAAAATCGGTTTTTTGAATGTAGTATATAGTGTTTCTCACGTATTTTGACGGGCTGATCCCGAAAATGGGGTCATTTGAACTCGTAGAGCTTCAGGAAAATGAGAAAATCGCAAAAAACCAATCGGAAAATTTCAAAATCGGATTTTCGACGTTAGTATCTATATAGTGATCCTTGAGTATTTCGACGCGCTGATTTTGAAAATGGGGTCATTTGAACTCGTAGAGCTTCAGGAAGATGAGAAAATCGCGAAAAACCAATCGGAAAATTTCATAATCGGTTTTTCGACTTTAGTATCCATAAATTGATTCTCAAATATTTTGACGCGCTGATTTCGAAAATGGGGTCATTTTAACTCGTAGAGCTTCAGGAAGCTGAGAAAATCGCGAAAAACCAATCGGAAAATTTCAAAATCGGTTTTTCGACTTTAGTATCTATATAGTGATTCTTAAGTATTTTGACGCGCTGATTTCGAAAATGGGGTCATTTGAACTCGTAGAGCTTTAGGAAGCTGAGAAAATCGCGTAAAACCAATCGGAAAATTTCAAAATTGGGATTTCGAATTTTGTATCTATATAGTGATTCTTGAGTATTTTGACGCGCTGATTTCGAAAATGGGGTCATTTGAACTCGTAAAGCTTCAGGAAGCTCAGAAAATCGCGAAAAACCAATCGAAAAATTTCAAAATCGGGATTTCGAATTTTGTATCTATATAGTGATTCTTGAGTATTTTGATGCGCTGATTTCGAAAATGGGGTCATTTGAACTCGTAGAGCTTCAGGAAGCTGAGAAAATCGCGAAAAACCAATCAGAAAATTTCAAAATCGGATTTTTGACTGTAGTATATAGTGATTCTCACGTTTTTTGACGAGCTGATCCCGAAAATGGGGTCATTTGAACTCGTAGAGCTTCAGGAAAATGAGAAAATCGCAAAAAACCAATCGGAAAATTTCAAAATCGGATTTTCGACGTTAGTATCTATATAGTGATTATTGAGTATTTCGACGCGCTGATTTTGAAAATGGGGTCATTTGAACTCGTAGAGCTTCAGGAAGATGAGAAAATCGCGAAAAACCAATCGGAAAATTTCATAATCGGTTTTTCGACTTCAGTATCTATATAGTGATTCTTGAGTATTTTGACGCGCTGATTTCGAAAATGGAGTTATTTTGACTCGTAGAGCTTCAGGAAGCTGAGAAAATCGCGAAAAACCAATCAGAAAATTTCAAAATCGGATTTTTGACTGTAGTATATAGTGATTCTCACGTTTTATGACGAGCTGATCCCGAAAATGGAGTCATTTGATCTCGTAGAGCTTCAGGAAGCTGAGAAAATCGCGTAAAACCAATCGGAAAATTTCAAAATCGGATTTTCGACTTTAGTATTTATATAGTGATTCTTGAGTATTTTGACGCGCTGATATCGAAAATGGGGTCTTTCGAACTCGTAGAGCTTCAGGAAGCTGAGAAAATCGCGAAAAACCAATCGGAAAATTTCAAAATCGGTTTTTCGACTTTAGTATCTATATAGTGATTTTTGAGTATTTTGACGCGCTGTTTTCGAAAATGGGGTCATTTGAACTCGTAGAGCTTCAGGAAGCTGAGAAAATCGCAAAGGACCAATCGGAAAATTTCAAAATCGGTTTTTCGACTTCAGTATCTATATAGTGATTCTTGAGTATTTTGACGCGCTGATTTCGAAAATGGGGTCATTCGAACTCGTAGAGCTTCAGGAAGCTGAGAAAATTGCGAAAAACCAATTGGAAAATTTCAAAATCGGTTTTTCGACTTCAGTATCTATAAAGTGATTCTTGAGTATTTCGACGCGCTGATTTCGAAAATGGGGTCATTAGAACTCGTAGAGCTTCAGGAAGCTGAAAAAATCGCGGAAAACCAATCAGAAAATTTCAAAATCGGTTTTTTGAATGTAGTATTTAGTGATTCTCACGTATTTTGACGGGCTGATCCCGAAAATGGGGTCATTTGAACTCGTAGAGCTTCAGGAAGATGAGAAAATCGCGAAAAAACAATCGGAAAATTTCAAAATCGGTTTTTCGACTTCAGTATCTATATAGTGATTCTTGAGTATTTTGACGCGCTGATTTCGAAAATGGGGTCATTTGAACTCGTAAAGCTTCAGGAAGCTCAGAAAATCGCGGAAAACCAATCGAAAAATTTCAAAATCGGGTTTTCGAATTTTGTATCTATATTGTGATTCTTGAGTATTTTGGGGTCATTTGAACTCGTAGAGCTTCAGGAAGATGAGAAAATCGCGAGAAACCAATCGGAAAATTTCAAAATCGGATTTTCGACTTTAGTATCTATATGGTGATTCTTGAGTATTTCGAAGCGCTGATATCGAAAATGGGGTCTTTTGAACTCGTAGAGCTTCAGGAAGCTGGGAAAATCGCAAAAAACCAATCGGAAAATTTCAAAATCGGTTTTTCGACTTCAGTATCTATAAAGTGATTCTTGAGTATTTCGACGCGCTGATTTCGAAAATGGGGTCATTAGAACTCGTAGAGCTTCAGGAAGCAAAAAAAATCGCGGAAAACCAATCAGAAAATTTCAAAATCGGTTTTTTGACTTCAGTATATAGTGATTCTCACGTATTCTGACGCGCTGATTTCGAGAATGGGGTCATTTGAACTCGTAGAGCTTCAGGAAGCTGAGAAAATCGCGAAAAACCAATCAGAAAATTTCAAAATCGGAATTTTGACTGTAGTATATAGTGATTCTCGCGTATTTTGACGGGCTGATCCCGAAAATGGGGTCATTCGATCTCGTAGAGCTTCAGGAAGCTGAGAAAATCGCGTAAAACCGATCGGACAATTTCAAAATCGGTTTTTCGAGTTTAGTATTTATATAGTGATTCTTGAGTATTTTGACGCGCTGATTTCGAAAATGGGGTCATTTGAACTCGTAGAGCTTCAGGAAGATGAGAAAATCGCAAAAAACCAATCGGAAAATTTCAAAATCGGTTTTTCGACTTCAGTATCTATATAGTGATTCTTGAGTATTTTGACGCGCTGATTTCGAAAATGGGGTCATTTGAACTCGTAAAGCTTCAGGAAGCCCAGGAAATCGCGAAAAACCAATCGAAAAATTTCAAAATCGGGTTTTCGAATTTTGTATCTATATAGTGATTCTTGAGTATTTTGATGCACTGATTTCGAAAATGGGGTCATTTGAACTCGTAGAGCTTCAGGAAGCTGAGAAAATCGCGAAAAACCAATCAGAAAATTTCAAAATCGGATTTTTGACTGTAGTATATAGTGATTTTCACGTTTCATGACGAGCTGATCCCGAAAATGGGGTCATTTGATCTCGTAGAGCTTCAGAAAGCTGAGAAAATCGCGTAAAACCAATCGGAAAATTTCAAAATCGGTTTTTCGACTTAAGTATCTATATAATGATTCTTAAGTATTTTGACGCGCTGATTTCGAAAATGGGGTTATTTTAACTCGTGGAGCTTCAGGGAACTGAGAAAATCGCGAGAAACCAATCAGAAAATTTCAAAATCGGATTTTCGACTTCAGTATATGGTGATTCTTACGTATTCTGACGCGCTGATTCCGAAAATGGAGTCATTTGAACTCGTAGCGCTTCAGGAAGCTGAGAAAATCGCGAAAAACCAATCGGATAATTTCAAAATCGGTTTTTCGACTTTAGTATTCATATAGTGATTCTTGAGTATTTTGACGCGCTGATTTCGAAAATGGGGTCATTTGAACTCATAGAGCTTCAGGAAGATGAGAAAATCGCGAGAAACCAATCAGAAAATTTAAAAATCGGATTTTTGACTGTAGTATATAGTGATTCTCACGTTTTATGACGAGCTGATCCCGAAAATGGGGTCATTTGATCTCGTAGAGCTTCAGGAAGCTGAGAAAATCGCGTAAAACCAATCGGAAAATTTCAAAATCGGTTTTTCGACTTCAGTATCTATATAATGATTCTTAAATATTTTGACGCGCTGATTTCGAAAATGGGGTCATTTGAACTCGTAGAGCTTCAGGAAAATGAGAAAATCGCGAGAAACCAATCGGAAAATTTCAGAATCGGATTTTCGACTTTAGTATCTATATAGTGATTCTTGAGTATTTTGAAGCGCTGATTTCGAAAATGGGGTCATTTGAACTCGTAAAGCTTCAGGAAGCTCAGAAAATCGCGAAAAACCAATCGAAAAATGTCAAAATCGGGTTTTCGAATTTTGTATCTATATAGTGATTCTTGAGTATTTTGATGCGCTGATTTCGAAAATGGGGTCATTTGAACTCGTAGAGCTTCAGGAAGCTGAGAAAATCGCGAAAAACCAATCAGAAAATTTCAAAATCGGTTTTTCGACTTCAGTATATGGTGATTCTTACGTATTCTGACGCGCTGATTCTGAAAATGGAGTCATTTGAACTCGTAGAGCTTCAGGAAGCTGAAAAAATCGCGGAAAACCAATCAGAAAATTTCAAAATCGGTTTTTTGAATGTAGTATATAGTGTTTCTCACGTATTTTGACGGGCTGATCCCGAAAATGGGGTCATTTGAACTCGTAGAGCTTCAGGAAAATGAGAAAATCGCAAAAAACCAATCGGAAAATTTCAAAATCGGATTTTCGACGTTAGTATCTATATAGTGATTCTTGAGTATTTCGACGCGCTGATTTTGAAAATGGGGTCATTTGAACTCGTAGAGCTTCAGGAAGATGAGAAAATCGCGAAAAACCAATCGGAAAATTTCATAATCGGTTTTTCGACTTTAGTATCCATAAATTGATTCTCAAATATTTTGACGCGCTGATTTCGAAAATGGGGTCATTTTAACTCGTAGAGCTTCAGGAAGCTGAGAAAATCGCGAAAAACCAATCGGAAAATTTCAAAATCGGTTTTTCGACTTTAGTATCTATATAGTGATTCTTAAGTATTTTGACGCGCTGATTTCGAAAATGGGGTCATTTGAACTCGTAGAGCTTTAGGAAGCTGAGAAAATCGCGTAAAACCAATCGGAAAATTTCAAAATTGGGATTTCGAATTTTGTATCTATATAGTGATTCTTGAGTATTTTGACGCGCTGATTTCGAAAATGGGGTCATTTGAACTCGTAAAGCTTCAGGAAGCTCAGAAAATCGCGAAAAACCAATCGAAAAATTTCAAAATCGGGATTTCGAATTTTGTATCTATATAGTGATTCTTGAGTATTTTGATGCGCTGATTTCGAAAATGGGGTCATTTGAACTCGTAGAGCTTCAGGAAGCTGAGAAAATCGCGAAAAACCAATCAGAAAATTTCAAAATCGGATTTTTGACTGTAGTATATAGTGATTCTCACGTTTTTTGACGAGCTGATCCCGAAAATGGGGTCATTTGAATTCGTAGAGCTTCAGGAAAATGAGAAAATCGCAAAAAACCAATCGGAAAATTTCAAAATCGGATTTTCGACGTTAGTATCTATATAGTGATTCTTGAGTATTTCGACGCGCTGATTTTGAAAATGGGGTCATTTGATCTCGTAGAGCTTCAGGAAGATGAGAAAATCGCGAAAAACCAATCGGAAAATTTCATAATCGGTTTTTCGACTTCAGTATCTATATAGTGATTCTTGAGTATTTTGACGCGCTGATTTCGAAAATGGAGTTATTTTGACTCGTAGAGCTTCAGGAAGCTGAGAAAATCGCGAAAAACCAATCAGAAAATTTCAAAATCGGATTTTTGACTGTAGTATATAGTGATTCTCACGTTTTATGACGAGCTGATCCCGAAAATGGAGTCATTTGATCTCGTAGAGCTTCAGGAAGCTGAGAAAATCGCGTAAAACCAATCGAAAAATTTCAAAATCGGATTTTCGACTTTAGTATTTATATAGTGATTCTTGAGTATTTTGACGCGCTGATATCGAAAATGGGGTCTTTCGAACTCGTAGAGCTTCAGGAAGCTGAGAAAATCGCGAAAAACCAATCGGAAAATTTCAAAATCGGTTTTTCGACTTTAGTATCTATATAGTGATTTTTGAGTATTTTGACGCGCTGTTTTCGAAAATGGGGTCATTTGAACTCGTAGAGCTTCAGGAAGCTGAGAAAATCGCAAAGAACCAATCGGAAAATTTCAAAATCGGTTTTTCGACTTCAGTATCTATATAGTGATTCTTGAGTATTTTGACGCGCTGATTTCGAAAATGGGGTCATTCGAACTCGTAGAGCTTCAGGAAGCTGAGAAAATTGCGAAAAACCAATTGGAAAATTTCAAAATCGGTTTTTCGACTTCAGTATCTATAAAGTGATTCTTGAGTATTTCGACGCGCTGATTTCGAAAATGGGGTCATTAGAACTCGTAGAGCTTCAGGAAGCTGAAAAAATCGCGGAAAACCAATCAGAAAATTTCAAAATCGGTTTTTTGAATGTAGTATTTAGTGATTCTCACGTATTTTGACGGGCTGATCCCGAAAATGGGGTCATTTGAACTCGTAGAGCTTCAGGAAGATGAGAAAATCGCGAAAAAACAATCGGAAAATTTCAAAATCGGTTTTTCGACTTCAGTATCTATATAGTGATTCTTAAGTATTTTGACGCGCTGATTTCGAAAATGGGGTCATTTGAACTCGTAAAGCTTCAGGAAGCTCAGAAAATCGCGGAAAACCAATCGAAAAATTTCAAAATCGGGTTTTCGAATTTTGTATCTATATTGTGATTCTTGAGTATTTTGGGGTCATTTGAACTCGTAGAGCTTCAGGAAGATGAGAAAATCGCGAGAAACCAATCGGAAAATTTCAAAATCGGATTTTCGACTTTAGTATCTATATGGTGATTCTTGAGTATTTCGAAGCGCTGATATCGAAAATGGGGTCTTTTGAAATCGTAGAGCTTCAGGAAGCTGGGAAAATCGCAAAAAACCAATCGGAAAATTTCAAAATCGGTTTTTCGACTTCAGTATCTATAAAGTGATTCTTGAGTATTTCGACGCGCTGATTTCGAAAATGGGGTCATTAGAACTCGTAGAGCTTCAGGAAGCAAAAAAAATCGCGGAAAACCAATCAGAAAATTTCAAAATCGGTTTTTTGACTTCAGTATATAGTGATTCTCACGTATTCTGACGCGCTGATTTCGAGAATGGGGTCATTTGAACTCGTAGAGCTTCAGGAAGCTGAGAAAATCGCGAAAAACCAATCAGAAAATTTCAAAATCGGAATTTTGACTGTAGTATATAGTGATTCTCGCGTATTTTGACGGGCTGATCCCGAAAATGGGGTCATTCGATCTCGTAGAGCTTCAGGAAGCTGAGAAAATCGCGTAAAACCGATCGGACAATTTCAAAATCGGTTTTTCGAGTTTAGTATTTATATAGTGATTCTTGAGTATTTTGACGCGCTGATTTCGAAAATGGGGTCATTTGAACTCGTAGAGCTTCAGGAAGATGAGAAAATCGCAAAAAACCAATCGGAAAATTTCAAAATCGGTTTTTCGACTTCAGTATCTATATAGTGATTCTTGAGTATTTTGACGCGCTGATTTCGAAAATGGGGTCATTTGAACTCGTAAAGCTTCAGGAAGCTCAGGAAATCGCGAAAAACCAATCGAAAAATTTCAAAATCGGGTTTTCGAATTTTGTATCTATATAGTGATTCTTGAGTATTTTGATGCACTGATTTCGAAAATGGGGTCATTTGAACTCGTAGAGCTTCAGGAAGCTGAGAAAATCGCGAAAAACCAATCAGAAAATTTCAAAATCGGATTTTTGACTGTAGTATATAGTGATTTTCACGTTTCATGACGAGCTGATCCCGAAAATGGGGTCATTTGATCTCCTAGAGCTTCAGAAAGCTGAGAAAATCGCGTAAAACCAATCGGAAAATTTCAAAATCGGTTTTTCGACTTAAGTATCTATATAATGATTCTTAAGTATTTTGACGCGCTGATTTCGAAAATGGGGTTATTTTAACTCGTGGAGCTTCAGGGAACTGAGAAAATCGCGAGAAACCAATCAGAAAATTTCAAAATCGGATTTTCGACTTCAGTATATGGTGATTCTTACGTATTCTGACGCGCTGATTCCGAAAATGGAGTCATTTGAACTCGTAGCGCTTCAGGAAGCTGAGAAAATCGCGAAAAACCAATCGGATAATTTCAAAATCGGTTTTTCGACTTTAGTATTCATATAGTGATTCTTGAGTATTTTGACGCGCTGATTTCGAAAATGGGGTCATTTGAACTCATAGAGCTTCAGGAAGATGAGAAAATCGCGAGAAACCAATCAGAAAATTTAAAAATCGGATTTTTGACTGTAGTATATAGTGATTCTCACGTTTTATGACGAGCTGATCCCGAAAATGGGGTCATTTGATCTCGTAGAGCTTCAGGAAGCTGAGAAAATCGCGTAAAACCAATCGGAAAATTTCAAAATCGGTTTTTCGACTTCAGTATCTATATAATGATTCTTAAATATTTTGACGCGCTGATTTCGAAAATGGGGTCATTTGAACTCGTAGAGCTTCAGGAAAATGAGAAAATCGCGAGAAACCAATCGGAAAATTTCAGAATCGGATTTTCGACTTTAGTATCTATATAGTGATTCTTGAGTATTTTGAAGCGCTGATTTCGAAAATGGGGTCATTTGAACTCGTAAAGCTTCAGGAAGCTCAGAAAATCGCGAAAAACCAATCGAAAAATGTCAAAATCGGGTTTTCGAATTTTGTATCTATATAGTGATTCTTGAGTATTTTGATGCGCTGATTTCGAAAATGGGGTCATTTGAACTCGTAGAGCTTCAGGAAGCTGAGAAAATCGCGAAAAACCAATCAGAAAATTTCAAAATCGGTTTTTCGACTTCAGTATATGGTGATTCTTACGTATTCTGACGCGCTGATTCTGAAAATGGAGTCATTTGAACTCGTAGAGCTTCAGGAAGCCGAGAAAATCGCGAAAAACCAATCGGACAATTTCAAAATCGGTTTTTCGACTTTAGTATTTATATAGTGATTCTTGAGTATTTTAACGCGCTGATATCAAAAATGGGGTCTTTTGAACTCGTAGAGCTTCAGGAAGCTGAGAAAATCGCGAAAAACCAATCAGAAAATTTCAAAATCGGTTTTTCGACTTCAGTATATGGTGATTCTTACGTATTCTGACGCGCTGATTTCGAAAATGGGGTCATTTGAACTCGTAGAGCTTCAGGAAGATGAGAAAATCGCGAGAAACCAATCGGAAAATTTCAAAATCGCA
The DNA here is from genome assembly GCA_037013635.1 of Plagiodera versicolora. NCBI lineage: Eukaryota > Metazoa > Arthropoda > Insecta > Coleoptera > Chrysomelidae > Plagiodera > Plagiodera versicolora. The sequence continues at coordinate 546,134 of JAYMYH010000018.1, forward strand.
TATTCGACTTTAGTATCTATATAGTGATTCTTGAGTATTTTGACGCGCTGATTTCGGAAATGGGGTCATTTCAACTCGTAGAGCTTCAGGAAGCTGAGAAAATCACGAAAAACCAATCAGAAAATTTCAAAATCGGATTTTTGACTGTAGTATTTAGTGATTCTCACGTTTTATGACGAGCTGATCCCGAAAATGGGGTCATTTGATCTCGTAGAGCTTCAGGAAGCTGAGAAAATCGCGTAAAACCAATCGGAAAATTTCAAAATCGGTTTTTCGACTTTAGTATCTATAAAATGATTCTCAAATATTTTGACGCGCTGATTTCGAAAATGAAGTCATTTTAACTCGTAGAGCTTCAGGAAGCTGAGAAAATCGCGAAAAACCAATCGGAAAATTTCAAAATCGGTTTTTCGACTTTAGTATCTATATAGTGATTCTTAAGTATTTTGACGCGCTGATTTCGAAAATGGGGTCATTTGAACTCGTAGAGCTTCAGGAAGCTGAGAAAATCGCGTAAAACCAATCGGAAAATTTCAAAATTGGATTTTCGACTTTAGTATTTATATAGTGATTCTTGAGTATTTTGACGCGCTGATATCGAAAATGGGGTCTTTCGAACTCGTAGAGCTTCAGGAAGCTGAGAAAATCGCAAAAAACCAATCGGAAAATTTCAAAATCGGTTATTCGACTTTAGTATCTATATAGTGATTTTTGAGTATTTTGACGCGCTGTTTTCGAAAATGGGGTCATTTGAACTCGTAGAGCTTCAGGAAGCTGAGAAAATCGCAAAAAACCAATCGGAAAATTTCAAAATCGGTTTTTCGACTTCAGTATCTATATAGTGATTCTTGAGTATTTTGACGCGCTGATTTCGAAAATGGGGTCATTTGAACTCGTAGAGCTTCAGGAAGCTGAGAAAATCGCGTAAAACCGATCGGACAATTTCAAAATCGGTTTTTCGAGTTTAGTATTTATATAGTGATTCTTGAGTATTTTGACGCGATGATTTCGAAAATGGGGTCATTTGAACTCGTAGAGCTTCAGGAAGATGAGAAAATCGCAAAAAACCAATCGGAAAATTTCAAAATCGGTTTTTCGACTTCAGTATCTATATAGTGATTCTTGAGTATTTTGACGCGCTGATTTCGAAAATGGGGTCATTTGAACTCGTAAAGCTTCAGGAAGCTCAGGAAATCGCGAAAAACCAATCGGGTTTTCGAATTTTGTATCTATATAGTGATTCTTGAGTATTTTGATGCACTGATTTCGAAAATGGGGTCATTTGAACTCGTAGAGCTTCAGGAAGCTGAGAAAATCGCGAGAAACCAATCAGAAAATTTCAAAATCGGATTTTTGACTGTAGTATATAGTGATTCTCACGTTTTATGACGAGCTGATCCCGAAAATGGGGTCATTTGATCTCGTAGAGCTTCAGGAAGCTGAGAAAATCGCGTAAAACCAATCGGAAAATTTCAAAATCGGTTTTTCGACTCAAGTATCTATATAATGATTCTTAAGTATTTTGACGCGCTGATTTCGAAAATGGGGTTATTTTAACTCGTGGAGCTTCAGGAAGCTGAGAAAATCGCGAGAAACCAATCAGAAAATTTCAAAATCGGATTTTCGACTTCAGTATATGGTGATTCTTACGTATTCTGACGCGCTGATTCCGAAAATGGAGTCATTTGAACTCGTAGAGCTTCAGGAAGCTGAGAAAATCGCGAAAAACCAATCGGAAAATTTCAAAATCGGTTTTTCGACTTCAGTATCTATATAATGATTCTTAAATATTTTGACGCGCTGATTTCGAAAATGGGGTCATTTGAACTCGTAGAGCTTCAGGAAAATGAGAAAATCGCGAAAAACCAATCGGAAAATTTCAAAATCGGATTTTCGACTTTAGTATTTATATAGTGATTCTTGAGTATTTTGACGCGCTGATATCGAAAATGGGGTCTTTTGAACTCGTAGAGCTTCAGGAAGCTGAGAAAATCGCAGAAAACCAATCGGAAAATTTCAAAAACGGATTTTCGACGTTAGTATCTATATAGTGATTCTTGAGTATTTCGACGCGCTGATTTTGAAAATGGGGTCATTCGAACTCGTAGAGCTTCAGGAAGATGAGAAAATCGCGAAAAACCAATCGGACAATTTCAAAATCGATTTTTCGACTTCAGTATCTATATAGTGATTCTTGAGTATTTTGACGCGCTGATTTCGAAAATGGGGTCATTTGAACTCGTAAAGCTTCAGGAAGCTCAGAAAATCGCGAAAAACCAATCGAAAAATTTCAAAATCGGGATTTCGAATTTTGTATCTATATAGTGATTCTTGAGTATTTTGATGCGCTGATTTCGAAAATGGGGTCATTTGAACTCGTAGAGCTTCAGGAAGCTGAGAAAATCGCGAAAAACCAATCAGAAAATTTCAAAATCGGACTTTTGACTGTAGTATATAGTGATTCTCACGTTTTATGACGAGCTGATCCCGAAAATGGGGTCATTTGATGTCGTAGAGCTTCAGGAAGCTGAGAAAATCGCGTAAAACCAAACGGAAAATTTCAAAATCGGTTTTTCGACTTCAGTATCTATATAGTGATTCTTGAGTATTTTGACGCGCTGATTTCGAAAATGGGGTCATTTGAACTCGTAAAGCTTCAGGAAGCTCAGAAAATCGCGAAAAACCAATCGAAAAATTTCAAAATCGGGTTTTCGAATTTTGTATCTATATAGTAATTCTTGAGTATTTTGATGCGCTGATTTCGAAAATGGGGTCATTTGAACTCGTAGAGCTTCAGGAAGCTGAGAAAATCGCGAAAAACCAATCAGAAAATTTCAAAATCGGATTTTTGACTGTAGTATATAGTGATTCTCACGTTTTATGACGAGCTGATCCCGAAAATGGGGTCATTTGATCTCGTATAGCTTCAGGGAGCTGAGAAAATCGCGTAAAACCAATCGGACAATTTCAAAATCGGTTTTTCGACTTTAGTATTTATATAGTGATTCTTGAGTATTTTGACGCGCTGATTTCGAAAATGGGGTCATTTGAACTCGTAGAGCTTCAGGAAGATGAGAAAATCGCGAGAAACCAATCGGAAAATTTCAAAATCGCATATTCGACTTTAGTATCTATATAGTGATTCTTGAGTATTTCGACGCGCTGATATCGAAAATGGGGTCTTTTGAACTCGTAGAGCTTCAGGAAGCTGAGAAAATCGCAAAAAACCAATCGGAAAATTTCAAAATCGGTTTTTCGACTTAATTATCCATATAGTGATTCTTGAGTATTTTGACGCGCTGATTTCGGAAATGGGGTCATTTTAACTCGTAGAGCTTCAGGAAGCTGAGAAAATCGCGAAAAACCAATCAGAAAATTTCAAAATCGGATTTTTGACTGTAGTATATAGTGATTCTCACGTTTTATGACGAGCTGATCCCGAAAATGGGGTCATTTGATCTCGTAGAGCTTCAGGAAGCTGAGAAAATCGCGTAAAACCAATCGGAAAATTTCAAAATCGGTTTCTCGACTTCAGTATCTATATAATGATTCTTGAATATTTTGAGGCGCTGATTTCGAAAATGGGATCATTTGAACTCGTAGAGCTTCAGAAAAATGAGAAAATCGCGAAAAACCAATCGGAAAATTTCAAAATCGGATTTTCGACTTTAGTATTCATATAGTGATTCTTGAGTATTTTGACGCGCTGATATCGAAAATGGGGTCTTTTGAACTCGTAGAGCTTCAGGAAGCTGAGAAAATCGCAAAAAACCAATCGGAAAATTTCAAAATCGCATATTCGACTTTAGTATCTATATAGTGATTCTTGAGTATTTCGACGCGCTGATATCGAAAATGGGGTCTTTTGAACTCGTAGAGCTTCAGGAAGCTGAGAAAATCGCAAAAAACCAATCGGAAAATTTCAAAATCGGTTTTTCGACTTAATTATCTATATAGTGATTCTTGAGTATTTTGACGCGCTGATTTCGGAAATGGGGTCATTTTAACTCGTAGAGCTTCAGGAAGCTGAGAAAATCGCGAAAAACCAATCAGAAAATTTCAAAATCGGATTTTTGACTGTAGTATATAGTGATTCTCACGTTTTATGACGAGCTGATCCCGAAAATGGGGTCATTTGATCTCGTAGAGCTTCAGGAAGCTGAGAAAATCGCGTAAAACCAATCGGAAAATTTCAAAATCGGTTTCTCGACTTCAGTATCTATATAATGATTCTTGAATATTTTGAGGCGCTGATTTCGAAAATGGGATCATTTGAACTCGTAGAGCTTCAGAAAAATGAGAAAATCGCGAAAAACCAATCGGAAAATTTCAAAATCGGATTTTCGACTTTAGTATTCATATAGTGATTCTTGAGTATTTTGACGCGCTGATATCGAAAATGGGGTCTATTGAACTCGTAGAGCTTCAGGAAGCTGAGAAAATCGCAAAAAACCAATCGGAAAATTTCAAAATCCGTTTTTCGACTTTAGTATCTATATAGTGATTCTTGAGTATTTTGACGCGCTGTTTTCGAAAATGGGGTCATTTGAACTCGTAGAGCTTCAGGAAGCTGAGAAAATCGCGTAAAACCAATCGGAAAATTTCAAAATCGGAATTTTGACTGTAGTATATAGTGATTCTCGCGTATTTTGACGGGCTGATCCCGAAAATGGGGTCATTCGATCTCGTAGAGCTTCAGGAAGCTGAGAAAATCGCGTAAAACCGATCGGACGATTTCAAAATCGGTTTTTCGAGTTTAGTATTTATATAGTGATTCTTGAGTATTTTGACGCGCTGATTTCGAAAATGGGGTCATTTGAACTCGTAGAGCTTCAGGAAGATGAGAAAATCGCAAAAAACCAATCGGAAAATTTCAAAATCGGTTTTTCGACTTCAGTATTTATATAGTGATTCTTGAGTATTTTGACGCGCTGATTTCGAAAATGGGGTCATTTGAACCCGTAAAGCTTCAGGAAGCTCAGGAAATCGCGAAAAACCAATCGAAAAATTTCAAAATCGAGTTTTCGAATTTTGTATCTATATAGTGATTCTTGAGTATTTTGATGCACTGATTTCGAAAATGGGGTCATTTGAACTCGTAGAGCTTCAGGAAGCTGAGAAAATCGCGAAAAACCAATCAGAAAATTTCAAAATCGGATTTTTGACTGTAGTATATAGTGATTCTCACGTTTTATGACGAGCTGATCCCGAAAATGGGGTCATTTGATCTCGTAGAGCTTCAGGAAGCTGAGAAAATCGCGTAAAACCAATCGGAAAATTTCAAAATCGGTTTTTCGACTTAAGTATCTATATAATGATTCTTAAGTATTTTGACGCGCTGATTTCGAAAATGGGGTTATTTTAACTCGTAGAGCTTCAGGAAGCTGAAAAAATCGCGAGAAACCAATCAGAAAATTTCAAAATCGGATTTTCGACTTCAGTATCTATATAATGGTTCTTAAATATTTTGACGCGCTGATTTCGAAAATGGGGTCATTTGAACTCGTAGAGCTTCAGGAAAATGAGAAAATCGCGAAAAACCAATCGGAAAATTTCAAAATCGGATTTTCGACTTTAGTATTTATATAGTGATTCTTGAGTATTTTAACGCGCTGATATCGAAAATGGGGTCTTTTGAACTCGTAGAGCTTCAGGAAGCTGAGAAAATCGCGAAAAACCAATCAGAAAATTTCAAAATCGGATTTTTGACTGTAGTATATAGTGATTCTCACGTTTTATGACGAGCTGATCCCAAAAATGGGGTCATTTGATCTCGTATAGCTTCAGAGAGCTGAAAAAATCGCGTAAAACCAATCGGAAAATTTCAAAATCGGTTTTTCGACTTAAGTATCTATATAATGATTCTTAAGTATTTTGACGCGCTGATTTCGAAAATGGAGTTATTTTAACTCGTAGAGCTTCAGGAAGCTGAGAAAATCGCGAAAAACCAATCAGAAAATTTCAAAATCGGTTTTTTGACTTCAGTATATGGTGATTCTTACGTATTCTGACGCGCTGATTCCGAAAATGGAGTCATTCGAACTCGTAGAGCTTCAGGAAGCTGAGAAAATCGCGAAAAACCAATCGGAAAATTTCAAAATCGGTTTTTCGACTTTAGTATTTATATAGTGATTCTTGAGTATTTTGACGCGCTGATTTCGAAAATGGGGTCATTTGAACTCGTAGAGCTTCAGGAAGATGAGAAAATCGCGAGAAACCAATCGGAAAATTTCAAAATCGCATATTCGACTTTAGTATCTATATAGTGATTCTTGAGTATTTCGACGCGCTGATATCGAAAATGGGGTCTTTTGAACTCGTAGAGCTTCAGGAAGCTGAGAAAATCGCAAAAAAACAATCGGAAAATTTCAAAATCGGATTTTTGACTGTAGTATATAGTGATTCTCACGTTTTATGACGAGCTGATCCCGAAAATGGGGTCATTTGATCTCGTATAGCTTCAGAGAGCTGAAAAAATCGCGTAAAACCAATCGGAAAATTTCAAAATCGGTTTTTCGACTTAAGTATCTATATAATGATTCTTAAGTATTTTGACGCGCTGATTTCGAAAATGGAGTTATTTTAACTCGTAGAGCTTCAGGAAGCTGAGAAAATCGCGAAAAACCAATCAGAAAATTTCAAAATCGGTTTTTTGACTTCAGTATATGGTGATTCTTACGTATTCTGACGCGCTGATTCCGAAAATGGAGTCATTCGAACTCGTAGAGCTTCAGGAAGCTGAGAAAATCGCGAAAAACCAATCGGAAAATTTCAAAATCGGTTTTTCGACTTTAGTATTTATATAGTGATTCTTGAGTATTTTGACGCGCTGATTTCGAAAATGGGGTCATTTGAACTCGTAGAGCTTCAGGAAGATGAGAAAATCGCGAGAAACCAATCGGAAAATTTCAAAATCGCATATTCGACTTTAGTATCTATATAGTGATTCTTGAGTATTTCGACGCGCTGATATCGAAAATGGGGTCTTTTGAACTCGTAGAGCTTCAGGAAGCTGAGAAAATCGCAAAAAACCAATCGGAAAATTTCAAAATCGGATTTTTGACTGTGGTATATAGTGATTCTCACGTTTTATGACGAGCTGATCCCGAAAATGGGGTCATTTGATCTCGTATAGCTTCAGGGAGCTGAAAAAATCGCGTAAAACCAATCGGAAAATTTCAAAATCGGTTTTTCGACTTAAGTATCTATATAATGATTCTTAAGTATTTTGACGCGCTGATTTCGAAAATGGAGTTATTTTAACTCGTAGAGCTTCAGGAAGCTGAGAAAATCGCGAAAAACCAATCAGAAAATTTCAAAATCGGTTTTTTGACTTCAGTATATGGTGATTCTTACGTATTCTGACGCGCTGATTCCGAAAATGGAGTCATTCGAACTCGTAGAGCTTCAGGAAGCTGAGAAAATCGCGAAAAACCAATCGGAAAATTTCAAAATCGGTTTTTCGACTTTAGTATTTATATAGTGATTCTTGAGTATTTTGACGCGCTGATTTCGAAAATGGGGTCATTTGAACTCGTAGAGCTTCAGGAAGATGAGAAAATCGCGAGAAACCAATCGGAAAATTTCAAAATCGCATATTCGACTTTAGTATCTATATAGTGATTCTTGAGTATTTCGACGCGCTGATATCGAAAATGGGGTCTTTTGAACTCGTAGAGCTTCAGGAAGCTGAGAAAATCGCAAAAAACCAATCGGAAAATTTCAAAATCGGATTTTTGACTGTGGTATATAGTGATTCTCACGTTTTATGACGAGCTGATCCCGAAAATGGGGTCATTTGATCTCGTAGAGCTTCAGGAAGCTGAGAAAATCGCGTAAAACCAATCGGAAAATTTCAAAATCGGTTTCTCGACTTTAGTATCTATATAATGATTCTTGAATATTTTGACGCGCTGATTTCGAAAATGGGATCATTTGAACTCGTAGAGCTTCAGAATAATGAGAAAATCGCGAAAAACCAATCGGAAAATTTCAAAATCGGATTTTCGATATTAGTATTCATATAGTGATTCTTGAGTATTTTGACGCGCTGATATCGAAAATGGGGTCTTTTGAACTCGTAGAGCTTCAGGAAGCTGAGAAAATCGCAAAAAACCAATCGGAAAATTTCAAAATCGGTTTTTCGACTTTAGTATCTATATAGTGATTCTTGAGTATTTTGACGCGCTGTTTTCGAAAATGGGGTCATTTGAACTCGTAGAGCTTCAGGAAGCTGAGAAAATCGCGTAAAACCAATCGGAAAATTTCAGAATCGCTTCCTCGACTATAGTATCTATATAATGATTCTTGAATATTTTGACGCGCTGATTTCGAAAATGGGATCATTTGAACTCGTAGAGCTTCAGGTAAATGAGAAAATCGCGAAAAACCAATCAGAAAATTTCAAAATCGGATTTTCGACTTTAGTATTTATATAGTGATTCTTGAGTATTTTGACGCGCTGATATCGAAAATGGGGTCTTTTGAACTCGTAGAGCTTCAGGAAGCTGAGAAAATCGCGAAAAACCAATCGGAAAATTTCAAAATCGGTTTTTCGACTTTAGTATCTATATAGTGATTCTTGAGTATTTTGACGCGCTGTTTTCGAAAATGGGGTCATTTGAACTCGTAGAGCTTCAGGAAGATGAGAAAATCGCGAGAAACCAATCGGAAAATTTCAAAATCGGATTTTCGACATTAGTATTTATATAGTGATTCTTGAGTATTTAGACGCGCTGATATCGAAAATGGGGTCTTTTGAACTCGTAGAGCTTCAGGAAAATGAGAAAATCGCGAAAAACCAATCGGAAAATTTCAAAATCGGATTTTCGACTTTAGTATTTATATAGTGATTCTTGAGTATTTTGACGCGCTGATATCAAAAATGGGGTCTTTTGAACTCGTAGAGCTTCAGGAAGCTGAGAAAATCGCAAAAAACCAATCGGAAAATTTCGAAATCGGTTTTTCGACTTCAGTATCTATATAGTGATTCTTGAGTATTTTGACGCGCTGTTTTCGAAAATGGGGTCATTTGAACTCGTAGAGCTTCAGGAAGATGAGAAAATCGCGAGAAACCAATCGGAAAATTTCAAAATCGGATTTTCGACTTTAGTATTTATATAGTGATTCTTGAGTATTTTGACGCGCTGATATCAAAAATGGGGTCTTTTGAACTCGTAGAGCTTCAGGAAAATGAGAAAATCGCGAAAAACCAATCGGAAAATTTCAAAATCGGATTTTCGACTTTAGTATTTATATAGTGATTCTTGAGTATTTTGACGCGCTGATATCAAAAATGGGGTCTTTTGAACTCGTAGAGCTTCAGGAAGCTGAGAAAATCGCAAAAAACCAAACGGAAAATTTCAAAATCGGTTTTTCGACTTCAGTATCTATATAGTGATTCTTGAGTATTTTGTCGCGCTGATTTCGAAAATGGGGTCATTTGAACTCGTAGAGCTTCAGGAAGATGAGAAAATCGCGAGAAACCAATCGGAAAATTTCAAAATCGCATATTCGACTTTAGTATCTATATAGTGATTCTTGAGTATTTCGACGCGCTGATATCGAAAATGGGGTCTTTTGAACTCGTAGAGCTTCAGGATGCTGAGAAAATCGCGTAAAACCAATCGGAAAATTTCAAAATCGGTTTCTCGACTTTAGTATCTTTATAATGATTCTTGAATATTTTGACGCGCTGATTTCGAAAATGGGATCATTTGAACTCGTAGAGCTTCAGAAAAATGAGAAAATCGCGAAAAACCAATCGGAAAATTTCAAAATCGGTTTTTCGACTTCAGTATTTATATAGTGATTCTTGAGTATTTTGACGCGCTGATTTCGAAAATGGGGTCATTTGAACTCGTAAAGCTTCAGGAAGCTCAGGAAATCGCGAAAAACCAATCGGAAAATTTCAAAATCGGTTTTTCGACTTCAGTATCTATATAGTGATTCTTGAGTATTTTGACGCGCTGATTTCGAAAATGGGGTCATTCGAACTCGTAGAGCTTCAGGAAGCTGAGAAAATTGCGAAAAACCAATTGGAAAATTTCAAAATTGGTTTTTCGACTTTAGTATCTATAAAGTGATTCTTGAGTATTTCGACGCGCTGATTTCGGAAATGGGGTCATTAGAACTCGTAGAGCTTCAGGAAGCTGAAAAAATCGCGGAAAACCAATCAGAAAATTTCAAAATCGGTTTTTTGAATGTAGTATATAGTGTTTCTCACGTATTTTGACGGGCTGATCCCGAAAATGGGGTCATTTGAACTCGTAGAGCTTCAGGAAAATGAGAAAATCGCAAAAAACCAATCGGAAAATTTCAAAATCGGATTTTCGACGTTAGTATCTATATAGTGATTCTTGAGTATTTCGACGCGCTGATTTTGAAAATGGGGTCATTTGAACTCGTAGAGCTTCAGGAAGCTGAGAAAATCGCAAAAAACCAAACGGAAAATTTCAAAATCGGTTTTTCGACTTCAGTATCTATATAATGATTCTTAAGTATTCTGACGCGTTGATTCCGAAAATGGAGTCATTTGAACTCGTAGAGCTTCAGGAAGATGAGAAAATCGCGAGAAACCAATCGGAAAATTTCAAAATCGCATATTCGACTTTAGTATCTATATAGTGATTCTTGAGTATTTCGACGCGCTGATATCGAAAATGGGGTCTTTTGAACTCGTAGAGCTTCAGGATGCTGAGAAAATCGCGTAAAACCAATCGGAAAATTTCAAAATCGGTTTCTCGACTTTAGTATCTTTATAATGATTCTTGAATATTTTGACGCGCTGATTTCGAAAATGGGATCATTTGAACTCGTAGAGCTTCAGAAAAATGAGAAAATCGCGAAAAACCAATCGGAAAATTTCAAAATCGGTTTTTCGACTTCAGTATTTATATAGTGATTCTTGAGTATTTTGACGCGCTGATTTCGAAAATGGGGTCATTTGAACTCGTAAAGCTTCAGGAAGCTCAGGAAATCGCGAAAAACCAATCGGAAAATTTCAAAATCGGTTTTTCGACTTCAGTATCTATATAGTGATTCTTGAGTATTTTGACGCGCTGATTTCGAAAATGGGGTCATTCGAACTCGTAGAGCTTCAGGAAGCTGAGAAAATTGCGAAAAACCAATTGGAAAATTTCAAAATTGGTTTTTCGACTTTAGTATCTATAAAGTGATTCTTGAGTATTTCGACGCGCTGATTTCAGAAATGGGGTCATTAGAACTCGTAGAGCTTCAGGAAGCTGAAAAAATCGCGGAAAACCAATCAGAAAATTTCAAAATCGGTTTTTTGAATGTAGTATATAGTGTTTCTCACGTATTTTGACGGGCTGATCCCGAAAATGGGGTCATTTGAACTCGTAGAGCTTCAGGAAAATGAGAAAATCGCAAAAAACCAATCGGAAAATTTCAAAATCGGATTTTCGACGTTAGTATCTATATAGTGATTCTTGAGTATTTCGACGCGCTGATTTTGAAAATGGGGTCATTTGAACTCGTAGAGCTTCAGGAAGATGAGAAAATCGCGAAAAACCAATCGGAAAATTTCATAATCGGTTTTTCGACTTCAGTATCTATATAGTGATTCTTGAGTATTTTGACGCGCTGATTTCGAAAATGGGGTCATTTGAACTCGTAAAGCTTCAGGAAGCTCAGAAAATCGCGAAAAACCAATCGAAAAATTTCAAAATCGGGATTTCGAATTTTGTATCTATATAGTGATTGTTGAGTATTTTGATGCGCTGATTTCGAAAATGGGGTCATTTGAACTCGTAGAGCTTCAGGAAGCTGAGAAAATCGCGAAAAACCAATCAGAAAATTTCAAAATCGGATTTTTGACTGTAGTTTATAGTGATTCTCACGTTTTTTGACGAGCTGATCCCGAAAATGGGGTCATTTGAACTCGTAGAGCTTCAGGAAAATGAGAAAATCGCAAAAAACCAATCGGAAAATTTCAAAATCGGATTTTCGACTTTAGTATCTATATAGTGATTCTTGAGTATTTCGACGCGCTGATTTTGAAAATGGGGTCATTTGAACTCGTAGAGCTTCAGGAAGATGAGAAAATCGCGAAAAACCAATCGGAAAATTTCATAATCGGTTTTTCGAATTTTGTATCTATATAGTGATTCTTGAGTATTTTGATGCGCTGATTTCGAAAATGGGGTCATTTGATCTCGTATAGCTTCAGGGAGCTGAGAAAATCGCGTAAAACCAATCGGAAAATTTCAAAATCGGTTTTTCGACTTAAGTATCTATATAATGATTCTTAAGTATTTTGACGCGCTGATTTCGAAAATGGAGTTATTTTGACTCGTAGAGCTTCAGGAAGCTGAGAAAATCGCGAAAAACCAATCAGAAAATTTCAAAATCGGATTTTTGACTGTAGTATATAGTGATTCTCACGTTTTATGACGAGCTGATCCCGAAAATGGAGTCATTTGATCTCGTAGAGCTTCAGGAAGCTGAGAAAATCGCGTAAAACCAATCGGAAAATTTCAAAATCGGATTTTCGAATTTAGTATTTATATAGTGATTCTTGAGTATTTTGACGCGCTGATATCGAAAATGGGGTCTTTCGAACTCGTAGAGCTTCAGGAAGCTGAGAAAATCGCGAAAAACCAATCGGAAAATTTCAAAATCGGTTTTTCGACTTTAGTATCTATATAGTGATTTCTGAGTATTTTGACGCGCTGTTTTCGAAAATGGGGTCATTTGAACTCGTAGAGCTTCAGGAAGCTGAAAAAATCGCAAAAAACCAATCGGAAAATTTCAAAATCGGTTTTTCGACTTCAGTATCTATATAGTGATTCTTGAGTATTTTGACGCGCTGATTTCGAAAATGGGGTCATTCGAACTCGTAGAGCTTCAGGAAGCTGAGAAAATTGCGAAAAACCAATTGGAAAATTTCAAAATCGGTTTTTCGACTTCAGTATCTATATAGTGATTCTTGAGTATTTTGACGCGCTGATTTCGAAAATGGGGTCATTTGAACTCGTAAAGCTTCAGGAAGCTCAGAAAATCGCGGAAAACCAATCGAAAAATTTCAAAATCGGGTTTTCGAATTTTGTATCTATATTGTGATTCTTGAGTATTTTGGGGTCATTTGAACTCGTAGAGCTTCAGGAAGATGAGAAAATCGCGAGAAACCAATCGGAAAATTTCAAAATCGGATTTTCGACTTTAGTATCTATATGGTGATTCTTGAGTATTTCGAAGCGCTGATATCGAAAATGGGGTCTTTTGAACTCGTAGAGCTTCAGGAAGCTGGGAAAATCGCAAAAAACCAATCGGAAAATTTCAAAATCGGTTTTTCGACTTCAGTATCTATGAAGTGATTCTTGAGTATTTCGACGCGCTGATTTCGAAAATGGGGTCATTAGAACTCGTAGAGCTTCAGGAAGCAAAAAAAATCGCGGAAAACCAATCAGAAAATTTCAAAATCGGTTTTTTGACTTCAGTATATAGTGATTCTCACGTATTCTGACGCGCTGATTTCGAGAATGGGGTCATTTGAACTCGTAGAGCTTCAGGAAGCTGAGAAAATCGCGAAAAACCAATCAGAAAATTTCAAAATCGGAATTTTGACTGTAGTATATAGTGATTCTCGCGTATTTTGACGGGCTGATCCCGAAAATGGGGTCATTCGATCTCGTAGAGCTTCAGGAAGCTGAGAAAATCGCGTAAAACCGATCGGACAATTTCAAAATCGGTTTTTCGAGTTTAGTATTTATATAGTGATTCTTGAGTATTTTGACGCGCTGATTTCGAAAATGGGGTCATTTGAACTCGTAGAGCTTCAGGAAGATGAGAAAATCGCAAAAAACCAATCGGAAAATTTCAAAATCGGTTTTTCGACTTCAGTATCTATATAGTGATTCTTGAGTATTTTGACGCGCTGATTTCGAAAATGGGGTCATTTGAACTCGTAAAGCTTCAGGAAGCTCAGGAAATCGCGAAAAACCAATCGAAAAATTTCAAAATCGGGTTTTCGAATTTTGTATCTATATAGTGATTCTTGAGTATTTTGATGCACTGATTTCGAAAATGGGGTCATTTGAACTCGTAGAGCTTCAGGAAGCTGAGAAAATCGCGAAAAACCAATCAGAAAATTTCAAAATCGGATTTTTGACTGTAGTATATAGTGATTCTCACGTTTCATGACGAGCTGATCCCGAAAATGGGGTCATTTGATCTCGTAGAGCTTCAGAAAGCTGAGAAAATCGCGTAAAACCAATCGGAAAATTTGAAAATCGGTTTTTCGACTTAAGTATCTATATAATGATTCTTAAGTATTTTGACGCGCTGATTTCGAAAATGGGGTTATTTTAACTCGTGGAGCTTCAGGAAGCTGAGAAAATCGCGAGAAACCAATCAGAAAATTTCAAAATCGGATTTTCGACTTCAGTATATGGTGATTCTTACGTATTCTGACGCGCTGATTCCGAAAATGGAGTCATTTGAACTCGTAGAGCTTCAGGGAGCTGAGAAAATCGCGTAAAACCAATCGGAAAATTTCAAAATCGGTTTTTCGACTTAAGTATCTATATAATGATTCTTAAGTATTTTGACGCGCTGATTTCGAAAATGGAGTTATTTTGACTCGTAGAGCTTCAGGAAGCTGAGAAAATCGCGAAAAACCAATCAGAAAATTTCAAAATCGGATTTTTGACTGTAGTATATAGTGATTCTCACGTTTTATGACGAGCTGATCCCGAAAATGGAGTCATTTGATCTCGTAGAGCTTCAGGAAGCTGAGGAAATCGCGTAAAACCAATCGGAAAATTTCAAAATCGGATTTTCGACTTTAGTATTTATATAGTGATTCTTGAGTATTTTGACGCGCTGATATCGAAAATGGGGTCTTTCGAACTCGTAGAGCTTCAGGAAGCTGAGAAAATCGCGAAAAACCAATCGGAAAATTTCAAAATCGGTTTTTCGACTTTAGTATCTATATAGTGATTTTTGAGTATTTTGACGCGCTGTTTTCGAAAATGGGGTCATTTGAACTCGTAGAGCTTCAGGAAGCTGAGAAAATCGCAAAAAACCAATTGGAAAATTTCAAAATCGGTTTTTCGACTTCAGTATCTATAAAGTGATTCTTGAGTATTTCGACGCGCTGATTTCGAAAATGGGGTCATTTGATCTCGTATAGCTTCAGGGAGCTGAGAAAATCGCGTAAAACCAATCGGAAAATTTCAAAATCGGTTTTTCGACTTAAGTATCTATATAATGATTCTTAAGTATTTTGACGCGCTGATTTCGAAAATGGAGTTATTTTGACTCGTAGAGCTTCAGGAAGCTGAGAAAATCGCGAAAAACCAATCAGAAAATTTCAAAATCGGATTTTTGACTGTAGTATATAGTGATTCTCACGTTTTATGACGAGCTGATCCCGAAAATGGAGTCATTTGATCTCGTAGAGCTTCAGGAAGCTGAGAAAATCGCGTAAAACCAATCGGAAAATTTCAAAATCGGATTTTCGACTTTAGTATTTATATAGTGATTCTTGAGTATTTTGACGCGCTGATATCGAAAATGGGGTCTTCCGAACTCGTAGAGCTTCAGGAAGCTGAGAAAATCGCGAAAAACCAATCGGAAAATTTCAAAATCGGTTTTTCGACTTTAGTATCTATATAGTGATTTTTGAGTATTTTGACGCGCTGTTTTCGAAAATGGGGTCATTTGAACTCGTAGAGCTTCAGGAAGCTGAAAAAATCGCAAAAAACCAATCGGAAAATTTCAAAATCGGTTTTTCGACTTCAGTATCTATATAGTGATTCTTGAGTATTTTGACGCGCTGATTTCGAAAATGGGGTCATTCGAACTCGTAGAGCTTCAGGAAGCTGAGAAAATTGCGAAAAACCAATTGGAAAATTTCAAAATCGGTTTTTCGACTTCAGTATCTATATAGTGATTCTTGAGTATTTTGACGCGCTGATTTCGAAAATGGGGTCATTTGAACTCGTAAAGCTTCAGGAAGCTCAGAAAATCGCGGAAAACCAATCGAAAAATTTCAAAATCGGGTTTTCGAATTTTGTATCTATATTGTGATTCTTGAGTATTTTGGGGTCATTTGAACTCGTAGAGCTTCAGGAAGATGAGAAAATCGCGAGAAACCAATCGGAAAATTTCAAAATCGGATTTTCGACTTTAGTATCTATATGGTGATTCTTGAGTATTTCGAAGCGCTGATATCGAAAATGGGGTCTTTTGAACTCGTAGAGCTTCAGGAAGCTGGGAAAATCGCAAAAAACCAATCGGAAAATTTCAAAATCGGTTTTTCGACTTCAGTATCTATAAAGTGATTCTTGAGTATTTCGACGCGCTGATTTCGAAAATGGGGTCATTAGAACTCGTAGAGCTTCAGGAAGCAAAAAAAATCGCGGAAAACCAATCAGAAAATTTCAAAATCGGTTTTTTGACTTCAGTATATAGTGATTCTCACGTATTCTGACGCGCTGATTTCGAGAATGGGGTCATTTGAACTCGTAGAGCTTCAGGAAGCTGAGAAAATCGCGAGAAACCAATCAGAAAATTTCAAAATCGGAATTTTGACTGTAGTATATAGTGATTCTCGCGTATTTTGACGGGCTGATCCCGAAAATGGGGTCATTCGATCTCGTAGAGCTTCAGGAAGCTGAGAAAATCGCGTAAAACCGATCGGACAATTTCAAAATCGGTTTTTCGAGTTTAGTATTTATATAGTGATTCTTGAGTATTTTGACGCGCTGATTTCGAAAATGGGGTCATTTGAACTCGTGGAGCTTCAGGAAGATGAGAAAATCGCAAAAAACCAATCGGAAAATTTCAAAATCGGTTTTTCGACTTCAGTATCTATATAGTGATTCTTGAGTATTTAGACGCGCTGATTTCGAAAATGGGGTCATTTGAACTCGTAAAGCTTCAGGAAGCTCAGGAAATCGCGAAAAACCAATCGAAAAATTTCAAAATCGGGTTTTCGAATTTTGTATCTATATAGTGATTCTTGAGTATTTTGATGCACTGATTTCGAAAATGGGGTCATTTGAACTCGTAGAGCTTCAGGAAGCTGAGAAAATCGCGAAAAACCAATCAGAAAATTTCAAAATCGGATTTTTGACTGTAGTATATAGTGATTCTCACGTTTCATGACGAGCTGATCCCGAAAATGGGGTCATTTGATCTCGTAGAGCTTCAGAAAGCTGAGAAAATCGCGTAAAACCAATCGGAAAATTTGAAAATCGGTTTTTCGACTTAAGTATCTATATAATGATTCTTAAGTATTTTGACGCGCTGATTTCGAAAATGGGGTTATTTTAACTCGTGGAGCTTCAGGAAGCTGAGAAAATCGCGAGAAACCAATCAGAAAATTTCAAAATCGGATTTTCGACTTCAGTATATGGTGATTCTTACGTATTCTGACGCGCTGATTCCGAAAATGGAGTCATTTGAACTCGTAGAGCTTCAGGGAGCTGAGAAAATCGCGTAAAACCAATCGGAAAATTTCAAAATCGGTTTTTCGACTTAAGTATCTATATAATGATTCTTAAGTATTTTGACGCGCTGATTTCGAAAATGGAGTTATTTTGACTCGTAGAGCTTCAGGAAGCTGAGAAAATCGCGAAAAACCAATCAGAAAATTTCAAAATCGGATTTTTGACTGTAGTATATAGTGATTCTCACGTTTTATGACGAGCTGATCCCGAAAATGGAGTCATTTGATCTCGTAGAGCTTCAGGAAGCTGAGAAAATCGCGTAAAACCAATCGGAAAATTTCAAAATCGGATTTTCGACTTTAGTATTTATATAGTGATTCTTGAGTATTTTGACGCGCTGATATCGAAAATGGGGTCTTTCGAACTCGTAGAGCTTCAGGAAGCTGAGAAAATCGCGAAAAACCAATCGGAAAATTTCAAAATCGGTTTTTCGACTTTAGTATCTATATAGTGATTTTTGAGTATTTTGACGCGCTGTTTTCGAAAATGGGGTCATTTGAACTCGTAGAGCTTCAGGAAGCTGAGAAAATCGCAAAAAACCAATCGGAAAATTTCAAAATCGGTTTTTCGACTTCAGTATCTATATAGTGATTCTTGAGTATTTTGACGCGCTGATTTCGAAAATGGGGTCATTCGAACTCGTAGAGCTTCAGGAAGCTGAGAAAATTGCGAAAAACCAATTGGAAAATTTCAAAATCGGTTTTTCGACTTCAGTATCTATAAAGTGATTCTTGAGTATTTCGACGCGCTGATTTCGAAAATGGGGTCATTAGAACTCGTAGAGCTTCAGGAAGCTGAAAAAATCGCGGAAAACCAATCAGAAAATTTCAAAATCGGTTTTTTGAATGTAGTATTTAGTGATTCTCACGTATTTTGACGGGCTGATCCCGAAAATGGGGTCATTTGAACTCGTAGAGCTTCAGGAAGATGAGAAAATCGCGAAAAAACAATCGGAAAATTTCAAAATCGGTTTTTCGACTTCAGTATCTATATAGTGATTCTTGAGTATTTTGACGCGCTGATTTCGAAAATGGGGTCATTTGAACTCGTAAAGCTTCAGGAAGCTCAGAAAATCGCGGAAAACCAATCGAAAAATTTCAAAATCGGGTTTTCGAATTTTGTATCTATATTGTGATTCTTGAGTATTTTGGGGTCATTTGAACTCGTAGAGCTTCAGGAAGATGAGAAAATCGCGAGAAACCAATCGGAAAATTTCAAAATCGGATTTTTGACTGTAGTATATAGTGATTCTCACGTTTCATGACGAGCTGATCCCGAAAATGGGGTCATTTGATCTCGTAGAGCTTCAGAAAGCTGAGAAAATCGCGTAAAACCAATCGGAAAATTTGAAAATCGGTTTTTCGACTTAAGTATCTATATAATGATTCTTAAGTATTTTGACGCGCTGATTTCGAAAATGGGGTTATTTTAACTCGTGGAGCTTCAGGAAGCTGAGAAAATCGCGAGAAACCAATCAGAAAATTTCAAAATCGGATTTTCGACTTCAGTATATGGTGATTCTTACGTATTCTGACGCGCTGATTCCGAAAATGGAGTCATTTGAACTCGTAGAGCTTCAGGGAGCTGAGAAAATCGCGTAAAACCAATCGGAAAATTTCAAAATCGGTTTTTCGACTTAAGTATCTATATAATGATTCTTAAGTATTTTGACGCGCTGATTTCGAAAATGGAGTTATTTTGACTCGTAGAGCTTCAGGAAGCTGAGAAAATCGCGAAAAACCAATCAGAAAATTTCAAAATCGGATTTTTGACTGTAGTATATAGTGATTCTCACGTTTTATGACGAGCTGATCCCGAAAATGGAGTCATTTGATCTCGTAGAGCTTCAGGAAGCTGAGAAAATCGCGTAAAACCAATCGGAAAATTTCAAAATCGGATTTTCGACTTTAGTATTTATATAGTGATTCTTGAGTATTTTGACGCGCTGATATCGAAAATGGGGTCTTTCGAACTCGTAGAGCTTCAGGAAGCTGAGAAAATCGCGAAAAACCAATCGGAAAATTTCAAAATCGGTTTTTCGACTTTAGTATCTATATAGTGATTTTTGAGTATTTTGACGCGCTGTTTTCGAAAATGGGGTCATTTGAACTCGTAGAGCTTCAGGAAGCTGAGAAAATCGCAAAAAACCAATCGGAAAATTTCAAAATCGGTTTTTCGACTTCAGTATCTATATAGTGATTCTTGAGTATTTTGACGCGCTGATTTCGAAAATGGGGTCATTCGAACTCGTAGAGCTTCAGGAAGCTGAGAAAATTGCGAAAAACCAATTGGAAAATTTCAAAATCGGTTTTTCGACTTCAGTATCTATAAAGTGATTCTTGAGTATTTCGACGCGCTGATTTCGAAAATGGGGTCATTAGAACTCGTAGAGCTTCAGGAAGCTGAAAAAATCGCGGAAAACCAATCAGAAAATTTCAAAATCGGTTTTTTGAATGTAGTATTTAGTGATTCTCACGTATTTTGACGGGCTGATCCCGAAAATGGGGTCATTTGAACTCGTAGAGCTTCAGGAAGATGAGAAAATCGCGAAAAAACAATCGGAAAATTTCAAAATCGGTTTTTCGACTTCAGTATCTATATAGTGATTCTTGAGTATTTTGACGCGCTGATTTCGAAAATGGGGTCATTTGAACTCGTAAAGCTTCAGGAAGCTCAGAAAATCGCGGAAAACCAATCGAAAAATTTCAAAATCGGGTTTTCGAATTTTGTATCTATATTGTGATTCTTGAGTATTTTGGGGTCATTTGAACTCGTAGAGCTTCAGGAAGATGAGAAAATCGCGAGAAACCAATCGGAAAATTTCAAAATCGGATTTTCGACTTTAGTATCTATATGGTGATTCTTGAGTATTTCGAAGCGCTGATATCGAAAATGGGGTCTTTCGAACTCGTAGAGCTTCAGGAAGCTGGGAAAATCGCAAAAAAACAATCGGAAAATTTCAAAATCGGTTTTTCGACTTCAGTATCTATAAAGTGATTCTTGAGTATTTCGACGCGCTGATTTCGAAAATGGGGTCATTAGAACTCGTAGAGCTTCAGGAAGCAAAAAAAATCGCGGAAAACCAATCAGAAAATTTCAAAATCGGTTTTTTGACTTCAGTATATAGTGATTCTCACGTATTCTGACGCGCTGATTTCGAGAATGGGGTCATTTGAACTCGTAGAGCTTCAGGAAGCTGAGAAAATCGCGAAAAACCAATCAGAAAATTTCAAAATCGGAATTTTGACTGTAGTATATAGTGATTCTCGCGTATTTTGACGGGCTGATCCCGAAAATGGGGTCATTCGATCTCGTAGAGCTTCAGGAAGCTGAGAAAATCGCGTAAAACCGATCGGACAATTTCAAAATCGGTTTTTCGAGTTTAGTATTTATATAGTGATTCTTGAGTATTTTGACGCGCTGATTTCGAAAATGGGGTCATTTGAACTCGTAGAGCTTCAGGAAGATGAGAAAATCGCAAAAAACCAATCGGAAAATTTCAAAATCGGTTTTTCGACTTCAGTATCTATATAGTGATTCTTGAGTATTTTGACGCGCTGATTTCGAAAATGGGGTCATTTGAACTCGTAAAGCTTCAGGAAGCTCAGGAAATCGCGAAAAACCAATCGAAAAATTTCAAAATCGGGTTTTCGAATTTTGTATCTATATAGTGATTCTTGAGTATTTTGATGCACTGATTTCGAAAATGGGGTCATTTGAACTCGTAGAGCTTCAGGAAGCTGAGAAAATCGCGAAAAACCAATCAGAAAATTTCAAAATCGGATTTTTGACTGTAGTATATAGTGATTCTCACGTTTCATGACGAGCTGATCCCGAAAATGGGGTCATTTGATCTCGTAGAGCTTCAGAAAGCTGAGAAAATCGCGTAAAACCAATCGGAAAATTTGAAAATCGGTTTTTCGACTTAAGTATCTATATAATGATTCTTAAGTATTTTGACGCGCTGATTTCGAAAATGGGGTTATTTTAACTCGTGGAGCTTCAGGAAGCTGAGAAAATCGCGAGAAACCAATCAGAAAATTTCAAAATCGGATTTTCGACTTCAGTATATGGTGATTCTTACGTATTCTGACGCGCTGATTCCGAAAATGGAGTCATTTGAACTCGTAGAGCTTCAGGGAGCTGAGAAAATCGCGTAAAACCAATCGGAAAATTTCAAAATCGGTTTTTCGACTTAAGTATCTATATAATGATTCTTAAGTATTTTGACGCGCTGATTTCGAAAATGGAGTTATTTTGACTCGTAGAGCTTCAGGAAGCTGAGAAAATCGCGAAAAACCAATCAGAAAATTTCAAAATCGGATTTTTGACTGTAGTATATAGTGATTCTCACGTTTTATGACGAGCTGATCCCGAAAATGGAGTCATTTGATCTCGTAGAGCTTCAGGAAGCTGAGAAAATCGCGTAAAACCAATCGGAAAATTTCAAAATCGGATTTTCGACTTAAGTATTTATATAGTGATTCTTGAGTATTTTGACGCGCTGATATCGAAAATGGGGTCTTTCGAACTCGTAGAGCTTCAGGAAGCTGAGAAAATCGCGAAAAACCAATCGGAAAATTTCAAAATCGGTTTTTCGACTTTAGTATCTATATAGTGATTTTTGAGTATTTTGACGCGCTGTTTTCGAAAATGGGGTCATTTGAACTCGTAGAGCTTCAGGAAGCTGAGAAAATCGCAAAAAACCAATCGGAAAATTTCAAAATCGGTTTTTCGACTTCAGTATCTATATAGTGATTCTTGAGTATTTTGACGCGCTGATTTCGAAAATGGGGTCATTCGAACTCGTAGAGCTTCAGGAAGCTGAGAAAATTGCGAAAAACCAATTGGAAAATTTCAAAATCGGTTTTTCGACTTCAGTATCTATAAAGTGATTCTTGAGTATTTCGACGCGCTGATTTCGAAAATGGGGTCATTAGAACTCGTAGAGCTTCAGGAAGCTGAAAAAATCGCGGAAAACCAATCAGAAAATTTCAAAATCGGTTTTTTGAATGTAGTATTTAGTGATTCTCACGTATTTTGACGGGCTGATCCCGAAAATGGGGTCATTTGAACTCGTAGAGCTTCAGGAAGATGAGAAAATCGCGAAAAAACAATCGGAAAATTTCAAAATCGGTTTTTCGACTTCAGTATCTATATAGTGATTCTTGAGTATTTTGACGCGCTGATTTCGAAAATGGGGTCATTTGAACTCGTAAAGCTTCAGGAAGCTCAGAAAATCGCGGAAAACCAATCGAAAAATTTCAAAATCGGGTTTTCGAATTTTGTATCTATATTGTGATTCTTGAGTATTTTGGGGTCATTTGAACTCGTAGAGCTTCAGGAAGATGAGAAAATCGCGAGAAACCAATCGGAAAATTTCAAAATCGGATTTTCGACTTTAGTATCTATATGGTGATTCTTGAGTATTTCGAAGCGCTGATATCGAAAATGGGGTCTTTTGAACTCGTAGAGCTTCAGGAAGCTGGGAAAATCGCAAAAAACCAATCGGAAAATTTCAAAATCGGTTTTTCGACTTCAGTATCTATAAAGTGATTCTTGAGTATTTCGACGCGCTGATTTCGAAAATGGGGTCATTAGAACTCGTACAGCTTCAGGAAGCAAAAAAAATCGCGGAAAACCAATCAGAAAATTTCAAAATCGGTTTTTTGACTTCAGTATATAGTGATTCTCACGTATTCTGACGCGCTGATTTCGAGAATGGGGTCATTTGAACTCGTAGAGCTTCAGGAAGCTGAGAAAATCGCGAAAAACCAATCAGAAAATTTCAAAATCGGAATTTTGACTGTAGTATATAGTGATGCTCGCGTATTTTGACGGGCTGATCCCGAAAATGGGGTCATTCGATCTCGTAGAGCTTCAGGAAGCTGAGAAAATCGCGTAAAACCGATCGGACAATTTCAAAATCGGTTTTTCGAGTTTAGTATTTATATAGTGATTCTTGAGTATTTTGACGCGCTGATTTCGAAAATGGGGTCATTTGAACTCGTAGAGCTTCAGGAAGATGAGAAAATCGCAAAAAACCAATCGGAAAATTTCAAAATCGGTTTTTCGACTTCAGTATCTATATAGTGATTCTTGAGTATTTTGACGCGCTGATTTCGAAAATGGGGTCATTTGAACTCGTAAAGCTTCAGGAAGCTCAGGAAATCGCGAAAAACCAATCGAAAAATTTCAAAATCGGGTTTTCGAATTTTGTATCTATATAGTGATTCTTGAGTATTTTGATGCACTGATTTCGAAAATGGGGTCATTTGAACTCGTAGAGCTTCAGGAAGCTGAGAAAATCGCGAAAAACCAATCAGAAAATTTCAAAATCGGATTTTTGACTGTAGTATATAGTGATTCTCACGTTTCATGACGAGCTGATCCCGAAAATGGGGTCATTTGATCTCGTAGAGCTTCAGAAAGCTGAGAAAATCGCGTAAAACCAATCGGAAAATTTGAAAATCGGTTTTTCGACTTAAGTATCTATATAATGATTCTTAAGTATTTTGACGCGCTGATTTCGAAAATGGGGTTATTTTAACTCGTGGAGCTTCAGGAAGCTGGGAAAATCGCGAGAAACCAATCAGAAAATTTCAAAATCGGATTTTCGACTTCAGTATATGGTGATTCTTACGTATTCTGACGCGCTGATTCCGAAAATGGAGTCATTTGAACTCGTAGAGCTTCAGGAAGCTGAGAAAATCGCGAAAAACCAATCGGATAATTTCAAAATCGGTTTTTCGACTTTAGTATTCATATAGTGATTCTTGAGTATTTTGACGCGCTGATATCAAAAATGGGGTCTTTTGAACTCGTAGAGCTTCAGGAAAATGAGAAAATCGCGAAAAACCAATCGGAAAATTTCAAAATCGGATTTTCGACTTTAGTATTTATATAGTGATTCTTGAGTATTTTGACGCGCTGATATCAAAAATGGGGTCTTTTGAACTCGTAGAGCTTCAGGAAAATGAGAAAATCGCAAAAAACCAATCGGAAAATTTCGAAATCGGTTTTTCGACTTTAGTATCTATATAGTGATTCTTGAGTATTTTGACGCACTGTTTTCGAAAATGGGGTCATTTGAACTCGTAGAGCTTCAGGAAGATGAGAAAATCGCGAGAAACCAATCGGAAAATTTCAAAATCGGATTTTCGACTTTAGTATTTATATAGTGATTCTTGAGTATTTTGACGCGCTGATATCAAAAATGGGGTCTTTTGAACTCGTAGAGCTTCAGGAAAATGAGAAAATCGCGAAAAACCAATCGGAAAATTTCAAAATCGGATTTTCGACTTTAGTATTTATATAGTGATTCTTGAGTATTTTGACGCGCTGATATCAAAAATGGGGTCTTTTGAACTCGTAGAGCTTCAGGAAGCTGAGAAAATCGCAAAAAACCAAACGGAAAATTTCAAAATCGGTTTTTCGACTTCAGTATCTATATAGTGATTCTTGAGTATTTTGTCGCGCTGATTTCGAAAATGGGGTCATTTGAACTCGTAGAGCTTCAGGAAGATGAGAAAATCGCGAGAAACCAATCGGAAAATTTCAAAATCGCATATTCGACTTTAGTATCTATATAGTGATTCTTGAGTATTTCGACGCGCTGATATCGAAAATGGGGTCTTTTGAACTCGTAGAGCTTCAGGAAGCTGAGAAAATCGCGTAAAACCAATCGGAAAATTTCAAAATCGGTTTCTCGACTTTAGTATCTTTATAATGATTCTTGAATATTTTGACGCGCTGATTTCGAAAATGTGATCATTTGAACTCGTAGAGCTTCAGAAAAATGAGGAAATCGCGAAAAACCAATCGGAAAATTTCAAAATCGGTTTTTCGACTTCAGTATTTATATAGTGATTCTTGAGTATTTTGACGCGCTGATTTCGAAAATGGGGTCATTTGAACTCGTAAAGCTTCAGGAAGCTCAGGAAATCGCGAAAAACCAATCGGAAAATTTCAAAATCGGTTTTTCGACTTCAGTATCTATATAGTGATTCTTGAGTATTTTGACGCGCTGATTTCGAAAATGGGGTCATTCGAACTCGTAGAGCTTCAGGAAGCTGAGAAAATTGCGAAAAACCAATTGGAAAATTTCAAAATTGGTTTTTCGACTTTAGTATCTATAAAGTGATTCTTGAGTATTTCGACGCGCTGATTTCGAAAATGGGGTCATTAGAACTCGTAGAGCTTCAGGAAGCTGAAAAAATCGCGGAAAACCAATCAGAAAATTTCAAAATCGGTTTTTTGAATGTAGTATATAGTGTTTCTCACGTATTTTGACGGGCTGATCCCGAAAATGGGGTCATTTGAACTCGTAGAGCTTCAGGAAAATGAGAAAATCGCAAAAAACCAATCGGAAAATTTCAAAATCGGATTTTCGACGTTAGTATCTATATAGTGATTCTTGAGTATTTCGACGCGCTGATTTTGAAAATGGGGTCATTTGAACTCGTAGAGCTTCAGGAAGATGAGAAAATCGCGAAAAACCAATCGGAAAATTTCATAATCGGTTCTTCGACTTCAGTATCTATATAGTGATTCTTGAGTATTTTGACGCGCTGATTTCGAAAATGGGGTCATTTGAACTCGTAAAGCTTCAGGAAGCTCAGAAAATCGCGAAAAACCAATCGAAAAATTTCAAAATCGGGATTTCGAATTTTGTATCTATATAGTGATTCTTGAGTATTTTGATGCGCTGATTTCGAAAATGGGGTCATTTGAACTCGTAGAGCTTCAGGAAGCTGAGAAAATCGCGAAAAACCAATCAGAAAATTTCAAAATCGGATTTTTGACTGTAGTATATAGTGATTCTCACGTTTTTTGACGAGCTGATCCCGAAAATGGGGTCATTTGAACTCGTAGAGCTTCAGGAAAATGAGAAAATCGCAAAAAACCAATCGGAAAATTTCAAAATCGGATTTTCGACGTTAGTATCTATATAGTGATTCTTGAGTATTTCGACGCGCTGATTTTGAAAATGGGGTCATTTGAACTCGTAGAGCTTCAGGAAGATGAGAAAATCGCGAAAAACCAATCGGAAAATTTCATAATCGGTTTTTCGACTTCAGTATCTATATAGTGATTCTTGAGTATTTTGACGCGCTGATTTCGAAAATGGGGTCATTTGAACTCGTAAAGCTTCAGGAAGCTCAGAAAATCGCGAAAAACCAATTGAAAAATTTCAAAATCGGGATTTCGAATTTTGTATCTATATAGTGATTCTTGAGTATTTTGATGCGCTGATTTCGAAAATGGGGTCATTTGATCTCGTATAGCTTCAGGGAGCTGAGAAAATCGCGTAAAACCAATCGGAAAAGTTCAAAATCGGTTTTTCGACTTAAGTATCTATATAATGATTCTTAAGTATTTTGACGCGCTTATTTCGAAAATGGAGTTATTTTGACTCGTAGAGCTTCAGGAAGCTGAGAAAATCGCGAAAAACCAATCAGAAAATTTCAAAATCGGATTTTTGACTGTAGTATATAGTGATTCTCACGTTTTATGACGAGCTGATCCCGAAAATGGAGTCATTTGATCTCGTAGAGCTTCAGGAAGCTGAGAAAATCGCGTAAAACCAATCGGAAAATTTCAAAATCGGATTTTCGACTTTAGTATTTATATAGTGATTCTTGAGTATTTTGACGCGCTGATATCGAAAATGGGGTCTTTCGAACTCGTAGAGCTTCAGGAAGCTGAGAAAATCGCGAAAAACCAATCGGAAAATTTCAAAATCGGTTTTTCGACTTTAGTATCTATATAGTGATTTTTGAGTATTTTGACGCGCTGATTTCGAAAATGGGGTCATTCGAACTCGTAGAGCTTCAGGAAGCTGAGAAAATCGCGTAAAACCAATCGGAAAATTTCAAAATCGGATTTTCGACTTAAGTATTTATATAGTGATTCTTGAGTATTTTGACGCGCTGATATCGAAAATGGGGTCTTTCGAACTCGTAGAGCTTCAGGAAGCTGAGAAAATCGCGAAAAACCAATCGGAAAATTTCAAAATCGGTTTTTCGACTTTAGTATCTATATAGTGATTTTTGAGTATTTTGACGCGCTGTTTTCGAAAATGGGGTCATTTGAACTCGTAGAGCTTCAGGAAGCTGAGAAAATCGCAAAAAACCAATCGGAAAATTTCAAAATCGGTTTTTCGACTTCAGTATCTATATAGTGATTCTTGAGTATTTTGACGCGCTGATTTCGAAAATGGGGTCATTCGAACTCGTAGAGCTTCAGGAAGCTGAGAAAATTGCGAAAAACCAATTGGAAAATTTCAAAATCGGTTTTTCGACTTCAGTATCTATAAAGTGATTCTTGAGTATTTCGACGCGCTGATTTCGAAAATGGGGTCATTAGAACTCGTAGAGCTTCAGGAAGCTGAAAAAATCGCGGAAAACCAATCGGAAAATTTCAAAATCGGTTTTTCGACTTCAGTATCTATATAGTGATTCTTGAGTATTTTGACGCGCTGATTTCGAAAATGGGGTCATTTGAACTCGTAAAGCTTCAGGAAGCTCAGAAAATCGCGGAAAACCAATCGAAAAATTTCAAAATCGGGTTTTCGAATTTTGTATCTATATTGTGATTCTTGAGTATTTTGGGGTCATTTGAACTCGTAGAGCTTCAGGAAGATGAGAAAATCGCGAGAAACCAATCGGAAAATTTCAAAATCGGATTTTCGACTTTAGTATCTATATGGTGATTCTTGAGTATTTCGAAGCGCTGATATCGAAAATGGGGTCTTTTGAACTCGTAGAGCTTCAGGAAGCTGGGAAAATCGCAAAAAACCAATCGGAAAATTTCAAAATCGGTTTTTCGACTTCAGTATCTATAAAGTGATTCTTGAGTATTTCGACGCGCTGATTTCGAAAATGGGGTCATTAGAACTCGTAGAGCTTCAGGAAGCAAAAAAAATCGCGGAAAACCAATCAGAAAATTTCAAAATCGGTTTTTTGACTTCAGTATATAGTGATTCTCACGTATTCTGACGCGCTGATTTCGAGAATGGGGTCATTTGAACTCGTAGAGCTTCAGGAAGCTGAGAAAATCGCGAAAAACCAATCAGAAAATTTCAAAATCGGAATTTTGACTGTAGTATATAGTGATTCTCGCGTATTTTGACGGGCTGATCCCGAAAATGGGGTCATTCGATCTCGTAGAGCTTCAGGAAGCTGAGAAAATCGCGTAAAACCGATCGGACAATTTCAAAATCGGTTTTTCGAGTTTAGTATTTATATAGTGATTCTTGAGTATTTTGACGCGCTGATTTCGAAAATGGGGTCATTTGAACTCGTAGAGCTTCAGGAAGATGAGAAAATCGCAAAAAACCAATCGGAAAATTTCAAAATCGGTTTTTCGACTTCAGTATCTATATAGTGATTCTTGAGTATTTTGACGCGCTGATTTCGAAAATGGGGTCATTTGAACTCGTAAAGCTTCAGGAAGCTCAGGAAATCGCGAAAAACCAATCGAAAAATTTCAAAATCGGGTTTTCGAATTTTGTATCTATATAGTGATTCTTGAGTATTTTGATGCACTGATTTCGAAAATGGGGTCATTTGAACTCGTAGAGCTTCAGGAAGCTGAGAAAATCGCGAAAAACCAATCAGAAAATTTCAAAATCGGATTTTTGACTGTAGTATATAGTGATTCTCACGTTTCATGACGAGCTGATCCCGAAAATGGGGTCATTTGATCTCGTAGAGCTTCAGAAAGCTGAGAAAATCGCGTAAAACCAATCGGAAAATTTGAAAATCGGTTTTTCGACTTAAGTATCTATATAATGATTCTTAAGTATTTTGACGCGCTGATTTCGAAAATGGGGTTATTTTAACTCGTGGAGCTTCAGGAAGCTGAGAAAATCGCGAGAAACCAATCAGAAAATTTCAAAATCGGATTTTCGACTTCAGTATATGGTGATTCTTACGTATTCTGACGCGCTGATTCCGAAAATGGAGTCATTTGAACTCGTAGAGCTTCAGGAAGCTGAGAAAATCGCGAAAAACCAATCGGATAATTTCAAAATCGGTTTTTCGACTTTAGTATTCATATAGTGATTCTTGAGTATTTTGACGCGCTGATATCAAAAATGGGGTCTTTTGAACTCGTAGAGCTTCAGGAAAATGAGAAAATCGCGAAAAACCAATCGGAAAATTTCAAAATCGGATTTTCGACTTTAGTATTTATATAGTGATTCTTGAGTATTTCGACGCGCTGATATCAAAAATGGGGTCTTTTGAACTCGTAGAGCTTCAGGAAAATGAGAAAATCGCAAAAAACCAATCGGAAAATTTCGAAATCGGTTTTTCGACTTTAGTATCTATATAGTGATTCTTGAGTATTTTGACGCACTGTTTTCGAAAATGGGGTCATTTGAACTCGTAGAGCTTCAGGAAGATGAGAAAATCGCGAGAAACCAATCGGAAAATTTCAAAATCGGATTTTCGACTTTAGTATTTATATAGTGATTCTTGAGTATTTTGACGCGCTGATATCAAAAATGGGGTCTTTTGAACTCGTAGAGCTTCAGGAAAATGAGAAAATCGCGAAAAACCAATCGGAAAATTTCAAAATCGGATTTTCGACTTTAGTATTTATATAGTGATTCTTGAGTATTTTGACGCGCTGATATCAAAAATGGGGTCTTTTGAACTCGTAGAGCTTCAGGAAGCTGAGAAAATCGCAAAAAACCAAACGGAAAATTTCAAAATCGGTTTTTCGACTTCAGTATCTATATAGTGATTCTTGAGTATTTTGTCGCGCTGATTTCGAAAATGGGGTCATTTGAACTCGTAGAGCTTCAGGAAGATGAGAAAATCGCGAGAAACCAATCGGAAAATTTCAAAATCGCATATTCGACTTTAGTATCTATATAGTGATTCTTGAGTATTTCGACGCGCTGATATCGAAAATGGGGTCTTTTGAACTCGTAGAGCTTCAGGAAGCTGAGAAAATCGCGTAAAACCAATCGGAAAATTTCAAAATCGGTTTCTCGACTTTAGTATCTTTATAATGATTCTTGAATATTTTGACGCGCTGATTTCGAAAATGTGATCATTTGAACTCGTAGAGCTTCAGAAAAATGAGGAAATCGCGAGAAACCAATCGGAAAATTTCAAAATCGGTTTTTCGACTTCAGTATTTATATAGTGATTCTTGAGTATTTTGACGCGCTGATTTCGAAAATGGGGTCATTTGAACTCGTAAAGCTTCAGGAAGCTCAGGAAATCGCGAAAAACCAATCGGAAAATTTCAAAATCGGTTTTTCGACTTCAGTATCTATATAGTGATTCTTGAGTATTTTGACGCGCTGATTTCGAAAATGGGGTCATTCGAACTCGTAGAGCTTCAGGAAGCTGAGAAAATTGCGAAAAACCAATTGGAAAATTTCAAAATTGGTTTTTCGACTTTAGTATCTATAAAGTGATTCTTGAGTATTTCGACGCGCTGATTTCGAAAATGGGGTCATTAGAACTCGTAGAGCTTCAGGAAGCTGAAAAAATCGCGGAAAACCAATCAGAAAATTTCAAAATCGGTTTTTTGAATGTAGTATATAGTGTTTCTCACGTATTTTGACGGGCTGATCCCGAAAATGGGGTCATTTGAACTCGTAGAGCTTCAGGAAAATGAGAAAATCGCAAAAAACCAATCGGAAAATTTCAAAATCGGATTTTCGACGTTAGTATCTATATAGTGATTCTTGAGTATTTCGACGCGCTGATTTTGAAAATGGGGTCATTTGAACTCGTAGAGCTTCAGGAAGATGAGAAAATCGCGAAAAACCAATCGGAAAATTTCATAATCGG
Source organism: Plagiodera versicolora (assembly GCA_037013635.1). Lineage (NCBI taxonomy): Eukaryota > Metazoa > Arthropoda > Insecta > Coleoptera > Chrysomelidae > Plagiodera > Plagiodera versicolora. Next base: position 577,428 of record JAYMYH010000018.1, read on the forward strand.
TTCTTCGACTTCAGTATCTATATAGTGATTCTTGAGTATTTTGACGCGCTGATTTCGAAAATGGGGTCATTTGAACTCGTAAAGCTTCAGGAAGCTCAGAAAATCGCGAAAAACCAATCGAAAAATTTCAAAATCGGGATTTCGAATTTTGTATCTATATAGTGATTCTTGAGTATTTTGATGCGCTGATTTCGAAAATGGGGTCATTTGAACTCGTAGAGCTTCAGGAAGCTGAGAAAATCGCGAAAAACCAATCAGAAAATTTCAAAATCGGATTTTTGACTGTAGTATATAGTGATTCTCACGTTTTTTGACGAGCTGATCCCGAAAATGGGGTCATTTGAACTCGTAGAGCTTCAGGAAAATGAGAAAATCGCAAAAAACCAATCGGAAAATTTCAAAATCGGATTTTCGACGTTAGTATCTATATAGTGATTCTTGAGTATTTCGACGCGCTGATTTTGAAAATGGGGTCATTTGAACTCGTAGAGCTTCAGGAAGATGAGAAAATCGCGAAAAACCAATCGGAAAATTTCATAATCGGTTTTTCGACTTCAGTATCTATATAGTGATTCTTGAGTATTTTGACGCGCTGATTTCGAAAATGGGGTCATTTGAACTCGTAAAGCTTCAGGAAGCTCAGAAAATCGCGAAAAACCAATTGAAAAATTTCAAAATCGGGATTTCGAATTTTGTATCTATATAGTGATTCTTGAGTATTTTGATGCGCTGATTTCGAAAATGGGGTCATTTGATCTCGTATAGCTTCAGGGAGCTGAGAAAATCGCGTAAAACCAATCGGAAAAGTTCAAAATCGGTTTTTCGACTTAAGTATCTATATAATGATTCTTAAGTATTTTGACGCGCTGATTTCGAAAATGGAGTTATTTTGACTCGTAGAGCTTCAGGAAGCTGAGAAAATCGCGAAAAACCAATCAGAAAATTTCAAAATCGGATTTTTGACTGTAGTATATAGTGATTCTCACGTTTTATGACGAGCTGATCCCGAAAATGGAGTCATTTGATCTCGTAGAGCTTCAGGAAGCTGAGAAAATCGCGTAAAACCAATCGGAAAATTTCAAAATCGGATTTTCGACTTTAGTATTTATATAGTGATTCTTGAGTATTTTGACGCGCTGATATCGAAAATGGGGTCTTTCGAACTCGTAGAGCTTCAGGAAGCTGAGAAAATCGCGAAAAACCAATCGGAAAATTTCAAAATCGGTTTTTCGACTTTAGTATCTATATAGTGATTTTTGAGTATTTTGACGCGCTGATTTCGAAAATGGGGTCATTCGAACTCGTAGAGCTTCAGGAAGCTGAGAAAATTGCGAAAAACCAATTGGAAAATTTCAAAATCGGTTTTTTGAATGTAGTATTTAGTGATTCTCACGTATTTTGACGGGCTGATCCCGAAAATGGGGTCATTTGAACTCGTAGAGCTTCAGGAAGATGAGAAAATCGCGAAAAAACAATCGGAAAATTTCAAAATCGGTTTTTCGACTTCAGTATCTATATAGTGATTCTTGAGTATTTTGACGCGCTGATTTCGAAAATGGGGTCATTTGAACTCGTAAAGCTTCAGGAAGCTCAGAAAATCGCGGAAAACCAATCGAAAAATTTCAAAATCGGGTTTTCGAATTTTGTATCTATATTGTGATTCTTGAGTATTTTGGGGTCATTTGAACTCGTAGAGCTTCAGGAAGATGAGAAAATCGCGAGAAACCAATCGGAAAATTTCAAAATCGGATTTTCGACTTTAGTATCTATATGGTGATTCTTGAGTATTTCGAAGCGCTGATATCGAAAATGGGGTTTTTTGAACTCGTAGAGCTTCAGGAAGCTGGAAAAATCGCAAAAAACCAATCGGAAAATTTCAAAATCGGTTTTTCGACTTCAGTATCTATAAAGTGATTCTTGAGTATTTCGACGCGCTGATTTCGAAAATGGGGTCATTAGAACTCGTAGAGCTTCAGGAAGAAAAAAAAATCGCGGAAAACCAATCAGAAAATTTCAAAATCGGTTTTTTGACTTCAGTATATAGTGATTCTCACGTATTCTGACGCGCTGATTTCTAGAATGGGGTCATTTGAACTCGTATAGCTTCAGGAAGCTGAGAAAATCGCGAAAAACCAATCAGAAAATTTCAAAATCGGAATTTTGACTGTAGTATATAGTGATTCTCGCGTATTTTGACGGGCTGATCCCGAAAATGGGGTCATTCGATCTCGTAGAGCTTCAGGAAGCTGAGAAAATCGCGTAAAACCGATCGGACAATTTCAAAATCGGTTTTTCGAGTTTATTATTTATATAGTGATTCTTGAGTATTTTGACGCGCTGATTTCGAAAATGGGGTCATTTGAACTCGTAGAGCTTCAGGAAGATGAGAAAATCGCAAAAAACCAATCGGAAAATTTCAAAATCGGTTTTTCGACTTCAGTATCTATATAGTGATTCTTGAGTATTTTGACGCGCTGATTTCGAAAATGGGGTCATTTGAACTCGTAAAGCTTCAGGAAGCTCAGGAAATCGCGAAAAACCAATCGAAAAATTTCAAAATCGGGTTTTCGAATTTTGTATCTATATAGTGATTCTTGAGTATTTTGATGCACTGATTTCGAAAATGGGGTCATTTGAACTCGTAGAGCTTCAGGAAGCTGAGAAAATCGCGAAAAACCAATCAGAAAATTTCAAAATCGGATTTTTGACTGTAGTATATAGTGATACTCACGTTTCATGACGAGCTGATCCCGAAAATGGGGTCATTTGATCTCGTAGAGCTTCAGAAAGCTGAGAAAATCGCGTAAAACCAATCGGAAAATTTCAAAATCGGTTTTTCGACTTAAGTGTCTATATAATGATTCTTAAGTATTTTGACGCGCTGATTTCGAAAATGGGGTTATTTTAACTCGTGGAGCTTCAGGAAGCTGAGAAAATCGCGAGAAACCAATCAGAAAATTTCAAAATCGGATTTTCGACTTCAGTATATGGTGATTCTTACGTATTCTGACGCGCTGATTCCGAAAATGGAGTCATTTGAACTCGTAGAGCTTCAGGAAGCTGAGAAAATCGCGAAAAACCAATCGGATAATTTCAAAATCGGTTTTTCGACTTTAGTATTCATATAGTGATTCTTGAGTATTTTGACGCGCTGATTTCGAAGATGGGGTCATTTGAACTCATAGAGCTTCAGGAAGATGAGAAAATCGCGAGAAACCAATCAGAAAATTTAAAAATCGGATTTTTGACTGTAGTATATAGTGATTCTCACGTTTTATGACGAGCTGATCCCGAAAATGGGGTCATTTGATCTCGTAGAGCTTCAGGAAGCTGAGAAAATCGCGTAAAACCAATCGGAAAATTTCAAAATCGGTTTTTCGACTTCAGTATCTATATAATGATTCTTAAATATTTTGACGCGCTGATTTCGAAAATGGGGTCATTTGAACTCGTAGAGCTTCAGGAAAATGAGAAAATCGCGAGAAACCAATCGGAAAATTTCAAAATCGGATTTTCGACTTTAGTATCTATATAGTGATTCTTGAGTATTTTGAAGCGCTGATTTCGAAAATGGGGTCATTTGAACTCGTAAAGCTTCAGGAAGCTCAGAAAATCGCGAAAAACCAATCGAAAAATTTCAAAATCGGGTTTTCGAATTTTGTATCTATATAGTGATTCTTGAGTATTTTGATGCGCTGATTTCGAAAATGGGGTCATTTGAACTCGTAGAGCTTCAGGAAGCTGAGAAAATCGCGAAAAACCAATCAGAAAATTTCAAAATCGGATTTTTGACTGTAGTATATAGTGATTCTCACGTTTTATGACGAGCTGATCCGGAAAATGGGGTCATTTGATCTCGTAGAGCTTCAGGAAGCTGAGAGAATCGCGTAAAACCAACCGAAAAAAATTCAAAATCGGTTTTTCGACTTAAGTATCTATATAATGATTCTTAAGTATTTTGACGCGCTGATTTCGAAAATGGGGTTATTTTAACTCGTAGAGCTTCAGGAAGCTGAGAAAATCGCGAAAAACCAATCAGAAAATTTCAAAATCGGTTTTTCGACTTTAGTATTTATATAGTGATTCTTGAGTATTTTAACGCGCTGATATCAAAAATGGGGTCTTTTGAACTCGTAGAGCTTCAGGAAGCTGAGAAAATCGCGAAAAACCAATCAGAAAATTTCAAAATCGGTTTTTCGACTTCAGTATATGCTGATTCTTACGTATTCTGACGCGCTGATTCTGAAAATGGAGTCATTTGAACTCGTAGAGCTTCAGGAAGCCGAGAAAATCGCGAAAAACCAATCGGACAATTTCAAAATCGGTTTTTCGACTTTAGTATTTATATAGTGATTCTTGAGTATTTCAACGCGCTGATATCAAAAATGGGGTCTTTTGAACTCGTAGAGCTTCAGGAAGCTGAGAAAATCGCGAAAAACCAATCAGAAAATTTCAAAATCGGTTTTTCGACTTCAGTATATGGTGATTCTTACGTATTCTGACGCGCTGATTTCGAAAATGGGGTCATTTGAACTCGTAGAGCTTCAGGAAGATGAGAAAATCGCGAGAAACCAATCGGAAAATTTCAAAATCGCATATTCGACTTTAGTATCTATATAGTGATTCTTGAGTATTTTGACGCGCTGATTTCGGAAATGGGGTCATTTCAACTCGTAGAGCTTCAGGAAGCTGAGAAAATCACGAAAAACCAATCAGAAAATTTCAAAATCGGATTTTTGACTGTAGTATTTAGTGATTCTCACGTTTTATGACGAGCTGATCCCGAAAATGGGGTCATTTGATCTCGTAGAGCTTCAGGAAGCTGAGAAAATCGCGTAAAACCAATCGGAAAATTTCAAAATCGGTTTTTCGACTTTAGTATCTATATAGTGATTCTTAAGTATTTTGACGCGCTGATTTCGAAAATGGGGTCATTTGAACTCGTAGAGCTTCAGGAAGCTGAGAAAATCGCGTAAAACCAATCGGAAAATTTCAAAATTGGATTTTCGACTTTATTATTTATATAGTGATTCTTGAGTATTTTGACGCGCTGCTATCGAAAATGGGGTCTTTCGAACTCGTAGAGCTTCAGGAAGCTGAGAAAATCGCAAAAAACCAATCGGAAAATTTCAAAATCGGTTTTTCGACTTTAGTATCTATATAGTGATTTTTGAGTATTTTGACGCGCTGTTTTCGAAAATGGGGTCATTTGAACTCGTAGAGCTTCAGGAAGCTGAGAAAATCGCAAAAAACCAATCGGAAAATTTCAAAATCGGTTTTTCGACTTCAGTATCTATATAGTGATTCTTGAGTATTTTGACGCGCTGATTTCGAAAATGGGGTCATTTGAACTCGTAGAGCTTCAGGAAGCTGAGTAAATCGCGTAAAACCGATCGGACAATTTCAAAATCGGTTTTTCGAGTTTAGTATTTATATAGTGATTCTTGAGTATTTTGACGCGCTGATTTCGAAAATGGGGTCATTTGAACTCGTAGAGCTTCAGGAAGATGAGAAAATCGCAAAAAACCAATCGGAAAATTTCAAAATCGGTTTTTCGACTTCAGTATCTATATAGTGATTCTTGAGTATTTTGACGCGCTGATTTCGAAAATGGGGTCATTTGAACTCGTAAAGCTTCAGGAAGCTCAGGAAATCGCGAAAAACCAATCGGGTTTTCGAATTTTGTATCTATATAGTGATTCTTGAGTATTTTGATGCACTGATTTCGAAAATGGGGTCATTTGAACTCGTAGAGCTTCAGGAAGCTGAGAAAATCGCGAAAAACCAATCAGAAAATTTCAAAATCGGATTTTTGACTGTAGTATATAGTGATTCTCACGTTTTATGACGAGCTGATCCCAAAAATGGGGTCATTTGATCTCGTAGAGCTTCAGGAAGCTGAGAAAATCGCGTAAAACCAATCGGAAAATTTCAAAATCGGTTTTTCGACTTAAGTATCTATATAATGATTCTTAAGTATTTTGACGCGCTGATTTCGAAAATGGGGTTATTTTAACTCGTGGAGCTTCAGGAAGCTGAGAAAATCGCGAGAAACCAATCAGAAAATTTCAAAATCGGATTTTCGACTTCAGTATATGGTGATTCTTACGTATTCTGACGCGCTGATTCCGAAAATGGAGTCATTTGAACTCGTAGAGCTTCAGGAAGCTGAGAAAATCGCGAAAAAACAATCGGAAAATTTCAAAATCGGTTTTTCGACTTCAGTATCTATATAATGATTCTTAAATATTTTGACGCGCTGATTTCGAAAATGGGGTCATTTGAACTCGTAGAGCTTCAGGAAGCTGAGAAAATCGCAAAAAACCAATCGGAAAATTTCAAAAACGGATTTTCGACGTTAGTATCTATATAGTGATTCTTGAGTATTTCGACGCGCTGATTTCGAAAATGGGGTCATTCGAACTCGTAGAGCTTCAGGAAGATGAGAAAATCGCGAAAAACCAATCGGACAATTTCAAAATCGATTTTTCGACTTCAGTATCTATATAGTGATTCTTGAGTATTTTGACGCGCTGATTTCGAAAATGGGGTCATTTGAACTCGTAAAGCTTCAGGAAGCTCAGAAAATCGCGAAAAACCAATCGAAAAATTTCAAAATCGGGATTTCGAATTTTGTATCTTTATAGTGATTCTTGAGTATTTTGATGCGCTGATTTCGAAAATGGGGTCATTTGAACTCGTAGAGCTTCAGGAAGCTGAGAAAATCGCGAAAAACCAATCAGAAAATTTCAAAATCGGACTTTTGACTGTAGTATATAGTGATTCTCACGTTTTATGACGAGCTGATCCCGAAAATGGGGTCATTTGATCTCGTAGAGCTTCAGGAAGCTGAGAAAATCGCGTAAAACCAAACGGAAAATTTCAAAATCGGTTTTTCGACTTCAGTATCTATATAGTGATTCTTGAGTATTTTGACGCGCTGATTTCGAAAATGGGGTCATTTGAACTCGTAAAGCTTCAGGAAGCTCAGAAAATCGCGAAAAACCAATCGAAAAATTTCAAAATCGGGTTTTCGAATTTTGTATCTATATAGTAATTCTTGAGTATTTTGATGCGCTGATTTCGAAAATGGGGTCATTTGAACTCGTAGAGCTTCAGGAAGCTGAGAAAATCGCGAAAAACCAATCAGAAAATTTCAAAATCGGATTTTTGACTGTAGTATATAGTGATTCTCACGTTTTATGACGAGCTGATCCCGAAAATGGGGTCATTTGATCTCGTATAGCTTCAGGGAGCTGAGAAAATCGCGTAAAACCAATCGGACAATTTCAAAATCGGTTTTTCGACTTTAGTATTTATATAGTGATTCTTGAGTATTTTGACGCGCTGATTTCGAAAATGGGGTCATTTGAACTCGTAGAGCTTCAGGAAGATGAGAAAATCGCGAGAAACCAATCGGAAAATTTCAAAATCGCATATTCGACTTTAGTATCTATATAGTGATTCTTGAGTATTTCGACGCGCTGATATCGAAAATGGGGTCTTTTGAACTCGTAGAGCTTCAGGAAGCTGAGAAAATCGCAAAAAACCAATCGGAAAATTTCAAAATCGGTTTTTCGACTTAATTATCTATATAGTGATTCTTGAGTATTTTGACGCGCTGATTTCGGAAATGGGGTCATTTTAACTCGTAGAGCTTCAGGAAGCTGAGAAAATCGCGAAAAAACAATCAGAAAATTTCAAAATCGGATTTTTGACTGTAGTATATAGTGATTCTCACGTTTTATGACGAGCTGATCCCGAAAATGGGGTCATTTGATCTCGTAGAGCTTCAGGAAGCTGAGAAAATCGCGTAAAACCAATCGGAAAATTTCAAAATCGGTTTCTCGATTTCAGTATCTATATAATGATTCTTGAATATTTTGAGGCGCTGATTTCGAAAATGGGATCATTTGAACTCGTAGAGCTTCAGAAAAATGAGAAAATCGCGAAAAACCAATCGGAAAATTTCAAAATCGGATTTTCGACTTTAGTATTCATATAGTGATTCTTGAGTATTTTGACGCGCTGATTTCGAAAATGGGGTCATTTGAACTCGTAGAGCTTCAGGAAGCTGAGAAAATCGCAAAAAACCAATCGGAAAATTTCAAAAACGGATTTTCGACGTTAGTATCTATATAGTGATTCTTGAGTATTTCGACGCGCTGATTTCGAAAATGGGGTCATTCGAACTCGTAGAGCTTCAGGAAGATGAGAAAATCGCGAAAAACCAATCGGACAATTTCAAAATCGATTTTTCGACTTCAGTATCTATATAGTGATTCTTGAGTATTTTGACGCGCTGATTTCGAAAATGGGGTCATTTGAACTCGTAAAGCTTCAGGAAGCTCAGAAAATCGCGAAAAACCAATCGAAAAATTTCAAAATCGGGATTTCGAATTTTGTATCTTTATAGTGATTCTTGAGTATTTTGATGCGCTGATTTCGAAAATGGGGTCATTTGAACTCGTAGAGCTTCAGGAAGCTGAGAAAATCGCGAAAAACCAATCAGAAAATTTCAAAATCGGACTTTTGACTGTAGTATATAGTGATTCTCACGTTTTATGACGAGCTGATCCCGAAAATGGGGTCATTTGATCTCGTAGAGCTTCAGGAAGCTGAGAAAATCGCGTAAAACCAAACGGAAAATTTCAAAATCGGTTTTTCGACTTCAGTATCTATATAGTGATTCTTGAGTATTTTGACGCGCTGATTTCGAAAATGGGGTCATTTGAACTCGTAAAGCTTCAGGAAGCTCAGAAAATCGCGAAAAACCAATCGAAAAATTTCAAAATCGGGTTTTCGAATTTTGTATCTATATAGTAATTCTTGAGTATTTTGATGCGCTGATTTCGAAAATGGGGTCATTTGAACTCGTAGAGCTTCAGGAAGCTGAGAAAATCGCGAAAAACCAATCAGAAAATTTCAAAATCGGATTTTTGACTGTAGTATATAGTGATTCTCACGTTTTATGACGAGCTGATCCCGAAAATGGGGTCATTTGATCTCGTATAGCTTCAGGGAGCTGAGAAAATCGCGTAAAACCAATCGGACAATTTCAAAATCGGTTTTTCGACTTTAGTATTTATATAGTGATTCTTGAGTATTTTGACGCGCTGATTTCGAAAATGGGGTCATTCGAACTCGTAGAGCTTCAGGAAGATGAGAAAATCGCGAGAAACCAATCGGAAAATTTCAAAATCGCATATTCGACTTTAGTATCTATATAGTGATTCTTGAGTATTTCGACGCGCTGATATCGAAAATGGGGTCTTTTGAACTCGTAGAGCTTCAGGAAGCTGAGAAAATCGCAAAAAACCAATCGGAAAATTTCAAAATCGGTTTTTCGACTTAATTATCTATATAGTGATTCTTGAGTATTTTGACGCGCTGATTTCGGAAATGGGGTCATTTTAACTCGTAGAGCTTCAGGAAGCTGAGAAAATCGCGAAAAACCAATCAGAAAATTTCAAAATCGGATTTTTGACTGTAGTATATAGTGATTCTCACGTTTTATGACGAGCTGATCCCGAAAATGGGGTCATTTGATCTCGTAGAGCTTCAGGAAGCTGAGAAAATCGCGTAAAACCAATCGGAAAATTTCAAAATCGGTTTCTCGACTTCAGTATCTATATAATGATTCTTGAATATTTTGAGGCGCTGATTTCGAAAATGGGATCATTTGAACTCGTAGAGCTTCAGAAAAATGAGAAAATCGCGAAAAACCAATCGGAAAATTTCAAAATCGGATTTTCGACTTTAGTATTCATATAGTGATTCTTGAGTATTTTGACGCGCTGATATCGAAAATGGGGTCTTTTGAACTCGTAGAGCTTCAGGAAGCTGAGAAAATCGCAAAAAACCAATCGGAAAATTTCAAAATCGGTTTTTCGACTTCAGTATCTATATAGTGATTCTTGAGTATTTTGACGCGCTGTTTTCGAAAATGGGGTCATTTGAACTCGTAGAGCTTCAGGAAGCTGAGAAAATCGCGTAAAACCAATCGGAAAATTTCAAAATCGGAATTTTGACTGTAGTATATAGTGATTCTCGCGTATTTTGACGGGCTGATCCCGAAAATGGGGTCATTCGATCTCGTAGAGCTTCAGGAAGCTGAGAAAATCGCGTAAAACCGATCGGACGATTTCAAAATCGGTTTTTCGACTTTAGTATTTATATAGTGATTCTTGAGTATTTTGACGCGCTGATATCGAAAATGGGGTCTTTTGAACTCGTAGAGCTTCAGGAAGCTGAGAAAATCGCGAAAAACCAATCAGAAAATTTCAAAATCGGATTTTTGACTGTAGTATATAGTGATTCTCACGTTTTATGACGAGCTGATCCCGAAAATGTTGTCATTTGATCTCGTATAGCTTCAGGGAGCTGAAAAAATCGCGTAAAACCAATCGGAAAATTTCAAAATCGGTTTTTCGACTTAAGTATCTATATAATGATTCTTAAGTATTTTGACGCGCTGATTTCGAAAATGGAGTTATTTTAACTCGTAGAGCTTCAGGAAGCTGAGAAAATCGCGAAAAACCAATCAGAAAATTTCAAAATCGGTTTTTTGACTTCAGTATATGGTGATTCTCACGTATTCTGACGCGCTGATTCCGAAAATGGAGTCATTCGAACTCGTAGAGCTTCAGGAAGCTGAGAAAATCGCGAAAAACCAATCGGAAAATTTCAAAATCGGTTTTTCGACTTTAGTATTTATATAGTGATTCTTGAGTATTTTGACGCGCTGATTTCGAAAATGGGGTCATTTGAACTCGTAGAGCTTCAGGAAGATGAGAAAATCGCGAGAAACCAATCGGAAAATTTCAAAATCGCATATTCGACTTTAGTATCTATATAGTGATTCTTGAGTATTTCGACGCGCTGATATCGAAAATGGGGTCTTTTGAACTCGTAGAGCTTCAGGAAGCTGAGAAAATCGCAAAAAACCAATCGGAAAATTTCAAAATCGGATTTTTGACTGTAGTATATAGTTATTCTCACGTTTTATGACGAGCTGATCCCGAAAATGGGGTCATTTGATCTCGTATAGCTTCAGGGAGCTGAAAAAATCGCGTAAAACCAATCGGAAAATTTCAAAATCGGTTTTTCGACTTAAGTATCTATATAATGATTCTTAAGTATTTTGACGCGCTGATTTCGAAAATGGAGTTATTTTAACTCGTAGAGCTTCAGGAAGCTGAGAAAATCGCGAAAAACCAATCAGAAAATTTCAAAATCGGTTTTTTGACTTCAGTATATGGTGATTCTTACGTATTCTGACGCGCTGATTCCGAAAATGGAGTCATTCGAACTCGTAGAGCTTCAGGAAGCTGAGAAAATCGCGAAAAACCAATCGGAAAATTTCAAAATCGGTTTTTCGACTTTAGTATTTATATAGTGATTCTTGAGTATTTTGACGCGCTGATTTCGAAAATGGGGTCATTTGAACTCGTAGAGCTTCAGGAAGATGAGAAAATCGCGAGAAACCAATCGGAAAATTTCAAAATCGCATATTCGACTTTAGTATCTATATAGTGATTCTTGAGTATTTCGACGCGCTGATATCGAAAATGGGGTCTTTTGAACTCGTAGAGCTTCAGGAAGCTGAGAAAATCGCAAAAAACCAATCGGAAAATTTCAAAATCGGATTTTTGACTGTAGTATATAGTGATTCTCACGTTTTATGACGAGCTGATCCCGAAAATGGGGTCATTTGATCTCGTAGAGCTTCAGGAAGCTGAGAAAATCGCGTAAAACCAATCGGAAAATTTCAAAATCGGTTTCTCGACTTTAGTATCTATATAATGATTCTTGAATATTTTGACGCGCTGATTTCGAAAATGGGATCATTTGAACTCGTAGAGCTTCAGAATAATGAGAAAATCGCGAAAAACCAATCGGAAAATTTCAAAATCGGATTTTCGACATTAGTATTCATTTAGTGATTCTTGAGTATTTTGACGCGCTGATATCGAAAATGGGGTCTTTTGAACTCGTAGAGCTTCAGGAAGCTGAGAAAATCGCAAAAAACCAATCGGAAAATTTCAAAATCGGTTTTTCGACTTTAGTATCTATATAGTGATTCTTGAGTATTTTGACGCGCTGTTTTCGAAAATGGGGTCATTTGAACTCGTAGAGCTTCAGGAAGCTGAGAAAATCGCGTAAAACCAATCGGAAAATTTCAGAATCGCTTTCTCGACTATAGTATCTATATAATGATTCTTGAATATTTTGACGCGCTGATTTCGAAAATGGGATCATTTGAACTCGTAGAGCTTCAGGTAAATGAGAAAATCGCGAAAAACCAATCGGAAAATTTCAAAATCGGATTTTCGACTTTAGTATTTATATAGTGATTCTTGAGTATTTTGACGCGCTGATATCGAAAATGGGGTCTTTTGAACTCGTAGAGCTTCAGGAAGCTGAGAAAATCGCAAAAAACCAATCGGAAAATTTCAAAATCGGTTTTTCGACTTTAGTATCTATATAGTGATTCTTGAGTATTTTGACGCGCTGTTTTCGAAAATGGGGTCATTTGAACTCGTAGAGCTTCAGGAAGATGAGAAAATCGCGAGAAACCAATCGGAAAATTTCAAAATCGAATTTTCGACATTAGTATTTATATAGTGATTCTTGAGTATTTCGACGCGCTGATATCGAAAATGGGGTCTTTTGAACTCGTAGAGCTTCAGGAAAATGAAAAAATCGCGAAAAACCAATCGGAAAATTTCAAAATCGGATTTTCGACTTTAGTATTTATATAGTGATTCTTGAGTATTTTGACGCGCTGATATCAAAAATGGGGTCTTTTGAACTCGTAGAGCTTCAGGAAGCTGAGAAAATCGCAAAAAACCAATCGGAAAATTTCGAAATCGGTTTTTCGACTTTAGTATCTATATAGTGATTCTTGAGTATTTTGACGCGCTGTTTTCGAAAATGGGGTCATTTGAACTCGTAGAGCTTCAGGAAGATGAGAAAATCGCGAGAAACCAATCGGAAAATTTCAAAATCGGATTTTCGACTTTAGTATTTATATAGTGATTCTTGAGTATTTTGACGCGCTGATATCAAAAATGGGGTCTTTTGAACTCGTAGAGCTCCAGGAAAATGAGAAAATCGCGAAAAACCAATCGGAAAATTTCAAAATCGGATTTTCGACTTTAGTATTTATATAGTGATTCTTGAGTATTTTGACGCGCTGATATCAAAAATGGGGTCTTTTGAACTCGTAGAGCTTCAGGAAGCTGAGAAAATCGCAAAAAACCAAACGGAAAATTTCAAAATCGGTTTTTCGACTTCAGTATCTATATAGTGATTCTTGAGTATTTTGTCGCGCTGATTTCGAAAATGGGGTCATTTGAACTCGTAGAGCTTCAGGAAGATGAGAAAATCGCGAGAAACCAATCGGAAAATTTCAAAATCGCATATTCGACTTTAGTATCTATATAGTGATTCTTGAGTATTTCGACGCGCTGATATCGAAAATGGGGTCTTTTGAACTCGTAGAGCTTCAGGAAGCTGAGAAAATCGCGTAAAACCAATCGGAAAATTTCAAAATCGGTTTCTCGACTTTAGTATCTTTATAATGATTCTTGAATATTTTGACGCGCTGATTTCGAAAATGGGATCATTTGAACTCGTAGAGCTTCAGAAAAATGAGAAAATCGCGAAAAACCAATCGGAAAATTTCAAAATCTGATTTTCGACTTTAGTATTCATATAGTGATTCTTGAGTATTTTGACGCGCTGATATCGAAAATGGGGTCTTTCGAACTCGTAGAGCTTCAGGAAGCTGAGAAAATCGCAAAAAACCAATCGGAAAATTTCAAAATCGGTTTTTCGACTTTAGTATCTATATAGTACGTGAGCATACACTACTATATATCAGATGATGGCCGAACTTTCAAATGCAGATCTACTGAAGAAATTAGAGGACACCTTACACAACAATACAGTGGAAATTAAAAACGAGATAAGGGCCATTAATAACAAATTGGATGAAAAATTGCCGAAATTAGAAAAAAAGTATAACACTTTGGAAAAGAGAATTGTTGATATCGAAAGAAAAAGCCGTGAAAACAATATAGTTGTTTTTGGGATACATGCCAATAGAGACAACTTACTGAACATCACCTTGGAAAAACTGAACAACCTTCTTGGAATGAGCTTAAAGGAGAGCGATATTAACAAAATCTACCTCATTGGAAATAAAAATACAATTCTGTTGGAATTCACTACCTTTATAACAAAACAAAACTTATTTAAAAATATTCGAAAGTTGAAAGGAACTGGAGTATATATCAACAACGATCTCAGACCTGAAGACCAGAAAACACATAAAATACTGTACCAAAATCTCAAACAGGCAAGAAGTAACAACTTAAGAGCTTACATAAGAAATCATATTCTCTACATAAACGATATTCCGCAAAGAATAGACCAGTTGGGTGACTACACGAGAACCCAAAATAACCACGATCTGAGCTACGAACTCGGACCGAAAGCAAACAGTGCCCCAGCAACTCCACAAATTCCCAAAACGAGTGATTCCGACGAAGACTCGATTATAACAGACACAGAGGAAGTATTCAACACAAATCTGACAACCGAAAAAAAATCACTGCTACCAAGTAAGAATCAAGGCAACGTCAACTACCAAGAAAATAGTACAACTAAAACCACTGGAGCTATTAAGACAACATCAACTTCTTCAAGGAACACAGCCAGTCAGCCTACTCCCAAGTTAAATCAACGGGATAAAGAAAAAAAAGAAAGAGAAGGACGTGCACTCAGACACCAAACAAGAAAACTAAACTAATTTAGAGGTGGGTTCCCCATTCTTTATGAATAAAAACATTATTTTCATGAACTCTTATTAACCTTGTCATAAACCAAAAATGGATAATTATATCAAAGAATACGAAATTGATGAAATAAACACTGAAACTCTATCGAACTGCATTGAATATAATGATGTAATGAAAATTAATGAGAATTCTCTGAATTTCAAATTGATCAATAATAACATCCGTAGTATCAATAAAAATATAGATGGTTTCAAATGTTACTTAAAACAAATGTATTGTAAACCAGAATGTATTGTACTGACAGAAACAAGACAAATCCATGACCTTGAATTGTATAAACTAGAAAACTACGAAATTATATACAATGAAGGTAAATATAATCAATGTGATGGAGTAATACTCTACATTAGGTCCGATCTGGAATTTTTTCATGAAACAGTGGAACTTCAAAATAAGAATAGGATTCTTAATGCTAGAATATCTTATCATGGTAAAAAAGTTAATGTAATAGCTATATATAGATCACCATCATCAAACGCGGTGGAATTCATTGAAAGTATAAAGAATTATCTCACTACAATCCATTTCAATACAGATTATTTTTTACTCGTTGGAGATATAAACATTGATATTAAAGATGAAAATGAAGTCACTGTTGAATATCTCAATATCATGCACGAACACGGTTTCATATCAGCAATCAACAAATACACTAGGGTTACACACACAACTGAGACATGTATTGACCACATTTTCATAAAAACTAATACCAATCTCAATTTTCTTTTACCATGTATAATCGAAACACATTTAACAGACCACTATATTACAGCTCTTCAAATAATAATTCCCAATTCACAACAAACAAAACTCCACCAAAACAATGACAATAACTTCATTCACAAATTAGACTACCGTGATTTGAAAAACAGATTAAAAGATGTTAGTTGGGACTCTGTTTTCCAGTCAACAGATGTCGAATCTGCAACGAATAAATTTGTGAACATAATGAATCATAACATTCAGGAATCCACTAGAAAAATCAAAGTGAAATACAGAAAAAGAAAATGTTGGATAACAGCTGGTATCATCAAATCGATCAACAAACGGGATAAAATGTACCAGAAATTACTGAAGGATCCATTGAATATTGATCTGAAAGTAGAGTATCTAAATTACAGAAACCGATTGACAGCAATCATGAAACAAACTAAACGTGATTATTATAGAACAAAAATTGAGAATGATGCAACAAGTACAAAATGTCTCTGGAGTACAGTCAAGGAAATATGTTCACAATACAAAAAAAAATCTACGATAGAAACCATAATTAATAATGGACAAGAAATTAATGAAATCAAGCGTATCGCTGACATTTTCAACGAACACTATATATCCGTGGGCAAAACATTGGCACGCCAAATAGCTAGAAATCAGCATGACGAAAATTCTAATAGAATCGATAGAGTAAATTCCATGTTTATCAGGGCTACAGATCGTTTAGAAATAACCAGAGTCATAACATCTCTCAAAAATAATAAAGCGCCCGGAATGGATGGAATAAAATCAGAAACACTGAAACAGCTCTGTGAATTGATATCAGAACCACTAGCTTTCATCATCAATCAAAGCATTACAGCAGGGGTATTTCCTAAAAAATTCAAGAACAGCATGGTATTTCCAATATATAAAACCGGTGACCACAAAGACGTCATAAACTATAGACCCATCTCGGTGATAACCAATTTTGCTAAAATATTTGAGAAAATTTTACAACTGCGACTCTCTGAATATTTTGCAAAGTATAACTTACTCTCAGCAAAACAATTTGGATTTCGTGAAGGCATCTCCGCTCAAGATGCAATCCTAAACCTCACTTCCGAGATCTATTCCAGTCTGGATAGTGGTAGACCATCTCTATGTATTTTTATTGACTTATCGAAGGCTTTCGATACAGTGAGCCACACTCTACTACTAGAGTCAATGGAAAACATGGGAATTAGAGGTAATCAGCTCAAGTTATTCGAATCATACCTGTCAAATCGATTTCAATGCGTGAAAATAAACGATACAATTAGTGAATTTCAAGAGATTGAATATGGCGTACCCCAAGGCACTATTCTCGGACCAATCCTCTTTAACATTTACCTGAATGGTCTATTTTCTGTCCGTAGTCAAGGGTCAATTACAACATATGCTGACGACACAGCCATTTTTTATAGTTCAGAAGATTGGACATCTTTGAAAGAAATCGTCGAAGCCGATTTCAAAATTATTAAGGAATGGCTCGCAAACAAACTCCTTACAATTAACTTTGACAAAACTTTTTATTTACCATTTTATATGCACAAAGCCTCTTCCCCGGATTTCAATACTCTACACATAGATGGAAATCTGAGTATAAAATCATGCACGGAGATTAAATACCTTGGAATAATCATTGACTACAATCTAAAATGGGAAAAACAGATTTATTTCATTATAAAAAAGATTCAACATCTTATGTTTAAGTTCAAGATTCTCCGAGATATACTGGATGTGAACCAATTGAAAACTATATATCGCTCACTAGTAGAATCCCATATCACCTATGGAATATTATCCTGGGGAGGAGTTGGAAAAACCATACTCAACAAATTGGTGATAACTCAAAAGAAAATTTTAAAAATAATCTTCAGGAAGAATCGTGATTATCCGACGGATGAACTTTTCATTGAAACAGGGATGATGGATCCAAGACAACTGTTCTTTTTAAACTGTAATATTAAACAACATAAATCAAATCTTAAAAGAACTGAACATAACTATGATACGAGACACCGACATCAAACATACTTACCTCCCTTCATGACTAAAACTATAGGTCAAAAAAGCTACACATATCTTGGCCCGAAACTTTACAATTTCTTACCTGAAATCATAAAGAATATCATGTCCCCATCTATTTTTAAAAGAGAACTAAATAAGTTCATAAAGTCACAATCACGAGAAACTATACACAGTACGGTGGAACTAAGATGAAAATCAAAACCTTTGTATGTTCAATTTATTCCATTGCCAATCATTCATCTATGTATGTGTCTGTATGTGTATGTATACATGTATTCATCTGTATATTCTGTCAATTCATTTTTATGGTGTATATTTGTGTGGGGATGAACAACCCCACCCCATAACAGCTTATACAATTATTTTTATATTTGACTGAAATGATATTAAATGTTTTCTGTATTGTTGATCTTATATTGTTGATCTTATAGGTACATTTATTATTCGTGTTCATTATTTGTGTATACACGCTCCATACAAGTTTCGACTTTCGGAGTGAACACATGTTTATTGAAAATTTATTATTTTACTATCTTTGTTATTTACCATTTTATTGAAATAAACATTATTATTATTATTATTATTATAGTGATTCTTGAGTATTTTGACGCGCTGTTTTCGAAAATGGGGTCATTTGAACTCGTAGAGCTTCAGGGAAATGAGAAAATCGCGAAAAACCAATCGGAAAATTTCAAAATCGGATTTTCGACTTTAGTATTTATATAGTGATTCTTGAGTATTTTGACGCGCTGATATCGAAAATGGGGTCTTTTGAACTCGTAGAGCTTCAGGAAGCTGAGAAAATCGCAAAAAACCAATCGGAATATTTCAAAATCGGTTTTTCGACTTTAGTATCTATATAGTGATTCTTGAGTATTTTGACGCGCTGTTTTCGAAAATGGGGTCATTTGAACTCGTAGAGCTTCAGGAAGATGAGAAAATCGCGAAAAAACAATCGGAAAATTTCAAAATCGGATTTTCGACATTAGTATTTATATAGTGATTCTTGAGTATTTCGACGCGCTGATATCGAAAATGGGGTCTTTTGAACTCGTAGAGCTTCAGGAAAATGAGAAAATCGCGAAAAACCAATCGGAAAATTTCAAAATCGGATTTTCGACTTTAGTATTTATATAGTGATTCTTGAGTATTTTGACGCGCTGATATCAAAAATGGGGTCTTTTGAACTCGTAGAGCTTCAGGAAGCTGAGAAAATCGCAAAAAACCAATCGGAAAATTTCGAAATCGGTTTTTCGACTTTAGTATCTATATAGTGATTCTTGAGTATTTTGACGCGCTGTTTTCGAAAATGGGGTCATTTGAACTCGTAGAGCTTCAGGAAGATGAGAAAATCGCGAGAAACCAATCGGAAAATTTCAAAATCGGATTTTCGACTTTAGTATTTATATAGTGATTCTTGAGTATTTTGACGCGCTGATATCAAAAATGGGGTCTTTTAAACTCGTAGAGCTTCAGGAAAATGAGAAAATCGCGAAAAACCAATCGGAAAATTTCAAAATCGGATTTTCGACTTTAGTATTTATATAGTGATTCTTGAGTATTTTGACGCGCTGATATCAAAAATGGGGTCTTTTGAACTCGTAGAGCTTTAGGAAGCTGAGAAAATCGCAAAAAACCAAACGGAAAATTTCAAAATCGGTTTTTCGACTTCAGTATCTATATAGTGATTCTTGAGTATTTTGTCGCGCTGATTTCGAAAATGGGGTCATTTGAACTCGTAGAGCTTCAGGAAGCTGATAAAATCGCGAAAAACCAATCGGAAAATTTCAAAATCGGTTTTTCGACTTTAGTATCTATAAAGTGATTCTTGAATATTTCGACGCGCTGATTT
The DNA here is from genome assembly GCA_037013635.1 of Plagiodera versicolora. Lineage (NCBI taxonomy): Eukaryota > Metazoa > Arthropoda > Insecta > Coleoptera > Chrysomelidae > Plagiodera > Plagiodera versicolora. Next base: position 596,916 of record JAYMYH010000018.1, read on the forward strand.
CGAAAATGGGGTCATTAGAACTCGTATATCTTCAGGAAGCTGAGAAAATCGCGAAAAACCAATCAGAAAATTTCAAAATCGGTTTCTCGACTTTAGTATCTATATAGTGATTCTTGAGTATTTTGACGCGCTGATTTCGAAAATGGGGTCATTTTAACTCGTAGAGCTTCAGGAAGCTGAGAAAATCGCGAAAAACCAATCAGAAAATTTCAAAATCGGTTTTTTGACTTTAGTATATAGTGATTCTTACGTATTCCGACGCGCTGATTCCGAAAATGGGGTCGTTTGAACTCGTAGAGCTTCAGGAAGCTGAGAAAATCGCGAAAAACCAATCGGAAAATTTCAAAATCGGTTTTTCGACTTTAGTATCTATATAGTGATTCTTAAGTATTTTGACGCGCTGTTTTCGAAAATGGGGTCATTTGATCTCGTAGAGCTTCAGGAAGCTGAGAAAATCGCGTAAAACCAATCGGAAAATTTTAAAATCGGGTTTTCGACTTTAGTATCTATATAGTGATTCTTACGTATTCCGACGCGCTGATTTCGAAAATGGGGTCATTTTAACTCGTAGAGCTTCAGGAAACTGAGAAAATCGCTAAAAACCAATCAGAAAATTCCTAAATCGGTTTTTCGACTTCAGTATCTATATAATGATTCTTAAGTATTTTGACGCGCTGAATTCGAAAATGGGGTTATTTCAACTCGTAGAGCTTCAGGAAGCTGAGAAAATCGCGTAAAACCAATCGGAAAATTTCAAAATCGGTTTTTCGACTAAAGTATCTATATAATGATTCTTAAGTATTCTGACGCGCTGATTCCGAAAATGGAGTTATTTGAACTCGTAGTGCTTCAGGATGCTAAGAAAATCGCGGAAAACCAATCGGAAATTTTCAAAATCGGTTTTTCGACTTCAGTATCTATATAGTGATTCTTGAGTATTTTGACGCGCTGATTTCGAAAATGGGATCATTTGAACTCGTAAAGCTTCAGGAAGCTCAGAAAATCGCGAAAAACCAATCGAAAAATTTCAAAATCGGGTTTTCGAATTCTGTATCTTGATAGTGATTCTTGAGTATTTTGATGCGCTGATTTCGAAAATGGGGTCATTTGAACTCGTAGAGCTTCAGGAAGCTGAGAAAATCGCGAAAAACCAATCAGAAAATTTCAAAATCGGATTTTTGACTGTAGTATATAGTGATTCTCACGTTCTATGACGAGCTGATCCCGAAAATGTGGTCATTTGATCTCGTAGAGCTTCAGGAAGCTGAGAAAATCGCGTAAAACCAATCGGAAAATTTCAAAATCGGTTTTTCGACTTAAGTATCTATATAATGATTCTTGAGTATTCTGACGCGCTGATTCCGGAAATGGAGTCATTTGAACTCGTAGAGCTTCAGGAAGCTGAGAAAATCGCGAAAAACCAATCGGAAAATTTCAAAATCGGTTTTTCGACTTCAGTATTTATATAGTGATTCTTGAGTATTTTGACGCGCTGATTTCGAAAATGGGGTCATTTGAACTCGTAAAGCTTCAGGAAGCTCAGAAAATCGCGAAAAACCAATCGAAAAATTTCAAAATCGGGTTTTAGAATTTTGTATCTCAATAGTGATTCTTGAGTATTTTGATGCGCTGATTTCGAAAATGGGGTCATTTGAACTCGTAGAGCTTCAGGAAGCTGAGAAAATCGCGAAAAACCAATCAGAAAATTTCAAAATCGGATTTTTGACTGTAGTATATAGTGATTCTCACGTTTTATGACGAGCTGGTCCCGGAAATGGGGTCATTTGATCTCGTAGAGCTTCAGGAAGCTGAGAAAATCGCGTAAAACCAATCGGAAAATTTCAAAATCGGTTTTTCGACTTGAGTATCTATATAATGATTCTCAAGTATTTTGACGCGCTGATTTCGAAAATGGGGTTATTTTAACTCGTAGAGCTTCAGGAAACTGAGAAAATCGCGAAAAACCAATCAGAAAATTCCAAAATCGGTTTTTTGACTTTAGTATATAGTGATTCTCACGTATTCTGACGCGCTGATTTCGAGAATGGGGTCATTTGAACTCGTATAGCTTCAGGAAGCTGAGAAAATCGCGAAAAACCAATCAGAAAATTTCAAAATCGGATTTTTGATTGTAGTATATAGTGATTCTCACGTATTTTGACGGGCTGATCCCGAAAATGGGGTCATTTGATCTAGTAGAGCTTCAGGAAGCTGAGAAAATCGCGTAAAACCAATCGGAAAATTTCAAAATCGGTTTTTCGACTTTAGTATCTATATAGTGATTCTTAAGTATTTTGACGCGCTGATTTCGAAAATGGGGTCATTTTAACTCGTAGAGCTTCAGGAAACTGAGAAAATCGCTAAAAACCAATCAGAAAATTCCTAAATCGGTTTTTCGACTTCAGTATCTATATAATGATTCTTAAGTATTTTGACGCGCTGATTTCGAAAATGGGATTATTTCAACTCGTAGAGCTTCAGGAAGCTGAGAAAATCGCGTAAAACCAATCGGAAAATTTCAAAATCGGTTTTTCGACTAAAGTATCTATATAATGATTCTTAAGTATTCTGACGCGCTGATTCCGAAAATGGAGTTATTTGAACTCGTAGTGCTTCAGGATGCTAAGAAAATCGCGGAAAACCAATCGGAAATTTTCAAAATCGGTTTTTCGACTTCAGTATCTATATAGTGATTCTTGAGTATTTTGACGCGCTGATTTCGAAAATGGGATCATTTGAACTCGTAAAGCTTCAGGAAGCTCAGAAAATCGCGAAAAACCAATCGAAAAATTTCAAAATCGGGTTTTCGAATTTTGTATCTTGATAGTGATTCTTGAGTATTTTGATGCGCTGATTTCGAAAATGGGGTCATTTGAACTCGTAGAGCTTCAGGAAGCTGAGAAAATCGCGAAAAACCAATCAGAAAATTTCAAAATCGGATTTTTGACTGTAGTATATAGTGATTCTCACGTTCTATGACGAGCTGATCCCGAAAATGTGGTCATTTGATCTCGTAGAGCTTCAGGAAGCTGAGAAAATCGCGTAAAACCAATCGGAAAATTTCAAAATCGGTTTTTCGACTTCAGTATTTATATAGTGATTCTTGAGTATTTTGACGCGCTGATTTCGAAAATGGGGTCATTTGAACTCGTAAAGCTTCAGGAAGCTCAGAAAATCGCGAAAAACCAATCGAAAAATTTCAAAATCGGGTTTTAGAATTTTGTATCTCAATAGTGATTCTTGAGTATTTTGATGCGCTGATTTCGAAAATGGGGTCATTTGAACTCGTAGAGCTTCAGGAAGCTGAGAAAATCGCGAAAAACCAATCAGAAAATTTCAAAATCGGATTTTTGACTGTAGTATATAGTGATTCTCACGTTTTATGACGAGCTGGTCCCGGAAATGGGGTCATTTGATCTCGTAGAGCTTCAGGAAGCTGAGAAAATCGCGTAAAACCAATCGGAAAATTTCAAAATCGGTTTTTCGACTTGAGTATCTATATAATGATTCTCAAGTATTTTGACGCGCTGATTTCGAAAATGGGGTTATTTTAACTCGTAGAGCTTCAGGAAACTGAGAAAATCGCGAAAAACCAATCAGAAAATTCCAAAATCGGTTTTTTGACTTTAGTATATAGTGATTCTCACGTATTCTGACGCGCTGATTTCGAGAATGGGGTCATTTGAACTCGTATAGCTTCAGGAAGCTGAGAAAATCGCGAAAAACCAATCAGAAAATTTCAAAATCGGATTTTTGATTGTAGTATATAGTGATTCTCACGTATTTTGACGGGCTGATCCCGAAAATGGGGTCATTTGATCTAGTAGAGCTTCAGGAAGCTGAGAAAATCGCGTAAAACCAATCGGAAAATTTCAAAATCGGTTTTTCGACTTTAGTATCTATATAGTGATTCTTAAGTATTTTGACGCGCTGATTTCGAAAATGGGGTCATTTTAACTCGTAGAGCTTCAGGAAACTGAGAAAATCGCTAAAAACCAATCAGAAAATTCCTAAATCGGTTTTTCGACTTCAGTATCTATATAATGATTCTTAAGTATTTTGACGCGCTGATTTCGAAAATGGGATTATTTCAACTCGTAGAGCTTCAGGAAGCTGAGAAAATCGCGTAAAACCAATCGGAAAATTTCAAAATCGGTTTTTCGACTAAAGTATCTATATAATGATTCTTAAGTATTCTGACGCGCTGATTCCGAAAATGGAGTTATTTGAACTCGTAGTGCTTCAGGATGCTAAGAAAATCGCGGAAAACCAATCGGAAATTTTCAAAATCGGTTTTTCGACTTCAGTATCTATATAGTGATTCTTGAGTATTTTGACGCGCTGATTTCGAAAATGGGATCATTTGAACTCGTAAAGCTTCAGGAAGCTCAGAAAATCGCGAAAAACCAATCGAAAAATTTCAAAATCGGGTTTTCGAATTTTGTATCTTGATAGTGATTCTTGAGTATTTTGATGCGCTGATTTCGAAAATGGGGTCATTTGAACTCGTAGAGCTTCAGGAAGCTGAGAAAATCGCGAAAAACCAATCAGAAAATTTCAAAATCGGATTTTTGACTGTAGTATATAGTGATTCTCACGTTCTATGACGAGCTGATCCCGAAAATGTGGTCATTTGATCTCGTAGAGCTTCAGGAAGCTGAGAAAATCGCGTAAAACCAATCGGAAAATTTCAAAATCGGTTTTTCGACTTAAGTATCTATATAATGATTCTTGAGTATTCTGACGCGCTGATTCCGGAAATGGAGTCATTTGAACTCGTAGAGCTTCAGGAAGCTGAGAAAATCGCGAAAAACCAATCGGAAAATTTCAAAATCGGTTTTTCGACTTCAGTATTTATATAGTGATTCTTGAGTATTTTGACGCGCTGATTTCGAAAATGGGGTCATTTGAACTCGTAAAGCTTCAGGAAGCTCAGAAAATCGCGAAAAACCAATCGAAAAATTTCAAAATCGGGTTCTAGAATTTTGTATCTCAATAGTGATTCTTGAGTATTTTGATGCGCTGATTTCGAAAATGGGGTCATTTGAACTCGTAGAGCTTCAGGAAGCTGAGAAAATCGCGAAAAACCAATCAGAAAATTTCAAAATCGGATTTTTGACTGTAGTATATAGTGATTCTCACGTTTTATGACGAGCTGGTCCCGGAAATGGGGTCATTTGATCTCGTAGAGCTTCAGGAAGCTGAGAAAATCGCGTAAAACCAATCGGAAAATTTCAAAATCGGTTTTTCGACTTGAGTATCTATATAATGATTCTCAAGTATTTTGACGCGCTGATTTCGAAAATGGGGTTATTTTAACTCGTAGAGCTTCAGGAAACTGAGAAAATCGCGAAAAACCAATCAGAAAATTCCAAAATCGGTTTTTTGACTTTAGTATATAGTGATTCTCACGTATTCTGACGCGCTGATTTCGAGAATGGGGTCATTTGAACTCGTATAGCTTCAGGAAGCTGAGAAAATCGCGAAAAACCAATCAGAAAATTTCAAAATCGGATTTTTGATTGTAGTATATAGTGATTCTCACGTATTTTGACGGGCTGATCCCGAAAATGGGGTCATTTGATCTAGTAGAGCTTCAGGAAGCTGAGAAAATCGCGTAAAACCAATCGGAAAATTTCAAAATCGGTTTTTCGACTTTAGTATCTATATAATGATTCTTGAATATTTTGACGCGCTGATTTCGAAAATGGGGTCATTTTAACTCGTAGAGCTTCAGGAAGCTGAGAAAATCGCGTAAAACCAATCGGAAATTTTCAAAATCGGTTTTTCGACTTCAGTATCTATATAGTGATTCTTGAGTATTTTGACGCGCTGATTTCGAAAATGGGGTCATTTGAACTCGTAAAGCTTCAGGAAGCTGAGAAAATCGCGAAAAACCAATCGGAAAAATTCAAAATCGGATTTTTGACTGTAGTATATAGTGATTCCCACGTTTTATGACGAGCTGATCCCGAAAATGTGGTCATTTGATCTCGAAGAGCTTCAGGAAGCTGAGAAAATCGCGTAAAACCAATCGGAAAATTTCAAAATCGGTTTTTCGACTTAAGTATCTATATAATGATTCTTGAGTATTCTGACGCGCTGATTCCGGAAATGGAGTCATTTGAACTCGTAGAGCTTCAGGAAGCTGAGAAAATCGCGGAAAACCAATGGGAAAATTTCAAAATCGGTTTTTCGACTTCAGTATTTATATAGTGATTCTTGAGTATTTTGACGCGCTGATTTCGAAAATGGGGTCATTAGAACTCGTAAAGCTTCAGGAAGCTCAGAAAATCGCGAAAAACCAATCGGAAAATTTCAAAATCGGGTTTTCGAATTTTGTATCTCAATAGTGATTCTTGAGTATTTTGATGCGCTGATTTCGAAAATGGGGTCATCTGAACTCGTAGAGCTTCAGGAGGCTGAGAAAATCGCGAAAAACCAATCAGAAAATTTCAAAATCGGATTTTTGACTGTAGTATATAGTGATTCTCACGTTTTATGACGAGCTGGTCCCGAAAATGGAGTCATTTGATCTCGTAGAGCTTCAGGAAGCTGAGAAAATCGCGTAAAACCAATCGGAAAATTTCAAAATCGGTTTTTCGACTTGAGTATCTATATAATGATTCTTAAGTATTTTGACGCGCTGATTTCGAAAATGGGGTTATTTTAACACGTAGAGCTTCAGGAAGCTGAGAAAATCGCGAAAAACCAATCAGAAAATTTCAAAATCGGTTTTTTGACTTTAGTATCTATATTGTGATTCTTAAGTATTTTGACGCGCTGATTTCGAAAATGGGGTCATTTGAACTCGTAGAGCTTCAGGAAGATGAGAAAATCGCGAAAAACCAATCGGAAAATTTCAAAATCGGATTTTCGACTTTAGTATTTATATAGTGATTCTCACGTATTTTGACGGGCTGATCCCGAAAATGGGGTCATTTGATCTAGTAGAGCTTCAGGAAGCTGAGAAAATCGCGTAAAACCAATCGGAAAATTTCAAAATCGGTTTTTCGACTTTAGTATCTATATAATGATTCTTGAATATTTTGACGCGCTGATTTCTAAAATGGGGTCATTTTAACTCGTAGAGCTTCAGGAAGCTGAGAAAATCGCGTAAAACCAATCGGAAATTTTCAAAATCGGTTTTTCGACTTCAGTATCTATATAGTGATTCTTGAGTATTTTGACGCGCTGATTTCGAAAATGGGGTCATTTGAACTCGTAAAGCTTCAGGAAGCTGAGAAAATCGCGAAAAACCAATCGGAAAAATTCAAAATCGGATTTTTGACTGTAGTATATAGTGATTCCCACGTTTTATGACGAGCTGATCCCGAAAATGTGGTCATTTGATCTCGAAGAGCTTCAAGAAGCTGAGAAAATCGCGTAAAACCAATCGGAAAATTTCAAAATCGGTTTTTCGACTTAAGTATCTATATAATGATTCTTAAGTATTCTGACGCGCTGATTCCGGAAATGGAGTCATTTGAACTCGTAGAGCTTCAGGAAGCTGAGAAAATCGCGGAAAACCAATGGGAAAATTTCAAAATCGGTTTTTCGACTTCAGTATTTATATAGTGATTCTTGAGTATTTTGACGCGCTGATTTCGAAAATGGGGTCATTAGAACTCGTAAAGCTTCAGGAAGCTCAGAAAATCGCGAAAAACCAATCGGAAAATTTCAAAATCGGGTTTTCGAATTTTGTATCTCAATAGTGATTCTTGAGTATTTCAATGCGCTGATTTCGAAAATGGGGTCATCTGAACTCGTAGAGCTTCAGGAAGCTGAGAAAATCGCGAAAAACCAATCAGAAAATTTCAAATTCGGATTTTTGACTGTAGTATATAGTGATTCTCACGTTTTATGACGAGCTGGTCCCGAAAATGGGGTCATTTGATCTCGTAGAGCTTCAGGAAGCTGAGAAAATCGCGTAAAACCAATCGGAAAATTTCAAAATCGGTTTTTCGACTTGAGTATCTATATAATGATTCTTAAGTATTTTGACGCGCTGATTTCGAAAATGGGGTTATTTTAACACGTAGAGCTTCAGGAAGCTGAGAAAATCGCGAAAAACCAATCAGAAAATTTCAAAATCGGTTTTTTGACTTTAGTATCTATATTGTGATTCTTAAGTATTTTGACGCGCTGATTTCGAAAATGGGGTCATTTGAACTCGTAGAGCTTCAGGAAGATGAGAAAATCGCGAAAAACCAATCGGAAAATTTCAAAATCGGATTTTCGACTTTAGTATTTATATAGTGATTCGTGAGTATTTTGACGCGCTGATATCGAAAATGGGGTCTTCGAACTCGTAGAGCTTCAGGAAGCTGAGAAAATCGCAAAAAACCAATCGGAAAATTTCAAAATCGGTTTTTCGACTTCAGTATCTATATAGTGATTCTTGAGTATTTTGACGCGCTGTTTTCGAAAGTGGGGTCATTTGATCTCGTAGAGCTTCAGGAAGCTGAGAAAATCGCGAAAAACCAATCAGAAAATTTCAAAATCGGGTTTTCGACTTTAGTATCTATATTGTGATTCTTAAGTATTTTGACGCGCTGATTTCGAAAATGGGGTCATTTGAACTCGTAGAGCTTCAGGAAGATGAGAAAATCGCGAAAAACCAATCGGAAAATTTCAAAATCGGATTTTCGACTTTAGTATTTATATAGTGATTCTCACGTATTTTGACGGGCTGATCCCGAAAATGGGGTCATTTGATCTAGTAGAGCTTCAGGAAGCTGAGAAAATCGCGTAAAACCAATCGGAAAATTTCAAAATCGGTTTTTCGACTTTAGTATCAATATAATGATTCTTGAATATTTTGACGCGCTGATTTCGAAAATGGGGTCATTTTAACTCGTAGAGCTTCAGGAAGCTGAGAAAATCGCGTAAAACCAATCGGAAATTTTCAAAATCGGTTTTTCGACTTCAGTATCTATATAGTGATTCTTGAGTATTTTGACGCGCTGATTTCGAAAATGGGGTCATTTGAACTCGTAAAGCTTCAGGAAGCTGAGAAAATCGCGAAAAACCAATCGGAAAAATTCAAAATCGGATTTTTGACTGTAGTATATAGTGATTCCCACGTTTTATGACGAGCTGATCCCGAAAATGTGGTCATTTGATCTCGAAGAGCTTCAGGAAGCTGAGAAAATCGCGTAAAACCAATCGGAAAATTTCAAAATCGGTTTTTCGACTTAAGTATCTATATAATGATTCTTAAGTATTCTGACGCGCTGATTCCGGAAATGGAGTCATTTGAACTCGTAGAGCTTCAGGAAGCTGAGAAAATCGCGGAAAACCAATGGGAAAATTTCAAAATCGGTTTTTCGACTTCAGTATTTATATAGTGATTCTTGAGTATTTTGACGCGCTGATTTCGAAAATGGGGTCATTAGAACTCGTAAAGCTTCAGGAAGCTCAGAAAATCGCGAAAAACCAATCGGAAAATTTCAAAATCGGGTTTTCGAATTTTGTATCTCAATAGTGATTCTTGAGTATTTTGATGCGCTGATTTCGAAAATGGGGTCATCTGAACTCGTAGAGCTTCAGGAAGCTGAGAAAATCGCGAAAAACCAATCAGAAAATTTCAAATTCGGATTTTTGACTGTAGTATATAGTGATTCTCACGTTTTATGACGAGCTGGTCCCGAAAATGGGGTCATTTGATCTCGTAGAGCTTCAGGAAGCTGAGAAAATCGCGTAAAACCAATCGGAAAATTTCAAAATCGGTTTTTCGACTTGAGTATCTATATAATGATTCTTGAGTATTTTGACGCGCTGATTTCGAAAATGGGGTTATTTTAACACGTAGAGCTTCAGGAAGCTGAGAAAATCGCGAAAAACCAATCAGAAAATTTCAAAATCGGTTTTTTGACTTTAGTATCTATATTGTGATTCTTAAGTATTTTGACGCGCTGATTTCGAAAATGGGGTCATTTGAACTCGTAGAGCTTCAGGAAGATGAGAAAATCGCGAAAAACCAATCGGAAAATTTCAAAATCGGATTTTCGACTTTAGTATTTATATAGTGATTCGTGAGTATTTTGACGCGCTGATATCGAAAATGGGGTCTTCGAACTCGTAGAGCTTCAGGAAGCTGAGAAAATCGCAAAAAACCAATCGGAAAATTTCAAAATCGGTTTTTTGACTTCAGTATCTATATAGTGATTCTTGAGTATTTTGACGCGCTGTTTTCGAAAGTGGGGTCATTTGATCTCGTAGAGCTTCAGGAAGCTGAGAAAATCGCGTAAAACCAATCGGAAAATTTTAAAATCGGGTTTTCGACTTTAGTATCTATATAGTGATTCTTGAGTATTTCGACGCGCTGATTTCGAAAATGGGGTCATTTTAACTCGTAGAGCTTCAGGAAACTGAGAAAATCGCGAAAAACCAATCAGAAAATTCCTAAATCGGTTTTTCGACTTCAGTATCTATATAATGATTCTTAAGTATTTTGACGCGCTGATTTCGAAAATGGGGTTATTTTAACTCGTAGAGCTTCAGGAAGCTGAGAAAATCGCGTAAAACCAATCGGAAAATTTCAAAATCGAATTTTCGACTTAAGTATCTATATAATGATTCTTAAGTATTCTGACGCGCTGATTCCGGAAATGGAGTCATTTGAACTCGTAGAGCTTCAGGAAGCTGAGAAAATCGCGGAAAACCAATCGGAAAACTTCAAAATCGGTTTTTCGACTTCAGTATTTATATAGTGATTCTTGAGTATTTTGACGCGCTGATTTCGAAAATGGGGTCATTAGAACTCGTAAAGCTTCAGGAAGCTCAGAAAATCGCGAAAAACCAATCAGAAAATTTCAAAATCGGATTTTTGACTGTAGTATATAGTGATTCTCACGTTTTATGACGAGCTGGTCCCGGAAATGGGGTCATTTGATCTCGTAGAGCTTCAGGAAGCTGAGAAAATCGCGTAAAACCAATCGGAAAATTTCAAAATCGGTTTTTCGACTTGAGTATCTATATAATGATTCTCAAGTATTTTGACGCGCTGATTTCGAAAATGGGGTTATTTTAACTCGTAGAGCTTCAGGAAACTGAGAAAATCGCGAAGAACCAATCAGAAAATTCCAAAATCGGTTTTTTGACTTTAGTATATAGTGATTCTCACGTATTCTGACGCGCTGATTTCGAGAATGGGGTCATTTGAACTCGTATAGCTTCAGGAAGCTGAGAAAATCGCGTAAAACCAATCGGAAAATTTCAAAATCGGTTTTTCGACTTAAGTATCTATATAATGATTCTTAAGTATTCTGACGCGCTGATTCCGAAAATGGAGTCATTTGAACTCGTAGAGCTTCAGGAAGCTAAGAAAATCGCGGAAAACCAATCGGAAATTTTCAAAATCGGTTTTTCGACTTCAGTATCTATATAGTGATTCTTGAGTATTTTGACGCGCTGATTTCGAAAATGGGGTCATTTGAACTCGTAAAGCTTCAGGAAGCTGAGAAAATCGCGAAAAACCAATCGGAAAAATTCAAAATCGGATTTTTGACTGTAGTATATAGTGATTCCCACGTTTTATGACGAGCTGATCCCGAAAATATGGTCATTTGATCTCGTAGAGCTTCAGGAAGCTCAGAGAATCGCGTAAAACCAATCGGAAAATTTCAAAATCGGTTTTTCGACTTAAGTATCTATATTATGATTCTTAAGTATTCTGACGCGCTGATTCCGGAAATGGAGTCATTTGAACTCGTAGAGCTTCAGGAAGCTGAGAAAATCGCGGAAAACCAATCGGAAAATTTCAATATCGGTTTTTCGACTTCAGTATTTATATAGTGATTCTTGAGTATTTTGACGCGCTGATATCAAAAATGGGGTCTTTTGAACTCGTAGAGCTTCAGGAAGATGAGAAAATCGCGAAAAAACAATCGGAAAATTTCAAAATCGGATTTTCGACATTAGTATTTATATAGTGATTCTTGAGTATTTCGACGCGCTGATATCGAAAATGGGGTCTTTTGAACTCGTAGAGCTTCAGGAAAATGAGAAAATCGCGAAAAACCAATCGGAAAATTTCAAAATCGGATTTTCGACTTTAGTATTTATATAGTGATTCTTGAGTATTTTGACGCGCTGATATCAAAAATGGGGTCTTTTGAACTCGTAGAGCTTCAGGAAGCTGAGAAAATCGCAAAAAACCAATCGGAAAATTTCGAAATCGGTTTTTCGACTTTAGTATCTATATAGTGATTCTTGAGTATTTTGACGCGCTGTTTTCGAAAATGGGGTCATTTGAACTCGTAGAGCTTCAGGAAGATGAGAAAATCGCGAGAAACCAATCGGAAAATTTCAAAATCGGATTTTCGACTTTAGTATTTATATAGTGATTCTTGAGTATTTTGACGCGCTGATATCAAAAATGGGGTCTTTTAAACTCGTAGAGCTTCAGGAAAATGAGAAAATCGCGAAAAACCAATCGGAAAATTTCAAAATCGGATTTTCGACTTTAGTATTTATATAGTGATTCTTGAGTATTTTGACGCGCTGATATCAAAAATGGGGTCTTTTGAACTCGTAGAGCTTCAGGAAGCTGAGAAAATCGCAAAAAACCAAACGGAAAATTTCAAAATCGGTTTTTCGACTTCAGTATCTATATAGTGATTCTTGAGTATTTTGTCGCGCTGATTTCGAAAATGGGGTCATTTGAACTCGTAGAGCTTCAGGAAGCTGATAAAATCGCGAAAAACCAATCGGAAAATTTCAAAATCGGTTTTTCGACTTTAGTATCTATAAAGTGATTCTTGAATATTTCGACGCGCTGATTTCGAAAATGGGGTCATTAGAACTCGTATATCTTCAGGAAGCTGAGAAAATCGCGAAAAACCAATCAGAAAATTTCAAAATCGGTTTCTCGACTTTAGTATCTATATAGTGATTCTTGAGTATTTTGACGCGCTGATTTCGAAAATGGGGTCATTTTAACTCGTAGAGCTTCAGGAAGCTGAGAAAATCGCGAAAAACCAATCAGAAAATTTCAAAATCGGTTTTTTGACTTTAGTATATAGTGATTCTTACGTATTCCGACGCGCTGATTCCGAAAATGGGGTCGTTTGAACTCGTAGAGCTTCAGGAAGCTGAGAAAATCGCGAAAAACCAATCGGAAAATTTCAAAATCGGTTTTTCGACTTTAGTATCTATATAGTGATTCTTAAGTATTTTGACGCGCTGTTTTCGAAAATGGGGTCATTTGATCTCGTAGAGCTTCAGGAAGCTGAGAAAATCGCGTAAAACCAATCGGAAAATTTTAAAATCGGGTTTTCGACTTTAGTATCTATATAGTGATTCTTACGTATTCCGACGCGCTGATTTCGAAAATGGGGTCATTTTAACTCGTAGGAGCTTCAGGAAACTGAGAAAATCGCTAAAAACCAATCAGAAAATTCCTAAATCGGTTTTTCGACTTCAGTATCTATATAATGATTCTTAAGTATTTTGACGCGCTGAATTCGAAAATGGGGTTATTTCAACTCGTAGAGCTTCAGGAAGCTGAGAAAATCGCGTAAAACCAATCGGAAAATTTCAAAATCGGTTTTTCGACTAAAGTATCTATATAATGATTCTTAAGTATTCTGACGCGCTGATTCCGAAAATGGAGTTATTTGAACTCGTAGTGCTTCAGGATGCTAAGAAAATCGCGGAAAACCAATCGGAAATTTTCAAAATCGGTTTTTCGACTTCAGTATCTATATAGTGATTCTTGAGTATTTTGACGCGCTGATTTCGAAAATGGGATCATTTGAACTCGTAAAGCTTCAGGAAGCTCAGAAAATCGCGAAAAACCAATCGAAAAATTTCAAAATCGGGTTTTCGAATTTTGTATCTTGATAGTGATTCTTGAGTATTTTGATGCGCTGATTTCGAAAATGGGGTCATTTGAACTCGTAGAGCTTCAGGAAGCTGAGAAAATCGCGAAAAACCAATCAGAAAATTTCAAAATCGGATTTTTGACTGTAGTATATAGTGATTCTCACGTTCTATGACGAGCTGATCCCAAAAATGTGGTCATTTGATCTCGTAGAGCTTCAGGAAGCTGAGAAAATCGCGTAAAACCAATCGGAAAATTTCAAAATCGGTTTTTCGACTTAAGTATCTATATAATGATTCTTGAGTATTCTGACGCGCTGATTCCGGAAATGGAGTCATTTGAACTCGTAGAGCTTCAGGAAGCTGAGAAAATCGCGAAAAACCAATCGGAAAATTTCAAAATCGGTTTTTCGACTTCAGTATTTATATAGTGATTCTTGAGTATTTTGACGCGCTGATTTCGAAAATGGGGTCATTTGAACTCGTAAAGCTTCAGGAAGCTCAGAAAATCGCGAAAAACCAATCGAAAAATTTCAAAATCGGGTTTTAGAATTTTGTATCTCAATAGTGATTCTTGAGTATTTTGATGCGCTGATTTCGAAAATGGGGTCATTTGAACTCGTAGAGCTTCAGGAAGCTGAGAAAATCGCGAAAAACCAATCAGAAAATTTCAAAATCGGATTTTTGACTGTAGTATATAGTGATTCTCACGTTTTATGACGAGCTGGTCCCGGAAATGGGGTCATTTGATCTCGTAGAGCTTCAGGAAGCTGAGAAAATCGCGTAAAACCAATCGGAAAATTTCAAAATCGGTTTTTCGACTTGAGTATCTATATAATGATTCTCAAGTATTTTGACGCGCCGATTTCGAAAATGGGGTTATTTTAACTCGTAGAGCTTCAGGAAACTGAGAAAATCGCGAAAAACCAATCAGAAAATTCCAAAATCGGTTTTTTGACTTTAGTATATAGTGATTCTCACGTATTCTGACGCGCTGATTTCGAGAATGGGGTCATTTGAACTCGTATAGCATCAGGAAGCTGAGAAAATCGCAAAAAACCAATCAGAAAATTTCAAAATCGGATTTTTGATTGTAGTATATAGTGATTCTCACGTATTTTGACGGGCTGATCCCGAAAATGGGGTCATTTGATCTAGTAGAGCTTCAGGAAGCTGAGAAAATCGCGTAAAACCAATCGGAAAATTTCAAAATCGGTTTTTCGACTAAAGTATCTATATAATGATTCTTAAGTATTCTGACGCGCTGATTCCGAAAATGGAGTTATTTGAACTCGTAGTGCTTCAGGATGCTAAGAAAATCGCGGAAAACCAATCGGAAATTTTCAAAATCGGTTTTTCGACTTCAGTATCTATATAGTGATTCTTGAGTATTTTGACGCGCTGATTTCGAAAATGGGATCATTTGAACTCGTAAAGCTTCAGGAAGCTCAGAAAATCGCGAAAAACCAATCGAAAAATTTCAAAATCGGGTTTTCGAATTTTGTATCTTGATAGTGATTCTTGAGTATTTTGATGCGCTGATTTCGAAAATGGGGTCATTTGAACTCGTAGAGCTTCAGGAAGCTGAGAAAATCGCGAAAAACCAATCAGAAAATTTCAAAATCGGATTTTTGACTGTAGTATATAGTGATTCTCACGTTCTATGACGAGCTGATCCCGAAAATGTGGTCATTTGATCTCGTAGAGCTTCAGGAAGCTGAGAAAATCGCGTAAAACCAATCGGAAAATTTCAAAATCGGTTTTTCGACTTAAGTATCTATATAATGATTCTTGAGTATTCTGACGCGCTGATTCCGGAAATGGAGTCATTTGAACTCGTAGAGCTTCAGGAAGCTGAGAAAATCGCGAAAAACCAATCGGAAAATTTCAAAATCGGTTTTTCGACTTCAGTATTTATATAGTGATTCTTGAGTATTTTGACGCGCTGATTTCGAAAATGGGGTCATTTGAACTCGTAAAGCTTCAGGAAGCTCAGAAAATCGCGAAAAACCAATCGAAAAATTTCAAAATCGGGTTCTAGAATTTTGTATCTCAATAGTGATTCTTGAGTATTTTGATGCGCTGATTTCGAAAATGGGGTCATTTGAACTCGTAGAGCTTCAGGAAGCTGAGAAAATCGCGAAAAACCAATCAGAAAATTTCAAAATCGGATTTTTGACTGTAGTATATAGTGATTCTCACGTTTTATGACGAGCTGGTCCCGGAAATGGGGTCATTTGATCTCGTAGAGCTTCAGGAAGCTGAGAAAATCGCGTAAAACCAATCGGAAAATTTCAAAATCGGTTTTTCGACTTGAGTATCTATATAATGATTCTCAAGTATTTTGACGCGCTGATTTCGAAAATGGGGTTATTTTAACTCGTAGAGCTTCAGGAAACTGAGAAAATCGCGAAAAACCAATCAGAAAATTCCAAAATCGGTTTTTTGACTTTAGTATATAGTGATTCTCACGTATTCTGACGCGCTGATTTCGAGAATGGGGTCATTTGAACTCGTATAGCTTCAGGAAGCTGAGAAAATCGCGAAAAACCAATCAGAAAATTTCAAAATCGGATTTTTGATTGTAGTATATAGTGATTCTCACGTATTTTGACGGGCTGATCCCGAAAATGGGGTCATTTGATCTAGTAGAGCTTCAGGAAGCTGAGAAAATCGCGTAAAACCAATCGGAAAATTTCAAAATCGGTTTTTCGACTTTAGTATCTATATAATGATTCTTGAATATTTTGACGCGCTGATTTCGAAAATGGGGTCATTTTAACTCGTAGAGCTTCAGGAAGCTGAGAAAATCGCGTAAAACCAATCGGAAATTTTCAAAATCGGTTTTTCGACTTCAGTATCTATATAGTGATTCTTGAGTATTTTGACGCGCTGATTTCGAAAATGGGGTCATTTGAACTCGTAAAGCTTCAGGAAGCTGAGAAAATCGCGAAAAACCAATCGGAAAAATTCAAAATCGGATTTTTGACTGTAGTATATAGTGATTCCCACGTTTTATGACGAGCTGATCCCGAAAATGTGGTCATTTGATCTCGAAGAGCTTCAGGAAGCTGAGAAAATCGCGTAAAACCAATCGGAAAATTTCAAAATCGGTTTTTCGACTTAAGTATCTATATAATGATTCTTGAGTATTCTGACGCGCTGATTCCGGAAATGGAGTCATTTGAACTCGTAGAGCTTCAGGAAGCTGAGAAAATCGCGGAAAACCAATGGGAAAATTTCAAAATCGGTTTTTCGACTTCAGTATTTATATAGTGATTCTTGAGTATTTTGACGCGCTGATTTCGAAAATGGGGTCATTAGAACTCGTAAAGCTTCAGGAAGCTCAGAAAATCGCGAAAAACCAATCGGAAAATTTCAAAATCGGGTTTTCGAATTTTGTATCTCAATAGTGATTCTTGAGTATTTTGATGCGCTGATTTCGAAAATGGGGTCATCTGAACTCGTAGAGCTTCAGGAGGCTGAGAAAATCGCGAAAAACCAATCAGAAAATTTCAAAATCGGATTTTTGACTGTAGTATATAGTGATTCTCACGTTTTATGACGAGCTGGTCCCGAAAATGGAGTCATTTGATCTCGTAGAGCTTCAGGAAGCTGAGAAAATCGCGTAAAACCAATCGGAAAATTTCAAAATCGGTTTTTCGACTTGAGTATCTATATAATGATTCTTAAGTATTTTGACGCGCTGATTTCGAAAATGGGGTTATTTTAACACGTAGAGCTTCAGGAAGCTGAGAAAATCGCGAAAAACCAATCAGAAAATTTCAAAATCGGTTTTTTGACTTTAGTATCTATATTGTGATTCTTAAGTATTTTGACGCGCTGATTTCGAAAATGGGGTCATTTGAACTCGTAGAGCTTCAGGAAGATGAGAAAATCGCGAAAAACCAATCGGAAAATTTCAAAATCGGATTTTCGACTTTAGTATTTATATAGTGATTCTCACGTATTTTGACGGGCTGATCCCGAAAATGGGGTCATTTGATCTAGTAGAGCTTCAGGAAGCTGAGAAAATCGCGTAAAACCAATCGGAAAATTTCAAAATCGGTTTTTCGACTTTAGTATCTATATAATGATTCTTGAATATTTTGACGCGCTGATTTCTAAAATGGGGTCATTTTAACTCGTAGAGCTTCAGGAAGCTGAGAAAATCGCGTAAAACCAATCGGAAATTTTCAAAATCGGTTTTTCGACTTCAGTATCTATATAGTGATTCTTGAGTATTTTGACGCGCTGATTTCGAAAATGGGGTCATTTGAACTCGTAAAGCTTCAGGAAGCTGAGAAAATCGCGAAAAACCAATCGGAAAAATTCAAAATCGGATTTTTGACTGTAGTATATCGTGATTCCCACGTTTTATGACGAGCTGATCCCGAAAATGTGGTCATTTGATCTCGAAGAGCTTCAAGAAGCTGAGAAAATCGCGTAAAACCAATCGGAAAATTTCAAAATCGGTTTTTCGACTTAAGTATCTATATAATGATTCTTAAGTATTCTGACGCGCTGATTCCGGAAATGGAGTCATTTGAACTCGTAGAGCTTCAGGAAGCTGAGAAAATCGCGGAAAACCAATGGGAAAATTTCAAAATCGGTTTTTCGACTTCAGTATTTATATAGTGATTCTTGAGTATTTTGACGCGCTGATTTCGAAAATGGGGTCATTAGAACTCGTAAAGCTTCAGGAAGCTCAGAAAATCGCGAAAAACCAATCGGAAAATTTCAAAATCGGATTTTCGACTTTAGTATTTATATAGTGATTCTTGAGTATTTTGACGCGCTGATATCGAAAATGGGGTCTTTTGAACTCGTAGAGCTTCAGGAAGCTGAGAAAATCGCAAAAAACCAATCGGAAAATTTCAAAATCGGTTTTTCGACTTTAGTATCTATATAGTGATTCTTGAGTATTTTGACGCGCTGTTTTCGAAAATGGGGTCATTTGAACTCGTAGAGCTTCAGGAAGATGAGAAAATCGCGAAAAAACAATCGGAAAATTTCAAAATCGGATTTTCGACATTAGTATTTATATAGTGATTCTTGAGTATTTCGACGCGCTGATATCGAAAATGGGGTCTTTTGAACTCGTAGAGCTTCAGGAAAATGAGAAAATCGCGAAAAACCAATCGGAAAATTTCAAAATCGGATTTTCGACTTTAGTATTTATATAGTGATTCTTGAGTATTTTGACGCGCTGATATCAAAAATGGGGTCTTTTGAACTCGTAGAGCTTCAGGAAGCTGAGAAAATCGCAAAAAACCAATCGGAAATTTTCGAAATCGGTTTTTCGACTTTAGTATCTATATAGTGATTCTTGAGTATTTTGACGCGCTGTTTTCGAAAATGGGGTCATTTGAACTCGTAGAGCTTCAGGAAGATGAGAAAATCGCGAGAAACCAATCGGAAAATTTCAAAATCGGATTTTCGACTTTAGTATTTATATAGTGATTCTTGAGTATTTTGACGCGCTGATATCAAAAATGGGGCCTTTAAACTCGTAGAGCTTCAGGAAAATGAGAAAATCGCGAAAAACCAATCGGAAAATTTCAAAATCGGATTTTCGACTTTAGTATTTATATAGTGATTCTTGAGTATTTTGACGCGCTGATATAAAAAATGGGGTCTTTTGAACTCGTAGAGCTTTAGGAAGCTGAGAAAATCGCAAAAAACCAAACGGAAAATTTCAAAATCGGTTTTTCGACTTCAGTATCTATATAGTGATTCTTGAGTATTTTGTCGCGCTGATTTCGAAAATGGGGTCATTTGAACTCGTAGAGCTTCAGGAAGCTGATAAAATCGCGAAAAACCAATCGGAAAATTTCAAAATCGGTTTTTCGACTTCAGTATCTATAAAGTGATTCTTGAATATTTCGACGCGCTGATTTCGAAAATGGGGTCATTAGAACTCGTATATCTTCAGGAAGCTGAGAAAATCGCGAAAAACCAATCAGAAAATTTCAAAATCGGTTTCTCGACTTTAGTATCTATATAGTGATTCTTGAGTATTTTGACGCGCTGATTTCGAAAATGGGGTCATTTTAACTCGTAGAGCTTCAGGAAGCTGAGAAAATCGCGAAAAACCAATCAGAAAATTTCAAAATCGGTTTTTTGACTTTAGTATATAGTGATTCTTACGTATTCCGACGCGCTGATTCCGAAAATGGGGTCGTTTGAACTCAAAGAGCTTCAGGAAGCTGAGAAAATCGCGAAAAACCAATCGGAAAATTTCAAAATCGGTTTTTCGACTTTAGTATCTATATAGTGATTCTTAAGTATTTTGACGCGCTGTTTTCGAAAATGGGGTCATTTGATCTCGTAGAGCTTCAGGAAGCTGAGAAAATCGCGTAAAACCAATCGGAAAATTTTAAAATCGGGTTTTCGACTTTAGTATCTATATAGTGATTCTTACGTATTCCGACGCGCTGATTTCGAAAATGGGGTCATTTTAACTCGTAGAGCTTCAGGAAACTGAGAAAATCGCTAAAAACCAATCAGAAAATTCCTAAATCGGTTTTTCGACTTCAGTATCTATATAATGATTCTTAAGTATTTTGACGCGCTGAATTCGAAAATGGGGTTATTTCAACTCGTAGAGCTTCAGGAAGCTGAGAAAATCGCGTAAAACCAATCGGAAAATTTCAAAATCGGTTTTTCGACTAAAGTATCTATATAATGATTCTTAAGTATTCTGACGCGCTGATTCCGAAAATGGAGTTATTTGAACTCGTAGTGCTTCAGGATGCTAAGAAAATCGCGGAAAACCAATCGGAAATTTTCAAAATCGGTTTTTCGACTTCAGTATCTATATAGTGATTCTTGAGTATTTTGACGCGCTGATTTCGAAAATGGGATCATTTGAACTCGTAAAGCTTCAGGAAGCTCAGAAAATCGCGAAAAACCAATCGAAAAATTTCAAAATCGGGTTTTCGAATTTTGTATCTTGATAGTGATTCTTGAGTATTTTGATGCGCTGATTTCGAAAATGGGGTCATTTGAACTCGTAGAGCTTCAGGAAGCTGAGAAAATCGCGAAAAACCAATCAGAAAATTTCAAAATCGGATTTTTGACTGTAGTATATAGTGATTCTCACGTTCTATGACGAGCTGATCCCGAAAATGTGGTCATTTGATCTCGTAGAGCTTCAGGAAGCTGAGAAAATCGCGTAAAACCAATCGGAAAATTTCAAAATCGGTTTTTCGACTTAAGTATCTATATAATGATTCTTGAGTATTCTGACGCGCTGATTCCGGAAATGGAGTCATTTGAACTCGTAGAGCTTCAGGAAGCTGAGAAAATCGCGAAAAACCAATCGGAAAATTTCAAAATCGGTTTTTCGACTTCAGTATTTATATAGTGATTCTTGAGTATTTTGACGCGCTGATTTCGAAAATGGGGTCATTTGAACTCGTAAAGCTTCAGGAAGCTCAGAAAATCGCGAAAAACCAATCGAAAAATTTCAAAATCGGGTTTTAGAATTTTGTATCTCAATAGTGATTCTTGAGTATTTTGATGCGCTGATTTCGAAAATGGGGTCATTTGAACTCGTAGAGCTTCAGGAAGCTGAGAAAATCGCGAAAAACCAATCAGAAAATTTCAAAATCGGATTTTTGACTGTAGTATATAGTGATTCTCACGTTTTATGACGAGCTGGTCCCGGAAATGGGGTCATTTGATCTCGTAGAGCTTCAGGAAGCTGAGAAAATCGCGTAAAACCAATCGGAAAATTTCAAAATCGGTTTTTCGACTTGAGTATCTATATAATGATTCTCAAGTATTTTGACGCGCTGATTTCGAAAATGGGGTTATTTTAACTCGTAGAGCTTCAGGAAACTGAGAAAATCGCGAAAAACCAATCAGAAAATTCCAAAATCGGTTTTTTGACT
Organism: Plagiodera versicolora; assembly: GCA_037013635.1. NCBI lineage: Eukaryota > Metazoa > Arthropoda > Insecta > Coleoptera > Chrysomelidae > Plagiodera > Plagiodera versicolora. The sequence goes on from JAYMYH010000018.1 coordinate 618,641, forward strand.
TTAGTATATAGTGATTCTCACGTATTCTGACGCGCTGATTTCGAGAATGGGGTCATTTGAACTCGTATAGCTTCAGGAAGCTGAGAAAATCGCGAAAAACCAATCAGAAAATTTCAAAATCGGATTTTTGATTGTAGTATATAGTGATTCTCACGTATTTTGACGGGCTGATCCCGAAAATGGGGTCATTTGATCTAGTAGAGCTTCAGGAAGCTGAGAAAATCGCGTAAAACCAATCGGAAAATTTCAAAATCGGTTTTTCGACTTTAGTATCTATATAGTGATTCTTAAGTATTTTGATGCGCTGATTTCGAAAATGGGGTCATTTGAACTCGTAGAGCTTCAGGAAGCTGAGAAAATCGCGAAAAACCAATCGGAAAATTTCAAAATCGGTTTTTCGACTTCAGTATTTATATAGTGATTCTTGAGTATTTTGACGCGCTGATTTCGAAAATGGGGTCATTTGAACTCGTAAAGCTTCAGGAAGCTCAGAAAATCGCGAAAAACCAATCGAAAAATTTCAAAATCGGGTTCTAGAATTTTGTATCTCAATAGTGATTCTTGAGTATTTTGATGCGCTGATTTCGAAAATGGGGTCATTTGAACTCGTAGAGCTTCAGGAAGCTGAGAAAATCGCGAAAAACCAATCAGAAAATTTCAAAATCGGATTTTTGACTGTAGTATATAGTGATTCTCACGTTTTATGACGAGCTGGTCCCGGAAATGGGGTCATTTGATCTCGTAGAGCTTCAGGAAGCTGAGAAAATCGCGTAAAACCAATCGGAAAATTTCAAAATCGGTTTTTCGACTTGAGTATCTATATAATGATTCTCAAGTATTTTGACGCGCTGATTTCGAAAATGGGGTTATTTTAACTCGTAGAGCTTCAGGAAACTGAGAAAATCGCGAAAAACCAATCAGAAAATTCCAAAATCGGTTTTTTGACTTTAGTATATAGTGATTCTCACGTATTCTGACGCGCTGATTTCGAGAATGGGGTCATTTGAACTCGTATAGCTTCAGGAAGCTGAGAAAATCGCGAAAAACCAATCAGAAAATTTCAAAATCGGATTTTTGATTGTAGTATATAGTGATTCTCACGTATTTTGACGGGCTGATCCCGAAAATGGGGTCATTTGATCTAGTAGAGCTTCAGGAAGCTGAGAAAATCGCGTAAAACCAATCGGAAAATTTCAAAATCGGTTTTTCGACTTTAGTATCTATATAATGATTCTTGAATATTTTGACGCGCTGATTTCGAAAATGGGGTCATTTTAACTCGTAGAGCTTCAGGAAGCTGAGAAAATCGCGTAAAACCAATCGGAAATTTTCAAAATCGGTTTTTCGACTTCAGTATCTATATAGTGATTCTTGAGTATTTTGACGCGCTGATTTCGAAAATGGGGTCATTTGAACTCGTAAAGCTTCAGGAAGCTGAGAAAATCGCGAAAAACCAATCGGAAAAATTCAAAATCGGATTTTTGACTGTAGTATATAGTGATTCCCACGTTTTATGACGAGCTGATCCCGAAAATGTGGTCATTTGATCTCGAAGAGCTTCAGGAAGCTGAGAAAATCGCGTAAAACCAATCGGAAAATTTCAAAATCGGTTTTTCGACTTAAGTATCTATATAATGATTCTTGAGTATTCTGACGCGCTGATTCCGGAAATGGAGTCATTTGAACTCGTAGAGCTTCAGGAAGCTGAGAAAATCGCGGAAAACCAATGGGAAAATTTCAAAATCGGTTTTTCGACTTCAGTATTTATATAGTGATTCTTGAGTATTTTGACGCGCTGATTTCGAAAATGGGGTCATTAGAACTCGTAAAGCTTCAGGAAGCTCAGAAAATCGCGAAAAACCAATCGGAAAATTTCAAAATCGGGTTTTCGAATTTTGTATCTCAATAGTGATTCTTGAGTATTTTGATGCGCTGATTTCGAAAATGGGGTCATCTGAACTCGTAGAGCTTCAGGAGGCTGAGAAAATCGCGAAAAACCAATCAGAAAATTTCAAAATCGGATTTTTGACTGTAGTATATAGTGATTCTCACGTTTTATGACGAGCTGGTCCCGAAAATGGAGTCATTTGATCTCGTAGAGCTTCAGGAAGCTGAGAAAATCGCGTAAAACCAATCGGAAAATTTCAAAATCGGTTTTTCGACTTGAGTATCTATATAATGATTCTTAAGTATTTTGACGCGCTGATTTCGAAAATGGGGTTATTTTAACACGTAGAGCTTCAGGAAGCTGAGAAAATCGCGAAAAACCAATCAGAAAATTTCAAAATCGGTTTTTTGACTTTAGTATCTATATTGTGATTCTTAAGTATTTTGACGCGCTGATTTCGAAAATGGGGTCATTTGAACTCGTAGAGCTTCAGGAAGATGAGAAAATCGCGAAAAACCAATCGGAAAATTTCAAAATCGGATTTTCGACTTTAGTATTTATATAGTGATTCTCACGTATTTTGACGGGCTGATCCCGAAAATGGGGTCATTTGATCTAGTAGAGCTTCAGGAAGCTGAGAAAATCGCGTAAAACCAATCGGAAAATTTCAAAATCGGTTTTTCGACTTTAGTATCTATATAATGATTCTTGAATATTTTGACGCGCTGATTTCTAAAATGGGGTCATTTTAACTCGTAGAGCTTCAGGAAGCTGAGAAAATCGCGTAAAACCAATCGGAAATTTTCAAAATCGGTTTTTCGACTTCAGTATCTATATAGTGATTCTTGAGTATTTTGACGCGCTGATTTCGAAAATGGGGTCATTTGAACTCGTAAAGCTTCAGGAAGCTGAGAAAATCGCGAAAAACCAATCGGAAAAATTCAAAATCGGATTTTTGACTGTAGTATATAGTGATTCCCACGTTTTATGACGAGCTGATCCCGAAAATGTGGTCATTTGATCTCGAAGAGCTTCAAGAAGCTGAGAAAATCGCGTAAAACCAATCGGAAAATTTCAAAATCGGTTTTTCGACTTAAGTATCTATATAATGATTCTTAAGTATTCTGACGCGCTGATTCCGGAAATGGAGTCATTTGAACTCGTAGAGCTTCAGGAAGCTGAGAAAATCGCGGAAAACCAATGGGAAAATTTCAAAATCGGTTTTTCGACTTCAGTATTTATATAGTGATTCTTGAGTATTTTGACGCGCTGATTTCGAAAATGGGGTCATTAGAACTCGTAAAGCTTCAGGAAGCTCAGAAAATCGCGAAAAACCAATCGGAAAATTTCAAAATCGGGTTTTCGAATTCTGTATCTCAATAGTGATTCTTGAGTATTTTAATGCGCTGATTTCGAAAATGGGGTCATCTGAACTCGTAGAGCTTCAGGAAGCTGAGAAAATCGCGAAAAACCAATCAGAAAATTTCAAATTCGGATTTTTGACTGTAGTATATAGTGATTCTCACGTTTTATGACGAGCTGGTCCCGAAAATGGGGTCATTTGATCTCGTAGAGCTTCAGGAAGCTGAGAAAATCGCGTAAAACCAATCGGAAAATTTCAAAATCGGTTTTTCGACTTGAGTATCTATATAATGATTCTTAAGTATTTTGACGCGCTGATTTCGAAAATGGGGTTATTTTAACACGTAGAGCTTCAGGAAGCTGAGAAAATCGCGAAAAACCAATCAGAAAATTTCAAAATCGGTTTTTTGACTTTAGTATCTATATTGTGATTCTTAAGTATTTTGACGCGCTGATTTCGAAAATGGGGTCATTTGAACTCGTAGAGCTTCAGGAAGATGAGAAAATCGCGAAAAACCAATCGGAAAATTTCAAAATCGGATTTTCGACTTTAGTATTTATATAGTGATTCGTGAGTATTTTGACGCGCTGATATCGAAAATGGGGTCTTCGAACTCGTAGAGCTTCAGGAAGCTGAGAAAATCGCAAAAAACCAATCGGAAAATTTCAAAATCGGTTTTTCGACTTCAGTATCTATATAGTGATTCTTGAGTATTTTGACGCGCTGTTTTCGAAAGTGGGGTCATTTGATCTCGTAGAGCTTCAGGAAGCTGAGAAAATCGCGAAAAACCAATCAGAAAATTTCAAAATCGGGTTTTCGACTTTAGTATCTATATTGTGATTCTTAAGTATTTTGACGCGCTGATTTCGAAAATGGGGTCATTTGAACTCGTAGAGCTTCAGGAAGATGAGAAAATCGCGAAAAACCAATCGGAAAATTTCAAAATCGGATTTTCGACTTCAGTATTTATATAGTGATTCTCACGTATTTTGACGGGCTGATCCCGAAAATGGGGTCATTTGATCTAGTAGAGCTTCAGGAAGCTGAGAAAATCGCGTAAAACCAATCGGAAAATTTCAAAATCGGTTTTTCGACTTTAGTATCAATATAATGATTCTTGAATATTTTGACGCGCTGATTTCGAAAATGGGGTCATTTTAACTCGTAGAGCTTCAGGAAGCTGAGAAAATCGCGTAAAACCAATCGGAAATTTTCAAAATCGGTTTTTCGACTTCAGTATCTATATAGTGATTCTTGAGTATTTTGACGCGCTGATTTCGAAAATGGGGTCATTTGAACTCGTAAAGCTTCAGGAAGCTGAGAAAATCGCGAAAAACCAATCGGAAAAATTCAAAATCGGATTTTTGACTGTAGTATATAGTGATTCCCACGTTTTATGACGAGCTGATCCCGAAAATGTGGTCATTTGATCTCGAAGAGCTTCAGGAAGCTGAGAAAATCGCGTAAAACCAATCGGAAAATTTCAAAATCGGTTTTTCGACTTAAGTATCTATATAATGATTCTTAAGTATTCTGACGCGCTGATTCCGGAAATGGAGTCATTTGAACTCGTAGAGCTTCAGGAAGCTGAGAAAATCGCGGAAAACCAATGGGAAAATTTCAAAATCGGTTTTTCGACTTCAGTATTTATATAGTGATTCTTGAGTATTTTGACGCGCTGATTTCGAAAATGGGGTCATTAGAACTCGTAAAGCTTCAGGAAGCTCAGAAAATCGCGAAAAACCAATCGGAAAATTTCAAAATCGGGTTTTCGAATTTTGTATCTCAATAGTGATTCTTGAGTATTTTGATGCGCTGATTTCGAAAATGGGGTCATCTGAACTCGTAGAGCTTCAGGAAGCTGAGAAAATCGCGAAAAACCAATCAGAAAATTTCAAATTCGGATTTTTGACTGTAGTATATAGTGATTCTCACGTTTTATGACGAGCTGGTCCCGAAAATGGGGTCATTTGATCTCGTAGAGCTTCAGGAAGCTGAGAAAATCGCGTAAAACCAATCGGAAAATTTCAAAATCGGTTTTTCGACTTGAGTATCTATATAATGATTCTTGAGTATTTTGACGCGCTGATTTCGAAAATGGGGTTATTTTAACACGTAGAGCTTCAGGAAGCTGAGAAAATCGCGAAAAACCAATCAGAAAATTTCAAAATCGGTTTTTTGACTTTAGTATCTATATTGTGATTCTTAAGTATTTTGACGCGCTGATTTCGAAAATGGGGTCATTTGAACTCGTAGAGCTTCAGGAAGATGAGAAAATCGCGAAAAACCAATCGGAAAATTTCAAAATCGGATTTTCGACTTTAGTATTTATATAGTGATTCGTGAGTATTTTGACGCGCTGATATCGAAAATGGGGTCTTCGAACTCGTAGAGCTTCAGGAAGCTGAGAAAATCGCAAAAAACCAATCGGAAAATTTCAAAATCGGTTTTTCGACTTCAGTATCTATATAGTGATTCTTGAGTATTTTGACGCGCTGTTTTCGAAAGTGGGGTCATTTGATCTCGTAGAGCTTCAGGAAGCTGAGAAAATCGCGTAAAACCAATCGGAAAATTTTAAAATCGGGTTTTCGACTTCAGTATCTATATAGTGATTCTTGAGTATTTCGACGCGCTGATTTCGAAAATGGGGTCATTTTAACTCGTAGAGCTTCAGGAAACTGAGAAAATCGCGAAAAACCAATCAGAAAATTCCTAAATCGGTTTTTCGACTTCAGTATCTATATAATGATTCTCAAGTATTTTGACGCGCTGATTTCGAAAATGGGGTTATTTTAACTCGTAGAGCTTCAGGAAGCTGAGAAAATCGCGTAAAACCAATCGGAAAATTTCAAAATCGAATTTTCGACTTAAGTATCTATATAATGATTCTTAAGTATTCTGACGCGCTGATTCCGGAAATGGAGTCATTTGAACTCGTAGAGCTTCAGGAAGCTGAGAAAATCGCGGAAAACCAATCGGAAAACTTCAAAATCGGTTTTTCGACTTCAGTATTTATATAGTGATTCTTGAGTATTTTGACGCGCTGATTTCGAAAATGGGGTCATTAGAACTCGTAAAGCTTCAGGAAGCTCAGAAAATCGCGAAAAACCAATCAGAAAATTTCAAAATCGGATTTTTGACTGTAGTATATAGTGATTCTCACGTTTTATGACGAGCTGGTCCCGGAAATGGGGTCATTTGATCTCGTAGAGCTTCAGGAAGCTGAGAAAATCGCGTAAAACCAATCGGAAAATTTCAAAATCGGTTTTTCGACTTGAGTATCTATATAATGATTCTCAAGTATTTTGACGCGCTGATTTCGAAAATGGGGTTATTTTAACTCGTAGAGCTTCAGGAAACTGAGAAAATCGCGAAGAACCAATCAGAAAATTCCAAAATCGGTTTTTTGACTTTAGTATATAGTGATTCTCACGTATTCTGACGCGCTGATTTCGAGAATGGGGTCATTTGAACTCGTATAGCTTCAGGAAGCTGAGAAAATCGCGTAAAACCAATCGGAAAATTTCAAAATCGGTTTTTCGACTTAAGTATCTATATAATGATTCTTAAGTATTCTGACGCGCTGATTCCGAAAATGGAGTCATTTGAACTCGTAGAGCTTCAGGAAGCTAAGAAAATCGCGGAAAACCAATCGGAAATTTTCAAAATCGGTTTTTCGACTTCAGTATCTATATAGTGATTCTTGAGTATTTTGACGCGCTGATTTCGAAAATGGGGTCATTTGAACTCGTAAAGCTTCAGGAAGCTGAGAAAATCGCGAAAAACCAATCGGAAAAATTCAAAATCGGATTTTTGACTGTAGTATATAGTGATTCCCACGTTTTATGACGAGCTGATCCCGAAAATATGGTCATTTGATCTCGTAGAGCTTCAGGAAGCTCAGAGAATCGCGTAAAACCAATCGGAAAATTTCAAAATCGGTTTTTCGACTTAAGTATCTATATTATGATTCTTAAGTATTCTGACGCGCTGATTCCGGAAATGGAGTCATTTGAACTCGTAGAGCTTCAGGTAACTGAGAAAATCGCGGAAAACCAATCGGAAAATTTCAATATCGGTTTTTCGACTTCAGTATTTATATAGTGATTCTTGAGTATTTTGACGCGCTGATATCAAAAATGGGGTCTTTTGAACTCGTAGAGCTTCAGGAAGATGAGAAAATCGCGAAAAAACAATCGGAAAATTTCAAAATCGGATTTTCGACATTAGTATTTATATAGTGATTCTTGAGTATTTCGACGCGCTGATATCGAAAATGGGGTCTTTTGAACTCGTAGAGCTTCAGGAAAATGAGAAAATCGCGAAAAACCAATCGGAAAATTTCAAAATCGGATTTTCGACTTTAGTATTTATATAGTGATTCTTGAGTATTTTGACGCGCTGATATCAAAAATGGGGTCTTTTGAACTCGTAGAGCTTCAGGAAGCTGAGAAAATCGCAAAAAACCAATCGGAAAATTTCGAAATCGGTTTTTCGACTTTAGTATCTATATAGTGATTCTTGAGTATTTTGACGCGCTGTTTTCGAAAATGGGGTCATTTGAACTCGTAGAGCTTCAGGAAGATGAGAAAATCGCGAGAAACCAATCGGAAAATTTCAAAATCGGATTTTCGACTTTAGTATTTATATAGTGATTCTTGAGTATTTTGACGCGCTGATATCAAAAATGGGGTCTTTTAAACTCGTAGAGCTTCAGGAAAATGAGAAAATCGCGAAAAACCAATCGGAAAATTTCAAAATCGGATTTTCGACTTTAGTATTTATATAGTGATTCTTGAGTATTTTGACGCGCTGATATCAAAAATGGGGTCTTTTGAACTCGTAGAGCTTCAGGAAGCTGAGAAAATCGCAAAAAACCAAACGGAAAATTTCAAAATCGGTTTTTCGACTTCAGTATCTATATAGTGATTCTTGAGTATTTTGTCGCGCTGATTTCGAAAATGGGGTCATTTGAACTCGTAGAGCTTCAGGAAGCTGATAAAATCGCGAAAAACCAATCGGAAAATTTCAAAATCGGTTTTTCGACTTTAGTATCTATAAAGTGATTCTTGAATATTTCGACGCGCTGATTTCGAAAATGGGGTCATTAGAACTCGTATATCTTCAGGAAGCTGAGAAAATCGCGAAAAACCAATCAGAAAATTTCAAAATCGGTTTCTCGACTTTAGTATCTATATAGTGATTCTTGAGTATTTTGACGCGCTGATTTCGAAAATGGGGTCATTTTAACTCGTAGAGCTTCAGGAAGCTGAGAAAATCGCGAAAAACCAATCAGAAAATTTCAAAATCGGTTTTTTGACTTTAGTATATAGTGATTCTTACGTATTCCGACGCGCTGATTCCGAAAATGGGGTCGTTTGAACTCGTAGAGCTTCAGGAAGCTGAGAAAATCGCGAAAAACCAATCGGAAAATTTCAAAATCGGTTTTTCGACTTTAGTATCTATATAGTGATTCTTAAGTATTTTGACGCGCTGTTTTCGAAAATGGGGTCATTTGATCTCGTAGAGCTTCAGGAAGCTGAGAAAATCGCGTAAAACCAATCGGAAAATTTTAAAATCGGGTTTTCGACTTTAGTATCTATATAGTGATTCTTACGTATTCCGACGCGCTGATTTCGAAAATGGGGTCATTTTAACTCGTAGAGCTTCAGGAAACTGAGAAAATCGCTAAAAACCAATCAGAAAATTCCTAAATCGGTTTTTCGACTTCAGTATCTATATAATGATTCTTAAGTATTTTGACGCGCTGAATTCGAAAATGGGGTTATTTCAACTCGTAGAGCTTCAGGAAGCTGAGAAAATCGCGTAAAACCAATCGGAAAATTTCAAAATCGGTTTTTCGACTAAAGTATCTATATAATGATTCTTAAGTATTCTGACGCGCTGATTCCGAAAATGGAGTTATTTGAACTCGTAGTGCTTCAGGATGCTAAGAAAATCGCGGAAAACCAATCGGAAATTTTCAAAATCGGTTTTTCGACTTCAGTATCTATATAGTGATTCTTGAGTATTTTGACGCGCTGATTTCGAAAATGGGATCATTTGAACTCGTAAAGCTTCAGGAAGCTCAGAAAATCGCGAAAAACCAATCGAAAAATTTCAAAATCGGGTTTTCGAATTTTGTATCTTGATAGTGATTCTTGAGTATTTTGATGCGCTGATTTCGAAAATGGGGTCATTTGAACTCGTAGAGCTTCAGGAAGCTGAGAAAATCGCGAAAAACCAATCAGAAAATTTCAAAATCGGATTTTTGACTGTAGTATATAGTGATAGTTCTATGACGAGCTGATCCCGAAAATGTGGTCATTTGATCTCGTAGAGCTTCAGGAAGCTGAGAAAATCGCGTAAAACCAATCGGAAAATTTCAAAATCGGTTTTTCGACTTAAGTATCTATATAATGATTCTTGAGTATTCTGACGCGCTGATTCCGGAAATGGAGTCATTTGAACTCGTAGAGCTTCAGGAAGCTGAGAAAATCGCGAAAAACCAATCGGAAAATTTCAAAATCGGTTTTTCGACTTCAGTATTTATATAGTGATTCTTGAGTATTTTGACGCGCTGATTTCGAAAATGGGGTCATTTGAACTCGTGAAGCTTCAGGAAGCTCAGAAAATCGCGAAAAACCAATCGAAAAATTTAAAAATCGGGTTTTAGAATTTTGTATCTCAATAGTGATTCTTGAGTATTTTGATGCGCTGATTTCGAAAATGGGGTCATTTGAACTCGTAGAGCTTCAGGAAGCTGAGAAAATCGCGAAAAACCAATCAGAAAATTTCAAAATCGGATTTTTGACTGTAGTATATAGTGATTCTCACGTTTTATGACGAGCTGGTCCCGGAAATGGGGTCATTTGATCTCGTAGAGCTTCAGGAAGCTGAGAAAATCGCGTAAAACCAATCGGAAAATTTCAAAATCGGTTTTTCGACTTGAGTATCTATATAATGATTCTCAAGTATTTTGACGCGCTGATTTCGAAAATGGGGTTATTTTAACTCGTAGAGCTTCAGGAAACTGAGAAAATCGCGAAAAACCAATCAGAAAATTCCAAAATCGGTTTTTTGACTTTAGTATATAGTGATTCTCACGTATTCTGACGCGCTGATTTCGAGAATGGGGTCATTTGAACTCGTATAGCTTCAGGAAGCTGAGAAAATCGCGAAAAACCAATCAGAAAATTTCAAAATCGGATTTTTGATTGTAGTATATAGTGATTCTCACGTATTTTGACGGGCTGATCCCGAAAATGGGGTCATTTGATCTAGTAGAGCTTCAGGAAGCTGAGAAAATCGCGTAAAACCAATCGGAAAATTTCAAAATCGGTTTTTCGACTAAAGTATCTATATAATGATTCTTAAGTATTCTGACGCGCTGATTCCGAAAATGGAGTTATTTGAACTCGTAGTGCTTCAGGATGCTAAGAAAATCGCGGAAAACCAATCGGAAATTTTCAAAATCGGTTTTTCGACTTCAGTATCTATATAGTGATTCTTGAGTATTTTGACGCGCTGATTTCGAAAATGGGATCATTTGAACTCGTAAAGCTTCAGGAAGCTCAGAAAATCGCGAAAAAACAATCGAAAAATTTCAAAATCGGGTTTTCGAATTTTGTATCTTGATAGTGATTCTTGAGTATTTTGATGCGCTGATTTCGAAAATGGGGTCATTTGAACTCGTAGAGCTTCAGGAAGCTGAGAAAATCGCGAAAAACCAATCGGAAAATTTCAAAATCGGATTTTTGACTGTAGTATATAGTGATTCTCACGTTCTATGACGAGCTGATCCCGAAAATGTGGTCATTTGATCTCGTAGAGCTTCAGGAAGCTGAGAAAATCGCGTAAAACCAATCGGAAAATTTCAAAATCGGTTTTTCGACTTAAGTATCTATATAATGATTCTTGAGTATTCTGACGCGCTGATTCCGGAAATGGAGTCATTTGAACTCGTAGAGCTTCAGGAAGCTGAGAAAATCGCGAAAAACCAATCGGAAAATTTCAAAATCGGTTTTTCGACTTCAGTATTTATATAGTGATTCTTGAGTATTTTGACGCGCTGATTTCGAAAATGGGGTCATTTGAACTCGTAAAGCTTCAGGAAGCTCAGAAAATCGCGAAAAACCAATCGAAAAATTTCAAAATCGGGTTCTAGAATTTTGTATCTCAATAGTGATTCTTGAGTATTTTGATGCGCTGATTTCGAAAATGGGGTCATTTGAACTCGTAGAGCTTCAGGAAGCTGAGAAAATCGCGAAAAACCAATCAGAAAATTTCAAAATCGGATTTTTGACTGTAGTATATAGTGATTCTCACGTTTTATGACGAGCTGGTCCCGGAAATGGGGTCATTTGATCTCGTAGAGCTTCAGGAAGCTGAGAAAATCGCGTAAAACCAATCGGAAAATTTCAAAATCGGTTTTTCGACTTGAGTATCTATATAATGATTCTCAAGTATTTTGACGCGCTGATTTCGAAAATGGGGTTATTTTAACTCGTAGAGCTTCAGGAAACTGAGAAAATCGCGAAAAACCAATCAGAAAATTCCAAAATCGGTTTTTTGACTTTAGTATATAGTGATTCTCACGTATTCTGACGCGCTGATTTCGAGAATGGGGTCATTTGAACTCGTATAGCTTCAGGAAGCTGAGAAAATCGCGAAAAACCAATCAGAAAATTTCAAAATCGGATTTTTGATTGTAGTATATAGTGATTCTCACGTATTTTGACGGGCTGATCCCGAAAATGGGGTCATTTGATCTAGTAGAGCTTCAGGAAGCTGAGAAAATCGCGTAAAACCAATCGGAAAATTTCAAAATCGGTTTTTCGACTTTAGTATCTATATAATGATTCTTGAATATTTTGACGCGCTGATTTCGAAAATGGGGTCATTTTAACTCGTAGAGCTTCAGGAAGCTGAGAAAATCGCGTAAAACCAATCGGAAATTTTCAAAATCGGTTTTTCGACTTCAGTATCTATATAGTGATTCTTGAGTATTTTGACGCGCTGATTTCGAAAATGGGGTCATTTGAACTCGTAAAGCTTCAGGAAGCTGAGAAAATCGCGAAAAACCAATCGGAAAAATTCAAAATCGGATTTTTGACTGTAGTATATAGTGATTCCCACGTTTTATGACGAGCTGATCCCGAAAATGTGGTCATTTGATCTCGAAGAGCTTCAGGAAGCTGAGAAAATCGCGTAAAACCAATCGGAAAATTTCAAAATCGGTTTTTTGACTTTAGTATCTATATTGTGATTCTTAAGTATTTTGACGCGCTGATTTCGAAAATGGGGTCATTTGAACTCGTAGAGCTTCAGGAAGATGAGAAAATCGCGAAAAACCAATCGGAAAATTTCAAAATCGGATTTTCGACTTTAGTATTTATATAGTGATTCTCACGTATTTTGACGGGCTGATCCCGAAAATGGGGTCATTTGATCTAGTAGAGCTTCAGGAAGCTGAGAAAATCGCGTAAAACCAATCGGAAAATTTCAAAATCGGTTTTTCGACTTTAGTATCTATATAATGATTCTTGAATATTTTGACGCGCTGATTTCTAAAATGGGGTCATTTTAACTCGTAGAGCTTCAGGAAGCTGAGAAAATCGCGTAAAACCAATCGGAAATTTTCAAAATCGGTTTTTCGACTTCAGTATCTATATAGTGATTCTTGAGTATTTTGACGCGCTGATTTCGAAAATGGGGTCATTTGAACTCGTAAAGCTTCAGGAAGCTGAGAAAATCGCGAAAAACCAATCGGAAAAATTCAAAATCGGATTTTTGACTGTAGTATATAGTGATTCCCACGTTTTATGACGAGCTGATCCCGAAAATGTGGTCATTTGATCTCGAAGAGCTTCAAGAAGCTGAGAAAATCGCGTAAAACCAATCGGAAAATTTCAAAATCGGTTTTTCGACTTAAGTATCTATATAATGATTCTTAAGTATTCTGACGCGCTGATTCCGGAAATGGAGTCATTTGAACTCGTAGAGCTTCAGGAAGCTGAGAAAATCGCGGAAAACCAATGGGAAAATTTCAAAATCGGTTTTTCGACTTCAGTATTTATATAGTGATTCTTGAGTATTTTGACGCGCTGATTTCGAAAATGGGGTCATTAGAACTCGTAAAGCTTCAGGAAGCTCAGAAAATCGCGAAAAACCAATCGGAAAATTTCAAAATCGGGTTTTCGAATTTTGTATCTCAATAGTGATTCTTGAGTATTTTAATGCGCTGATTTCGAAAATGGGGTCATCTGAACTCGTAGAGCTTCAGGAAGCTGAGAAAATCGCGAAAAACCAATCAGAAAATTTCAAATTCGGATTTTTGACTGTAGTATATAGTGATTCTCACGTTTTATGACGAGCTGGTCCCGAAAATGGGGTCATTTGATCTCTTAGAGCTTCAGGAAGCTGAGAAAATCGCGTAAAACCAATCGGAAAATTTCAAAATCGGTTTTTCGACTTGAGTATCTATATAATGATTCTTAAGTATTTTGACGCGCTGATTTCGAAAATGGGGTTATTTTAACACGTAGAGCTTCAGGAAGCTGAGAAAATCGCGAAAAACCAATCAGAAAATTTCAAAATCGGTTTTTTGACTTTAGTATCTATATTGTGATTCTTAAGTATTTTGACGCGCTGATTTCGAAAATGGGGTCATTTGAACTCGTAGAGCTTCAGGAAGATGAGAAAATCGCGAAAAACCAATCGGAAAATTTCAAAATCGGATTTTCGACTTTAGTATTTATATAGTGATTCGTGAGTATTTTGACGCGCTGATATCGAAAATGGGGTCTTCGAACTCGTAGAGCTTCAGGAAGCTGAGAAAATCGCAAAAAACCAATCGGAAAATTTCAAAATCGGTTTTTCGACTTCAGTATCTATATAGTGATTCTTGAGTATTTTGACGCGCTGTTTTCGAAAGTGGGGTCATTTGATCTCGTAGAGCTTCAGGAAGCTGAGAAAATCGCGAAAAACCAATCAGAAAATTTCAAAATCGGGTTTTCGACTTTAGTATCTATATTGTGATTCTTGAGTATTTTGACGCGCTGATTTCGAAAATGGGGTCATTTGAACTCGTAGAGCTTCAGGAAGATGAGAAAATCGCGAAAAACCAATCGGAAAATTTCAAAATCGGATTTTCGACTTTAGTATTTATATAGTGATTCTCACGTATTTTGACGGGCTGATCCCGAAAATGGGGTCATTTGATCTAGTAGAGCTTCAGGAAGCTGAGAAAATCGCGTAAAACCAATCGGAAAATTTCAAAATCGGTTTTTCGACTTTAGTATCAATATAATGATTCTTGAATATTTTGACGCGCTGATTTCGAAAATGGGGTCATTTGAACTCGTAAAGCTTCAGGAAGCTGAGAAAATCGCGAAAAACCAATCGGAAAAATTCAAAATCGGATTTTTGACTGTAGTATATAGTGATTCCCACGTTTTATGACGAGCTGATCCCGAAAATGTGGTCATTTGATCTCGAAGAGCTTCAGGAAGCTGAGAAAATCGCGTAAAACCAATCGGAAAATTTCAAAATCGGTTTTTCGACTTAAGTATCTATATAATGATTCTTAAGTATTCTGACGCGCTGATTCCGGAAATGGAGTCATTTGAACTCGTAGAGCTTCAGGAAGCTGAGAAAATCGCGGAAAACCAATGGGAAAATTTCAAAATCGGTTTTTCGACTTCAGTATTTATATAGTGATTCTTGAGTATTTTGACGCGCTGATTTCGAAAATGGGGTCATTAGAACTCGTAAAGCTTCAGGAAGCTCAGAAAATCGCGAAAAACCAATCGGAAAATTTCAAAATCGGGTTTTCGAATTTTGTATCTCAATAGTGATTCTTGAGTATTTTGATGCGCTGATTTCGAAAATGGGGTCATCTGAACTCGTAGAGCTTCAGGAAGCTGAGAAAATCGCGAAAAACCAATCAGAAAATTTCAAATTCGGATTTTTGACTGTAGTATATAGTGATTCTCACGTTTTATGACGAGCTGGTCCCGAAAATGGGGTCATTTGATCTCGTAGAGCTTCAGGAAGCTGAGAAAATCGCGTAAAACCAATCGGAAAATTTCAAAATCGGTTTTTCGACTTGAGTATCTATATAATGATTCTTGAGTATTTTGACGCGCTGATTTCGAAAATGGGGTTATTTTAACACGTAGAGCTTCAGGAAGCTGAGAAAATCGCAAAAAACCAATCAGAAAATTTCAAAATCGGTTTTTTGACTTTAGTATCTATATTGTGATTCTTAAGTATTTTGACGCGCTGATTTCGAAAATGGGGTCATTTGAACTCGTAGAGCTTCAGGAAGATGAGAAAATCGCGAAAAACCAATCGGAAAATTCCAAAATCGGATTTTCGACTTTAGTATTTATATAGTGATTCGTGAGTATTTTGACGCGCTGATATCGAAAATGGGGTCTTCGAACTCGTAGAGCTTCAGGAAGCTGAGAAAATCGCAAAAAACCAATCGGAAAATTTCAAAATCGGTTTTTCGACTTCAGTATCTATATAGTGATTCTTGAGTATTTTGACGCGCTGTTTTCGAAAGTGGGGTCATTTGATCTCGTAGAGCTTCAGGAAGCTGAGAAAATCGCGTAAAACCAATCGGAAAATTTTAAAATCGGGTTTTCGACTTTAGTATCTATATAGTGATTCTTGAGTATTTCGACGCGCTGATTTCGAAAATGGGGTCATTTTAACTCGTAGAGCTTCAGGAAACTGAGAAAATCGCGAAAAACCAATCAGAAAATTCCTAAATCGGTTTTTCGACTTCAGTATCTATATAATGATTCTTAAGTATTTTGACGCGCTGATTTCGAAAATGGGGTTATTTTAACTCGTAGAGCTTCAGGAAGCTGAGAAAATCGCGTAAAACCAATCGGAAAATTTCAAAATCGAATTTTCGACTTAAGTATCTATATAATGATTCTTAAGTATTCTGACGCGCTGATTCCGGAAATGGAGTCATTTGAAATCGTAGAGCTTCAGGAAGCTGAGAAAATCGCGGAAAACCAATCGGAAAACTTCAAAATCTGTTTTTCGACTTCAGTATTTATATAGTGATTCTTGAGTATTTTGACGCGCTGATTTCGAAAATGGGGTCATTAGAACTCGTAAAGCTTCAGGAAGCTCAGAAAATCGCGAAAAACCAATCAGAAAATTTCAAAATCGGATTTTTGACTGTAGTATATAGTGATTCTCACGTTTTATGACGAGCTGGTCCCGGAAATGGGGTCATTTGATCTCGTAGAGCTTCAGGAAGCTGAGAAAATCGCGTAAAACCAATCGGAAAATTTCAAAATCGGTTTTTCGACTTGAGTATCTATATAATGATTCTCAAGTATTTTGACGCGCTGATTTCGAAAATGGGGTTATTTTAACTCGTAGAGCTTCAGGAAACTGAGAAAATCGCGAAGAACCAATCAGAAAATTCCAAAATCGGTTTTTTGACTTTAGTATATAGTGATTCTCACGTATTCTGACGCGCTGATTTCGAGAATGGGGTCATTTGAACTCGTATAGCTTCAGGAAGCTGAGAAAATCGCGTAAAACCAATCGGAAAATTTCAAAATCGGTTTTTCGACTTAAGTATCTATATAATGATTCTTAAGTATTCTGACGCGCTGATTCCGAAAATGGAGTCATTTGAACTCGTAGAGCTTCAGGAAGCTAAGAAAATCGCGGAAAACCAATCGGAAATTTTCAAAATCGGTTTTTCGACTTCAGTATCTATATAGTGATTCTTGAGTATTTTGACGCGCTGATTTCGAAAATGGGGTCATTTGAACTCGTAAAGCTTCAGGAAGCTGAGAAAATCGCGAAAAACCAATCGGAAAAATTCAAAATCGGATTTTTGACTGTAGTATATAGTGATTCCCACGTTTTATGACGAGCTGATCCCGAAAATATGGTCATTTGATCTCGTAGAGCTTCAGGAAGCTGAGAAAATCGCGGAAAACCAATCGGAAAATTTCAATATCGGTTTTTCGACTTCAGTATTTATATAGTGATTCTTGAGTATTTTGACGCGCTGATATCAAAAATGGGGTCTTTTGAACTCGTAGAGCTTCAGGAAGCTGAGAAAATCGCAAAAAACCAAACGGAAAATTTCAAAATCGGTTTTTCGACTTCAGTATCTATATAGTGATTCTTGAGTATTTTGTCGCGCTGATTTCGAAAATGGGGTCATTTGAACTCGTAGAGCTTCAGGAAGCTGATAAAATCGCGAAAAACCAATCGGAAAATTTCAAAATCGGTTTTTCGACTTTAGTATCTATAAAGTGATTCTTGAGTATTTCGACGCGCTGATTTCGAAAATGGGGTCATTAGAACTCGTAGAGCTTCAGGAAACTGAAAAAATCGCGGAAAACCAATCAGAAAATTTCAAAATCGGTTTTTTGACTTTAGTATATAGTGATTCTCACGTATTCTGACGCGCTGATTCCGAAAATGGGGTCATTTGAACTCGTAGAGCTTCAGGGAGCTGAAAAAATCGCGAAAAAGCAATCGGAAAATTTCAAAATCGGTTTTTCGACTTAAGTATCTATATAGTGATTCTTACGTATTTTGACGCGCTGATTTCGAAAATGGGGTCATTTGATCTCGTAGAGTTTCAGGAAACTGAGAAAATCGCGAAAAACCAATCGGAAAATTTCAAAATCGGTTTTTCGACTTTAGTATCTATATACTGATTCTCAAATATCTTGACGCGCTGATTCCAAAAATGGGGTCATTTGAACTCGTAGAGCTTCAGGAAACTGAGAAAATCGCGAAAAACCAATCAGAAAATTCCAAAATCGGTTTTTTGACTTTAGTATATAGTGATTCTCACGTATTCTGACGCGCTGATTTCGAGAATGGGGTCATTTGAACTCGTATATCTTCAGGAAGCTGAGAAAATCGCGAAAAACCAATCAGAAAATTTCAAAATCGGATTTTTGATTGTAGTATATAGTGATTCTCACGTATTTTGACGGGCTGATCCCGAAAATGGGGCCATTCGATCTAGTAGAGCTTCAGGAAGCTGAGAAAATCGCGTGAAACCAATCGGAAAATTTCAAAATCGGTTTCTCGACTTTAGTATCTATATAGTGATTCTTGAGTATTTTGACGCGCTGATTTCGAAAATGGGGTCATTTTAACTCGTAGAGCTTCCGGAAGCTGAGAAAATCGCGAAAAACCAATCAGAAAATTTCAAAATCGGTTTTTTGACTTTAGTATATAGTGATTCTTACGTATTTCGACGCGCTGATTCCGAAAATGGGGTCGTTTGAACTCGTAGAGCTTCAGGAAGCTGAGAAAATCGCGAAAAACCAATCGGAAAATTTGAAAATCGGTTTTTCGACTTTAGTATCTATATAGTGATTCTTAAGTATTTTGACGCGCTGTTTTCGAAAATGGGGTCATTTGATCTCGAAGAGCTTCAGGAAGCTGAGAAAATCGCGTAAAACCAATCGGAAAATTTTAAAATCGGGTTTTCGACTTTAGTATCTATATAGTGATTCTTAAGTATTTTGACGCGCTGATTTCGAAAATGGGGTCATTTTAACTCGTAGAGCTTCAGGAAACTGAGAAAATCGCGAAAAACCAATCAGAAAATTCCTAAATCGGTTTTTCGACTTCAGTATCTATATAATGATTCTTAAATATTTTGACGCGCTGATTTCGAAAATGGGGTTATTTTAACTCGTAAAGCTTCAGGAAGCTGAGAAAATCGCGTAAAACCAATCGGAAAATTTCAAAATCGGTTTTTCGACTAAAGTATCTATATAATGATTCTTAAGTATTCTGACGCGCTGATTCCGAAAATGGAGTTATTTGAACTCGTAGTGCTTCAGGATGCTAAGAAAATCGCGGAAAACCAATCGGAAATTTTCAAAATCGGTTTTTCGACTTCAGTATCTATATAGTGATTCTTGAGTATTTTGACGCGCTGATTTCGAAAATGGGGTCATTTGAACTCGTAAAGCTTCAGGAAGCTCAGAAAATCGCGAAAAACCAATCGAAAAATTTCAAAATCGGGTTTTCGAATTTTGTATCTTGATAGTGATTCTTGAGTATTTTGATGCGCTGATTTCGAAAATGGGGTCATTTGAACTCGTAGAGCTTCAGGAAGCTGAGAAAATCGCGAAAAACCAATCAGAAAATTTCAAAATCGGATTTTTGACTGTAGTATATAGTGATTCTCACGTTCTATGACGAGCTGATCCCGAAAATGTGGTCATTTGATCTCGTAGAGCTTCAGGAAGCTGAGAAAATCGCGTAAAACCAATCGGAAAATTCAAAATCGGTTTTTCGACTTAAGTATCTATATAATGATTCTTGAGTATTCTGACGCGCTGATTCCGGAAATGGAGTCATTTGAACTCGTAGAGCTTCAGGAAGCTGAGAAAATCGCGGAAAACCAATCGGAAAATTTCAAAATCGGTTTTTCGACTACAGTATTTATATAGTGATTCTTGAGTATTTTGACGCGCTGATTTCGAAAATGGGGTCATTTGAACTCGTAAAGCTTCAGGAAGCTCAGAAAATCGCGAAAAACCAATCGAAAAATTTCAAAATCGGGTTTTAGAATTTTGTATCTCAATAGTGATTCTTGAGTATTTTGATGCGCTGATTTCGAAAATGGGGTCATTTGAACTCGTATAGCTTCAGGAAGCTGAGAAAATCGCGTAAAACCAATCGGAAAATTTCAAAATCGGTTTTTCGACTTAAGTATCTATATAATGATTCTTAAGTATTCTGACGCGCTGATTCCGAAAATGGAGTCATTTGAACTCGTAGAGCTTCAGGAAGCTAAGAAAATCGCGGAAAACCAATCGGAAATTTTCAAAATCGGTTTTTCGACTTCAGTATCTATATAGTGATTCTTGAGTATTTTGACGCGCTGATTTCGAAAATGGGGTCATTTGAACTCGTAAAGCTTCAGGAAGCTGAGAAAATCGCGAAAAACCAATCAGAAAATTTCAAAATCGGATTTTTGACTGTAGTATATAGTGATTCTCACGTTCTATGACGAGCTGATCCCGAAAATGTGGTCATTTGATCTCGTAGAGCTTCAGGAAGCTGAGAAAATCGCGTAAAACCAATCGGAAAATTCAAAATCGGTTTTTCGACTTAAGTATCTATATAATGATTCTTGAGTATTCTGACGCGCTGATTCCGGAAATGGAGTCATTTGAACTCGTAGAGCTTCAGGAAGCTGAGAAAATCGCGGAAAACCAATCGGAAAATTTCAAAATCGGGTTTTCGACTTGAGTATCTATATAATGATTCTCAAGTATTTTGACGCGCTGATTTCGAAAATGGGGTTATTTTAACTCGTAGAGCTTCAGGAAGCTGAGAAAATCGCGAAAAACCAATCAGAAAATTTCAAAATCGGATTTTTGACTGTAGTATATAGTGATTCTCACGTTTTATGACGAGCTGGTCCCGGAAATGGGGTCATTTGATCTCGTAGAGCTTCAGGAAGCTGAGAAAATCGCGTAAAACCAATCGGAAAATTTCAAAATCGGTTTTTCGACTTGAGTATCTATATAATGATTCTCAAGTATTTTGACGCGCTGATTTCGAAAATGGGGTTATTTTAACTCGTAGAGCTTCAGGAAACTGAGAAAATCGCGAAAAACCAATCAGAAAATTCCAAAATCGGTTTTTTGACTTTAGTATATAGTGATTCTCACGTATTCTGACGCGCTGATTTCGAGAATGGGGTCATTTGAACTCGTATAGCTTCAGGAAGCTGAGAAAATCGCGAAAAACCAATCAGAAAATTTCAAAATCGGATTTTTGATTGTAGTATATAGTGATTCTCACGTATTTTGACGGGCTGATCCCGAAAATGGGGTCATTTGATCTAGTAGAGCTTCAGGAAGCTGAGAAAATCGCGTAAAACCAATCGGAAAATTTCAAAATCGGTTTTTCGACTTTAGTATCTATATAATGATTCTTGAATATTTTGACGCGCTGATTTCGAAAATGGGGTCATTTTAACTCGTAGAGCTTCAGGAAGCTGAGAAAATCGCGTAAAACCAATCGGAAATTTTCAAAATCGGTTTTTCGACTTCAGTATCTATATAGTGATTCTTGAGTATTTTGACGCGCTGATTTCGAAAATGGGGTCATTTGAACTCGTAAAGCTTCAGGAAGCTGAGAAAATCGCGAAAAACCAATCGGAAAAATTCAAAATCGGATTTTTGACTGTAGTATATAGTGATTCCCACGTTTTATGACGAGCTGATCCCGAAAATGTGGTCATTTGATCTCGAAGAGCTTCAGGAAGCTGAGAAAATCGCGTAAAACCAATCGGAAAATTTCAAAATCGGTTTTTTGACTTTAGTATCTATATTGTGATTCTTAAGTATTTTGACGCGCTGATTTCGAAAATGGGGTCATTTGAACTCGTAGAGCTTCAGGAAGATGAGAAAATCGCGAAAAACCAATCGGAAAATTTCAAAATCGGATTTTCGACTTTAGTATTTATATAGTGATTCTCACGTATTTTGACGGGCTGATCCCGAAAATGGGGTCATTTGATCTAGTAGAGCTTCAGGAAGCTGAGAAAATCGCGTAAAACCAATCGGAAAATTTCAAAATCGGTTTTTCGACTTTAGTATCTATATAATGATTCTTGAATATTTTGACGCGCTGATTTCTAAAATGGGGTCATTTTAACTCGTAGAGCTTCAGGAAGCTGAGAAAATCGCGTAAAACCAATCGGAAATTTTCAAAATCGGTTTTTCGACTTCAGTATCTATATAGTGATTCTTGAGTATTTTGACGCGCTGATTTCGAAAATGGGGTCATTTGAACTCGTAAAGCTTCAGGAAGCTGAGAAAATCGCGAAAAACCAATCGGAAAAATTCAAAATCGGATTTTTGACTGTAGTATATAGTGATTCCCACGTTTTATGACGAGCTGATCCCGAAAATGTGGTCATTTGATCTCGAAGAGCTTCAAGAAGCTGAGAAAATCGCGTAAAACCAATCGGAAAATTTCAAAATCGGTTTTTCGACTTAAGTATCTATATAATGATTCTTAAGTATTCTGACGCGCTGATTCCGGAAATGGAGTCATTTGAACTCGTAGAGCTTCAGGAAGCTGAGAAAATCGCGGAAAACCAATGGGAAAATTTCAAAATCGGTTTTTCGACTTCAGTATTTATATAGTGATTCTTGAGTATTTTGACGCGCTGATTTCGAAAATGGGGTCATTAGAACTCGTAAAGCTTCAGGAAGCTCAGAAAATCGCGAAAAACCAATCGGAAAATTTCAAAATCGGGTTTTCGAATTTTGTATCTCAATAGTGATTCTTGAGTATTTTAATGCGCTGATTTCGAAAATGGGGTCATCTGAACTCGTAGAGCTTCAGGAAGCTGAGAAAATCGCGAAAAACCAATCAGAAAATTTCAAATTCGGATTTTTGACTGTAGTATATAGTGATTCTCACGTTTTATGACGAGCTGGTCCCGAAAATGGGGTCATTTGATCTCTTAGAGCTTCAGGAAGCTGAGAAAATCGCGTAAAACCAATCGGAAAATTTCAAAATCGGTTTTTCGACTTGAGTATCTATATAATGATTCTTAAGTATTTTGACGCGCTGATTTCGAAAATGGGGTTATTTTAACACGTAGAGCTTCAGGAAGCTGAGAAAATCGCGAAAAACCAATCAGAAAATTTCAAAATCGGTTTTTTGACTTTAGTATCTATATTGTGATTCTTAAGTATTTTGACGCGCTGATTTCGAAAATGGGGTCATTTGAACTCGTAGAGCTTCAGGAAGATGAGAAAATCGCGAAAAACCAATCGGAAAATTTCAAAATCGGATTTTCGACTTTAGTATTTATATAGTGATTCGTGAGTATTTTGACGCGCTGATATCGAAAATGGGGTCTTCGAACTCGTAGAGCTTCAGGAAGCTGAGAAAATCGCAAAAAACCAATCGGAAAATTTCAAAATCGGTTTTTCGACTTCAGTATCTATATAGTGATTCTTGAGTATTTTGACGCGCTGTTTTCGAAAGTGGGGTCATTTGATCTCGTAGAGCTTCAGGAAGCTGAGAAAATCGCGAAAAACCAATCAGAAAATTTCAAAATCGGGTTTTCGACTTTAGTATCTATATTGTGATTCTTGAGTATTTTGACGCGCTGATTTCGAAAATGGGGTCATTTGAACTCGTAGAGCTTCAGGAAGATGAGAAAATCGCGAAAAACCAATCGGAAAATTTCAAAATCGGATTTTCGACTTTAGTATTTATATAGTGATTCTCACGTATTTTGACGGGCTGATCCCGAAAATGGGGTCATTTGATCTAGTAGAGCTTCAGGAAGCTGAGAAAATCGCGTAAAACCAATCGGAAAATTTCAAAATCGGTTTTTCGACTTTAGTATCAATATAATGATTCTTGAATATTTTGACGCGCTGATTTCGAAAATGGGGTCATTTGAACTCGTAAAGCTTCAGGAAGCTGAGAAAATCGCGAAAAACCAATCGGAAAAATTCAAAATCGGATTTTTGACTGTAGTATATAGTGATTCCCACGTTTTATGACGAGCTGATCCCGAAAATGTGGTCATTTGATCTCGAAGAGCTTCAGGAAGCTGAGAAAATCGCGTAAAACCAATCGGAAAATTTCAAAATCGGTTTTTCGACTTAAGTATCTATATAATGATTCTTAAGTATTCTGACGCGCTGATTCCGGAAATGGAGTCATTTGAACTCGTAGAGCTTCAGGAAGCTGAGAAAATCGCGGAAAACCAATGGGAAAATTTCAAAATCGGTTTTTCGACTTCAGTATTTATATAGTGATTCTTGAGTATTTTGACGCGCTGATTTCGAAAATGGGGTCATTAGAACTCGTAAAGCTTCAGGAAGCTCAGAAAATCGCGAAAAACCAATCGGAAAATTTCAAAATCGGGTTTTCGAATTTTGTATCTCAATAGTGATTCTTGAGTATTTTGATGCGCTGATTTCGAAAATGGGGTCATCTGAACTCGTAGAGCTTCAGGAAGCTGAGAAAATCGCGAAAAACCAATCAGAAAATTTCAAATTCGGATTTTTGACTGTAGTATATAGTGATTCTCACGTTTTATGACGAGCTGGTCCCGAAAATGGGGTCATTTGATCTCGTAGAGCTTCAGGAAGCTGAGAAAATCGCGTAAAACCAATCGGAAAATTTCAAAATCGGTTTTTCGACTTGAGTATCTATATAATGATTCTTGAGTATTTTGACGCGCTGATTTCGAAAATGGGGTTATTTTAACACGTAGAGCTTCAGGAAGCTGAGAAAATCGCAAAAAACCAATCAGAAAATTTCAAAATCGGTTTTTTGACTTTAGTATCTATATTGTGATTCTTAAGTATTTTGACGCGCTGATTTCGAAAATGGGGTCATTTGAACTCGTAGAGCTTCAGGAAGATGAGAAAATCGCGAAAAACCAATCGGAAAATTTCAAAATCGGATTTTCGACTTTAGTATTTATATAGTGATTCGTGAGTATTTTGACGCGCTGATATCGAAAATGGGGTCTTCGAACTCGTAGAGCTTCAGGAAGCTGAGAAAATCGCAAAAAACCAATCGGAAAATTTCAAAATCGGTTTTTCGACTTCAGTATCTATATAGTGATTCTTGAGTATTTTGACGCGCTGTTTTCGAAAGTGGGGTCATTTGATCTCGTAGAGCTTCAGGAAGCTGAGAAAATCGCGTAAAACCAATCGGAAAATTTTAAAATCGGGTTTTCGACTTTAGTATCTATATAGTGATTCTTGAGTATTTCGACGCGCTGATTTCGAAAATGGGGTCATTTTAACTCGTAGAGCTTCAGGAAACTGAGAAAATCGCGAAAAACCAATCAGAAAATTCCTAAATCGGTTTTTCGACTTCAGTATCTATATAATGATTCTTAAGTATTTTGACGCGCTGATTTCGAAAATGGGGTTATTTTAACTCGTAGAGCTTCAGGAAGCTGAGAAAATCGCGTAAAACCAATCGGAAAATTTCAAAATCGAATTTTCGACTTAAGTATCTATATAATGATTCTTAAGTATTCTGACGCGCTGATTCCGGAAATGGAGTCATTTGAACTCGTAGAGCTTCAGGAAGCTGAGAAAATCGCGGAAAACCAATCGGAAAACTTCAAAATCTGTTTTTCGACTTCAGTATTTATATAGTGATTCTTGAGTATTTTGACGCGCTGATTTCGAAAATGGGGTCATTAGAACTCGTAAAGCTTCAGGAAGCTCAGAAAATCGCGAAAAACCAATCAGAAAATTTCAAAATCGGATTTTTGACTGTAGTATATAGTGATTCTCACGTTTTATGACGAGCTGGTCCCGGAAATGGGGTCATTTGATCTCGTAGAGCTTCAGGAAGCTGAGAAAATCGCGTAAAACCAATCGGAAAATTTCAAAATCGGTTTTTCGACTTGAGTATCTATATAATGATTCTCAAGTATTTTGACGCGCTGATTTCGAAAATGGGGTTATTTTAACTCGTAGAGCTTCAGGAAACTGAGAAAATCGCGAAGAACCAATCAGAAAATTCCAAAATCGGTTTTTTGACTTTAGTATATAGTGATTCTCACGTATTCTGACGCGCTGATTTCGAGAATGGGGTCATTTGAACTCGTATAGCTTCAGGAAGCTGAGAAAATCGCGTAAAACCAATCGGAAAATTTCAAAATCGGTTTTTCGACTTAAGTATCTATATAATGATTCTTAAGTATTCTGACGCGCTGATTCCGAAAATGGAGTCATTTGAACTCGTAGAGCTTCAGGAAGCTAAGAAAATCGCGGAAAACCAATCGGAAATTTTCAAAATCGGTTTTTCGACTTCAGTATCTATATAGTGATTCTTGAGTATTTTGACGCGCTGATTTCGAAAATGGGGTCATTTGAACTCGTAAAGCTTCAGGAAGCTGAGAAAATCGCGAAAAACCAATCGGAAAAATTCAAAATCGGATTTTTGACTGTAGTATATAGTGATTCCCACGTTTTATGACGAGCTGATCCCGAAAATATGGTCATTTGATCTCGTAGAGCTTCAGGAAGCTGAGAAAATCGCGGAAAACCAATCGGAAAATTTCAATATCGGTTTTTCGACTTCAGTATTTATATAGTGATTCTTGAGTATTTTGACGCGCTGATATCAAAAATGGGGTCTTTTGAACTCGTAGAGCTTCAGGAAGCTGAGAAAATCGCAAAAAACCAAACGGAAAATTTCAAAATCGGTTTTTCGACTTCAGTATCTATATAGTGATTCTTGAGTATTTTGTCGCGCTGATTTCGAAAATGGGGTCATTTGAACTCGTAGAGCTTCAGGAAGCTGATAAAATCGCGAAAAACCAATCGGAAAATTTCAAAATCGGTTTTTCGACTTCAGTATCTATAAAGTGATTCTTGAGTATTTCGACGCGCTGATTTCGAAAATGGGGTCATTAGAACTCGTAGAGCTTCAGGAAACTGAAAAAATCGCGGAAAACCAATCAGAAAATTTCAAAATCGGTTTTTTGACTTTAGTATATAGTGATTCTCACGTATTCTGACGCGCTGATTCCGAAAATGGGGTCATTTGAACTCGTAGAGCTTCAGGGAGCTGAAAAAATCGCGAAAAAGCAATCGGAAAATTTCAAAATCGGTTTTTCGACTTAAGTATCTATATAGTGATTCTTACGTATTTTGACGCGCTGATTTCGAAAATGGGGTCATTTGATCTCGTAGAGTTTCAGGAAACTGAGAAAATCGCGAAAAACCAATCGGAAAATTTCAAAATCGGTTTTTCGACTTTAGTATCTATATACTGATTCTCAAATATCTTGACGCGCTGATTCCAAAAATGGGGTCATTTGAACTCGTAGAGCTTCAGGAAACTGAGAAAATCGCGAAAAACCAATCAGAAAATTCCAAAATCGGTTTTTTGACTTTAGTATATAGTGATTCTCACGTATTCTGACGCGCTGATTTCGAGAATGGGGTCATTTGAACTCGTATATCTTCAGGAAGCTGAGAAAATCGCGAAAAACCAATCAGAAAATTTCAAAATCGGATTTTTGATTGTAGTATATAGTGATTCTCACGTATTTTGACGGGCTGATCCCGAAAATGGGGCCATTCGATCTAGTAGAGCTTCAGGAAGCTGAGAAAATCGCGTGAAACCAATCGGAAAATTTCAAAATCGGTTTCTCGACTTTAGTATCTATATAGTGATTCTTGAGTATTTTGACGCGCTGATTTCGAAAATGGGGTCATTTTAACTCGTAGAGCTTCCGGAAGCTGAGAAAATCGCGAAAAACCAATCAGAAAATTTCAAAATCGGTTTTTTGACTTTAGTATATAGTGATTCTTACGTATTTCGACGCGCTGATTCCGAAAATGGGGTCGTTTGAACTCGTAGAGCTTCAGGAAGCTGAGAAAATCGCGAAAAACCAATCGGAAAATTTGAAAATCGGTTTTTCGACTTTAGTATCTATATAGTGATTCTTAAGTATTTTGACGCGCTGTTTTCGAAAATGGGGTCATTTGATCTCGAAGAGCTTCAGGAAGCTGAGAAAATCGCGTAAAACCAATCGGAAAATTTTAAAATCGGGTTTTCGACTTTAGTATCTATATAGTGATTCTTAAGTATTTTGACGCGCTGATTTCGAAAATGGGGTCATTTTAACTCGTAGAGCTTCAGGAAACTGAGAAAATCGCGAAAAACCAATCAGAAAATTCCTAAATCGGTTTTTCGACTTCAGTATCTATATAATGATTCTTAAATATTTTGACGCGCTGATTTCGAAAATGGGGTTATTTTAACTCGTAAAGCTTCAGGAAGCTGAGAAAATCGCGTAAAACCAATCGGAAAATTTCAAAATCGGTTTTTCGACTAAAGTATCTATATAATGATTCTTAAGTATTCTGACGCGCTGATTCCGAAAATGGAGTTATTTGAACTCGTAGTGCTTCAGGATGCTAAGAAAATCGCGGAAAACCAATCGGAAATTTTCAAAATCGGTTTTTCGACTTCAGTATCTATATAGTGATTCTTACGTATTTCGACGCGCTGATTCCGAAAATGGGGTCGTTTGAACTCGTAGAGCTTCAGGAAGCTGAGAAAATCGCGAAAAACCAATCGGAAAATTTGAAAATCGGTTTTTCGACTTTAGTATCTATATAGTGATTCTTAAGTATTTTGACGCGCTGTTTTCGAAAATGGGGTCATTTGATCTCGAAGAGCTTCAGGAAGCTCAGAAAATCGCGAAAAACCAATCGAAAAATTTCAAAATCGGGTTTTCGAATTTTGTATCTTGATAGTGATTCTTGAGTATTTTGATGCGCTGATTTCGAAAATGGGGTCATTTGAACTCGTAGAGCTTCAGGAAGCTGAGAAAATCGCGAAAAACCAATCAGAAAATTTCAAAATCGGATTTTTGACTGTAGTATATAGTGATTCTCACGTTCTATGACGAGCTGATCCCGAAAATGTGGTCATTTGATCTCGTAGAGCTTCAGGAAGCTGAGAAAATCGCGTAAAACCAATCGGAAAATTCAAAATCGGTTTTTCGACTTAAGTATCTATATAATGATTCTTGAGTATTCTGACGCGCTGATTCCGGAAATGGAGTCATTTGAACTCGTAGAGCTTCAGGAAGCTGAGAAAATCGCGGAAAACCAATCGGAAAATTTCAAAATCGGTTTTTCGACTACAGTATTTATATAGTGATTCTTGAGTATTTTGACGCGCTGATTTCGAAAATGGGGTCATTTGAACTCGTAAAGCTTCAGGAAGCTCAGAAAATCGCGAAAAACCAATCGAAAAATTTCAAAATCGGGTTTTAGAATTTTGTATCTCAATAGTGATTCTTGAGTATTTTGATGCGCTGATTTCGAAAATGGGGTCATTTGAACTCGTATAGCTTCAGGAAGCTGAGAAAATCGCGTAAAACCAATCGGAAAATTTCAAAATCGGTTTTTCGACTTAAGTATCTATATAATGATTCTTAAGTATTCTGACGCGCTGATTCCGAAAATGGAGTCATTTGAACTCGTAGAGCTTCAGGAAGCTAAGAAAATCGCGGAAAACCAATCGGAAATTTTCAAAATCGGTTTTTCGACTTCAGTATCTATATAGTGATTCTTGAGTATTTTGACGCGCTGATTTCGAAAATGGGGTCATTTGAACTCGTAAAGCTTCAGGAAGCTGAGAAAATCGCGAAAAACCAATCGGAAAAATTCAAAATCGGATTTTTGACTGTAGTATATAGTGATTCCCACGTTTTATGACGAGCTGATCCCGAAAATGTGGTCATTTGATCTCGTAGAGCTTCAGGAAGCTCAGAGAATCGCGTAAAACCAATCGGAAAATTTCAAAATCGGTTTTTCGACTTAAGTATCTATATAATGATTCTTAAGTATTCTGACGCGCTGATTCCGGAAATGGAGTCATTTGAACTCGTAGAGCTTCAGGAAAATGAGAAAATCGCCAAAAACCAATCAGAAAATTCCAAAATCGGTTTTTCGACTTCAGTATCTACAGGGTGTTAATTAAGTATGTTAACAAACTTTAACCACGAATAGTACTCCGAAAAATAGAAAGAAAATGTCATATGAACGTGGGTCCGGAAATGCTTCCTAAGGGAGCTACGCTCCTTTGCATGGGGCACCCTGAAGACGGTTTTCCCTCGATATTATCGAAACCGTTCATAACAAAATTACGAAATTAGGTGGGATGGGTAAACTTTCGACGCTGAATCTGATTCTGAATTCAGAATTTCATAATTTTAATCACAGGCGTATCATACGGAAGGAGTTAAGGGTAAAAATAACCCCATTTTCTAAATGGTAATTTTTTTTGACATTTTGATTTTAGAATATGGTAATTCAGAGATTTCTACGTAAAAATGGTCCCCTGATACATCTCCATAGGCCTAAGAGTTTTCGAGAAAAATGCAAATTATTGAATCGATGCAGGCTATTGTAAATAAATAAATGTTCGTCCACATACATATTTAGTTAGTGTGCTGTGAAAAACAATTGCAACAATTGCGTCGAAAGTTTACCCATCCCACCTAATTTCGTAATTTTGTTATGAACGGTTTCGATAATATCGAGGAAAAACCGTCTTCAGGGTGCCCCATGCAAAGGAGCGTAGCTCCCTTAGGAAGCATTTCCGGACCCATGTTCATATGACATTTTCTTTCTATTTTTCGGAGTACTATTCGTGGTTAAAGTTTGTTAACATACTTAATTAACACCCTGTATATAGTGATTCTTGAGTATTTTGACGCGCTGATTTCGAAAATGGGGTCATTTGAACTCGTAGAGCTTCAGGAAGCTGAGAAAATCGCGAAAAACCAACCGGGAAATTTCAAAATCGGTTTTTCGACTTTAGTATCTATATAGTGATTCTTAAGTATTTTGACGCGCTGATTTCGAAAATGGGGTCATTTGAACTCGTAGAGCTTCAGGAAAATGAGAAAATCGCCAAAAACCAATCAGAAAATTCCAAAATCGGTTTTTCGACTTCAGTATCTATACAGGGTGGGGCACCACATACGACACGGTCTCTGTGAACCAAACCATCGAATATTTCGGAAATTTCTTCTCTTCATCGTTTGTATATTCATTAAGGCTGCAAGAGGAAATCATTCTGAAGTATACAGGGTGGCTCAAAAAAGTGTTACATATCAAAGTTGTTTTTTTTTAATGGAACACCCGATATTTTGTTGCAGTATTGGTTAGTTCAGGGAAAAATAATACGATTTCATGATAGGTACCATGTACCTAACTATAACCGTTTTCGAGTTATTGTTTTCTTTTTGAAAATGCAGGGTTCAATTGGAGACTGAATAACATTGAAATGTATGGAAACCATCCCTTCCAATTCTGAACAAGCATAAAAGAGGTTTCAGGCTATTGATTCCGATAGAACCTGTTTCCCAATATTATATAGGACGTTCAAAATTCATTGTCACTTTCTTAAAATCCCAAACGCAAATAACTTTGTTATTTTAAATGGAACACCCGGTAGTTTTTCAATCTGAACAATACAAAATTCGATTATCTTTCATTTTAAATTAGGGTTCCCTATACCTAGCTTGAATAGTTTTCAAGATATTGGCATTTTCAATAGTAGTTATAATTTCAATGCATTCTTTCAATCGAGATAGCTGTGAAACGACATTCATCCGATCAGGTAATAGAATTCTCATTGATAGTTATTATACTCCACTTCGTCGAACTTTTACTGTTCACTGAAATGAAGTTTTTATTCAGATCCATACTCCGACATTTAACAGACATTTTTTTCATTATTCAACTGAAAAACTTCAACAAAACATGGAATACAAATGTATTCAATTCAATCTAGGTGCTCGAAATGATGACTACAAAGAGCTACTCTTTCTATGGAAAACTGCCTAACATTTAATAACATTTGAGGTGACACTCTTCGAAAAGCAGTCCTTATTATCTCCTTCATATTTTCCAATGTGGTTGGAGGAGTGCCGTCAATCCCATTTTTCAAATATCTCCATGAATAAAATCAAGGCAAGTCAAATCTGGCGATCTCGCTGGCCAATTTCGTGGTCCTCCCCTACCAATCCACTTTTGCGGAAAGCACATATTCAAAAACTGTCGGACATTGAATTTGAGATGAATATGGATCTGAATAACAGTAAAATGTTCGACCAAGTGAAGTATAATAACTGTCGATGAGAATTCTGTTACCAAATCAAATAGATGTCGTTTCACAGCTCTCTTGATTCAAATAATGCATTGAAATTATAACTACTATTTGAAAATGCCAATATCTTGAAAACTATTCAAGCTAGGTGTAGGGAACCTCAATATAAAATAAAAGATAATCGAATTTTGTATTGTTCAGATCGAAAAAATACAGGGTGTTCCATTTGAAATGACAAAGTTATCTGCTTTCGAAATTATAAAAAAGTGACAATGAATTTTGAACGTCCTGTATAATATTGGGAAACGGGTTCTATCGGAATCAATAGCCTGAAACCTCTATGATGCTTGGTCAGTATTGAATGGGATGGTTTCCATACATTTCAATGTTATTCAGTCTCCAATTGAACCCTGCATTTTCAAAAAGAAAACAATAACTCGAAAACGGTCATAGTTAGGTACATGGTACCTTGCATGAAATCGTTTTATTTTTCCCTGAACTATCCAAAACTGCAACAAAATACCGGGTGTTCCATTTAAAAAAACCCAACTTTGATATGTAACACTTTTATGAGCCACCCTGTATCCTCCAAAATAATTTCCTCTTGCAGCCTCAATGAATATACAGATAATGAGAAGAAGAAATTTCCGAAATATTCGATGATTTGGTTTACAGAGACCGTGTCGTATGTGGTGCCCCACCCTGTATAGTGATTCTTGAGTATTTTGACGCGCTGTTTTCGAAAATGGTGTCATTTGAACTCGTAGAGCTTCAGGAAGATGAGAAAATCGCGAGAAACCAATCGGAAAATTTCAAAATCGGAGTTTCGACTTTTGTATCTATTTAGTGATTCTTGAGTATTTTGACGCACTGATATCGAAAATGGGGCTTTTGAACTCGTAGAGCTTCAGGAAGCTGAGAAAATCGCGGAAAACCAATCGGAAAATTTCAAAATCGGTTTTTCGACTTCAGTATTTATATAGTGATTCTTGAGTATTTTGACGCGCTGATTTCGAAAATGGAATTATTAGAACTCGTAAAGCTTCAGGAAGCTCAGAAAATCGCGAAAAACCAATCGTAAAATTTCAAAATCGGGTTTTCGAATTTTGTATCTCAATAGTGATTCTTGATTATTTTGATGCGCTGATTTCGAAAATGGGGTCATCTGAACTCGTAGAGCTTCAGGAAGCTGAGAAAATCGCGAAAAACCAATCAGAAAATTTCAAAATCGGATTTTTGACTGTAGTATATAGTGATTCTCACGTTTTATGACGAGCTGGTCCCGAAAATGGGGTCATTTGATCTCGTAGAGCTTCAGGAAGCTGAGAAAATCGCGTAAAACCAATCGGAAATTTTCAAAATCGGTTTTTCGACTTGAGTATCTATATAATGATTCTTAAGTATTTTGACGCGCTGATTTCGAAAATGGGGTTATTTCAACACGTAGAGCTTCAGGAAGCAGAGAAAATCGCGAAAAACCAATCAGAAAATTTCAAAATCGGTTTTTTGACTTTAGTATCTATATAGTGATTCTTAAGTATTTTGACGCGCTGATTTCGAAAATGGGGTCATTTGAACTCGTAGAGCTTCAGGAAGATGAGAAAATCGCGAAAAACCAATCGGAAAATTTCAAAATCGGATTTTCGACTTTAATATTTATATAGTGATTCGTGAGTATTTTGACGCGCTGATATCGAAAATGGGGTCTTCGAACTCGTAGAGCTTCAGGAAGCTGAGAAAATCGCAAAAAACCAATCGGAAAATTTCAAAATCGGTTTTTCGACTTCAGTATCTATATAGTGATTCTTGAGTATTTTGACGCGCTGTTTTCGAAAATGGGGTCATTTGATCTCGTAGAGCTTCAGGAAGCTGAGAAAATCGCGTAAAACCAATCGGAAAATTTTAAAATCGGGTTTTCGACTTTAGTATCTATATAGTGATTCTTGAGTATTTCGACGCGCTGATTTCGAAAATGGGGTCATTTTAACTCGTAGAGCTTCAGGAAACTGAGAAAATCGCGAAAAACCAATTAGAAAATTCCTAAATCGGTTTTTCGACTTCAGTATCTATATAATGATTCTTAAGTATTTTGACGCGCTGATTTCGAAAATGGGGTTATTTTAACTCGTAGAGCTTCAGGAAGCTGAGAAAATCGCGTAAAACCAATCGGAAAATTTCAAAATCGGTTTTTCGACTTAAGTATCTATATAATGATTCTTAAGTATTCTGACGCGCTGATTCCGAAAATGGAGTCATTTGAACTCGTAGAGCTTCAGGAAGCTAAGAAAATCGCGGAAAACCAATCGGAAATTTTCAAAATCGGTTTTTCGACTTCAGTATCTATATAGTGATTCTTGAGTATTTTGACGCGCTGATTTCGAAAATGGGGTCATTTGAACTCGTAAAGCTTCAGGAAGCTGAGAAAATCGCGAAAAACCAATCGGAAAAATTCAAAATCGGATTTTTGACTGTAGTATATAGTGATTCCCACGTTTTATGACGAGCTGATCCCGAAAATGTGGTCATTTGATCTCGTAGAGCTTCAGGAAGCTGAGAAAATCGCGGAAAACCAATCGGAAAATTTCAAAATCGGTTTTTCGACTTCAGTATTTATATAGTGATTCTTGAGTATTTTGACGCGCTGATTCCGAAAATGGGGTCATTAGAACTCGTAAAGCTTCAGGAAGCTCAGAAAATCGCGAAAAGCCAATCAGAAAATTTCAAAATCGGATTTTTGACTGTAGTATATAGTGATTCTCACGTTTTATGACGAGCTGGTCCCGGAAATGGGGTCATTTGATCTCGTAGAGCTTCAGGAAGCTGAGAAAATCGCGTAAAACCAATCGGAAAATTTCAAAATCGGTTTTTCGACTTGAGTATCTATATAATGATTCTCAAGTATTTTGACGCGCTGATTTCGAAAATGGGGTTATTTTAACTCGTAGAGCTTCAGGAAACTGAGAAAATCGCGAAAAACCAATCAGAAAATTCCAAAATCGGTTTTTTGACTTTAGTATATAGTGATTCTCACGTATTCTGACGCGCTGATTTCGAGAATGGGGTCATTTGAACTCGTATAGCTTCAGGAAGCTGAGAAAATCGCGTAAAACCAATCGGAAAATTTCAAAATCGGTTTTTCGACTTAAGTATCTATATAATGATTCTTAAGTATTCTGACGCGCTGATTCCGAAAATGGAGTCATTTGAACTCGTAGAGCTTCAGGAAGCTAAGAAAATCGCGGAAAACCAATCGGAAATTTTCAAAATCGGTTTTTCGACTTCAGTATCTATATAGTGATTCTTGAGTATTTTGACGCGCTGATTTCGAAAATGGGGTCATTTGAACTCGTAAAGCTTCAGGAAGCTGAGAAAATCGCGAAAAACCAATCGGAAAAATTCAAAATCGGATTTTTGACTGTAGTATATAGTGATTCCCACGTTTTATGACGAGCTGATCCCGAAAATATGGTCATTTGATCTCGTAGAGCTTCAGGAAGCTCAGAGAATCGCGTAAAACCAATCGGAAAATTTCAAAATCGGTTTTTCGACTTAAGTATCTATATAATGATTCTTAAGTATTCTGACGCGCTGATTCCGGAAATGGAGTCATTTGAACTCGTAGAGCTTCAGGAAGCTGAGAAAATCGCGGAAAACCAATCGGAAAATATCAAAATCGGTTTTTCGACTTCAGTATTTATATAGTGATTCTTGAGTATTTTGACGCGCTGATATCAAAAATGGGGTCTTTTGAACTCGTAGAGCTTCAGGAAGCTGAGAAAATCGCAAAAAACCAAACGGAAAATTTCAAAATCGGTTTTTCGACTTCAGTATCTATATAGTGATTCTTGAGTATTTTGTCGCGCTGATTTCGAAAATGGGGTCATTTGAACTCGTAGAGCTTCAGGAAGCTGATAAAATCGCGAAAAACCAATCGGAAAATTTCAAAATCGGTTTTTCGACTTTAGTATCTATAAAGTGATTCTTGAGTATTTCGACGCGCTGATTTCGAAAATGGGGTCATTAGAACTCGTAGAGCTTCAGGAAACTGAAAAAATCGCGGAAAACCAATCAGAAAATTTCAAAATCGGTTTTTTGACTTTAGTATATAGTGATTCTCACGTATTCTGACGCGCTGATTCCGAAAATGGGGTCATTTGAACTCGTAGAGCTTCAGGGAGCTGGAAAAATCGCGAAAAAGCAATCGGAAAATTTCAAAATCGGTTTTTCGACTTAAGTATCTATATAGTGATTCTTACGTATTTTGACGCGCTGATTTCGAAAATGGGGTCATTTGATCTCGTAGAGTTTCAGGAAACTGAGAAAATCGCGAAAAACCAATCGGAAAATTTCAAAATCGGTTTTTCGACTTTAGTATCTATATACTGATTCTCAAATATCTTGACGCGCTGATTCCAAAAATGGGGTCATTTGAACTCGTAGAGCTTCAGGAAACTGAGAAAATCGCGAAAAACCAATCAGAAAATTCCAAAATCGGTTTTTTGACTTTAGTATATAGTGATTCTCACGTATTCTGACGCGCTGATTTCGAGAATGGGGTCATTTGAACTCGTATATCTTCAGGAAGCTGAGAAAATCGCGAAAAACCAATCAGAAAATTTCAAAATCGGATTTTTGATTGTAGTATATAGTGATTCTCACGTATTTTGACGGGCTGATCCCGAAAATGGGGCCATTCGATCTAGTAGAGCTTCAGGAAGCTGAGAAAATCGCGTGAAACCAATCGGAAAATTTCAAAATCGGTTTCTCGACTTTAGTATCTATATAGTGATTCTTGAGTATTTTGACGCGCTGATTTCGAAAATGGGGTCATTTTAACTCGTAGAGCTTCAGGAAGCTGAGAAAATCGCGAAAAACCAATCAGAAAATTTCAAAATCGGTTTTTTGACTTTAGTATATAGTGATTCTTACGTATTTCGACGCGCTGATTCCGAAAATGGGGTCGTTTGAACTCGTAGAGCTTCAGGAAGCTGAGAAAATCGCGAAAAACCAATCGGAAAATTTCAAAATCGGTTTTTCGACTTTAGTATCTATATAGTGATTCTTAAGTATTTTGACGCGCTGTTTTCGAAAATGGGGTCATTTGATCTCGAAGAGCTTCAGGAAGCTGAGAAAATCGCGTAAAACCAATCGGAAAATTTTAAAATCGGGTTTTCGACTTTAGTATCTATATAGTGATTCTTAAGTATTTTGACGCGCTGATTTCGAAAATGGGGTCATTTTAACTCGTAGAGCTTCAGGAAACTGAGAAAATCGCGAAAAACCAATCAGAAAATTCCTAAATCGGTTTTTCGACTTCAGTATCTATATAATGATTCTTAAGTATTTTGACGCGCTGATTTCGAAAATGGGGTTATTTTAACTCGTAAAGCTTCAGGAAGCTGAGAAAATCGCGTAAAACCAATCGGAAAATTTCAAAATCGGTTTTTCGACTAAAGTATCTATATAATGATTCTTAAGTATTCTGACGCGCTGATTCCGAAAATGGAGTTATTTGAACTCGTAGTGCTTCAGGATGCTAAGAAAATCGCGGAAAACCAATCGGAAATTTTCAAAATCGGTTTTTCGACTTCAGTATCTATATAGTGATTCTTGAGTATTTTGACGCGCTGATTTCGAAAATGGGGTCATTTGAACTCGTAAAGCTTCAGGAAGCTCAGAAAATCGCGAAAAACCAATCGAAAAATTTCAAAATCGGGTTTTCGAATTTTGTATCTTGATAGTGATTCTTGAGTATTTTGATGCGCTGATTTCGAAAATGGGGTCATTTGAACTCGTAGAGCTTCAGGAAGCTGAGAAAATCGCGAAAAACCAATCAGAAAATTTCAAAATCGGATTTTTGACTGTAGTATATAGTGATTCTCACGTTCTATGACGAGCTGATCCCGAAAATGTGGTCATTTGATCTCGTAGAGCTTCAGGAAGCTGAGAAAATCGCGTAAAACCAATCGGAAAATTCAAAATCGGTTTTTCGACTTAAGTATCTATATAATGATTCTTGAGTATTCTGACGCGCTGATTCCGGAAATGGAGTCATTTGAACTCGTAGAGCTTCAGGAAGCTGAGAAAATCGCGGAAAACCAATCGGAAAATTTCAAAATCGGTTTTTCGACTACAGTATTTATATAGTGATTCTTGAGTATTTTGACGCGCTGATTTCGAAAATGGGGTCATTTGAACTCGTAAAGCTTCAGGAAGCTCAGAAAATCGCGAAAAACCAATCGAAAAATTTCAAAATCGGGTTTTAGAATTTTGTATCTCAATAGTGATTCTTGAGTATTTTGATGCGCTGATTTCGAAAATGGGGTCATTTGAACTCGTATAGCTTCAGGAAGCTGAGAAAATCGCGTAAAACCAATCGGAAAATTTCAAAATCGGTTTTTCGACTTAAGTATCTATATAATGATTCTTAAGTATTCTGACGCGCTGATTCCGAAAATGGAGTCATTTGAACTCGTAGAGCTTCAGGAAGCTAAGAAAATCGCGGAAAACCAATCGGAAATTTTCAAAATCGGTTTTTCGACTTCAGTATCTATATAGTGATTCTTGAGTATTTTGACGCGCTGATTTCGAAAATGGGGTCATTTGAACTCGTAAAGCTTCAGGAAGCTGAGAAAATCGCGAAAAACCAATCGGAAAAATTCAAAATCGGATTTTTGACTGTAGTATATAGTGATTCCCACGTTTTATGACGAGCTGATCCCGAAAATGTGGTCATTTGATCTCGTAGAGCTTCAGGAAGCTGAGAAAATCGCGTAAAACCAATCGGAAAATTCAAAATCGGTTTTTCGACTTAAGTATCTATATAATGATTCTTGAGTATTCTGACGCGCTGATTCCGGAAATGGAGTCATTTGAACTCGTAGAGCTTCAGGAAGCTGAGAAAATCGCGGAAAACCAATCGGAAAATTTCAAAATCGGTTTTTCGACTACAGTATTTATATAGTGATTCTTGAGTATTTTGACGCGCTGATTTCGAAAATGGGGTCATTTGAACTCGTAAAGCTTCAGGAAGCTCAGAAAATCGCGAAAAACCAATCGAAAAATTTCAAAATCGGGTTTTAGAATTTTGTATCTCAATAGTGATTCTTGAGTATTTTGATGCGCTGATTTCGAAAATGGGGTCATTTGAACTCGTATAGCTTCAGGAAGCTGAGAAAATCGCGTAAAACCAATCGGAAAATTTCAAAATCGGTTTTTCGACTTAAGTATCTATATAATGATTCTTAAGTATTCTGACGCGCTGATTCCGAAAATGGAGTCATTTGAACTCGTAGAGCTTCAGGAAGCTAAGAAAATCGCGGAAAACCAATCGGAAATTTTCAAAATCGGTTTTTCGACTTCAGTATCTATATAGTGATTCTTGAGTATTTTGACGCGCTGATTTCGAAAATGGGGTCATTTGAACTCGTAAAGCTTCAGGAAGCTGAGAAAATCGCGAAAAACCAATCGGAAAAATTCAAAATCGGATTTTTGACTGTAGTATATAGTGATTCCCACGTTTTATGACGAGCTGATCCCGAAAATGTGGTCATTTGATCTCGTAGAGCTTCAGGAAGCTCAGAGAATCGCGTAAAACCAATCGGAAAATTTCAAAATCGGTTTTTCGACTTAAGTATCTATATAATGATTCTTAAGTATTCTGACGCGCTGATTCCGGAAATGGAGTCATTTGAACTCGTAGAGCTTCAGGAAAATGAGAAAATCGCCAAAAACCAATCAGAAAATTCCAAAATCGGTTTTTCGACTTCAGTATCTATATAGTGATTCTTGAGTATTTTGACGCGCTGATTTCGAAAATGTGGTCATTTGAACTCGTAGAGCTTCAGGAAGCTGAGAAAATCGCGAAAAACCAACCGGGAATTTTCAAAATCGGTTTTTCGACTTTAGTATCTATATAGTGATTCTTAAGTATTTTGACGCGCTGATTTCGAAAATGGGGTCATTTGAACTCGTAGAGCTTCAGGAAAATGAGAAAATCGCAAAAAACCAACCGGGAAATTTCAAAATCGGTTTTTCGACTTCAGTATCTATATAGTGATTCTTGAGTATTTTGACGCGCTGATTTCGAAAATGGGGTCATTTGAACTCGTAGAGCTTCAGGAAGCTGAGAAAATCGCGAAAAACCAACCGGGAAATTTCAAAATCGGTTTTTCGACTTCAGTATCTATATAGTGATTCTTAAGTATTTTGACGCGCTGATTTCGAAAATGGGGTCATTTCAACTCGTAGAGCTTCAGGAAAATGAGAAAATCGCGAAAAACCAATCGGAAAATTTCAAAATCGGATTTTCGACTTTAGTATTTATATAGTGATTCTTGAGTATTTTGACGCGCTGTTTTCGAAAATGGTGTCATTTGAACTCGTAGAGCTTCA
Source organism: Plagiodera versicolora (assembly GCA_037013635.1). Classification (NCBI taxonomy): domain Eukaryota; kingdom Metazoa; phylum Arthropoda; class Insecta; order Coleoptera; family Chrysomelidae; genus Plagiodera; species Plagiodera versicolora. The sequence continues at coordinate 658,969 of JAYMYH010000018.1, forward strand.
GGAAGATGAGAAAATCGCGAGAAACCAATCGGAAAATTTCAAAATCGGAGTTTCGACTTTTGTATCTATTTAGTGATTCTTGAGTATTTTGACGCACTGATATCGAAAATGGGGCTTTTGAACTCGTAGAGCTTCAGGAAGCTGAGAAAATCGCGGAAAACCAATCGGAAAATTTCAAAATCGGTTTTTCGACTTCAGTATTTATATAGTGATTCTTGAGTATTTTGACGCGCTGATTTCGAAAATGGGGTTATTAGAACTCGTAAAGCTTCAGGAAGCTCAGAAAATCGCGAAAAACCAATCGAAAAATTTCAAAATCGGGTTTTCGAATTTTGTATCTCAATAGTGATTCTTGATTATTTTGATGCGCTGATTTCGAAAATGGGGTCATCTGAACTCGTAGAGCTTCAGGAAGCTGAGAAAATCGCGAAAAACCAATCAGAAAATTTCAAAATCGGATTTTTGACTGTAGTATATAGTGATTCTCACGTTTTATGACGAGCTGGTCCCGAAAATGGGGTTATTTGATCTCGTAGAGCTTCAGGAAGCTGAGAAAATCGCGTAAAACCAATCGGAAAATTTCAAAATCGGTTTTTCGACTTGAGTATCTATATAATGATTCTTAAGTATTTTGACGCGCTGATTTCGAAAATGGGGTTATTTTAACACGTAGAGCTTCAGGAAGCAGAGAAAATCGCGAAAAACCAATCAGAAAATTTCAAAATCGGTTTTTTGACTTTAGTATCTATATAGTGATTCTTAAGTATTTTGACGCGCTGATTTCGAAAATGGGGTCATTTGAACTCGTAGAGCTTCAGGAAGATGAGAAAATCGCGAAAAACCAATCGGAAAATTTCAAAATCGGATTTTCGACTTTAATATTTATATAGTGATTCGTGAGTATTTTGACGCGCTGATATCGAAAATGGGGTCTTCGAACTCGTAGAGCTTCAGGAAGCTGAGAAAATCGCAAAAAACCAATCGGAAAATTTCAAAATCGGTTTTTCGACTTCAGTATCTATATAGTGATTCTTGAGTATTTTGACGCGCTGTTTCCGAAAATGGGGTCATTTGATCTCGTAGAGCTTCAGGAAGCTGAGAAAATCGCGTAAAACCAATCGGAAAATTTTAAAATCGGGTTTTCGACTTTAGTATCTATATAGTGATTCTTGAGTATTTCGACGCGCTGATATCGAAAATGGGGTCATTTTAACTCGTAGAGCTTCAGGAAACTGAGAAAATCGCGAAAAACCAATTAGAAAATTCCTAAATCGGTTTTTCGACTTCAGTATCTATATAATGATTCTTAAGTATTTTGACGCGCTGATTTCGAAAATGGGGTTATTTTAACTCGTAGAGCTTCAGGAAGCTGAGAAAATCGCGTAAAACCAATCGGAAAATTTCAAAATCGGTTTTTCGACTTAAGTATCTATATAATGATTCTTAAGTATTCTGACGCGCTGATTCCGAAAATGGAGTCATTTGAACTCGTAGAGCTTCAGGAAGCTAAGAAAATCGCGGAAAACCAATCGGAAATTTTCAAAATCGGTTTTTCGACTTCAGTATCTATATAGTGATTCTTGAGTATTTTGACGCGCTGATTTCGAAAATGGGGTCATTTGAACTCGTAAAGCTTCAGGAAGCTGAGAAAATCGCGAAAAACCAATCGGAAAAATTCAAAATCGGATTTTTGACTGTAGTATATAGTGATTCCCACGTTTTATGACGAGCTGATCCCGAAAATGTGGTCATTTGATCTCGTAGAGCTTCAGGAAGCTGAGAAAATCGCGTAAAACCAATCGGAAAATTTCAAAATCGAATTTTCGACTTAAGTATCTATATAATGATTCTCAAGTATTCTGACGCGCTGATTCCAGAAATGGAGTCATTTGAACTCGTAGAGCTTCAGGAAGCTGAGAAAATCGCGGAAAACCAATCGGAAAATTTCAAAATCGGTTTTTCGACTTCAGTATTTATATAGTGATTCTTGAGTATTTTGACGCGCTGATTTCGAAAATGGGGTCATTAGAACTCGTAAAGCTTCAGGAAGCTCAGAAAATCGCGAAAAACCAATTGAAAAATTTCAAAATCGGGTTTTCGAATTTTGTATCTCAATAGTGATTCTTGAGTATTTTGATGCGCTGATTTCGAAAATGGGGTCATCTGAACTCGTAGAGCTTCAGGAAGCTGAGAAAATCGCGAAAAACCAATCAGAAAATTTCAAAATCGGATTTTTGACTGTAGTATATAGTGATTCTCACGTTTTATGACGAGCTGGTCCCGAAAATGGGGTCATTTGAACTCGTAGAGCTTCAGGAAGATGAGAAAATCGCGAAAAACCAATCGGAAAATTTCAAAATCGGATTTTCGACTTTAATATTTATATAGTGATTCGTGAGTATTTTGACGCGCTGATATCGAAAATGGGGTCTTCGAACTCGTAGAGCTTCAGGAAGCTGAGAAAATCGCAAAAAACCAATCGGAAAATTTCAAAATCGGTTTTTCGACTTCAGTATCTATATAGTGATTCTTGAGTATTTTGACGCGCTGTTTCCGAAAATGGGGTCATTTGATCTCGTAGAGCTTCAGGAAGCTGAGAAAATCGCGTAAAACCAATCGGAAAATTTTAAAATCGGGTTTTCGACTTTAGTATCTATATAGTGATTCTTGAGTATTTCGACGCGCTGATATCGAAAATGGGGTCATTTTAACTCGTAGAGCTTCAGGAAACTGAGAAAATCGCGAAAAACCAATTAGAAAATTCCTAAATCGGTTTTTCGACTTCAGTATCTATATAATGATTCTTAAGTATTTTGACGCGCTGATTTCGAAAATGGGGTTATTTTAACTCGTAGAGCTTCAGGAAGCTGAGAAAATCGCGTAAAACCAATCGGAAAATTTCAAAATCGGTTTTTCGACTTAAGTATCTATATAATGATTCTTAAGTATTCTGACGCGCTGATTCCGAAAATGGAGTCATTTGAACTCGTAGAGCTTCAGGAAGCTAAGAAAATCGCGGAAAACCAATCGGAAATTTTCAAAATCGGTTTTTCGACTTCAGTATCTATATAGTGATTCTTGAGTATTTTGACGCGCTGATTTCGAAAATGGGGTCATTTGAACTCGTAAAGCTTCAGGAAGCTGAGAAAATCGCGAAAAACCAATCGGAAAAATTCAAAATCGGATTTTTGACTGTAGTATATAGTGATTCCCACGTTTTATGACGAGCTGATCCCGAAAATGTGGTCATTTGATCTCGTAGAGCTTCAGGAAGCTGAGAAAATCGCGTAAAACCAATCGGAAAATTTCAAAATCGAATTTTCGACTTAAGTATCTATATAATGATTCTCAAGTATTCTGACGCGCTGATTCCAGAAATGGAGTCATTTGAACTCGTAGAGCTTCAGGAAGCTGAGAAAATCGCGGAAAACCAATCGGAAAATTTCAAAATCGGTTTTTCGACTTCAGTATTTATATAGTGATTCTTGAGTATTTTGACGCGCTGATTTCGAAAATGGGGTCATTAGAACTCGTAAAGCTTCAGGAAGCTCAGAAAATCGCGAAAAACCAATTGAAAAATTTCAAAATCGGGTTTTCGAATTTTGTATCTCAATAGTGATTCTTGAGTATTTTGATGCGCTGATTTCGAAAATGGGGTCATCTGAACTCGTAGAGCTTCAGGAAGCTGAGAAAATCGCGAAAAACCAATCAGAAAATTTCAAAATCGGATTTTTGACTGTAGTATATAGTGATTCTCACGTTTTATGACGAGCTGGTCCCGAAAATGGGGTCATTTGATCTCGAAGAGCTTCAGGAAGCTGAGAAAATCGCGTAAAACCAATCGGAAAATTTCAAAATCGGTTTTTCGACTTGAGTATCTATATAATGATTCTTAAGTATTTTGACGCGCTGATTTCGAAAATGGGGTTATATTAACTCGTAGAGCTTCAGGAAGCTGAGAAAATCGCGAAAAACCAATCAGAAAATTTCAAAATCGGTTTTTTGACTTTAGTATATGGTGATTCTTACGTATTCTGACGCGCTGATTCCGTAAATGGAGTCATTTGAACTCGTAGAGCTTCAGGAAGCTGAGAAAATCGCGAAAAACCAATCGGAAAATTTCAAAATCGGTTTTTCGACTTTAGTATCTATATAGTGTTTCTTGAATATTTTGACGCCCTGATTCCGAAAATGGGGTCATTTGAACTCGTAGAGCTTCAGGAAAATGAGAAAATCGCGAAAAACCAATCGGAAAATTTCAAAATCGGATTTTCGACTTCAGTATTTATATAGTGATTCTTGAGTATTTTGACGCGCTGATTTCGAAAATGGAGTCATTTGAACTCGTAGAGCTTCAGGAAGCTGAGAAAATCGCGGAAAACCAATCGGAAAATTTCGAAATCGGTTTTTCGACTTCAGTATCTATAAAGTGATTCTTGAGTATTTTGATGCGCTGATTTCGAAAATGGGGTCATTTGAACTCGTAAAGCTTCAGGAAGCTCAGAAAATCGCGAAAAACCAATCGAAAAATTTCAAAATACGGGTTTTCGAATTTTGTATCTCAATAGTGATTCTTTAGTATTTTGATGCGCTGATTTCGAAAATAGGGTCATTTGAACTCGTAGAGCTTCAGGAATCTGAGAAAATCGCGAAAAACCAATCAGAAAATTTCAAAATCGGATTTTTGACTATAGTATATAGTGATTCTCACGTTTTATGACGAGCTGATCCCGGAAATGGGGTCATTTGATCTCGTAGAGCTTCAGGAAGCTGAGAAAATCGCGTAAAACCAATCGGAAAATTTCAAAATCGGTTTTTCGACTTTAGTATCTATATAGTGATTCTTAAGTATTTTGACGCGCTGATTCCGAGAATGGGGTCATTTGAACTCGTAGAGCTTCAGGAAAATGAGAAAATCGCGAAAAACCAATCGGAAAATTTCAAAATCGGATTTTCGACTTCAGTATTTATATAGTGATTCTTGAGTATTTTGACGCGCTGATTTCGAAAATGGAGTCATTTGAACTCGTAGAGCTTCAGGAAGCTGAGAAAATCGCGGAAAACCAATCGGAAAATTTCGAAATCGGTTTTTCGACTTCAGTATCTATAAAGTGATTCTTGAGTATTTTGATGCGCTGATTTCGAAAATGGGGTCATCTGAACTCGTAAAGCTTCAGGAAGCTCAGAAAATCGCGAAAAACCAATCGAAAAATTTCAAAATACGGGTTTTCGAATTTTGTATCTCAATAGTGATTCTTGAGTATTTTGATGCGCTGATTTCGAAAATAGGGTCATTTGAACTCGTAGAGCTTCAGGAATCTGAGAAAATCGCGAAAAAACAATCAGAAAATTTCAAAATCGGATTTTTGACTATAGTATATAGTGATTCTCACGTTTTATGACGAGCTGATCCCGAAAATGGGGTCATTTGATCTCGTAGAGCTTCAGGAAGCTGAGAAAATCGCGTAAAACCAATCGGAAAATTTCAAAATCGGTTTTTCGACTTTAGTATCTATATAGTGATTCTTAAGTATTTTGACGCGCTGATTTCGAGAATGGGGTCATTTGAACTCGTAGAGCTTCAGGAAAATGAGAAAATCGCGAAAAACCAATGGGAAAATTTCAAAATCGGATTTTCGACTTTAATATTTATATAGTGATTCTTGAGTATTTTGACGCGCTGATATCGAAAATGGGGTCTTCGAACTCGTAGAGCTTCAGGAAGCTGAGAAAATCGCGTAAAACCAATCGGAAAATTTTAAAATCGGGTTTTCGACTTTAGTATCTATATAGTGATTCTTGAGTATTTTGACGCGCTGATTTCGAAAATGGGGTCATTTTAACTCGTAGAGCTTCAGGAAACTGAGAAAATCGCGAAAACCCAATCAGAAAATTCCTAAATCGGTTTTTCGACTTCAGTATCTATATAATGATTCTTAAGTATTTTGACGCGCTGATTTCGAAAATGGGGTTATTTTAACTCGTAGAGCTTCAGGAAGCTGAGAAAATCGCGTAAAACCGATCGGAAAATTTCAAAATCGGTTTTTCGACTAAAGTATCTATATAATGATTCTTAAGTATTCTGACGCGCTGATTCCGAAAATGGAGTTATTTGAACTCGTAGTGCTTCAGGATGCTAAGAAAATCGCGGAAAACCAATCGGAAATTTTCAAAATCGGTTTTTCGACTTCAGTATCTATATAGTGATTCTTGAGTATTTTGACGCGCTGATTTCGAAAATGGGGTCATTTGAACTCGTAAAGCTTCAGGAAGCTCAGAAAATCGCGAAAAACCAATCGAAAAATTTCAAAATCGGGTTTTCGAATTTTGTATCTTGATAGTGATTCTTGAGTATTTTGATGCGCTGATTTCGAAAATGGGGTCATTTGAACTCGTAGAGCTTCAGGAAGCTGAGAAAATCGCGAAAAACCAATCAGAAAATTTCAAAATCGGATTTTTGACTGTAGTATATAGTGATTCTCACGTTCTATGACGAGCTGATCCCGAAAATGTGGTCATTTGATCTCGTAGAGCTTCAGGAAGCTGAGAAAATCGCGTAAAACCAATCGGAAAATTTCAAAATCGGTTTTTCGACTTTAGTATCTATATAGTGATTCTTAAGTATTTTGACGCGCTGATTTCGAGAATGGGGTCATTTGAACTCGTAGAGCTTCAGGAAAATGAGAAAATCGCGAAAAACCAATGGGAAAATTTCAAAATCGGATTTTCGACTTTAATATTTATATAGTGATTCTTGAGTATTTTGACGCGCTGATATCGAAAATGGGGTCTTCGAACTCGTAGAGCTTCAGGAAGCTGAGAAAATCGCGTAAAACCAATCGGAAAATTTTAAAATCGGGTTTTCGACTTTAGTATCTATATAGTGATTCTTGAGTATTTTGACGCGCTGATTTCGAAAATGGGGTCATTTTAACTCGTAGAGCTTCAGGAAACTGAGAAAATCGCGAAAACCCAATCAGAAAATTCCTAAATCGGTTTTTCGACTTCAGTATCTATATAATGATTCTTAAGTATTTTGACGCGCTGATTTCGAAAATGGGGTTATTTTAACTCGTAGAGCTTCAGGAAGCTGAGAAAATCGCGTAAAACCGATCGGAAAATTTCAAAATCGGTTTTTCGACTAAAGTATCTATATAATGATTCTTAAGTATTCTGACGCGCTTATTCCGAAAATGGAGTTATTTGAACTCGTAGTGCTTCAGGATGCTAAGAAAATCGCGGAAAACCAATCGGAAATTTTCAAAATCGGTTTTTCGACTTCAGTATCTATATAGTGATTCTTGAGTATTTTGACGCGCTGATTTCGAAAATGGGGTCATTTGAACTCGTAAAGCTTCAGGAAGCTCAGAAAATCGCGAAAAACCAATCGAAAAATTTCAAAATCGGGTTTTCGAATTTTGTATCTTGATAGTGATTCTTGAGTATTTTGATGCGCTGATTTCGAAAATGGGGTCATTTGAACTCGTAGAGCTTCAGGAAGCTGAGAAAATCGCGAAAAACCAATCAGAAAATTTCAAAATCGGATTTTTGACTGTAGTATATAGTGATTCTCACGTTCTATGACGAGCTGATCCCGAAAATGTGGTCATTTGATCTCGTAGAGCTTCAGGAAGCTGAGAAAATCGCGTAAAACCAATCGGAAAATTTCAAAATCGGTTTTTCGACTTAAGTATCTATATAATGATTCTTGAGTATTCTGACGCGCTGATTCCGGAAATGGAGTCATTTGAACTCGTAGAGCTTCAGGAAGCTGAGAAAATCGCGGAAAACCAATCGGAAAATTTCAAAATCGGTTTTTCGACTACAGTATTTATATAGTGATTCTTGAGTATTTTGACGCGCTGATTTCGAAAATGGGGTCATTTGAACTCGTAAAGCTTCAGGAAGCTCAGAAAATCGCGAAAAACCAATCGAAAAATTTCAAAATCGGGTTTTCGAATTTTGTATCTTGATAGTGATTCTTGAGTATTTTGATGCGCTGATTTCGAAAATGGGGTCATTTGAACTCGTAGAGCTTCAGGAAGCTGAGAAAATCGCGAAAAACCAATCAGAAAATTTCAAAATCGGATTTTTGACTGTAGTATATAGTGATTCTCACGTTCTATGACGAGCTGATCCCGAAAATGTGGTCATTTGATCTCGTAGAGCTTCAGGAAGCTGAGAAAATCGCGTAAAACCAATCGGAAAATTTCCAAATCGGTTTTTCGACTTAAGTTTCTATATAATGATTCTTGAGTATTCTGACGCGCTGATTCCGGAAATGGAGTCATTTGAACTCGTAGAGCTTCAGGAAGCTGAGAAAATCGCGGAAAACCAATCGGAAAATTTCAAAATCGGTTTTTCGACTACAGTATTTATATAGTGATTCTTGAGTATTTTGACGCGCTGATTTCGAAAATGGGGTCATTTGAACTCGTAAAGCTTCAGGAAGCTCAGAAAATCGCGAAAAACCAATCTAAAAATTTCAAAATCGGGTTTTAGAATTTTGTATCTCAATAGTGATTCTTGAGTATTTTGATGCGCTGATTTCGAAAATGGGGTCATTTGAACTCGTAGAGCTTCAGGAAGCTGAGAAAATCGCGAAAAACCAATCAGAAAATTTCAAAATCGGATTTTTGACTGTAGTATATAGTGATTCTCACGTTTTATGACGAGCTGGTCCTGGAAATGGGGTCATTTGATCTCGTAGAGCTTCAGGAAGCTGAGAAAATCGCGTAAAACCAATCGGAAAATTTTAAAATCGGGTTTTCGACTTTAGTATCTATATAGTGATTCTTGAGTATTTCGACGCGCTGATTTCGAAAATGGGGTTATTTTAACTCGTAGAGCTTCAGGAAACTGAGAAAATCGCGAAAAACCAATCAGAAAATTCCAAAATCGGTTTTTTGACTTTAGTATATAGTGATTCTCACGTATTCTGACGCGCTGATTTCGAGAATGGGGTCATTTGAACTCGTAAAGCTTCAGGAAGCTGAGAAAATCGCGAAAAACCAATCGGAAAAATTCAAAATCGGATTTTTGACTGTAGTATATAGTGATTCCCACGTTTTATGACGAGCTGATCCCGAAAATGTGGTCATTTGATCTCGTAGAGCTTCAGGAAGCTCAGAGAATCACGTAAAACCAATCGGAAAATTTCAAAATCGGTTTTTCGACTTAAGTATCTATATAATGATTCTTAAGTATTCTGACGCGCTGATTCCGGAAATGGAGTCATTTGAACTCGTAGAGCTTCAGGAAGCTGAGAAAATCGCGGAAAACCAATCGGAAAATTTCAAAATCGGTTTTTCGACTTCAGTATTTATATAGTGATTCTTGAGTATTTTGACGCGCTGATATCAAAAATGGGGTCTTTTGAACTCGTAGAGCTTCAGGAAGCTGAGAAAATCGCAAAAAACCAAACGGAAAATTTCAAAATCGGTTTTTCGACTTCAGTATCTATATAGTGATTCTTGAGTATTTTGTCGCGCTGATTTCGAAAATGGGGTCATTTGAACTCGTAGAGCTTCAGGAAGCTGATAAAATCGCGAAAAACCAATCGGAAAATTTCAAAATCGGTTTTTCGACTTTAGTATCTATAAAGTGATTCTTGAGTATTTCGACGCGCTGATTTCGAAAATGGGGTCATTAGAACTCGTAGAGCTTCAGGAAACTGAAAAAATCGCGGAAAACCAATCAGAAAATTTCAAAATCGGTTTTTTGACTTTAGTATATAGTGATTCTTACGTATTCTGACGCGCTGATTCCGAAAATGGGGTCATTTGAACTCGTAGAGCTTCAGGGAGCTGGAAAAATCGCGAAAAAGCAATCGGAAAATTTCAAAATCGGTTTTTCGACTTAAGTATCTATATAGTGATTCTTACGTATTTTGACGCGCTGATTTCGAAAATGGGGTCATTTGATCTCGTAGAGTTTCAGGAAACTGAGAAAATCGCGAAAAACCAATCGGAAAATTTCAAAATCGGTTTTTCGACTTTAGTATCTATATACTGATTCTCAAATATCTTGACGCGCTGATTCCAAAAATGGGGTCATTTGAACTCGTAGAGCTTCAGGAAACTGAGAAAATCGCGAAAAACCAATCAGAAAATTCCAAAATCGGTTTTTTGACTTTAGTATATAGTGATTCTCACGTATTCTGACGCGCTGATTTCGAGAATGGGGTCATTTGAACTCGTATATCTTCAGGAAGCTGAGAAAATCGCGAAAAACCAATCAGAAAATTTCAAAATCGGATTTTTGATTGTAGTATATAGTGATTCTCACGTATTTTGACGGGCTGATCCCGAAAATGGGGCCATTTGATCTAGTAGAGCTTCAGGAAGCTGAGAAAATCGCGTGAAACCAATCGGAAAATTTCAAAATCGGTTTCTCGACTTTAGTATCTATATAGTGATTCTTGAGTATTTTGACGCGCTGATTTCGAAAATGGGGTCATTTTAACTCGTAGAGCTTCAGGAAGCTGAGAAAATCGCGAAAAACCAATCAGAAAATTTCAAAATCGGTTTTTTGACTTTAGTTTATAGTGATTCTTACGTATTCCGACGCGCTGATTCCGAAAATGGGGTCGTTTGAACTCGTAGAGCTTCAGGAAGCTGAGAAAGTCGCGAAAAACCAATCGGAAAATTTCAAAATCGGTTTTTCGACTTTAGTATCTATATAGTGATTCTTAAGTATTTTGACGCGCTGTTTTCGAAAATGGGGTCATTTGATCTCGTAGAGCTTCAGGAAGCTGAGAAAATCGCGTAAAACCAATCGGAAAATTTTAAAATCGGGTTTTCGACTTTAGTATCTATATAGTAATTCTTAAGTATTTTGACGCGCTGATTTCGAAAATGGGGTCATTTTAACTCGTAGAGCTTCAGGAAACTGAGAAAATCGCGAAAAACCAATCAGAAAATTCCTAAATCGGTTTTTCGACTTCAGTATCTATATAATGATTCTTAAGTATTTTGACGCGCTGATTTCGAAAATGGGGTTATTTTAACTCGTAGAGCTTCAGGAAGCTGAGAAAATCGCGTAAAACCAATCGGAAAATTTCGAAATCGGTTTTTCGACTAAAGTATCTATATAATGATTCTTAAGTATTTTGACGCGCTGATTTCGAAAATGGGGTTATATTAACTCGTAGAGCTTCAGGAAGCTGAGAAAATCGCGAAAAACCAATCAGAAAATTTCAAAATCGGTTTTTTGACTTTAGTATATGGTGATTCTCACGTATTCTGACGCGCTGATTCCGTAAATGGAGTCATTTGAACTCGTAGAGCTTCAGGAAGCTGAGAAAATCGCAAAAAACCAATCGGAAAATTTCAAAATCGGTTTTTCGACTTTAGTATCTATATAGTGTTTCTTAAATATTTTGACGCCCTGATTTCGAAAATGGGGTCATTTGAACTCGTAGAGCTTCAGGAAAATGAGAAAATCGCGGAAAACCAATCGGAAAATTTCGAAATCGGTTTTTCGACTTCAGTATCTATAGAGTGATTCTTGAGTATTTTGATGCGCTGATTTCGAAAATGGGGTCATTTGAACTCGTAAAGCTTCAGGAAGCTCAGAAAATCGCGAAAAACCAATCGAAAAATCTCAAAATACGGGTTTTCGAATTTTGTATCTCAATAGTGATTCTTGAGTATTTTGATGCGCTGATTTCGAAAATGGGGTCATTTGAACTCGTAGAGCTTCAGGAATCTGAGAAAATCGCGAAAAACCAATCAGAAAATTTCAAAATCGGATTTTTGACTATAGTATATAGTGATTCTCACGTTTTATGACGAGCTGATCCCGAAAATGGGGTCATTTGATCTCGTAGAGCTTCAGGAAGCTGAGAAAATCGCGTAAAACCAATCGGAAAATTTCAAAATCGGTTTTTCGACTTTAGTATCTATATAGTGATTCTCAAGTATTTTGACGCGCTGATTCCGAGAATGGGGTCATTCGAACTCGTAGAGCTTCAGGAAAATGAGAAAATCGCGAAAAACCAATCGGAAAATTTCAAAATCGGATTTTCGACTTCAGTATTTATATAGTGATTCTTGAGTATTTTGACGCGCTGATTTCGAAAATGGAGTCATTTGAACTCGTAGAGCTTCAGGAAGCTGAGAAAATCGCGGAAAACCAATCGGAAAATTTCGAAATCGGTTTTTCGACTTCAGTATCTATAAAGTGATTCTTGAGTATTTTGATGCGCTGATTTCGAAAATGGGGTCATCTGAACTCGTAAAGCTTCAGGAAGCTCAGAAAATCGCGAAAAACCAATCGAAAAATTTCAAAATACGGGTTTTCGAATTTTGCATCTCAATAGTGATTCTTGAGTATTTTGATGCGCTGATTTCGAAAATAGGGTCATTTGAACTCGTAGAGCTTCAGGAATCTGAGAAAATCGCGAAAAACCAATCAGAAAATTTCAAAATCGGATTTTTGACTATAGTATATAGTGATTCTCACGTTTTATGACGAGCTGATCCCGAAAATGTGGTCATTTGATCTCGTAGAGCTTCAGGAAGCTCAGAGAATTACGTAAAACCAATCGGAAAATTTCAAAATCGGTTTTTCGACTTAAATATCTATATAATGATTCTTAAGTATTCTGACGCGCTGATTCCGGAAATGGAGTCATTTGAACTCGTAGAGCTTCAGGAAGCTGAGAAAATCGCGGAAAACCAATCGGAAAATTTCAAAATCGGTTTTTCGACTTCAGTATTTATATAGTGATTCTTGAGTATTTTGACGCGCTGATATCAAAAATGGGGTCTCTTGAACTCGTAGAGCTTCAGGAAGCTGAGAAAATCGCAAAAAACCAAACGGAAAATTTCAAAATCGGTTTTTCGACTTCAGTATCTATATAGTGATTCTTGAGTATTTTGTCGCGCTGATTTCGAAAATGGGGTCATTTGAACTCGTAGAGCTTCAGGAAGCTGATAAAATCGCGAAAAACCAATCGGAAAATTTCAAAATCGGTTTTTCGACTTTAGTATCTATAAAGTGATTCTTGAGTATTTCGACGCGCTGATTTCGAAAATGGGGTCATTAGAACTCGTAGAGCTTCAGGAAACTGAAAAAATCGCGGAAAACCAATCAGAAAATTTCAAAATCGGTTTTTTGACTTTAGTATATAGTGATTCTTACGTATTCTGACGCGCTGATTCGGAAAATGGGGTCATTTGAACTCGTAGAGCTTCAGGGAGCTAGAAAAATCGCGAAAAAGCAATCGGAAAATTTCAAAATCGGTTTTTCGACTTAAGTATCTATATAGTGATTCTTACGTATTTTGACGCGCTGATTTCGAAAATGGGGTCATTTGATCTCGTAGAGTTTCAGGAAACTGAGAAAATCGCGAAAAACCAATCGGAAAATTTCAAAATCGGTTTTTCGACTTTAGTATCTATATACTGATTCTCAAATATCTTGACGCGCTGATTCCAAAAATGGGGTCATTTGAACTCGTAGAGCTTCAGGAAACTGAGAAAATCGCGAAAAACCAATCAGAAAATTCCAAAATCGGTTTTTTGACTTTAGTATATAGTGATTCTCACGTATTCTGACGCGCTGATTTCGAGAATGGGGTCATTTGAACTCGTATATCTTCAGGAAGCTGAGAAAATCGCGAAAAACCAATCAGAAAATTTCAAAATCGGATTTTTGATTGTAGTATATAGTGATTCTCACGTATTTTGACGGGCTGATCCCGAAAATGGGGCCATTTGATCTAGTAGAGCTTCAGGAAGCTGAGAAAATCGCGTGAAACCAATCGGAAAATTTCAAAATCGGTTTCTCGACTTTAGTATCTATATAGTGATTCTTGAGTATTTTGACGCGCTGATTTCGAAAATGGGGTCATTTTAACTCGTAGAGCTTCAGGAAGCTGAGAAAATCGCGAAAAACCAATCAGAAAATTTCAAAATCGGTTTTTTGACTTTAGTATATAGTGATTCTTACGTATTCCGACGCGCTGATTCCGAAAATGGGGTCGTTTGAACTCGTAGAGCTTCAGGAAGCTGAGAAAATCGCGAAAAACCAATCGGAAAATTTCAAAATCGGTTTTTCGACTTTAGTATCTATATAGTGATTCTTAAGTGTTTTGACGCGCTGTTTTCGAAAATGGGGTCATTTGATCTCGTAGAGCTTCAGGAAGCTGAGAAAATCGCGTAAAACCAATCGGAAAATTTTAAAATCGGGTTTTCGACTTTAGTATCTATATAGTAATTCTTAAGTATTTTGACGCGCTGATTTCGAAAATGGGGTCATTTTAACTCGTAGAGCTTCAGGAAACTGAGAAAATCGCGAAAAACCAATCAGAAAATTCCTAAATCGGTTTTTCGACTTCAGTATCTATATAATGATTCTTGAGTATTTTGACGCGCTGATTTCGAAAATGGGGTTATTTTAACTCGTAGAGCTTCAGGAAGCTGAGAAAATCGCGTAAAACCAATCGGAAAATTTCGAAATCGGTTTTTCGACTAAAGTATCTATATAATGATTCTTAAGTATTTTGACGCGCTGATTTCGAAAATGGGGTTATATTAACTCGTAGAGCTTCAGGAAGCTGAGAAAATCGCGAAAAACCAATCAGAAAATTTCAAAATCGGTTTTTTGACTTTAGTATATGGTGATTCTCACGTATTCTGACGCGCTGATTCCGTAAATGGAGTCATTTGAACTCGTAGAGCTTCAGGAAGCTGAGAAAATCGCAAAAAACCAATCGGAAAATTTCAAAATCGGTTTTTCGACTTTAGTATCTATATAGTGTTTCTTAAATATTTTGACGCCCTGATTTCGAAAATGGGGTCATTTGAACTCGTAGAGCTTCAGGAAAATGAGAAAATCGCGGAAAACCAATCGGAAAATTTCGAAATCGGTTTTTCGACTTCAGTATCTATAGAGTGATTCTTGAGTATTTTGATGCGCTGATTTCGAAAATGGGGTCATTTGAACTCGTAAAGCTTCAGGAAGCTCAGAAAATCGCGAAAAACCAATCGAAAAATTTCAAAATGCGGGTTTTAGAATTTTGTATCTCAATAGTGATTCTTGAGTATTTTGATGCGCTGATTTCGAAAATGGGGTCATTTGAACTCGTAGAGCTTCAGGAATCTGAGAAAATCGCGAAAAACCAATCAGAAAATTTCAAAATCGGATTTTTGACTATAGTATATAGTGATTCTCACGTTTTATGACGAGCTGATCCCGAAAATGGGGTCATTTGATCTCGTAGAGCTTCAGGAAGCTGAGAAAATCGCGTAAAACCAATCGGAAAATTTCAAAATCGGTTTTTCGACTTTAGTATCTATATAGTGATTCTTAAGTATTTTGACGCGCTGATTTCGAGAATGGGGTCATTTGAACTCGTAGAGCTTCAGGAAAATGAGAAAATCGCGAAAAACCAATCGGAAAATTTCAAAATCGGATTTTCGACTTTAATATTTATATAGTGATTCTTGAGTATTTTGACGCGCTGATATCGAAAATGGGGTCTTCGAACTCGTAGAGCTTCAGGAAGCTGAGAAAATCGCGTAAAACCAATCGGAAAATTTTAAAATCGGGTTTTCGACTTTAGTATCTATATAGTGATTCTTGAGTATTTTGACGCGCTGATTTTGAAAATGGGGTCATTTTAACTCGTAGAGCTTCAGGAAACTGAGAAAATCGCGAAAAACCAATCAGAAAATTCCTAAATCGGTTTTTCGACCTGAGTATCTATATAATGATTCTTAAATAATTTGACGCGCTGATTTCGAAAATGGGGTCATTTTAACTCGTAGAGCTTCAGGAAGCTGAGAAAATCGCGTAAAACCAATCGGAAAATTTCAAAATCGGTTTTTCGACTTAAGTATCTATATAATGATTCTTAAGTATTCTGACGCGCTGATTCCGAAAATGGAGTCATTTGAACTCGTAGAGCTTCAGGAAGCTAAGAAAATCGCGGAAAACCTATCGGAAATCTTCAAAATCGGTTTTTCGACTTCAGTATCTATATGGTGATTCTTGAGTATTTTGACGCGCTGATTTCGAAAATGGGGTCATTTGAACTCGTAAAGCTTCAGGAAGCTCAGAAAATCGCGAAAAACCAATCGAAAAATTTCAAAATCGGGTTTTCGAATTTTGTATCTCAATTGTGATTCTTGAGTATTTTGATGCGCTGATTTCGAAAATGGGGTCATTTGAACTCGTAGAGCTTCAGGAAGCTGAGAAAATCGCGAAAAACCAATCAGAAAATTTCAAAATCGGATTTTTGACTGTAGTATATAGTGATTCTCACGTTTTATGACGAGCTGGTCCCGAAAATGGGGTCATTTGATCTCGTAGAGCTCCAGGAAGCTGAGAAAATCGCGTAAAACCAATCGGAAAATTTCAAAATCGGTTTTTCGACTTGAGTATCTATATAATGATTCTTAAGTATTTTGACGCGCTGATTTCGAAAATGGGGTTATTTTAACTCGTAGAGCTTCAGGAAGCTGAGAAAATCGCGAAAAACCAATCGGAAAATTTCAAAATCGGTTTTTCGACTTTAGTATCTATATAGTGTTTCTTAAATATTTTGACGCCCTGATTCCGAAAATGGGATCATTCGAACTCGTAGAGCTTCAGGAAAATGAGAAAATCGCGAAAAACCAATCGGAATATTTCAAAATCGGATTTTCGACTCTAGTATTTATATAGTGATTCTTGAGTATTTTGACGCGCTGATTTCGAAAATGGAGTCATTTGAACTCGTAGAGCTTCAGGAAGCTGAGAAAATTGCGGAAAACCAATCGGAAAATTTCGAAATCGGTTTTTCGACTTCAGTATCTATATAGTGATTCTTGAGTATTTTGATGCGCTGATTTCGAAAATGGGGTCATTTGAACTCGTTAAGCTTCAGGAAGCTCAGAAAATCGCGAAAAACCAATCGAAAAATTTCAAAATCGGGTTTTCGAATTTTGTATCTCAATAGTGATTCTTGAGTATTTTGATGCGCTGATTTCGAAAATAGGGTCATTCGAACTCGTAGAGCTTCAGGAATCTGAGAAAATCGCGAAAAACCAATCAGAAAATTTCAAAATCGGATTTTTGACTATTGTATATAGTGATTCTCACGTTTTATGACGAGCTGATCCCGAAAATGGGGTCATTTGATCTCGTAGAGCTTCAGGAAGCTGAGAAAATCGCGTAAAACCAATCGGAAAATTTCAAAATCGGTTTTTCGACTTCAGTATCTATATAGTGATTCTTGAGTATTTTGACGCGCTGATTTCGAAAATGGGGTCATTTGAACTCGTAAAGCTTCAGGAAGCTCAGAAAATCGCGAAAAACCAATCGAAAAATTTCAGAATCGGGTTTTCGAATTTTGTATCTTGATAGTGATTCTTGAGTATTTTGATGCGCTGATTTCGAAAATGGGGTCATTTGAACTCGTAGAGCTTCAGGAAGCTGAGAAAATCGCGAAAAACCAATCAGAAAATCTCAAAATCGGATTTTTGACTGTAGTATATAGTGATTCTCACGTTTTATGACGAGCTGATGCCGAAAATGGGGTTATTTTAACTCGTAGAGCTTCAGGAAGCTGAGAAAATCGCGTAAAACCAATCGGAAAATTTCGAAATCGGTTTTTCGACTAAAGTATCTATATAATGATTCTTAAGTATTTTGACGCGCTGATTTCGAAAATGGGGATATATTAGCTCGTAGAGCTTCAGGAAGCTGAGAAAATCGCGAAAAACCAATCAGAAAATTTCAAAATCGGTTTTTCGACTTTAGTATCTATATAGTGTTTCTTAAATATTTTGACGCCCTGATTTCGAAAATGGGGTCATTTGATCTCGTAGAGCTTCAGGAAGCTGAGAAAATCGCGTAAAACCAATCGGAAAAATTCAAAATCGGATTTTTGACTGTAGTATATAGTGATTCCCACGTTTTATGACGAGCTGATCCCGAAAATGTGGTCATTTTCGTAGAGCTTCAGGAAGCTGAGAAAATCGCGTAAAACCAATCGGAAAATTTCAAAATCGGTTTTTCGACTTAAGTATCTATATAATGATTCTTAAGTATTCTGACGCGCTGATTCTGGAAATGGAGTCATTTGAACTCGTAGAGCTTCAGGAAGCTGAGAAAATCGCGAAAAACCAATCGGAAAATTTCAAAATCGGTTTTTCGACTTCAGTATTCATATAGTGATTCTTGAGTATTTTGACGCGCTGATTTCGAAAATGGGGTCATATGAACTCGTAAAGCTTTAGGAAGCTCAGAAAATCGCGAAAAACCAATCGAAAAATTTCAAAATCGGGTTTTCGAATTTTGTATCTCAATAGTGATTCTTGAGTATTTTGATGCGCTGATTTCGAAAATAGGGTCATTTGAACTCGTAGAGCTTCAGGAATCTGAGAAAATCGCGAAAAACCAATCAGAAAATTTCAAAATCGGATTTTTGACTATAGTATATAGTGATTCTCACGTTTTATGACGAGCTGATCCCGAAAATGGGGTCATTTGATCTCGTAGAGCTTCAGGAAGCTGAGAAAATCGCGTAAAACCGATCGGAAAATTTCAAAATCGGTTTTTCGACTTTAGTATCTATATAGTGATTCTTAAGTATTTTGACGCGCTGATTTCGAGAATGGGGTCATTTGAACTCGTAGAGCTTCAGGAAAATGAGAAAATCGCGAAAAACCAATCGGAAAATTTCAAAATCGGATTTTCGACTTTAATATTTATATAGTGATTCTTGAGTATTTTGACGCGCTGATATCGAAAATGGGGTCTTCGAACTCGTAGAGCTTCAGGAAGCTGAGAAAATCGCGTAAAACCAATCGGAAAATTTTAAAATCGGGTTTTCGACTTTAGTATCTATATAGTGATTCTTGAGTATTTTGACACGCTGATTTCGAAAATGGGGTCATTTTAACTCGTAAAGCTTCAGGAAACTGAGAAAATCGCGAAAAACCAATCAGAAAATTCCTAAATCGGATTTTCGACCTGAGTATCTATATAATGATTCTTACATAATTTGACGCGCTGATTTCGAAAATGGGGTTATTTTAACTCGTAGAGCTTCAGGAAGCTGAGAAAATCGCGTAAAACCAATCGGAAAATTTCAAAATCGGATTTTCGACTTTAATATTTATATAGTGATTCTTGAGTATTTTGACGCGCTGATATCGAAAATGGGGTCTTCGAACTCGTAGAGCTTCAGGAAGCTGAGAAAATCGCGTAAAACCAATCGGAAAATTTTAAAATCGGGTTTTCGACTTTAGTATCTATATAGTGATTCTTGAGTATTTTGACGCGCTGATTTCGAAAATGGGGTCATTTTAACTCGTAGAGCTTCAGAAAACTGAGAAAATCGCGAAAAACCAATCAGAAAATTCCTAAATCGGTTTTTCGACCTGAGTATCTATATAATGATTCTTAAATAATTTGACGCGCTGATTTCGAAAATGGGGTTATTTTAACTCGTAGAGCTTCAGGAAGCTGAGAAAATCGCGTAAAACCAATCGGAAAATTTCAAAATCGGTTTTTCGACTTAAGTATCTATATAATGATTCTTAAGTATTCTGACGCGCTGATTCCGAAAATGGAGTCATTTGAACTCGTAGAGCTTCAGGAAGCTAAGAAAATCGCGGAAAACCAATCGGAAATTTTCAAAATCGGTTTTTCGATTTCAGTATCTATATAGTGATTCTTGAGTATTTTGACGCGCTGATTTCGAAAATGGGGTCATTTGAACTCGTAAAGCTTCAGGAAGCTCAGAAAATCGCGAAAAAGCAATCGAAAAATTTCAGAATCGGGTTTTCGAATTTTGTATCTTGATAGTGATTCTTGAGTATTTTGACGCGCTGATATCGAAAATGGGGTCTTCGAACTCGTAGAGCTTCAGGAAGCTGAGAAAATCGCGTAAAACCAATCGGAAAATTTTAAAATCGGGTTTTCGACTTTAGTATCTATATAGTGATTCTTGAGTATTTTGACGCGCTGATTTCGAAAATGGGGTCATTTTAACTCGTAGAGCTTCAGGAAACTGAGAAAATCGCGAAAGACCAATCAGAAAATTCCTAAATCGGTTTTTCGACCTGAGTATCTATATAATGATTCTTAAATAATTTGACGCGCTGATTTCGAAAATGGGGTTATTTTAACTCGTAGAGCTTCAGGAAGCTGAGAAAATCGCGTAAAACCAATCGGAAAATTTCAAAATCGGTTTTTCGACTTAAGTATCTATATAATGATTCTTAAGTATTCTGACGCGCTGATTCCGAAAATGGAGTCATTCGAACTCGTAGAGCTTCAGGAAGCTGAGAAAATCGCGAAAAACCAATCGGAAAATTTCAAAATCGGTTTTTCGACTTTAGTATATGGTGATTCTTACGTATTCTGACGCGCTGATTCCGAAAATGGAGTCATTTGAACTCGTAGAGCTTCAGGAAGCTTAGAAAATCGCGAAAAACCAATCGGAAAATTTCAAAATCGGTTTTTCGACTTTAGTATCTATATAGTGTTTCTTAAATATTTCGACGCCCTGATTCCGAAAATGGGGTCATTCGAACTCGTAGAGCTTCAGGAAAATGAGAAAATCGCGAAAAACCAATCGGAAAATTTCAAAATCGGATTTTCGACTCTAGTATTTATATAGTGATTCTTGAGTATTTTGACGCGCTGATTTCGAAAATGGAGTCATTTGAACTCGTAGAGCTTCAGGAAGCTGAGAAAATTGCGGAAAACCAATCGGAAAATTTCGAAATCGGTTTTTCGACTTCAGTATCTATATAGTGATTCTTGAGTATTTTGATGCGCTGATTTCGAAAATGGGGTCATTTGAACTCGTTAAGCTTCAGGAAGCTCAGAAAATCTCGAAAAACCAATCGAAAAATTTCAAAATCGGGTTTTCGAATTTTGTATCTCAATAGTGATTCTTGAGTATTTTGATGCGCTGATTTCGAAAATAGGGTCATTCGAACTCGTAGAGCTTCAGGAATCTGAGAAAATCGCGAAAAACCAATCAGAAAATTTCAAAATCGGATTTTTGACTATAGTATATAGTGATTCTCACGTTTTATGACGAGCTGATCCCGAAAATGGGGTCATTTGATCTCGTAGAGCTTCAGGAAGCTGAGAAAATCGCGTAAAACCAATCGGAAAATTTCAAAATCGGTTTTTCGACTTCAGTATCTATATAGTGATTCTTGAGTATTTTGACGCGCTGATTTCGAAAATGGGGTCATTTGAACTCGTAAAGCTTCAGGAAGCTCAGAAAATCGCGAAAAACCAATCGAAAAATTTCAGAATCGGGTTTTCGAATTTTGTATCTTGATAGTGATTCTTGAGTATTTTGATGCGCTGATTTCGAAAATGGGGTCATTCGAACTCGTAGAGCTTCAGGAATCTGAGAAAATCGCGAAAAACCAATCAGAAAATTTCAAAATCGGATTTTTGACTATAGTATATAGTGATTCTCACGTTTTATGACGAGCTGATCCCGAAAATGGGGTCATTTGAACTCGTAGAGCTTCAGGAAGCTGAGAAAATCGCGAAAAACCAATCAGAAAATCTCAAAATCGGATTTTTGACTGTAGTATATAGTGATTCTCACGTTTTATGACGAGCTGATCCCGAAAATGGGGTCATTTGATCTCGTAGAGCTTCAGGAAGCTGAGAAAATCGCGTAAAACCAATCGGAAAATTTCAAAATCGGTTTTTCGACTTCAGTATCTATATAGTGATTCTTGAGTATTTTGACGCGCTGATTTCGAAAATGGGGTCATTTGAACTCGTAAAGCTTCAGGAAGCTCAGAAAATCGCGAAAAACCAATCGAAAAATTTCAGAATCGGGTTTTCGAATTTTGTATCTTGATAGTGATTCTTGAGTATTTTGATGCGCTGATTTCGAAAATGGGGTCATTCGAACTCGTAGAGCTTCAGGAATCTGAGAAAATCGCGAAAAACCAATCAGAAAATTTCAAAATCGGATTTTTGACTATAGTATATAGTGATTCTCACGTTTTATGACGAGCTGATCCCGAAAATGGGGTCATTTGAACTCGTAGAGCTTCAGGAAACTGAGAAAATCGCGAAAGACCAATCAGAAAATTCCTAAATCGGTTTTTCGACCTGAGTATCTATATAATGATTCTTAAATAATTTGACGCGCTGATTTCGAAAATGGGGTTATTTTAACTCGTAGAGCTTCAGGAAGCTGAGAAAATCGCGTAAAACCAATCGGAAAATTTCAAAATCGGTTTTTCGACTTAAGTATCTATATAATGATTCTTAAGTATTCTGACGCGCTGATTCCGAAAATGGAGTCATTCGAACTCGTAGAGCTTCAGGAAGCTGAGAAAATCGCGAAAAACCAATCGGAAAATTTCAAAATCGGTTTTTCGACTTTAGTATATGGTGATTCTTACGTATTCTGACGCGCTGATTCCGAAAATGGAGTCATTTGAACTCGTAGAGCTTCAGGAAGCTTAGAAAATCGCGAAAAACCAATCGGAAAATTTCAAAATCGGTTTTTCGACTTTAGTATCTATATAGTGTTTCTTAAATATTTCGACGCCCTGATTCCGAAAATGGGGTCATTCGAACTCGTAGAGCTTCAGGAAAATGAGAAAATCGCGAAAAACCAATCGGAAAATTTCAAAATCGGATTTTCGACTCTAGTATTTATATAGTGATTCTTGAGTATTTTGACGCGCTGATTTCGAAAATGGAGTCATTTGAACTCGTAGAGCTTCAGGAAGCTGAGAAAATTGCGGAAAACCAATCGGAAAATTTCGAAATCGGTTTTTCGACTTCAGTATCTATATAGTGATTCTTGAGTATTTTGATGCGCTGATTTCGAAAATGGGGTCATTTGAACTCGTTAAGCTTCAGGAAGCTCAGAAAATCTCGAAAAACCAATCGAAAAATTTCAAAATCGGGTTTTCGAATTTTGTATCTCAATAGTGATTCTTGAGTATTTTGATGCGCTGATTTCGAAAATAGGGTCATTCGAACTCGTAGAGCTTCAGGAATCTGAGAAAATCGCGAAAAACCAATCAGAAAATTTCAAAATCGGATTTTTGACTATAGTATATAGTGATTCTCACGTTTTATGACGAGCTGATCCCGAAAATGGGGTCATTTGATCTCGTAGAGCTTCAGGAAGCTGAGAAAATCGCGTAAAACCAATCGGAAAATTTCAAAATCGGTTTTTCGACTTCAGTATCTATATAGTGATTCTTGAGTATTTTGACGCGCTGATTTCGAAAATGGGGTCATTTGAACTCGTAAAGCTTCAGGAAGCTCAGAAAATCGCGAAAAACCAATCGAAAAATTTCAGAATCGGGTTTTCGAATTTTGTATCTTGATAGTGATTCTTGAGTATTTTGATGCGCTGATTTCGAAAATGGGGTCATTCGAACTCGTAGAGCTTCAGGAATCTGAGAAAATCGCGAAAAACCAATCAGAAAATTTCAAAATCGGATTTTTGACTATAGTATATAGTGATTCTCACGTTTTATGACGAGCTGATCCCGAAAATGGGGTCATTTGAACTCGTAGAGCTTCAGGAAGCTGAGAAAATCGCGTAAAACCAATCGGAAAAATTCAAAATCGGATTTTTGACTGTAGTATACAGTGATTCCCACGTTTTATGACGAGCTGATCCCGAAAATGTGGTCATTTTCGTAGAGCTTCAGGAAGCTGAGAAAATCGCGTAAAACCAATCGGAAAATTTCAAAATCGGTTTTTCGACTTAAGTATCTATATAATGATTCTTAAGTATTCTGACGCGCTGATTCTGGAAATGGAGTCATTTGAACTCGTAGAGCTTCAGGAAGCTGAGAAAATCGCGGAAAACCAATCGGAAAATTTCAAAATCGGTTTTTCGACTTCAGTATTCATATAGTGATTCTTGAGTATTTTGACGCGCTGATTTCGAAAATGGGGTCATATGAACTCGTAAAGCTTTAGGAAGCTCAGAAAATCGCGAAAAACCAATCGAAAATTTTCAAAATCGGGTTTTCGAATTTTGTATCTCAATAGTGATTCTTGAGTATTTTGATGCGCTGATTTCGAAAATAGGGTCATTTGAACTCGTAGAGCTTCAGGAATCTGAGAAAATCGCGAAAAACCAATCAGAAAATTTCAAAATCGGATTTTTGACTATAGTATATAGTGATTCTCACGTTTTATGACGAGCTGATCCCGAAAATGGGGTCATTTGATCTCGTAGAGCTTCAGGAAGCTGAGAAAATCGCGTAAAACCAATCGGAAAATTTCAAAATCGGTTTTTCGACTTTAGTATCTATATAGTGATTCTTAAGTATTTTGACGCGCTGATTTCGAGAATGGGGTCATTTGAACTCGTAGAGCTTCAGGAAAATGAGAAAATCGCGGAAAACCAATCGGAAAATTTCAAAATCGGATTTTCGACTTTAATATTTATATAGTGATTCTTGAGTATTTTGACGCGCTGATATCGAAAATGGGGTCTTCGAACTCGTAGAGCTTCAGGAAGCTGAGAAAACCGCGTAAAACCAATCGGAAAATTTTAAAATCGGGTTTTCGACTTTAGTATCTATATAGTGATTCTTGAGTATTTTGACGCGCTGATTTCGAAAATGGGGTCATTTTAACTCGTAGAGCTTCAGGAAACTGAGAAAATCGCGAAAAACCAATCAGAAAATTCCTAAATCGGTTTTTCGACCTGAGTATCTATATAATGATTCTTAAATAATTTGACGCGCTGATTTCGAAAATGGGGTTATTTTAACTCGTAGAGCTTCAGGAAGCTAAGAAAATCGCGTAAAACCAATCGGAAAATTTCAAAATCGGTTTTTCGACTTAAGTATCTATATAATGATTCTTAAGTATTCTGACGCGCTGATTCCGAAAATGGAGTCATTTGAACTCGTAGAGCTTCAGGAAGCTAAGAAAATCGCGGAAAACCAATCGGAAATTTTCAAAATCGGTTTTTCGACTTCAGTATCTATATAGTGATTCTTGAGTATTTTGACGCGCTGATTTCGAAAATGGGGTCATTTGAACTCGTAAAGCTTCAGGAAGCTCAGAAAATCGCGAAAAACCAATCGAAAAATTTCAGAATCGGGTTTTCGAATTTTGTATCTTGATAGTGATTCTTGAGTATTTTGATGCGCTGATTTCGAAAATGGGGTCATTTGAACTCGTAGAGCTTCAGGAAGCTGAGAAAATCGCGAAAAACCAATCAGAAAATCTCAAAATCGGATTTTTGACTGTAGTATATAGTGATTCTCACGTTTTATGACGAGCTGATCCCGAAAATGGGGTCATTTGATCTCGTAGAGCTTCAGGAAGCTGAGAAAATCGCGTAAAACCAATCGGAAAAATTCAAAATCGGATTTTTGACTGTAGTATATAGTGATTCCCACGTTTTATGACGAGCTGATCCCGAAAATGTGGTCATTTTCGTAGAGCTTCAGGAAGCTGAGAAAATCGCGTAAAACCAATCGGAAAATTTCAAAATCGGTTTTTCGACTTAAGTATCTATATAATGATTCTTAAGTATTCTGACGCGCTGATTCTGGAAATGGAGTCATTTGAACTCGTAGAGCTTCAGGAAGCTGAGAAAATCGCGGAAAACCAATCGGAAAATTTCAAAATCGGTTTTTTGACTTCAGTATTCATATAGTGATTCTTGAGTATTTTGACGCGCTGATTTCGAAAATGGGGTCATATGAACTCGTAAAGCTTTAGGAAGCTCAGAAAATCGCGAAAAACCAATCGAAAAATTTCAAAATCGGGTTTTCGAATTTTGTATCTCAATAGTGATTCTTGAGTATTTTGATGCGCTGATTTCGAAAATAGGGTCATTTGAACTCGTAGAGCTTCAGGAATCTGAGAAAATCGCGAAAAACCAATCAGAAAATTTCAAAATCGGATTTTTGACTATAGTATATAGTGATTCTCACGTTTTATGACGAGCTGATCCCGAAAATGGGGTCATTTGATCTCGTAGAGCTTCAGGAAGCTGAGAAAATCTCGTAAAACCGATCGGAAAATTTCAAAATCGGTTTTTCGACTTTAGTATCTATATAGTGATTCTTAAGTATTTCGACGCGCTGATTTCGAGAATGGGGTCATTTGAACTCGTAGAGCTTCAGGAAAATGAGAAAATCGCGAAAAACCAATCGGAAAATTTCAAAATCGGATTTTCGACTTTAATATTTATATAGTGATTCTTGAGTATTTTGACGCGCTGATATCGAAAATGGGGTCTTCGAACTCGTAGAGCTTCAGGAAGCTGAGAAAATCGCGTAAAACCAATCGGAAAATTTTAAAATCGGGTTTTCGACTTTAGTACCTATATAGTGATTCTTGAGTATTTTGACGCGCTGTTTTCGAAAACGGGGTCATTTGAACTCGTAGAGCTTCAGGAAACTGAGAAAATCGCGAAAAAACAATCAGAAAATTCCTAAATCGGTTTTTCGACCTGAGTATCTATATAATGATTCTTACATAATTTGACGCGCTGATTTCGAAAATGGGGTTATTTTAACTCGTAGAGCTTCAGGAAGCTGAGAAAATCGCGTAAAACCAATCGGAAAATTTCAAAATCAGATTTTCGACTTTAATATTTATATAGTGATTCTCGAGTATTTTGACGCGCTGATATCGAAAATGGGGTCTTCGAACTCGTAGAGCTTCAGGAAGCTGAGAAAATCGCGTAAAACCAATCGGAAAATTTTAAAATCGGGTTTTCGACTTTAGTATCTATATAGTGATTCTTGAGTATTTTGACGCGCTGATTTCGAAAATGGGGTCATTTTAACTCGTAGAGCTTCAGGAAACTGAGAAAATCGCGAAAAACCAATCAGAAAATTCCTAAATCGGTTTTTCGACCTGAGTATCTATATAATGATTCTTAAATAATTTGACGCGCTGATTTCGAAAATGGGGTTATTTTAACTCGTAGAGCTTCAGGAAGCTGAGAAAATCGCGTAAAACCAATCGGAAAATTTCAAAATCGGTTTTTCGACTTAAGTATCTATATAATGATTCTTAAGTATTCTGACGCGCTGATTCCGAAAATGGAGTCATTTGAACTCGTAGAGCTTCAGGAAGCTAAGAAAATCGCGGAAAACCAATCGGAAATTTTCAAAATCGGTTTTTCGACTTCAGTATCTATATAGTGATTCTTGAGTATTTTGACGCGCTGATTTCGAAAATGGGGTCATTTGAACTCGTAAAGCTTCAGGAAGCTCAGAAAATCGCGAAAAACCAATCGAAAAATTTCAGAATCGGGTTTTCGAATTTTGTATCTTGATAGTGATTCTTGAGTATTTTGATGCGCTGATTTCGAAAATGGGGTCATTTGAACTCGTAGAGCTTCAGGAAGCTGAGAAAATCGCGAAAAACCAATCAGAAAATCTCAAAATCGGATTTTTGACTGTAGTATATAGTGATTCTCACGTTTTATGACGAGCTGATCCCGAAAATGGGGTCATTTGATCTCGTAGAGCTTCAGGAAGCTGAGAAAATCGCGTAAAACCAATCGGAAAAATTCAAAATCGGATTTTTGACTGTAGTATATAGTGATTCCCACGTTTTATGACGAGCTGATCCCGAAAATGTGGTCATTTTCGTAGAGCTTCAGGAAGCTGAGAAAATCGCGTAAAACCAATCGGAAAATTTCAAAATCGGTTTTTCGACTTAAGTATCTATATAATGATTCTTAAGTATTCTGACGCGCTGATTCTGGAAATGGAGTCATTTGAACTCGTAGAGCTTCAGGAAGCTGAGAAAATCGCGGAAAACCAATCGGAAAATTTCAAAATCGGTTTTTCGACTTCAGTATTCATATAGTGATTCTTGAGTATTTTGACGCGCTGATTTCGAAAATGGGGTCATATGAACTCGTAAAGCTTTAGGAAGCTCAGAAAATCGCGAAAAACCAATCGAAAAATTTCAAAATCGGGTTTTCGAATTTTGTATCTCAATAGTGATTCTTGAGTATTTTGATGCGCTGATTTCGAAAATAGGGTCATTTGAACTCGTAGAGCTTCAGGAATCTGAGAAAATCGCGAAAAACCAATCAGAAAATTTCAAAATCGGATTTTTGACTATAGTATATAGTGATTCTCACGTTTTATGACGAGCTGATCCCGAAAATGGGGTCATTTGATCTCGTAGAGCTTCAGGAAGCTGAGAAAATCGCGTAAAACCGATCGGAAAATTTCAAAATCGGTTTTTCGACTTAAGTATCTATATAGTGATTCTCAAGTATTTTGACGCGCTGATTTCGAGAATGGGGTCATTTGAACTCGTAGAGCTTCAGGAAAATGAGAAAATCGCGAAAAACCAATCGGAAAATTTCAAAATCGGATTTTCGACTTTAATATTTATATAGTGATTCTTGAGTATTTTGACGCGCTGATATCGAAAATGGGGTCTTCGAACTCGTAGAGCTTCAGGAAGCTGAGAAAATCGCGTAAAACCAATCGGAAAATTTTAAAATCGGGTTTTCGACTTTAGTATCTATATAGTGATTCTTGAGTATTTTGACGCGCTGTTTTCTAAAACGGGGTCATTTGAACTCGTAGAGCTTCAGGAAACTGAGAAAATCGCGAAAAACCAATCAGAAAATTCCTAAATCGGTTTTTCGACCTGAGTATCTATATAATGATTCTTACATAATTTGACGCGCTGATTTCGAAAATGGGGTTATTTTAACTCGTAGAGCTTCAGGAAGCTGAGAAAATCGCGTGAAACCAATCGGAAAATTTCAAAATCGGATTTTCGACTTTAATATTTATATAGTGATTCTTGAGTATTTTGACGCGCTGATATCGAAAATGGGGTCTTCGAACTCGTAGAGCTTCAGGAAGCTGAGAAAATCGCGTAAAACCAATCGGAAAATTTTAAAATCGGGTTTTCGACTTCAGTATCTATATAGTGATTCTTGAGTATTTTGACGCGCTGATTTCGAAAATGGGGTCATTTTAACTCGTAGAGCTTCAGGAAACTGAGAAAATCGCGAAAAACCAATCAGAAAATTCCTAAATCGGTTTTTCGACCTGAGTATCTATATAATGATTCTTAAATAATTTGACGCGCTGATTTCGAAAATGGGGTTATTTTAACTCGTAGAGCTTCAGGAAGCTGAGAAAATCGCGTAAAACCAATCGGAAAATTTCAAAATCGGTTTTTCGACTTAAGTATCTATATAATGATTCTTAAGTATTCTGACGCGCTGATTCCGAAAATGGAGTCATTTGAACTCGTAGAGCTTCAGGAAGCTAAGAAAATCGCGGAAAACCAATCGGAAATTTTCAAAATTGGTTTTTCGATTTCAGTATCTATATAGTGATTCTTGAGTATTTTGACGCGCTGATTTCGAAAATGGGGTCATTTGAACTAGTAAAGCTTCAGGAAGCTCAGAAAATCGCGAAAAACCAATCGAAAAATTTCAGAATCGGGTTTTCGAATTTTGTATCTTGATAGTGATTCTTGAGTATTTTGACGCGCTGATATCGAAAATGGGGTCTTCGAACTCGTAGAGCTTCAGGAAGCTGAGAAAATCGCGTAAAACCAATCGGAAAATTTTAAAATCGGGTTTTCGACTTTAGTATCTATATAGTGATTCTTGAGTATTTTGACGCGCTGATTTCGAAAATGGGGTCATTTTAACTCGTAGAGCTTCAGGAAACTGAGAAAATCGCGAAAAACCAATCAGAAAATTCCTAAATCGGTTTTTCGACCTGAGTATCTATATAATGATTCTTAAATAATTTGACGCGCTGATTTCGAAAATGGGGTTATTTTAACTCGTAGAGCTTCAGGAAGCTGAGAAAATCGCGTAAAACCAATCTGAAAATTTCAAAATCGGTTTTTCGACTTAAGTATCTATATAATGATTCTTAAGTATTCTGACGCGCTGATTCCGAAAATGGAGTCATTTGAACTCGTAGAGCTTCAGGAAGCTGAGAAAATCGCGAAAAACCAATCGGAAAATTTCAAAATCGGTTTTTCGACTTTAGTATATGGTGATTCTTACGTATTCTGACGCGCTGATTCCGAAAATGGAGTCATTTGAACTCGTAGAGCTTCAGGAAGCTGAGAAAATCGCGAAAAACCAATCGGAAAATTTCAAAATCGATTTTTCGACTTTAGTATCTATATAGTGTTTCTTAAATATTTTGACGCCCTGATTCCGAAAATGGGGTCATTCGAACTCGTAGAGCTTCAGGAAAATGAGAAAATCGCGAAAAACCAATCGGAAAATTTCAAAATCGGATTTTCGACTCTAGTATTTATATAGTGATTCTTGAGTATTTTGACGCGCTGATTTCGAAAATGGAGTCATTTGAACTCGTAGAGCTTCAGGAAGCTGAGAAAATTGCGGAAAACCAATCGGAAAATTTCGAAATCGGTTTTTCGACTTCAGTATCTATATAGTGATTCTTGAGTATTTTGATGCGCTGATTTCGAAAATGGGGTCATTTGAACTCGTTAAGCTTCAGGAAGCTCAGAAAATCGCGAAAAACCAATCGAAAAATTTCAAAATCGGGTTTTCGAATTTTGTATCTCAATAGTGATTCTTGAGTATTTTGATGCGCTGATTTCGAAAATAGGGTCATTCGAACTCGTAGAGCTTCAGGAATCTGAGAAAATCGCGAAAAACCAATCAGAAAATTTCAAAATCGGATTTTTGACTATAGTATATAGTGATTCTCACGTTTTATGACGAGCTGATCCCGAAAATGGGGTCATTTGATCTCGTAGAGCTTCAGGAAGCTGAGAAAATCGCGTAAAACCAATCGGAAAATTTCAAAATCGGTTTTTCGACTTCAGTATCTATATAGTGATTCTTGAGTATTTTGACGCGCTGATTTCGAAAATGGGGTCATTTGAACTCGTAAAGCTTCAGGAAGCTCAGAAAATCGCGAAAAACCCATCGAAAAATTTCAGAATCGGGTTTTCGAATTTCGTATCTTGATAGTGATTCTTGAGTATTTTGATGCGCTGATTTCGAAAATGGGGTCATTTGAACTCGTAGAGCTTCAGGAAGCTGAGAAAATCGCGAAAAACCAATCAGAAAATCTCAAAATCGGATTTTTGACTGTAGTATATAGTGATTCTCACGTTTTATGACGAGCTGATCCCGAAAATGGGGTCATTTGATCTCGTAGAGCTTCAGGAAGCTGAGAAAATCGCGTAAAACCAATCGGAAAAATTCAAAATCGGATTTTTGACTGTAGTATATAGTGATTCCCACGTTTTTTGACGAGCTGATCCCGAAAATGTGGTCATTTTCGTAGAGCTTCAGGAAGCTGAGAAAATCGCGTAAAACCAATCGGAAAATTTCAAAATCGGTTTTTCGACTTAAGTATCTATATAATGATTCTAAAGTATTCTGACGCGCTGATTCTGGAAATGGAGTCATTTGAACTCGTAGAGCTTCAGGAAGCTGAGAAAATCGCGGAAAACCAATCGGAAAATTTCAAAATCGGTTTTTCGATTTCAGTATTCATATAGTGATTCTTGAGTATTTTGACGCGCTGATTTCGAAAATGGGGTCATATGAACTCGTAAAGCTTTAGGAAGCTCAGAAAATCGCGAAAAACCAATCGGAAAATTTCAAAATCGGGTTTTCGAATTTTGTATCTCAATAGTGATTCTTGAGTATTTTGATGCGCTGATTTCGAAAATAGGGTCATTTGAACTCGTAGAGCTTCAGGAATCTGAGAAAATCGCGAAAAACCAATCAGAAAATTTCAAAATCGGATTTTTGACTATAGTATATAGTGATTCTCACGTTTTATGACGAGCTGATCCCGAAAATGGGGTCATTTGATCTCGTAGAGCTTCAGGAAGCTGAGAAAATCGCGTAAAACCAATCGGAAAATTTCAAAATCGGTTTTTCGACTTTAGTATCTATATAGTGATTCTTAAGTATTTTGACGCGCTGATTTCGAGAATGGGGTCATTTGAACTCGTAGAGCTTCAGGAAAATGAGAAAATCGCGGAAAACCAATCGGAAAATTTCAAAATCGGATTTTCGACTTTAATATTTATATAGTGATTCTTGAGTATTTTGACGCGCTGATATCGAAAATGGGGTCTTCGAACTCGTAGAGCTTCAGGAAGCTGAGAAAATCGCGTAAAACCAATCGGAAAATTTTAAAATCGGGTTTTCGACTTTAGTATCTATATAGTGATTCTTGAGTATTTTGACGCGCTGATTTCGAAAATGGAGTCATTTGAACTCGTAGAGCTTCAGGAAGCTGAGAAAATTGCGGAAAACCAATCGGAAAATTTCGAAATCGGTTTTTCGACTTCAGTATCTATATAGTGATTCTTGAGTATTTTGATGCGCTGATTTCGAAAATGGGGTCATTTGAACTCGTTAAGCTTCAGGAAGCTCAGAAAATCGCGAAAAACCAATCGAAAAATTTCAAAATCGGGTTTTCGAATTTTGTATCTCAAAAGTGATTCTTGAGTATTTTGATGCGCTGATTTCGAAAATAGGGTCATTCGAACTCTTAGAGCTTCAGGAATCTGAGAAAATCGCGAAAAACCAATCAGAAAATTTCAAAATCGGATTTTTGACTATAGTATATAGTGATTCTCACGTTTTATGACGAGCTGATCCCGAAAATGGGGTCATTTGATCTCGTAGAGCTTCAGGAAGCTGAGAAAATCGCGTAAAACCAATCGGAAAATTTCAAAATCGGTTTTTCGACTTCAGTATCTATATAGTGATTCTTGAGTATTTTGACGCGCTGATTTCGAAAATGGGGTCATTTGAACTCGTAAAGCTTCAGGAAGCTCAGAAAATCGCGAAAAACCAATCGAAAAATTTCAGAATCGGGTTTTCGAATTTTGTATCTTGATAGTGATTCTTGAGTATTTTGATGCGCTGATTTCGAAAATGGGGTCATTTGAACTCGTAGAGCTTCAGGAAGCTGAGAAAATCGCGAAAAACCAATCAGAAAATCTCAAAATCGGATTTTTGACTGTAGTATATAGTGATTCTCACGTTTTATGACGAGCTGATCCCGAAAATGGGGTCATTTGATCTCGTAGAGCTTCAGGAAGCTGAGAAAATCGCGTAAAACCAATCGGAAAAATTCAAAATCGGATTTTTGACTGTAGTATATAGTGATTCCCACGTTTTATGACGAGCTGATCCCGAAAATGTGGTCATTTTCGTAGAGCTTCAGGAAGCTGAGAAAATCGCGTAAAACCAATCGGAAAATTTCAAAATCGGTTTTTCGACTTAAGTATCTATATAGTGATTCTTAAGTATTTTGACGCGCTGATTTCGAGAATGGGGTCATTTGAACTCGTAGAGCTTCAGGAAAATGAGAAAATCGCGGAAAACCAATCGGAAAATTTCAAAATCGGATTTTCGACTTTAATATTTATATAGTGATTCTTGAGTATTTTGACGCGCTGATATCGAAAATGGGGTCTTCGAACTCGTAGAGCTTCAGGAAGCTGAGAAAATCGCGTAAAACCAATCGGAAAATTTTAAAATCGGGTTTTCGACTTTAGTATCTATATAGTGATTCTTGAGTATTTTGACGCGCTGATTTCGAAAATGGGGTCATTTTAACTCGTAGAGCTTCAGGAAACTGAGAAAATCGCGAAAAACCAATCAGAAAATTCCTAAATCGGTTTTTCGACCTGAGTATCTATATAATGATTCTTAAATAATTTGACGCGCTGATTTCGAAAATGGGGTTATTTTAACTCGTAGAGCTTCAGGAAGCTAAGAAAATCGCGTAAAACCAATCGGAAAATTTCAAAATCGGTTTTTCGACATAAGTATCTATATAATGATTCTTAAGTATTCTGACGCGCTGATTCCGAAAATGGAGTCATTTGAACTCGTAGAGCTTCAGGAAGCTAAGAAAATCGCGGAAAACCAATCGGAAATTTTCAAAATCGGTTTTTCGACTTCAGTATCTATATAGTGATTCTTGAGTATTTTGACGCGCTGATTTCGAAAATGGGGTCATTTGAACTCGTAAAGCTTCAGGAAGCTCAGAAAATCGCGAAAAACCAATCGAAAAATTTCAGAATCGGGTTTTCGAATTTTGTATCTTGATAGTGATTCTTGAGTATTTTGATGCGCTGATTTCGAAAATGGGGTCATTTGAACTCGTAGAGCTTCAGGAAGCTGAGAAAATCGCGAAAAACCAATCAGAAAATTTCAAAATCGGATTTTTGACTGTAGTATATAGTGATTCTCACGTTTTATGACGAGCTGATCCCGAAAATGGGGTCATTTGATCTCGTAGAGCTTCAGGAAGCTGAGAAAATCGCGTAAAACCAATCGGAAAAATTCAAAATCGGATTTTTGACTGTAGTATATAGTGATTCCCACGTTTTATGACGAGCTGATCCCGAAAATGTGGTCATTTTCGTAGAGCTTCAGGAAGCTGAGAAAATCGCGTAAAACCAATCGGAAAATTTCAAAATCGGTTTTTCGACTTAAGTATCTATATAATGATTCTTGAGTATTCTGACGCGCTGATTCTGGAAATGGAGTCATTTGAACTCGTAGAGCTTCAGGAAGCTGAGAAAATCGCGGAAAACCAATCGGAAGATTTCAAAATCGGTTTTTCGACTTCAGTATTCATATAGTGATTCTTGAATATTTTGACGCGCTGATTTCGAAAATGGGGTCATTCGAACTCGTAAAGCTTCAGGAAGCTCAGAAAATCGCGAAAAACCAATCGAAAAATTTCAAAATCGGGTTTTCGAATTTTGTATCTCAATTGTGATTCTTGAGTATTTTGATGCGCTGATTTCGAAAATGGGGTCATTTGAACTCGTAGAGCTTCAGGAAGCTGAGAAAATCGCGAAAAACCAATCAGAAAATTTCAAAATCGGATTTTTGACTGTAGTATATAGTGATTCTCACGTTTTATGACGAGCTGGTCCCGAAAATGGGGTCATTTGATCTCGTAGAGCTCCAGGAAGCTGAGAAAATCGCGTAAAACCAATCGGAAAATTTCAAAATCGGTTTTTCGACTTGAGTATCTATATAATGATTCTTAAGTATTTTGACGCGCTGATTTCGAAAATGGGGTTATCTTAACTCGTAGAGCTTCAGGAAGCTGAGAAAATCGCGAAAAACCAATCGGAAAATTTCAAAATCGGTTTTTCGACTTTATTATATGGTGATTCTTACGTATTCTGACGCGCTGATTCCGAAAATGGAGTCATTTGAACTCGTAGAGCTTCAGGAAGCTGAGAAAATCGCGAAAAACCAATCGGAAAATTTCAAAATCGGTTTTTCGACTTTAGTATCTATATAGTGTTTCTTAAATATTTTGACGCCCTGATTCCGAAAATGGGGTCATTCGAACTCGTAGAGCTTCAGGAAAATGAGAAAATCGCGAAAAACCAATCGGAAAATTTCAAAATCGGATTTTCGACTCTAGTATTTATATAGTGATTCTTGAGTATTTTGACGCGCTGATTTCGAAAATGGAGTCATTTGAACTCGTAGAGCTTCAGGAAGCTGAGAAAATTGCGGAAAACCAATCGGAAAATTTCGAAATCGGTTTTTCGACTTCAGTATCTATATAGTGATTCTTGAGTATTTTGATGCGCTGATTTCGAAAATGGGGTCATTTGAACTCGTTAAGCTTCAGGAAGCTCAGAAAATCGCGAAAAACCAATCGAAAAATTTCAAAATCGGGTTTTCGAATTTTGTATCTCAATAGTGATTCTTGAGTATTTTGATGCGCTGATTTCGAAAATAGGGTCATTCGAACTCGTAGAGCTTCAGGAAGCTGAGAAAATCGCGAAAAACCAATCAGAAAATTTCAAAATCGGATTTTTGACTATAGTATATAGTGATTCTCACGTTTTATGACGAGCTGATTCCGAAAATGGGGTCATTTGATCTCGTAGAGCTTCAGGAAGCTGAGAAAATCGCGTAAAACCAATCGGAAAATTTCAAAATCGGTTTTTCGACTTCAGTATCTATATAGTGATTCTTGAGTATTTTGACGCGCTGATTTCGAAAATGGGGTCATTTGAACTCGTAAAGCTTCAGGAAGCTCAGAAAATCGCGAAAAACCAATCGAAAAATTTCAGAATCGGGTTTTCGAATTTTGTATCTTGATAGTGATTCTTGAGTATTTTGATGCGCTGATTTCGAAAATGGGGTCATTTGAACTCGTAGAGCTTCAGGAAGCTGAGAAAATCGCAAAAAACCAATCAGAAAATCTCAAAATCGGATTTTTGACTGTAGTATATAGTGATTCTCACGTTTTATGACGAGCTGATCCCGAAAATTGGGTCATTTGATCTCGTAGAGCTTCAGGAAGCTGAGAAAATCGCGTAAAACCAATCGGAAAAATTCAAAATCGGATTTTTGACTGTAGTATATAGTGATTCCCACGTTTTATGACGAGCTGATCCCGAAAATGTGGTCATTTTCGTAGAGCTTCAGGAAGCTGAGAAAATCGCGTAAAACCAATCGGAAAATTTCAAAATCGGTTTTTCGACTTAAGTATCTATATAATGATTCTTAAGTATTCTGACGCGCTGATTCTGGAAATGGAGTCATTTGAACTCGTAGAGCTTCAGGAAGCTGAGAAAATCGCGGAAAACCAATCGGAAAATTTCAAAATCGGTTTTTCGACTTCAGTATTCATATAGTGATTCTTGAGTATTTTGACGGGCTGATTTCGAAAATGGGGTCATTTGAACTCGTAAAGCTTTAGGAAGCTCAGAAAATCGCGAAAAACCAATCGAAAAATTTCAAAATCGGGTTTTCGAATTTTGTATCTCAATAGTGATTCTTGAGTATTTTGATGCGCTGATTTCGAAAATGGGGTCATTTGAACTCGTAGAGCTTCAGGAAGCTGAGAAAATCGCGAAAAACCAATCAGAAAATTTCAAAATCGGATTTTTGACTGTAGTATATAGTGATTCTCACGTTTTATGACGAGCTGGTCCCGAAAATGGGGTCATTTGATCTCGTAGAGCTCCAGGAAGCTGAGAAAATCGCGTAAAACCAATCGGAAAATTTCAAAATCGGTTTTTCGACTTGAGTATCTATATAATGATTCTTAAGTATTTTGACGCGCTGATTTCGAAAATGGGGTTATTTTAACTCGTAGAGCTTCAGGAAGCTGAGAAAATCACGAAAAACCAATCAGAAAATTTCAAAATCGGTTTTTTGACTTTAGTATATGGTGATTCTTACGTATTCTGACGCGCTGATTCCGAAAATGGAGTCATTTGAACTCGTAGAGCTTCAGGAAGCTGAGAAAATCGCGAAAAACCAATCGGAAAATTTCAAAATCGGTTTTTCGACTTTAGTATCTATATAGTGTTTCTTAGATATTTTGACGCCCTGATTCCGAGAATGGGGTCATTCGAACTCGTAGAGCTTCAGGAAAATGAGAAAATCGCGAAAAACCAATCGGAAAATTTCAAAATCGGATTTTCGACTTCAGTATTTATATAGTGATTCTTGAGTATTTTGACGCGCTGATTTCGAAAATGGAGTCATTTGAACTCGTAGAGCTTCAGGAAGCTGAGAAAATCGCGGAAAACCAATCGGAAAATTTCGAAATCGGTATTTCGACTTCAGTATCTATATAGTGATTCTTGAGTATTTTGATGCGCTGATTTCGAAAATGGGGTCATTTGAACTCGTTAAGCTTCAGGAAGCTCAGAAAATCGCGAAAAACCAATCGAAAAATTTCAAAATCGGGTTTTCGAATTTTGTATCTCAATAGTGATTCTTGAGTATTTTGATGCGCTGATTTCGAAAATAGGGTCATTTGAACTCGTAGAGCTTCAGGAATCTGAGAAAATCGCGAAAAACCAATCAGAAAATTTCAAAATCGGATTTTTGACTATAGTATATAGTGATTCTCACGTTTTATGACGAGCTGATCCCGAAAATGGGGTCATTTGATCTCGTAGAGCTCCAGGAAGCTGAGAAAATCGCGTAAAACCAATCGGAAAATTTCAAAATCGGTTTTTCGACTTGAGTATCTATATAATGATTCTTAAGTATTTTGACGCGCTGATTTCGAAAATGGGGTTATTTTAACTCGTAGAGCTTCAGGAAGCTGAGAAAATCGCGAAAAACCAATCGGAAAATTTCAAAATCGGTTTTTCGACTTTATTATATGGTGATTCTTACGTATTCTGACGCGCTGATTCCGAAAATGGAGTCATTTGATTTCGTAGAGCTTCAGGAAGCTGAGAAAATCGCGAAAAACCAATCGGAAAATTTCAAAATCGGTTTTTCGACTTTAGTATCTATATAGTGTTTCTTAAATATTTTGACGCCCTGATTCCGAAAATGGGGTCATTCGAACTCGTAGAGCTTCAGGAAAATGAGAAAATCGCGAAAAACCAATCGGAAAATTTCAAAATCGCATTTTCGACTCTAGTATTTATATAGTGATTCTTGAGTATGTTGACGCGCTGATTTCGAAAATGGAGTCATTTGAACTCGTAGAGCTTCAGGAAGCTGAGAAAATTGCGGAAAACCAATCGGAAAATTTCGAAATCGGTTTTTCGACTTCAGTATCTATATAGTGATTCTTGAGTATTTTGATGCGCTGATTTCGAAAATGGGGTCATTTGAACTCGTTAAGCTTCAGGAAGCTCAGAAAATCGCGAAAAACCAATCGAAAAATTTCAAAATCGGGTTTTCGAATTTTGTATCTCAATAGTGATTCTTGAGTATTTTGATGCGCTGATTTCGAAAATAGGGTCATTCGAACTCGTAGAGCTTCAGGAATCTGAGAAAATCGCGAAAAACCAATCAGAAAATTTCAAAATCGGATTTTTGACTATAGTATATAGTGATTCTCACGTTTTATGACGAGCTGATTCCGAAAATGGGGTCATTTGATCTCGTAGAGCTTCAGGAAGCTGAGAAAATCGCGGAAAACCAATCGGAAAATTTCAAAATCGGTTTTTCGACTTCAGTATTCATATAGTGATTCTTGAGTATTTTGACGCGCTGATTTCGAAAATGGGGTCATATGAACTCGTAAAGCTTTAGGAAGCTCAGAAAATCGCGAAAAACCAATCGAAAAATTTCAAAATCGGGTTTTCGAATTTTGTATCTCAATAGTGATTCTTGAGTATTTTGATGCGCTGATTTCGAAAATAGGGTCATTTGAACTCGTAGAGCTTCAGGAATCTGAGAAAATCGCGAAAAACCAATCAGAAGATTTCAAAATCGGATTTTTGACTATAGTATATAGTGATTCTCACGTTTTATGACGAGCTGATTCCGAAAATGGGGTCATTTGATCTCGTAGAGCTTCAGGAAGCTGAGAAAATCGCGTAAAACCAATCGGAAAATTTCAAAATCGGTTTTTCGACTTCAGTATCTATATAGTGATTCTTGAGTATTTTGACGCGCTGATTTCGAAAATGGGGTCATTTGAACTCGTAAAGCTTCAGGAAGCTCAGAAAATCGCGAAAAACCAATCGAAAAATTTCAGAATCGGGTTTTCGAATTTTGTATCTTGATAGTGATTCTTGAGTATTTTGATGCGCTGATTTCGAAAATGGGGTCATTTGAACTCGTAGAGCTTCAGGAAGCTGAGAAAATCGCGAAAAACCAATCAGAAAATCTCAAAATCGGATTTTTGACTGTAGTATATAGTGATTCTCACGTTTTATGACGAGCTGATCCCGAAAATGGGGTCATTTGATCTCGTAGAGCTTCAGGAAGCTGAGAAAATCGCGTAAAACCAATCGGAAAAATTCAAAATCGGATTTTTGACTGTAGTATATAGTGATTCCCACGTTTTATGACGAGCTGATCCCGAAAATGTGGTCATTTTCGTAGAGCTTCAGGAAGCTGAGAAAATCGCGTAAAACCAATCGGAAAATTTCAAAATCGGTTTTTCGACTTAAGTATCTATATAATGATTCTTAAGTATTCTGACGCGCTGATTCTGGAAATGGAGTCATTTGAACTCGTAGAGCTTCAGGAAGCTGAGAAAATCGCGGAAAACCAATCGGAAAATTTCAAAATCGGTTTTTCGACTTCAGTATTCATATAGTGATTCTTGAGTATTTTGACGGGCTGATTTCGAAAATGGGGTCATTTGAACTCGTAAAGCTTTAGGAAGCTCAGAAAATCGCGAAAAACCAATCGAAAAATTTCAAAATCGGGTTTTCGAATTTTGTATCTCAATAGTGATTCTTGAGTATTTTGATGCGCTGATTTCGAAAATGGGGTCATTTGAACTCGTAGAGCTTCAGGAAGCTGAGAAAATCGCGAAAAACCAATCAGAAAATTTCAAAATCGGATTTTTGACTGTAGTATATAGTGATTCTCACGTTTTATGACGAGCTGGTCCCGAAAATGGGGTCATTTGATCTCGTAGACTTCCAGGAAGCTGAGAAAATCGCGTAAAACCAATCGGAAAATTTCAAAATCGGTTTTTCGACTTGAGTATCTATATAATGATTCTTAAGTATTTTGACGCGCTGATTTCGAAAATGGGGTTATTTTAACTCGTAGAGCTTCAGGAAGCTGAGAAAATCGCGAAAAACCAATCAGAAAATTTCAAAATCGGTTTTTTGACTTTAGTATATGGTGATTCTTACGTATTCTGACGCGCTGATTCCGAAAATGGAGTCATTTGAACTCGTAGAGCTTCAGGAAGCTGAGAAAATCGCGAAAAACCAATCGGAAAATTTCAAAATCGGTTTTTCGACTTTAGTATCTATATAGTGTTTCTTAGATATTTTGACGCCCTGATTCCGAAAATGGGGTCATTCGAACTCGTAGAGCTTCAGGAAAATGAGAAAATCGCGAAAAACCAATCGGAAAATTTCAAAATCGGATTTTCGACTTCAGTATTTATATAGTGATTCTTGAGTATTTTGACGCGCTGATTTCGAAAATGGAGTCATTTGAACTCGTAGAGCTTCAGGAAGCTGAGAAAATCGCGGAAAACCAATCGGAAAATTTCGAAATCGGTTTTTCGACTTCAGTATCTATATAGTGATTCTTGAGTATTTTGATGCGCTGATTTCGAAAATGGGGTCATTTGAACTCGTTAAGCTTCAGGAAGCTCAGAAAATCGCGAAAAACCAATCGAAAAATTTCAGAATCGGGTTTTCGAATTTTGTATCTCAATAGTGATTCTTGAGTATTTTGATGCGCTGATTTCGAAAATAGGGTCATTTGAACTCGTAGAGCTTCAGGAATCTGAGAAAATCGCGAAAAACCAATCAGAAAATTTCAAAATCGGATTTTTGACTATAGTATATAGTGATTCTCACGTTTTGTGACGAGCTGATCCCGAAAATGGGGTCATTTGATCTCGTAGAGCTTCAGGAAGCTGAGAAAATCGCGTAAAACCAATCGGAAAATTTCAAAATCGGTTTCTCGACTTAAGTATCTATATAGTGATTCTTGAGTATTTTGACGCGCTGATTTCGGAAATGGGGTCATTTCAACTCGTAGAGCTTCAGGAAGCTGAGAAAATCGCGAAAAACCAATCAGAAAATTTCAAAATCGGATTTTTGACTGTAGTATATAGTGATTCTTACGTTTTATGACGAGCTGATCCCGAAAATGGGGTCATTTGATCTCGTAGAGCTTCAGGAAGCTGAAAAAATCGCGTAAAACCAATCGGAAAATTTCAAAATCGGTTTTTCGACTCTAGTATCTATATAATGATTCTCAAATATTTTGACGCGCTGATTTCTAAAATGGGGTCATTTTAAGTCGTAGAGCATCAGGAAGCTGAGAAAATCGCGAAAAACCAAACAGAAAATTTCAAAATCGGTTTTTTGACTTTAGTACTTAGTGATTCTCACGTATTCTGACGCGCTGATTCCGAAAATGGAGTCATTTGAACTCGTAGAGCTTCAGGAAGCTGAGAAAATCGCGGAAAACCAATCGGAAAATTTCAAAATCGGTTTTTCGACTTTAGTATCTATATAGTGATTCTCAAGTATTTTGACGCGCTGATTTCGAAAATGGGGTCACTGAACTCGTAGAGCTTCAGGAAAATGAGAAAATCGCGAGAAACCAATCGGAAAATTTCAAAATCGGATTTTCGACTTTAGTATTTATGTAGTGATTCTTGAGTATTTTGATGCGCTGATTTCGAAAATGGGGTCATTTGAACTCGTAGAGCTTCAGGAAGCTGAGAAAATCGCGAAAAACCAATCGGAAAATTTCAAAATCGGTATTTCGACTTTAGTATCTATATAGTGATTCTCAAGTATTTTGACGCGCTGATTTCGAAAATGGGGTCACTGAACTCGTAGAGCTTCAGGAAAATGAGAAAATCACGAGAAACCAATCGGAAAATTTCAAAATCGGATTTTCGACTTTAGTATTTATATAGTGATTCTTGAGTATTTTGACGCGCTGATATCGGAAATGTGGTCTTTTGAACTCGTAGAGCTCCAGGAAGCTGAGAAAATCGCGAAAAACCAATCGGAAAATTTCGAAATCGGTTTTTCGACTTTAGTATCTATATAGTGATTCTTGAGTATTTTGACGCGAATTAGGTTTTTGAGAAATCGAGGAACGTTTTTAAAAAGCAACGTTTTTGTTCAAGCTACAGATGAGAACTGATTTTATTGTTCAGATGAGATACAGTTCAAGGCATATTACTTTATTACAATTTTAAGAAATGAAATAAGAAACTGCTGAGTCGTTGAGAACGTCGGATTCTAGGAGGTGAGTAACTGGAATATGGAAACGTAACTCCTCCCTGCCAAGATGAAAACATATCCGTCGGTTATGTTTTCTCAGATGCTGATATCTTCGTTTTTCTTGGAATCTTTCGTCTTAGGAAATAACCTCGGCCTGATACTTCTGGTATAGATAAAATATAAAACTGCTAGAGTAATCAGAATATACAATATTATCGTCCATAAACTGGTTTTCCGATGTATCGGTTCATTATTAATTTCGTTGATTAGCTCCTTCTGAATATTCATATCGTTTTGGATGTTCATCAGTTTCTGTACGTTTATTGAAGACATATCTAAGGTTCCGGGGTCGTACTCCATTTTTGTATAGCTTGAATTGAAGTCCAGTTCGGGTAGTTGAATCTGTTCGTAGAATATCTTCGGATTGTTGTATGTCCGAATAATATGTTGGTTGATAGAAATTTCGCAATTTGGGGCTAATTCCAATATATAAGTGCCTACTAATTGCACGTTTTCTTGTAGAGTTCCACATTTCTTGACTGCTACAGTTTTTTGAGGGGCGACTACTATCCACTTATCTGCCATGATCTTAGTGATTTGGGTATCGACTATCGATATCGGGATCGGGTAGCAATTACTGATATTCTTGGAGAACCTGAGAAGTTCGACTTCACATGGTGTGTCTTGAGATGATTGAATCACATTGTCTTGATTGCATAAATACTGATGTTTCTATGCAATGTTTTTCAA
Organism: Plagiodera versicolora; assembly: GCA_037013635.1. Classification (NCBI taxonomy): domain Eukaryota; kingdom Metazoa; phylum Arthropoda; class Insecta; order Coleoptera; family Chrysomelidae; genus Plagiodera; species Plagiodera versicolora. The sequence continues at coordinate 702,358 of JAYMYH010000018.1, forward strand.
GATAGACGAAGTTGTGCTCGTTGGTGATCAGGAATTTGGATTTAGGTATGATGACGTTGAATGAAATATTTTTTATCATGGGCAAAGGATATAAATGGTAATATTGATAAATTTCTCGGTCTACTAGAGGTACTTCAATAATAAAGATAATTTGATTTTGTTTTGAGTAACTTTTGATGTTCATAACATTCTCGAATGAGAGTAAGTTTTCTATACTTGCTTCGAAAGGTAGTTTCGTATCTTGTAATATTGTTGAGATTTTGCGAATTTCTTGAAGCAAATCTGACGGTTTGATAATCGAGTTATGCAGGGTATCAAGTTTCGCAAATGAAATTGATACTTCTATTTTATCTAGAACATGAAGGATTGTTTGAAACATGGAAGTGATCTGCGATAAAATCATTTGAATCATAAAGAAATGACTGCCACTTTTGTTGATGGTACTATGTTCAATTAGTTCGGATTCAACTGTTCGATTTGATCGATTATTTTATTTTCTAAAGTATTTATGATGTTATATGAGTTGAAAAATTCTGATTTGTACGATTCGCTAATGTTGAATGAATGTTTTAATTCATCGAATCTTGACTTGAGAATTACGAACTCGTTGATAATTATTTTTAAATCGAAAATATGTATGAATGACCAATAGTTATTGGTTATTTAAGCACTGCCTAGTCTGAATGGAAGAATTCCAGGATTGTTTTCTATCTTGTGGAACGGTAATGCATTCAAGGCGTTTCTTGAAGGGGTGTAGAAGTAGATGTACCTGAAAAAGGTTTCTTTAAGTCTTCCAAGTGTACCGTAATTATCTTAGCGTTTTTATTATTTTTTATCTTAGCTTTATTGTTATCCATAATATAAGGTGAACTTTTATTTTTTGAGCTTTCAGAAGTTCTGTGACAGAAGAATTCCTGAATTCACTGCCATTGTCGGATACTATAGTCTCTGGGACTCCGTATATTGAAAAATATTGGATTAATTTGTCGATTTGATTTTGATGTTTTCGTACAAGAAAAAGCTTGTCCAAGTTTAGTGAATTTTTCAATGATTGTTAGAAATGATTGGGACTCATAGAAAAACAGGTCAATATGAAGAATTTGGAAGGGTTTTGAAGGGGTTTCTGTAAGAACAAGGGGTACATATGGATTTTGTCTAGAGTATTTAGCTTTCTGGCAAATTTCGCAATTATTTATATAGTCTGTTATGTCGGTCTTCATATTTTTCCAATAATAGTTCTCTTTTATTCTTTCGTGAGTTTCAGTCATTTCACGATGATTGGTTTTACTTTCATGTTGGTGTTTTATTAATATTAATTTTTCGTCCTTTTCTGATACATTGTTGACTAATTTTGTGCATTGGAATAGATTCAGAGTTTTGAAATCGTTCATATACATTTTAGTGAAGAACGGTATTAGATCTTTGTTTTGAAAATGAATATAATTATTTCTGTCAGGATTAACATGATACATAAGAACAGATTTAGTTTGTAAAACGTCGTTAAGCGGAATCTTTATATTTTTTATTGTATGTCTATCAAATTTAGTTTCTTCGATTACAAGATTAGGATGGGGATTTCTGTCTAAAATAATTTGGTGAGGTTTGTTGTTAATAATTTCTTCGAGAATGGGTATTCCATCGTTTCGTGTGTCTTCTGCATTTGTATGTACAGTGTTGTTAGAGTTGTCCTGTGTTTGTAGTGTTTCTAAGTTATCGTCAAAGTTTTGTGGGTTTTCAGCATAACTTCGTAAAAATTCTAAAATATCTTCATCTGCTCCACCAGTGTTATTATTTTTTCATCTTTCTTTAAGCATTGAGTCGAAGGTTTGGAGATTTTAGCGAAATCTTTTATGAATCGGCGGTAATAACCAGCTAACCCTAAAAAAGATTTGATTTCTTTGGATGTTCTGGGGATTGGGAAATTTTTGACTGCTGATATTTTGTCGGGGTTAGGTTTTACTCCGTTAGGTGTTATTAAATGTCCGAGATACGCTACTTCATGTCGTAAAAATTCGCATTTATCCAATTGTACTTTGAAATTTGAGAATCTAAGTCGTTGAAAAACTTTTTTAAGTCGATCTAAATGTTCGTCTAGTGATGTCGAATGAATAATTATGTCTTCGAGATACACGGAACAAATTTCGTTCTGTAGACCTCTCAGAATATTATTCATAACTCTCTGAAAAGTCGAAGGCGCATTTTTCAGTCCAAAAGGCATTCTTTTGAATTCGTAATGTCCAGTGTCCGTTGAAAAAGCTGTCTTCTGAATATCGTCTGGTTTCATTTCAATTTGATGAAAACCGTTCGCCAAATCTAATGTGGTAAAATATTGACTTCTGCCAAGCTTATCCAATATGTCAGAAATATTGGGAAGTGGGAATTTGTCATCTACTGTTTTCTCGTTAAGTTTACGATAATCGATGACTACACGCCATTTTTGAATTATGCCGGATTCTAACATTTTAGAAATTTGGGAATGTACTTCTTGTTTGTGGACATGTGGGTATCGATATGACTTCGTAAATATAGGGGAATCGTTTGATAATTTAATTTCATGTTTGACCTGATTCGTAAATGTCAAAGGTACTTTTTCACAATAGAAAATGTCTCTAAATTCATAACAGAGTTTACGGATTGCTTCGTATTCTTCTTTGTTACAGTGATTGAGTCTGATATTTTTCAAATTTTCTTTCAAAAGGTTTTCGTATTGCTTATTCGTTTCATAGAAAGTTTCGTTGTTTTCAATAAAATTAGTTTCGTTTGTGTCAATTTTTTCAATGTCGAGAGGTTCGAAAAATGTCAGTTCAATTGGATTTTCGGAGGGGTTAGTTAGCGTAGTTATAGCAAAATAATTTTCTACATTGACTAAGGCTTCTGGCATCTCTATTTTGTCAAAATCATTATAATTAAGAATTCCTAAACCTTGCGATTGTTTAACTGGCAATTTAGTTATCATTTGGGTTCTTGGAGGAATGATGATTACGTGAGGTATTGTTTCGTTTTTAGTTTCTGAAAAATTTGAGATATTCTGTTTCTTAGGAATTTGATGTAGATCTTTGTCTGTGTAATGTATAGGAATGGTTGTATTTCTTGTTTCTAAATGATGAGTGTTCAGATTTACGTTGGCATAAAGTTGGGTTGATAGATCCAATCCAATGAGACCGTCAAACTTTTGAGAAAAATCGAAAAGATAAAATTTATGATTTTCGGTGGAATTAAAGGTTGGAGGTAATGGGATGTATATGATTTCATTATGCAAGGAACTAGCATGTGCAGTACTTACTTGAAATAATTCATTCTGGATATAATTTGGAAAGTATTTACGAGCTATATTGGGATTGATGAAACTGCGAGTGCTACCGGTGTCTACAAGAAATTTAGCATTGATTTCTGGTAACAATATATATGGCAAGTTTACGAAATAATTATTCAAGTAAATTATGTCGGGGATTTGGGGGATGTAACTTTGGGAAAATTTTGTTCTTGTTCTGATTCAAGTTGGTTTTGGAATTGAGCATTCATAGTATAATTCGATGGATCTTGATTAAAATCTGCTTGTATATAGTGTGGTGAATCGAGGTTATGAAATTCTGGCTGGAATTGTCTATTAGGTTTTTCAAATTCATTGGCATGATAATAATAGGGTTCATTATTGTAGTTATCGAAAGAATGTTCGAATTGTTCCTGAGAATTTGTTATTTCTGATGGTTGTTCAGTGTCATCATGCGAGGGTAGTTCTTCTGATAAATAGTTGAGATATGAGCTTCGTCGAGTAGCTCCGGAGGAAATGTCCATAGGAGTTGGTTTTGGAAGATGTCTAAAATTTTGGGATCTTGGGGCAAAAACGTTAATTCTAGGAGTGTTATTGGGATTGTTGGGTTGAAATCTTTGTTGATTCTGGATATTTGTATTCATTCTGAAATTTGGGTTTGATTGGAAGTTTGGATTCGGGTGTGATTGGAAATTTGGGGTTTGATTCGACTGGAATGTATGTCTTATCGGAAATGATGGTCTTTGAAAGGTATTCGGCATTGTTCCGTAGTTTGTCATAGGATGAGGATTCGTGTAAGAATTCGAATATGATGGGAAATATGTGGTTTGATTATTACTTTGAGGTTGGTTCATGTAAGGTCTTGGGTAAGTTTGTGACATTTGTGGTGATTTGAAATTTGTCAAAGTCGGTTTGTTGGGTGTTTGAGGAATGTGAGTTTGTCTTGATCTAAAGAGATTGAAATTATCCTCTTCTTTAACGAAAGCCATTGCTTGTTCTAGCGAGTTGGGATTTTTTAATCTGACGACTAATTGGGTATGATATGATGAGCCGTTAATGAAGGTTTTTAGAGCAAAATCATCATAGTGTGTAATTTTAACTAGTTTTACTGCATTTGGTTCATTCGTCGAGTTCAATTTCGAAAACAATAAGCTTCTTGCATCTTGTAAACGCATTCCGAAATTTAGTGGATGTTCATTTTTGGATGGTTTCATTGATAATAAATCTTGTATCAAACAATCTATTCCTCTTTGGTCTGCAAAAGTATTAACAAGTGTTTCTTTGATTGAAACCCAGGTTTTCAGTTCTAAACGTGAACAAATCTAATCTGGAAAGCTAATAAAAAGTTTTCACAAGCTGTGATGAATCTTTGTAGTTGTTTCATATCACCATCAAACACGGGTATGTTATCGGCTTGGTACCGTAATAAAGCATAATTTATTTCAGGCATATTTTGAATTGAATCACTTCCTTCGTTCAAATCTAAAGTAGAAATTTGGTCGATTCATTCGTCCAGTTTTTTGAGAGATTTATTCCTTGTATGATTCAAATTTCGAGTGAAGAAGATTTATAGTGAACGAGAAAATATCGTAAATATATAGGTTATGAGGTTGGGTAAAAAACAGGAAAAAGGAGAGCACTTACGTTGTGATCAGTATTCCAATCTTCATTGTCTTAAGCTATTCTTCTAATGCTATGGTCCTTAGGCTAGGGGTCTGGCTTCGGCGATGTTTGTCCTCACCAGGGGTTTAGCTTCTCTGTACTTGAACTCCTCGAAGAATCGGCATCCACTCAAGATAGTGCGATACTACCTTCAATAATATGGTACCCGGTTTTCGATTCGCTTTTCGTTTCGTCAAAGTTTTGAGTTACTCAGTTCGCCCAAAATTTGACTGTTCCGAATTCCGTACAACCGTCCGAATTTTCGAATGTGGTAATTAACGTCGGATTCTAGGAGGTGAGTAGCTGGAATATGGAAACGTAACTCGCGCTGTTTTCGAAAATGGGGTCATTTGAACTCGTAGAGCTTCAGGAAGATAAGAAAATCGCGAGAAACCAATCGGAAAATTTCAAAATCGGATTTTCGACTTTAGTATCTATATAGTGATTCTTGAGTATTTCGACGCGCTGATATCGAAAATGGGGTCTTTTGAACTCGTAGAGCTTCAGGAAGCTGAGAAAATCGCAAAAAACCAATCGGAAAATTTCAAAATCGGTTTTTCGTCTTCAGTATCTATATAGTGATTCTTGAGTATTTTGACGCGCTGTTTTCGAAAATGGGGTCATTTGAACTCGTAGAGCTTCAGGAAGATGAGAAGATCGCGAGAAACCAATCGGAAAATTTCAAAATCGGATTTTCGACTTTAGTATCTATATAGTGATTCTTGAGTATTTTGATGCGCTGATTTCGAAAATGGGCTCATTTGAACTCGTAGAGCTTCAGGAAGCTGAGAAAATCGCGAAAAACCAATCGGAAAATTTCAAAATCGGTTTTTCGACTTTAGTATCTATAAAGTGATTCTTGAGTATTTCGACGCGCTGATTTCGAAAATGGGGTCATTAAAACTCGTAGAGCTTCAGGAAGCTAAAGAAATCGCGGAAAACCAATCAGAAAATTTCAAAATCGGTTTTTTGACTTTAGTATATAGTGATTCTTACGTATTCTGACGCGCTGATTCCGAAAATGGGGTCATTTGAACTCGTAGAGCTTCAGGGAGCTGGGAAAATCGCGAAAAAGCAATCGGAAAATTTCAAAATCGGTTTTTCGACTTAAGTATCTATATAGTGATTCTTACGTATTTTGACGCGCCGATTTCGAAAATGGGGTCATTTGAACTCGTAGAGCTTCAGGAAGATGGGAAAATCGCGAGAAACCAATCGGAAAATTTCAAAATCGGATTTTCGACTTTAGTATCTATATAGTGATTCTTGAGTATTTCGACGCGCTGATATCGAAAATGGGGTCTTTTGAACTCGTTGAGCTTCAGGAAGCTGAGAAAATCGCAAAAAACCAATCGGAAAATTTCAAAATCGATTTTTCGTCTTCAGTATCTATATAGTGATTCTTGTGTATTTCGACGCGCTGATATCGAAAATGGGGTCTTTTGAACTCGTAGAGCTTCAGGAAGCTGAGAAAATCGCACAAAACCAATCGGAAAATTTCAAAATCGGTTTTTCGTCTTCAGTATCTATATAGTGATTCTTGAGTATTTTGACGCGCTGTTTTCGAAAATGGGGTCATTTGAACTCGTAGAGCTTCAGGAAAATGAGAAAATCGCCAAAAACCAATCGGAAAATTTCAAAATCGGATTTTCGACTTCAGTATTTATATAGTGATTCTTGAGTATTTTGACGCGCTGATATCAAAAATGGGGTCTTTTGAACTCGTAGAGCTTCAGGAAGCTGAGAAAATCGCAAAAAACCAATCGGAAAATTTCAAAATCGGTTTTTCGTCTTCAGTATCTATATAGTGATTCTTGAGTATTTTGACGCGCTGTTTTCGAAAATGGGGTCATTTGAACTCGTAGAGCTTCAGGAAGATGAGAAAATCGCGAGAAACCAATCGGAAAATTTCAAAATCGGTTTTTCGACTTTAGTATCTATATAGTGATTCTTGAGTATTTTGACGCGCTGATTTAGAAAATGGGCTCATTTGAACTCGTAGAGCTTCAGGAAGCTGAGAAAATAGCGAAAAACCAATCGGAAAATTTCAAAATCGGTTTTTCGACTTTAGTATCTATAAAGTGATTCTTGAGTATTTCGACGCGCTGATTTCGAAAATGGGGTCATTAGAACTCGTAGAGCTTCAGGAAGCTAAAAAAATCGCGGAAAACCAATCAGAAAATTTCAAAATCGGTTTTTTGACTTTAGTATATAGTGATTCTCACGTATTCTGACGCGCTGATTCCGAAAATGGGGTCATTCGAACTCGTAGAGCTTCAGGAAGCTGAGAAAATCGCGAAAAACCAATCAGAAAATTCCAAAATCGGTTTTTTGACTTTAGTATATAGTGATTCTCACGTATTTTGACGCGCTGATTCCGAGAATGGGGTCATTTGAACTCGTAGAGCTTCAGGAAGCTGAAAAAATCGCGAAAAACCAATCAGAAAATTTCAAAATCGGATTTTTGACTGTAGTATATAGTGATTCTCACGTATTTTGACGGGCTGATCTCGAAAATGGGGTCATTTGATCTCGTAGAGCTTCAGGAAGCTGAGAAATCGCGTAAAACCAATCGGAAAATTTCAAAATCGGATTTTTGACTGTAGTATATAGTGATTCCCACGTTTTATGACGAGCTGATCCCGAAAATGTGGTCATTCGATCTCGTAGAGCTTCAGGAAGCTGAGAAAATCGCGTAAAACCAATCGGAAAATTTCAAAATCGGTTTTTCGACTTAAGTATCTATATAATGATTCTTAAGTATTCTGACGCGCTGATTCCGAAAATGGAGTCATTTGAACTCGTAGAGCTTCAGGAAGCTGAGAAAATCGCGTAAAACCAATCGGAAAATTTCAGAATCGGTTTTTCGACTTCAGTATCTATATAGTGATTCTTGAGTATTTTGATGCGCTGATTTCGAAAATGGGGTCATTTGAACCCGTAGAGCTTCAGGAAGCTGAGAAAATCGCACAAAACCAATCGGAAAATTTCAAAATCGGTTTTTCGTCTTCAGTATCTATATAGTGATTCTTGAGTATTTTGACGCGCTGTTTTCGAAAATGGGGTCATTTGAACTCGTAGAGCTTCAGGAAAATGAGAAAATCGCCAAAAACCAATCGGAAAATTTCAAAATTGGATTTTCGACTTCAGTATTTATATAGTGATTCTTGAGTATTTTGACGCGCTGATTTCGAAAATGGGCTCATTTGAACTCGTAGAGCTTCAGGAAGCTGAGAAAATCGCAAAAAACCAATCGGAAAATTTCAAAATCGGTTTTTCGACTTTAGTATCTATATAGTGATTCTTGAGTATTTCGACGCTCTGATATCAAAAATGGGGTCTTTTGAACTCGTAGAGCTTCAGGAAGCTGAGAAAATCGCAAAAAACCAATCGGAAAATTTCAAAATCGGTTTTTCGTCTTCAGTATCTATATAGTGATTCTTGAGTATTTTGACGCGCTGTTTTCGAAAATGGGGTCATTTGAACTCGTAGAGCTTCAGGAAGATGAGAAAATCGCGAGAAACCAATCGGAAAATTTCAAAATCGGTTTTTCGACTTTAGTATCTATATAGTGATTCTTGAGTATTTTGACGCGCTGATTTCGAAAATGGGCTCATTTGAACTCGTAGAGCTTCAGGAAGCTGAGAAAATAGCGAAAAACCAATCGGAAAATTTCAAATTCGGTTTTTCGACTTTAGTATCTATAAAGTGATTCTTGAGTATTTCGACGCGCTGATTTCGAAAATGGGGTCATTAGAACTCGTAGAGCTTCAGGAAGCTAAAAAAATCGCGGAAAACCAATCAGAAAATTTCAAAATCGGTTTTTTGACTTTAGTATATAGTGATTCTCACGTATTCTGACGCGCTGATTCCGAAAATGGGGTCATTCGAACTCGTAGAGCTTCAGGAAGCTGAGAAAATCGCGAAAAACCAATCAGAAAATTCCAACATCGGTTTTTTGACTTTAGTATATAGTGATTCTCACGTATTTTGACGCGCTGATTCCGAGAATGGGGTCATTCGAACTCGTAGAGCTTCAGGAAGCTGAGAAAATCGCGAAAAACCAATCAGAAAATTTCAAAATCGGATTTTTGACTGTAGTATATAGTGATTCTCACGTATTTTGACGGGCTGATCTCGAAAATGGGGTCATTTGATCTCGTAGAGCTTCAGGAAGCTGAGAAATCGCGTAAAACCAATCGGAAAATTTCAAAATCGGATTTTTGACTGTAGTATATAGTGATTCCCACGTTTTATGACGAGCTGATCCCGAAAATGTTGTCATTCGATCTCGTAGAGCTTCAGGAAGCTGAGAAAATCGCGTAAAACCAATCGGAAAATTTCAAAATCGGTTTTTCGACTTAAGTATCTATATAATGATTCTTGAGTATTCTGACGCGCTGATTCCGAAAATGGAGTCATTTGAACTCGTAGAGCTTCAGGAAGCTAAAAAATTGCGGAAAACCAATCGGAAAATTTCAAAATCGGTTTTTCGACTTCAGTATCTATATAGTGATTCTTGAGTATTTTGATGCGCTGATTTCGAAAATGGGGTCATTTGAACTCGTAGAGCTTCAGGAAGCTGAGAAAATCGCGAAAAACCAATCAGAAAATTTCAAAATCGGATTTTTGACTGTAGTATATAGTGATTCCCACGTTTTATGACGAGCTGATCCCGAAAATGTGGTCATTCGATCTCGTAGAGCTTCAGGAAGCTGAGAAAATCGCGTTAAACCAATCGGAAAATTTCAAAATCGGTTTTTCGACTTAAGTATCTATATAATGATTCTTGAGTATTCTGACGCGCTGATTCCGAAAATGGAGTCATTTGAACTCGTAGAGCTTCAGGAAGCTAAAAAAATCGCGGAAAACCAATCGGAAAATTTCAAAATCGGTTTTTCGACTTCAGTATCTATATAGTGATTCTTGAGTATTTTGATGCGCTGATTTCGAAAATGGGGTCATTTGAACTCGTAGAGCTTCAGGAAGCTGAGAAAATCGCGAAAAACCAATCAGAAAATTTCAAAATCGGATTTTTGACTGTAGTATATAGTAATTCTCACGTTTTATGACGAGCTGATCCTGAAAATGGGGTCATTTGATCTCGTAGAGCTCCAGGAAGCTGAGAAAATCGCGTAAAACCAATCGGAAAATTTCAAAATCGGTTTTTCGACTTAAGTATCTATATATTGATTCTTAAGTATTTTGACGCGCTGATTTCGAAAATGGGGTTATTTTAACTCGTAGAGCTTCAGGAAGCTGAGAAAATCGCGAAAAACCAATCAGAAAATTTCAAAATCGGATTTTTGACTTTAGTATATGGTGATTCTTACGTATTCTGACGCGCTGATTCCGAAAATGGAGTCATTTGATCTCGTAGAGCTTCAGGAAGCTGAGAAAATCGCGAAAAACCAAGCGGAAAATTTCAAAATCGGTTTTTCGACTTTAGTATCTATATAGTGAATCTTAAATATTTTGACGCCCTGATTTCGAAAATGGGGTCATTTGAACTCGTAGAGCTTCAGGAAAATGAGAAAATCGCGAAAAACCAATCGGAAAATTTCAAAATCGGATTTTCGACTTTAGTATTTATATAGTGATTCTAGAGTATTTTGACGCGCTGATTTCGAAAATGGGGTCATTTGAACTCGTAGAGCTTCAGGAGAATGAGAAAATCGCGAAAAACCAATCGGAAAATTTCAAAATCGGATTTTCGACTTTAGTATTTATATAGTGATTCTAGAGTATTTTGACAAGCTGATTTCGAAAATGAAGTCATTTGAACTCGTAGAGCTTCAGGAAGCTGAGAAAATCTCGAGAAACCAATCGGAAAATTTCAAAATCGGTTTTTCGACTTCAGTATCTATATAGTGATTCTCGAGTATTTTGACGCGCTGATTTCGAAAATGGGGTCATTTGAACTCGTAAAGCTTCAGGAAGCTCAGAAAATCGCGAAAAACCAATCGAAAAATTTCAAAATCGGTTTTTCGACTTTTGTATCTATATAGTGATTCTTAGATATTTTGACGCCCTGATTTCGAAAATGGGGTCATTTGAACTCGTAGAGCTTCAGGAAGCTGAGAAAATCTCGAAAAACCAATCGGAAAATTTCAAAATCGGTTTTTCGACTTCAGTATCTATATAGTGATTCTTGAGTATTTTGACGCGCTGATTTCGAAAATGGGGTCATTTGAACTCGTAAAGCTTCAGGAAGCTCAGAAAATCGCGAAAAACCAATCGAAAAATTTCAAAATCGGGTTTTCGAATTTTGTATCTCAATAGTGATTCTTGAGTATTTTGATGCGCTGATTTCGAAAATAGGGTCATTTGAACTCGTAGAGCTTCAGGAAGCTGAGAAAATCGCGAAAAACCAATCAGAAAATTTCAAAATCGGTTTTTTGACTTTGGTATATGGTGATTCTTACGTATTCTGACGCGCTGATTTCGAAAATGGGGTCATTTGAACTCGTAAAGCTTCAGGAAGCTCAGAAAATCGCGACAAACCAATCGAAAAATTTCAAAATCGGGTTTTCGAATTTTGTATCTATATAGTGATTCTTGAGTATTTTGATGCGCTGATTTCGAAAATGGGGTCATTTGAACTCGTAGAGCTTCAGGAAGCTGAGAAAATCGCGTAAAACCAATCGGAAAATTTTAAAATCGGTTTTTCGAATTTTGTATCTATATAGTGATTCTTGAGTATTTTGACGCGCTGATTTCGAAAATGGGGTCATTTGAACTCGTAGAGCTTCAGGAAGCTGAGAAAATCGCGAAAAACCTATCGGAAAATTTCAAAATCGGTTTTTCGACTTTAGTATTTATAAAGTGATTCTTGAGTATTTTGACGCGCTGATTTCGAAAATGGGGTCATTTGAACTCGTAGAGCTTCAGGAAGATGAGAAAATCGCGAAAAACCAATCGGAAAATTTCAAAATCGCATTTTCGACTTTAGTATCTATATAGTGATTCTTGAGTATTTCGACGCGCTGATATCGAAAATGGGGTCTTTTGAACTCGTAGAGCTTCAGGAAGCTGAGAAAATCGCAAAAAACCAATCGGAAAATTTCAAAATCGGTTTTTCGACTTGAGTATCTATATAGTGATTCTTGAGTATTTTGACGCGCTGATTTCGGCAATGGGGTCATTTTAACTCGTAGAGCTTCAGGAAGCTGAGAAAATCGCGAAAAACCAATCATAAAATTTCAAAATCGGATTTCTGACTGTAGTATATAGTGATTCTCACGTTTTATGACGAGCTGATCCCGAAAATGGGGTCATTTGATCTCGTAGAGCTTCAGGAAGCTGAGAAAATCGCGTGAAACCAATCGGAAAATTTCAAAATCGGTTTTTCGACTCTAGTATCTATATAATGATTCTTAAATATTTTGACGCGCTGATTTCGAAAATGGGGTCATTTGAACTCGCAGAGCTTCAGGAAGCTGAGAAAATCGCGAAAAACCAATCGAAAAATTTCAAAATCGGGTTTTCGAATTTTGTATCTCAATAGTGATTCTTGAGTATTTTGATGCGCTGATTTCGAAAATGGGGTCATTTGAACTCGTAGAGCTTCAGGAAGCTGAGAAAATCGCGAAAAACCAATCAGAAAATTTCAAAATCGGATTTTTGACTGTAGTATATAGTGATTCTCACGTTTTATGACGAGCTGATCCTGAAAATGGGGTCATTTGATCTCGTAGAGCTTCAGGAAGCTGAGAAAATCACGTAAAACCAATCGGAAAATTTCAAAATCGGTTTTTTGACTTTAGTATATGGTGATTCTTACGTATTCTGACGCGCTGATTCCGAAAATGGAGTCATTTGAACTCGTAGAGCTTCAGGAAGCTGAGAAAATCGCGAAAAACCAATCAGAAAATTTCAAAATCGGTTTTTCGACTTTAGTATCTATATGGTGATTCTCAAATATTTTGACGCCCCGATTTCGAAAATGAGGTCATTTGAACTCGTAGAGCTTCAGGAAAATGAGAAAATCGCGAGAAACCAATCGGAAAATTTCAAAATCGGATTTTCGACTTTAGTATTTATATAGTGATTCTTGAGTATTTTGACGCGCTGATTTCGAAAATGGGGTCATTTGAACTCGTAGAGCTTCAGGAAGATGGGAAAATCGCGAGAAACCAATCGGAAAATTTCAAAATCGCATTTTCGACTCTAGTATCTTTATAGTGATTCTTGAGTATTTCGACGCGCTGATATCGAAAATGGGGTCTTTAGAAATCGTAGAGCTTCAGGAAGCTGAGAAAATCGCAAAAAACCAATCGGAAAATTTCAAAATCGGTTTTTCGACTTAAGTATCTATATAGTGATTCTTGAGTATTTTGACGCGCTGATTTCGGAAATGGGGTCATTTTAACTCGTAGAGCTTCAGGAAGCTGAGAAAATCGCAAAAAACCAATCGAAAAATTTCAAAATCGGATTTTCGACTTCAGTATCTATATAGTGATTCTTGAGTATTTCGACGCGCTGATATCGAAAATGGGGTCTTTTGAACTCGTAGAGCTTCAGGAAGCTGAGAAAATCGCAAAAAACCAATCGGAAAATTTCAAAATCGGTTTTTCGTCTTCAGTATCTATATAGTGATTCTTGAGTATTTTGACGCGCTGTTTTCGAAAATGGGGTCATTTGAACTCGTAGAGCTTCAGGAAGATGAGAAAATCGCGAGAAACCAATCGGAAAATTTCAAAATCGGATTTTTGACTGTAGTATATAGTGATTCTCACGTATTTTGACGAGCTGATCCCAAAAATTGGGTCATTTGATCTCGTAGAGCTTCAGGAAGCTGAGAAAATCGCGTAAAACCAATCGGAAAATTTTAAAATCGGTTTTTCGAATTTTGTATCTATATAGTGATTCTTGAGTATTTTGACGCGCTGATTTCGAAAATGGGGTCATTTGAACTCGTAGAGCTTCAGGAAGCTGAGAAAATCGCGAAAAACCTATCGGAAAATTTCAAAATCGGTTTTTCGACTTTAGTATTTATAAAGTGATTCTTGAGTATTTTGACGCGCTGATTTCGAAAATGGGGTCATTTGAACTCGTAGAGCTTCAGGAAGATGAGAAAATCGCGAAAAACCAATCGGAAAATTTCAAAATCGCATTTTCGACTTTAGTATCTATATAGTGATTCTTGAGTATTTCGACGCGCTGATATCGAAAATGGGGTCTTTTGAACTCGTAGAGCTTCAGGAAGCTGAGAAAATCGCAAAAAACCAATCGGAAAATTTCAAAATCGGTTTTTCGACTTGAGTATCTATATAGTGATTCTTGAGTATTTTGACGCGCTGATTTCGGAAATGGGGTCATTTTAACTCGTAGAGCTTCAGGAAGCTGAGAAAATCGCGAAAAACCAATCATAAAATTTCAAAATCGGATTTCTGACTGTAGTATATAGTGATTCTCACGTTTTATGACGAGCTGATCCCGAAAATGGGGTCATTTGATCTCGTAGAGCTTCAGGAAGCTGAGAAAATCGCGTGAAACCAATCGGAAAATTTCAAAATCGGTTTTTCGACTCTAGTATCTATATAATGATTCTTAAATATTTTGACGCGCTGATTTCGAAAATGGGGTCATTTGAACTCGCAGAGCTTCAGGAAGCTGAGAAAATCGCGAAAAACCAATCGAAAAATTTCAAAATCGGGTTTTCGAATTTTGTATCTCAATAGTGATTCTTGAGTATTTTGATGCGCTGATTTCGAAAATGGGGTCATTTGAACTCGTAGAGCTTCAGGAAGCTGAGAAAATCGCGAAAAACCAATCAAAAAATTTCAAAATCGGATTTTTGACTGTAGTATATAGTGATTCTCACGTTTTATGACGAGCTGATCCTGAAAATGGGGTCATTTGATCTCGTAGAGCTTCAGGAAGCTGAGAAAATCACGTAAAACCAATCGGAAAATTTCAAAATCGGTTTTTTGACTTTAGTATATGGTGATTCTTACGTATTCTGACGCGCTGATTCCGAAAATGGGGTCATTTGAACTCGTAGAGCTTCAGGAAGCTGAGAAAATCGCGAAAAACCAATCAGAAAATTTCAAAATCGGTTTTTCGACTTTAGTATCTATATGGTGATTCTCAAATATTTTGACGCCCCGATTTCGAAAATGAGGTCATTTGAACTCGTAGAGCTTCAGGAAAATGAGAAAATCGCGAGAAACCAATCGGAAAATTTCAAAATCGGATTTTCGACTTTAGTATTTATATAGTGATTCTTGAGTATTTTGACGCGCTGATTTCGAAAATGGGGTCATTTGAACTCGTAGAGCTTCAGGAAGATGGGAAAATCGCGAGAAACCAATCGGAAAATTTCAAAATCGCATTTTCGACTCTAGTATCTTTATAGTGATTCTTGAGTATTTCGACGCGCTGATATCGAAAATGGGGTCTTTTGAAATCGTAGAGCTTCAGGAAGCTGAGAAAATCGCAAAAAACCAATCGGAAAATTTCAAAATCGGTTTTTCGACTTAAGTATCTATATAGTGATTCTTGAGTATTTTGACGCGCTGATTTCGGAAATGGGGTCATTTTAACTCGTAGAGCTTCAGGAAGCTGAGAAAATCGCAAAAAACCAATCGAAAAATTTCAAAATCGGATTTTCGACTTCAGTATCTATATAGTGATTCTTGAGTATTTCGACGCGCTGATATCGAAAATGGGGTCTTTTGAACTCGTAGAGCTTCAGGAAGCTGAGAAAATCGCAAAAAACCAATCGGAAAATTTCAAAATCGGTTTTTCGTCTTCAGTATCTATATAGTGATTCTTGAGTATTTTGACGCGCTGTTTTCGAAAATGGGGTCATTTGAACTCGTAGAGCTTCAGGAAGATGAGAAAATCGCGAGAAACCAATCGGAAAATTTCAAAATCGGATTTTCGATTTCAGTATCTATATAGTGATTCTTGGGTATTTTGACGCGCTGATTTCGAAAATGGGCTCATTTGAACTCGTAGAGCTTCAGAAAGCTGAGAAAATCGCGAAAAACCAATCGGAAAATTTCAAAATCGGTTTTTCGACTTTAGTATCTATAAAGTGATTCTTGAGTATTTCGACGCGCTGATTTCGAAAATGGGGTCATTAGAACTCGTAGAGCTTCAGGAAGCTAAAAAAATCGTGGAAAACCAATCAGAAAATTTCAAAATCGGTTTTTTGACTTTAGTATATAGTGATTCTTACGTAATCTGACGCGCTGATTCCGAAAATGGGGTCATTTGAACTCGTAGAGCTTCAGGGAGCTGGGAAAATCGCGAAAAAGCAATCGGAAAATTTCAAAATCGGTTTTTCGACTTAAGTATCTATATAGTGATTCTTACGTATTTTGACGCGCCGATTTCGAAAATGGGGTCATTTGATCTCGTAGAGTTTCAGGAAACTGAGAAAATCGCGAAAAACCAATCGGGAAATTTCAAAATCGGTTTTTCGACTTTAGTATCTATATACTGATTCTCAAATATCTTGACGCGCTGATTCCAAAAATGGTGTCATTTGAACTCGTAAAGCTTCAGGAAGCTGAGAAAATCGCGAAAAACCAATCAGAAAATTCCAAAATCGGTTTTTTGACTTTAGTATATAGTGATTCTCACGTATTTTGACGCGCTGATTTCGAGAATGGGGTCATTCGAACTCGTAGAGCTTCAGGAAGCTGAGAAAATCGCGAAAAACCAATCAGAAAATTTCAAAATCGGTTTTTCGACTTTAGTATCTATATAGTGATTCTTAAATATTTTGACGCCCCGATTTCGAAAATGGGGTCATTTGAACTCGTAGAGCTTCAGGAAAATGAGAAAATCGCGAAAAACCAATCGGAAAATTTTAAAATCGGATTTTCGACTTTAGTATTTATATAGTGATTCTTGAGTATTTTGACGCGCTGATTTCGAAAATGGGGTCATTTGAACTCGTAGAGCTTCAGGAAGATGAGAAAATCGCGAGAAACCAATCGGAAAATTTCAAAATCGCATTTTCGACTTTAGTATCTTTATAGTGATTCTTGAGTATTTCGACGCGCTGATATCGAAAATGGGGTCTTTTGAAATCGTAGAGCTTCAGGAAGGTGAGAAAATCGCAAAAAACCAATCGGAAAATTTCAAAATCGGTTTTTCGACTTAAGTATCTATATAGTGATTCTTGAGTATTTTGACGCGCTGATTTCGGAAATGGGGTCATTTTAACTCGTAGAGCTTCAGGAAGCTGAGAAAATCGCAAAAAACCAATCGGAAAATTTCAAAATCGGATTTTCGACTTTAGTATCTATATAGTGATTCTTGAGTATTTCGACGCGCTGATATCGAAAATGGGGTCTTTTGAACTCGTAGAGCTTCAGGAAGCTGAGAAAATCGCAAAAAACCAATCGGAAAATTTCAAAATCGGTTTTTCGTCTTCAGTATCTATATAGTGATTCTTGAGTATTTTGACGCGCTGTTTTCGAAAATGGGGTCATTTGAACTCGTAGAGCTTCAGGAAGATGAGAAAATCGCGAGAAACCAATCGGAAAATTTCAAAATCGGATTTTCGATTTCAGTATCTATATAGTGATTCTTGGGTATTTTGACGCGCTGATTTCGAAAATGGGCTCATTAGAACTCGTAGAGCTTCAGGAAGCTGAGAAAATCGCGAAAGACCAATCGGACAATTTCAAAATCGGTTTTTCGACTTTAGTATCTATAAAGTGATTCTTGAGTATTTCGACGCGCTGATTTCGAAAATGGGGTCATTAGAACTCGTAGAGCTTCAGGAAGCTAAAAAAATCGCGGAAAACCAATCAGAAAATTTCAAAATCGGTTTTTTGACTTTAGTATATAGTGATTCTTACGTATTCTGACGCGCTGATTCCGAAAATGGGGTCATTTGAACTCGTAGAGCTTCAGGGAGCTGGGAAAATCGCGAAAAAGCAATCGGAAAATTTCAAAATCGGTTTTTTGACTTAAGTATCTAAATAGTGATTCTTACGTATTATGACGCGCCGATTTCGAAAATGGGGTCATTTGATCTCGTAGAGTTTCAGGAAACTGAGAAAATCGCGAAAAACCAATCGGGAAATTTCAAAATCGGTTATTCGACTTTAGTATCTATATACTGATTCTCAAATATCTTGACGCGCTGATTCCAAAAATGGTGTCATTTGAACTCGTAAAGCTTCAGGAAGCTGAGAAAATCGCGAAAAACCAATCAGAAAATTTCGAAATCGGATTTTTTACTGTAGTATATAGTGATTCTCACGTTTTATGACGAGCTGATCCCGAAAATGGGGTCATTTGAACTCGTAGAGCTTCAGGAAAATGAGAAAATCGCGAAAAACCAATCGGAAAATTTTAAAATCGGATTTTCGACTTTAGTATTTATATAGTGATTCTTGAGTATTTTGACGCGCTGATTTCGAAAATGGGGTCATTTGAACTCGTAGAGCTTCAGGAAGATGAGAAAATCGCGAGAAACCAATCGGAAAATTTCAAAATCGCATTTTCGACTTTAGTATCTTTATAGTGATTCTTGAGTATTTCGACGCGCTGATATCGAAAATGGGGTCTTTTGAAATCGTAGAGCTTCAGGAAGCTGAGAAAATCGCAAAAAACCAATCGGAAAATTTCAAAATCGGTTTTTCGACTTAAGTATCTATATAGTGATTCTTGAGTATTTTGACGCGCTGATTTCGGAAATGGGGTCATTTTAACTCGTAGAGCTTCAGGAAGCTGAGAAAATCGCAAAAAACCAATCGGAAAATTTCAAAATCGGATTTTCGACTTTAGTATCTATATAGTGATTCTTGAGTATTTCGACGCGCTGATATCGAAAATGGGGTCTTTTGAACTCGTAGAGCTTCAGGAAGCTGAGAAAATCGCAAAAAACCAATCGGAAAATTTCAAAATCGGTTTTTCGTCTTCTGTATCTATATAGTGATTCTTGAGTATTTTGACGCGCTGTTTTCGAAAATGGGGTCATTTGAACTCGTAGAGCTTCAGGAAGATGAGAAAATCGCGAGAAACCAATCGGAAAATTTCAAAATCGGATTTTCGATTTCAGTATCTATATAGTGATTCTTGGGTATTTTGACGCGCTGATTTCGAAAATGGGCTCATTTGAACTCGTAGAGGTTCAGGAAGCTGAGAAAATCGCGAAAAACCAATCGGACAATTTCAAAATCGGTTTTTCGACTTTAGTATCTATAAAGTGATTCTTGAGTATTTCGACGCGCTGATTTCGAAAATGGGGTCATTAGAACTCGTAGAGCTTCAGGAAGCTAAAAAAATCGCGGAAAACCAATCAGAAAATTTCAAAATCGGTTTTTTGACTTTAGTATATAGTGATTCTTACGTATTCTGACGCGCTGATTCCGAAAATGGGGTCATTTGAACTCGTAGAGCTTCAGGGAGCTGGGAAAATCGCGAAAAAGCAATCGGAAAATTTCAAAATCGGTTTTTCGACTTAAGTATCTAAATAGTGATTCTTACGTATTTTGACGCGCCGATTTCGAAAATG
Organism: Plagiodera versicolora; assembly: GCA_037013635.1. Classification (NCBI taxonomy): domain Eukaryota; kingdom Metazoa; phylum Arthropoda; class Insecta; order Coleoptera; family Chrysomelidae; genus Plagiodera; species Plagiodera versicolora. Next base: position 721,779 of record JAYMYH010000018.1, read on the forward strand.
GGGTCATTTGATCTCGTAGAGTTTCAGGAAACTGAGAAAATCGCGGAAAACCAATCAGAAAATTTCAAAATCGGTTTTTTGACTTTAGTATATAGTGATTCTCACGTATTTTGACGCGCTGATTTCGAAAATGGGGTCATTTGAACTCGTAGAGCTTCAGGAAGCTGAGAAAATCGCGAAAAACCAATCAGAAAATTTCAAAATCGGATTTTTGACTGTAGTATATAGTGATTCTCACGTTTTATGGCGAGCTGATCCCGAAAATGGGGTCATTTGATCTCGTAGAGCTTCAGGAAGCTGAGAAAATCGCGTAAAACCAATCGGAAAATTTCGAAATCGGTTTTTCGACTTTAGTATCTATATAGTGATTCTTAAATATTTTGACGCCCTGATTTCGAAAATGGGGTCATTTGAACTCGTAGAGCTTCAGGAAAATGAGAAAATCGCGAAAAACCAATCGGAAAATTTCAAAATCGGATTTTCGACTTTAGTATTTATATAGTGATTCTAGAGTATTTTGACGCGCTGATTTCGAAAATGGGGTCATTTGAACTCGTAGAGCTTCAGGAGAATGAGAAAATCGCGAAAAACCAATCGGAAAATTTCAAAATCGGATTTTCGACTTTAGTATTTATATAGTGATTCTAGAGTATTTTGACGCGCTGATTTCGAAAATGGAGTCATTTGAACTCGTAGAGCTTCAGGAAGCTGAGAAAATCTCGAGAAACCAATCGGAAAATTTCAAAATCGGTTTTTCGACTTCAGTATCTATATAGTGATTCTCGAGTATTTTGACGCGCTGATTTCGAAAATGGGGTCATTTGAACTCGTAAAGCTTCAGGAAGCTCAGAAAATCGCGAAAAACCAATCGAAAAATTTCAAAATCGGTTTTTCGACTTTTGTATCTATATAGTGATTCTTAAATATTTTGACGCCCTGATTTCGAAAATGGGGTCATTTGAACTCGTAGAGCTTCAGGAAGCTGAGAAAATCGCAAAAAACCAATCGGAAAATTTCAAAATCGGTTTTTCGACTTAAGTATCTATATAGTGATTCTTGAGTATTTTGACGCGCTGATTTCGGAAATGGGGTCATTTTAACTCGTAGAGCTTCAGGAAGCTGAGAAAATCGCAAAAAACCAATCGGAAAATTTCAAAATCGGATTTTCGACTTTAGTATCTATATAGTGATTCTTGAGTATTTCGACGCGCTGATATCGAAAATGGGGTCTTTTGAACTCGTAGAGCTTCAGGAAGCTGAGAAAATCGCAAAAAACCAATCGGAAAATTTCAAAATCGGTTTTTCGTCTTCTGTATCTATATAGTGATTCTTGAGTATTTTGACGCGCTGTTTTCGAAAATGGGGTCATTTGAACTCGTAGAGCTTCAGGAAGATGAGAAAATCGCGAGAAACCAATCGGAAAATTTCAAAATCGGATTTTCGATTTCAGTATCTATATAGTGATTCTTGGGTATTTTGACGCGCTGATTTCGAAAATGGGCTCATTTGAACTCGTAGAGGTTCAGGAAGCTGAGAAAATCGCGAAAAACCAATCGGACAATTTCAAAATCGGTTTTTCGACTTTAGTATCTATAAAGTGATTCTTGAGTATTTCGACGCGCTGATTTCGAAAATGGGGTCATTAGAACTCGTAGAGCTTCAGGAAGCTAAAAAAATCGCGGAAAACCAATCAGAAAATTTCAAAATCGGTTTTTTGACTTTAGTATATAGTGATTCTTACGTATTCTGACGCGCTGATTCCGAAAATGGGGTCATTTGAACTCGTAGAGCTTCAGGGAGCTGGGAAAATCGCGAAAAAGCAATCGGAAAATTTCAAAATCGGTTTTTCGACTTAAGTATCTAAATAGTGATTCTTACGTATTTTGACGCGCCGATTTCGAAAATGGGGTCATTTGATCTCGTAGAGTTTCAGGAAACTGAGAAAATCGCGGAAAACCAATCAGAAAATTTCAAAATCGGTTTTTGACTTTAGTATATAGTGATTCTCACGTATTTTGACGCGCTGATTTCGAAAATGGGGTCATTTGAACTCGTAGAGCTTCAGGAAGCTGAGAAAATCGCGAAAAACCAATCAGAAAATTTCAAAATCGGATTTTTGACTGTAGTATATAGTGATTCTCACGTTTTATGGCGAGCTGATCCCGAAAATGGGGTCATTTGATCTCGTAGAGCTTCAGGAAGCTGAGAAAATCGCGTAAAACCAATCGGAAAATTTCAAAATCGGTTTTTCGACTTTAGTATCTATATAGTGATTCTTAAATATTTTGACGCCCTGATTTCGAAAATGGGGTCATTTGAACTCGTAGAGCTTCAGGAAAATGAGAAAATCGCGAAAAACCAATCGGAAAATTTCAAAATCGGATTTTCGACTTTAGTATTTATATAGTGATTCTAGAGTATTTTGACGCGCTGAATTCGAAAATGGGGTCATTTGAACTCGTAGAGCTTCAGGAGAATGAGAAAATCGCGAAAAACCAATCGGAAAATTTCAAAATCGGATTTTCGACTTTAGTATTTATATAGTGATTCTAGAGTATTTTGACGCGCTGATTTCGAAAATGGAGTCATTTGAACTCGTAGAGCTTCAGGAAGCTGAGAAAATCTCGAGAAACCAATCGGAAAATTTCAAAATCGGTTTTTCGACTTCAGTATCTATATAGTGATTCTCGAGTATTTTGACGCGCTGATTTCGAAAATGGGGTCATTTGAACTCGTAAAGCTTCAGGAAGCTCAGAAAATCGCGAAAAACCAATCGAAAAATTTCAAAATCGGTTTTTCGACTTTTGTATCTATATAGTGATTCTTAAATATTTTGACGCCCTGATTTCGAAAATGGGGTCATTTGAACTCGTAGAGCTTCAGGAAGCTGAGAAAATCGCAAAAAACCAATCGGAAAATTTCAAAATCGGATTTTCGACTTTAGTATCTATATAGTGATTCTTGAGTATTTCGACGCGCTGATATCGAAAATGGGGTCTTTTGAACTCGTAGAGCTTCAGGAAGCTGAGAAAATCGCAAAAAAACAATCGGAAAATTTCAAAATCGGTTTTTCGTCTTCAGTATCTATATAGTGATTCTTGAGTATTTTGACGCGCTGTTTTCGAAAATGGGGTCATTTGAACTCGTAGAGCTTCAGGAAGATGAGAAAATCGCGAGAAACCAATCGGAAAATTTCAAAATCGGATTTTCGATTTCAGTATCTATATAGTGATTCTTGGGTATTTTGACGCGCTGATTTCGAAAATGGGCTCATTTGAACTCGTAGAGCTTCAGGAAGCTGAGAAAATCGCGAAAAACCAATCGGACAATTCCAAAATCGGTTTTTCGACTTTAGTATCTATAAAGTGATTCTTGAGTATTTCGACGCGCTGATTTCGAAAATGGGGTCATTAGAACTCGTAGAGCTTCAGGAAGCTAAAAAAATCGCGGAAAACCAATCAGAAAATTTCAAAATCGGTTTTTTGACTTTAGTATATAGTGATTCTTACGTATTCTGACGCGCTGATTCCGAAAATGGGGTCATTTGAACTCGTAGAGCTTCAGGGAGCTACGAAAATCGCGAAAAAGCAATCGGAAAATTTCAAAATCGGTTTTTCGACTTTAGTATCTATATAGTGATTCTTACGTATTTTGACGCGCCGATTTCGAAAATGGGGTCATTTGATCTCGTAGAGTTTCAGGAAACTGAGAAAATCGCGAAAAACCAATCGGGAAATTTCAAAATCGGTTTTTCGACTTTAGTATCTATATACTGATTCTCAAATATCTTGACGCGCTGATTCCAAAAATGGTGTCATTTGAACTCGTAAAGCTTCAGGAAGCTGAGAAAATCGCGAAAAACCAATCAGAAAATTTCAAAATCGGATTTTTGACTGTAGTATATAGTGATTCTCACGTTTTATGACGAGCTGATCCCGAAAATGGGGTCATTTGAATTCGTAGAGCTTCAGGAAAATGAGAAAATCGCGAAAAACCAATCGGAAAATTTTAAAATCGGATTTTCGACTTTAGTATTTATATAGTGATTCTTGAGTATTTTGACGCGCTGATTTCGAAAATGGGGTCATTTGAACTCGTAGAGCTTCAGGAAGATGAGAAAATCGCGAGAAACCAATCGGAAAATTTCAAAATCGCATTTTCGACTTTAGTATCTTTATAGTGATTCTTGAGTATTGCGACGCGCTGATATCGAAAATAGGGTCTTTTGAAATCGTAGAGCTTCAGGAAGCTGAGAAAATCGCAAAAAACCAATCGGAAAATTTCAAAATCGGTTTTTCGACTTAAGTATCTATATAGTGATTCTTGAGTATTTTGACGCGCTGATTTCGGAAATGGGGTCATTTTAACTCGTAGAGCTTCAGGAAGCTGAGAAAATCGCAAAAAACCAATCGGAAAATTTCAAAATCGGATTTTCGACTTTAGTATCTATATAGTGATTCTTGAGTATTTCGACGCGCTGATATCGAAAATGGGGTCTTTTGAACTCGTAGAGCTTCAGGAAGCTGAGAAAATCGCGAGAAACCAATCGGAAAATTTCAGAATCGGATTTTCGATTTCAGTATCTATATAGTGATTCTTGGGTATTTTGACGCGCTGATTTCGAAAATGGGCTCATTTGAACTCGTAGAGCTTCAGGAAGCTGAGGAAATCGCGAAAAACCAATCGGACAATTTCAAAATCGGTTTTTCGACTTCAGTATCTATAAAGTGATTCTTGAGTATTTCGACGCGCTGATTTCGAAAATGGGGTCATTAGAACTCGTAGAGCTTCAGGAAGCTAAAAAAATCGCGGAAAACCAATCAGAAAATTTCAAAATCGGTTTTTTGACTTTAGTATATAGTGATTCTTACGTATTCTGACGCGCTGATTCCGAAAATGGGGTCATTTGAACTCGTAGAGCTTCAGGGAGCTGGGAAAATCGCGAAAAAGCAATCGGAAAATTTCAAAATCGGTTTTTCGACTTAAGTATCTATATAGTGATTCTTACGTATTTTGACGCGCCGATTTCGAAAATGGGGTCATTCGATCTCGTAGAGTTTCAGGAAACTGAGAAAATCGCGAAAAACCAATCGGGAAATTTCAAAATCGGTTTTTCGACTTTAGTATCTATATACTGATTCTCAAATATCTTGACGCGCTGATTCCAAAAATGGTGTCATTTGAACTCGTAAAGCTTCAGGAAGCTGAGAAAATCGCGAAGAACCAATCAGAAAATTCCAAAATTGGTTTTTTGACTTTAGTATATAGTGATTCTCACGTATTTTGACGCGCTGATTTCGAAAATGGGGTCATTTGAACTCGTAGAGCTTCAGGAAGCTGAGAAAATCGCGAAAAACCAATCAGAAAATTTCAAAATCGGATTTTTGACTGTAGTATATAGTGATTCTCACGTTTTATGACGAGCTGATCCCGAAAATGAGGTCATTTGATCTCGTAGAGCTTCAGGAAGCTGAGAAAATCGCGTAAAACCAATCGGAAAATTTCAAAATCGGTTTTTCGACTTTAGTATCTATATAGTGATTCTTAAATATTTTGACGCCCTGATTTCGAAAATGGGGTCATTTGAACTCGTAGAGCTTCAGGAAAATGAGAAAATCGCGAAAAACCAATCGGATAATTTCAAAATCGGATTTTCGACTTTAGTATTTATATAGTGATTCTAGAGTATTTTGACGCGCTGATTTCGAAAATGGGGTCATTTGAACTCGTAGAGCTTCAGGAGAATGAGAAAATCGCGAAAAACCAATCGGAAAATTTCAAAATCGGATTTTCGACTTTAGTATTTATATAGTGATTCTAGAGTATTTTGACGCGCTGATTTCGAAAATGGAGTCATTTGAACTCGTAGAGCTTCAGGAAGCTGAGAAAATCTCGAGAAACCAATCGGAAAATTTCAAAATCGGTTTTTCGACTTCAGTATCTATATAGTGATTCTTGAGTATTTTGACGCGCTGATTTCGAAAATGGGGTCATTTGAACTCGTAAATCTTCGGGAAGCTCAGAAAATCGCGAAAAACCAATCGAAAAATTTCAAAATCGGGTTTTCGAATTTTGTATCTCAATAGTGATTCTTGAGTATTTTGATGCGCTGATTTCGAAAATAGGGTCATTTGAACTCGTAGAGCTTCAGGAAGCTGAGAAAATCTCGAAAAACCAATCGGAAAATTTCAAAATCGGTTTTTCGACTTCAGTATCTATATAGTGATTCTTGAGTATTTTGACGCGCTGATTTCGAAAATGGGGTCATTTGAACTCGTAAAGCTTCAGGAAGCTCAGAAAATCGCGAAAAACCAATCGAAAAATTTCAAAATCGGGTTTTCGAATTTTGTATCTCAATAGTGATTCTTGAGTATTTTGATGCGCTGATTTCGAAAATAGGGTCATTTGAACTCGTAGAGCTTCAGGAAGCTGAGAAAATCGCGAGAAACCAATCAGAAAATTTCAAAATCGGATTTTTGACTGTAGTATATAGTGATTCTCACGTTTTATGACGAGCTGATCCCGAAAATGGGGTCATTTGATCTCGTAGAGCTTCAGGAAGCTGAGAAAATCGCGTAAAACCAATCGGAAAATTTCAAAATCGGTTTTTTGACTTTAGTATATGGTGATTCTTACGTATTCTGACGCGCTGATTTCGAAAATGGGGTCATTTGAACTCGTAAAGCTTCAGGAAGCTCAGAAAATCGCGACAAACCAATCGAAAAATTTCAAAATCGGTTTTTCGACTTTAGTATCTATATAATGATTCTTAAGTATTTTGACGCGCTGATTTCGACAATGGGGTCATTTGAACTCGTAGAGCTTCAGGAAAATGAGAAAATCGCGAAAAACCAATCGGAAAATTTTAAAATCGGATTTTCGACTTTAGTATTTATATAGTGATTCTTGAGTATTTTGACGCGCTGATTTCGAAAATGGGGTCATTTGAACTCGTAGAGCTTCAGGAAGATGAGAAAATCGCGAGAAACCAATCGGAAAATTTCAAAATCGCATTTTCGACTTTAGTATCTTTATAGTGATTCTTGAGTATTTCGACGCGCTGATATCGAAAATGGGGTCTTTTGAAATCGTAGAGCTTCAGGAAGCTGAGAAAATCGCAAAAAACCAATCGGAAAATTTCAGAATCGGTTTTTCGACTTAAGTATCTATATAGTGATTCTTGAGTATTTTGACGCGCTGATTTCGGAAATGGGGTCATTTTAACTCGTAGAGCTTCAGGAAGCTGAGAAAATCGCAAAAAACCAATCGGAAAATTTCAAAATCGGATTTTCGACTTTAGTATCTATATAGTGATTCTTGAGTATTTCGACGCGCTGATATCGAAAATGGGGTCTTTTGAACTCGTAGAGCTTCAGGAAGCTGAGAAAATCGCAAAAAACCAATCGGAAAATTTCAAAATCGGTTTTCCGTCTTCAGTATCTATATAGTGATTCTTGAGTATTTTGACGCGCTGTTTTCGAAAATGGGGTCATTTGAACTCGTAGAGCTTCAGGAAGATGAGAAAATCGCGAGAAACCAATCGGAAAATTTCAAAATCGGATTTTCGATTTCAGTATCTATATAGTGATTCTTGGGTATTTTGACGCGCTGATTTCGAAAATGGGCTCATTTGAACTCGTAGAGCTTCAGGAAGCTGAGAAAATCGCGAAAAACCAATCGGACAATTTCAAAATCGGTTTTTCGACTTTAGTATCTATAAAGTGATTCTTGAGTATTTCGACGCGCTGATTTCGAAAATGGGGTCATTAGAACTCGTAGAGCTTCAGGAAGCTAAAAAAATCGCGGAAAACCAATCAGAAAATTTCAAAATCGGTTTTTTGACTTTAGTATATAGTGATTCTTACGTATTCTGACGCGCTGATTCCGAAAATGGGGTCATTTGAACTCGTAGAGCTTCAGGGAGCTGGGAAAATCGCGAAAAAGCAATCGGAAAATTTCAAAATCGGTTTTTCGACTTGAGTATCTAAATAGTGATTCTTACGTATTTTGACGCGCCGATTTCGAAAATGGGGTCATTTGATCTCGTAGAGTTTCAGGAAACTGAGAAAATCGCGGAAAACCAATCAGAAAATTTCAAAATCGGTTTTTTGACTTTAGTATATAGTGATTCTCACGTATTTTGACGCGCTGATTTCGAAAATGGGGTCATTTGAACTCGTAGAGCTTCAGGAAGCTGAGAAAATCGCGAAAAACCAATCAGAAAATTTCAAAATCGGATTTTTGACTGTAGTATATAGTGATTCTCACGTTTTATGGCGAGCTGATCCCGAAAATGGGGTCATTTGATCTCGTAGAGCTTCAGGAAGCTGAGAAAATCGCGTAAAACCAATCGGAAAATTTCAAAATCGGTTTTTCGACTTTAGTATCTATATAGTGATTCTTAAATATTTTGACGCCCTGATTTCGAAAATGGGGTCATTTGAACTCGTAGAGCTTCAGGAAAATGAGAAAATCGCGAAAAACCAATCGGAAAATTTCAAAATCGGATTTTCGACTTTAGTATTTATATAGTGATTCTAGAGTATTTTGACGCGCTGATTTCGAAAATGGGGTCATTTGAACTCGTAGAGCTTCAGGAGAATGAGAAAATCGCGAAAAACCAATCGGAAAATTTCAGAATCGGATTTTCGACATTAGTATTTATATAGTGATTCTAGAGTATTTTGACGCGCTGATTTCGAAAATGGAGTCATTTGAACTCGTAGAGCTTCAGGAAGCTGAGAAAATCTCGAGAAACCAATCGGAAAATTTCAAAATCGGTTTTTCGACTTCAGTATCTATATAGTGATTCTCGAGTATTTTGACGCGCTGATTTCGAAAATGGGGTCATTTGAACTCGTAAAGCTTCAGGAAGCTCAGAAAATCGCGAAAAACCAATCGAAAAATTTTAAAATCGGTTTTTCGACTTTTGTATCTATATAGTGATTCTTAAATATTTTGACGCCCTGATTTCGAAAATGGGGTCATTTGAACTCGTAGAGCTTCAGGAAGCTGAGAAAATCGCAAAAAACCAATCGGAAAATTTCAAAATCGGATTTTCGACTTTAGTATCTATATAGTGATTCTTGAGTATTTCGACGCGCTGATATCGAAAATGGGGTCTTTTGAACTCGTAGAGCTTCAGGAAGCTGAGAAAATCGCAAAAAAACAATCGGAAAATTTCAAAATCGGTTTTTCGTCTTCAGTATCTATATAGTGATTCTTGAGTATTTTGACGCGCTGTTTTCGAAAATGGGGTCATTTGAACTCGTAGAGCTTCAGGAAGATGAGAAAATCGCGAGAAACCAATCGGAAAATTTCAAAATCGGATTTTCGATTTCAGTATCTATATAGTGATTCTTGGGTATTTTGACGCGCTGATTTCGAAAATGGGCTCATTTGAACTCGTAGAGCTTCAGGAAGCTGAGAAAATCGCGAAAAACCAATCGGACAATTCCAAAATCGGTTTTTCGACTTTAGTATCTATAAAGTGATTCTTGAGTATTTCGACGCGCTGATTTCGAAAATGGGGTCATTAGAACTCGTAGAGCTTCAGGAAGCTAAAAAAATCGCGGAAAACCAATCAGAAAATTTCAAAATCGGTTTTTTGACTTTAGTATATAGTGATTCTTACGTATTCTGACGCGCTGATTCCGAAAATGGGGTCATTTGAACTCGTAGAGCTTCAGGGAGCTACGAAAATCGCGAAAAAGCAATCGGAAAATTTCAAAATCGGTTTTTCGACTTAAGTATCTATATAGTGATTCTTACGTATTTTGACGCGCCGATTTCGAAAATGGGGTCATTTGATCTCGTAGAGTTTCAGGAAACTGAGAAAATCGCGAAAAACCAATCGGGAAATTTCATAATCGGTTTTTCGACTTTAGTATCTATATACTGATTCTCAAATATCTTGACGCGCTGATTCCAAAAATGGTGTCATTTGAACTCGTAAAGCTTCAGGAAGCTGAGAAAATCGCGAAAAACCAATCAGAAAATTTCAAAATCGGATTTTTGACTGTAGTATACCGGGTGTGTCACAGTGGATGGAACATTAGAAGTATCTGGAGAACAGAAAGACAGATCATTCCGAAAATTTGTGGGCGTGGATAATCAAACTTGCTCTATCCGTCTAAAATATTTTCATCAATACAGTGTTGCCGCTTGTATCAGAAAGTAGTAGCTACTTTGTTATTTCAAATGGAACACCTCGTATATTATATCATTTTTGGGATCCTTATAAGATTCCTCACAACTTTCCCACATAATTCCCTATACCTATCTGTGACGATTTTCGAGATAAAAATTATTTTGTCAGATTTTTTTGCAAAACCTGACCATTGAAAAATATGAATTTTTTCCCAATGCAAATTCACAAAAAAATGCAATTTGGGTTATACCTGCATAAGACCATCAAGTATTCTGTAGATGAACTGGATCTCAGTTTCAGCATACAGGGAGGCTCAGAAGTGAGTGTCATCTGGGCACTCATGAAAATGACTGCAACTCCATTTTTTTAAATGGAACACCCTGTATATTATCACTTATTCGAAAAGCTATAACATTTTTCATTTTAATTGAGTATACTTTCCCTATACCTATTTCGTACAGTGTGTTAGTTATGATCACTTATGTTATGAATTCGTTTCAATAAAATAAATATTGGATAGTGCTTAAGATAGTAGGCTATGAACAGAGAACTAACATGTTCTTCCTTCATTGTTATCCTGTATTCAAGATGCATGGGTGTAAAAATACTATAGCAAGAAATAATTACTCGAATGCGGTTAAAATGGATTTATTCATCATTTATGGTCAATGAAACAAGAATATCAGTAGAACATGCAGAGTTTTTCTTTTCAATGAAAAGAAGTGATTCGCCTCGGATAAATCCGAGGAAATTAGATTGAAGAGAAATTTTTAACTGTTTTTGAAATCTTTCTAGATTCATTAATACACATGTTAGACTTTGATACTTTTAGCTTTTCATGATGATATAAGCATTTCAAAATTTCTCTTCAATCTAATGAATTTTCTCGAATTCGTTCGAGGTAAATCAGCATACTTTTCATTAAACTCGCTGCATTTTCTAATGATATTTTTGTTACATTGACCATAAATGATGAATAAATCCATCTAAACCGCATTCAAGTAATTATTTTCTGCCATAGTTTTCTTACAAACATGCAACTTGAATACATGAGGACAATAAAGAAATAACAAGTTATTTCTCTGTCAGAATGAAGTTCATAGCCTACTATCTCAAGCACTATCCAATATTTATTTTATTGAAAACGAATTTATAACATAAGTGATCATAACTAACAAACTGTACGAGATAGGTATAGGGAAAGTATACCCAATTAGAATGGAAAATGTTATAGCTTTTCGAATAAGTGATAATATACAGGGTGTTCCATTTAAAAAAATGGAGTTGCAGTCATTTTCATGAGTGCCCGGATGACACTCACTTCTGAGCCTCCCTGTATGCTGAAACTGAGATCCAGTTCATCGACAGAATACTTGATGGTCTTATGCAGCTATAACCCAAATTGCGATATTTTGTGAATTTGCATTGGGAAAAAATTGATATTTTTCAATGGTCAGGTTTTACACAAAAATTTGACAAAATAATTTTTATCTCGGAAATCGTCACAGATAGGTATAGGGAATTATGTGGGAAAGTTGTGAGGAATCTCATGAGGATTTCAAAAATGATATAATATACGAGGTGTTCCATTTGAAATAACAAAGTAGCTACTACTTTCTGATACAAGCGGCAACACTGTATTGATGAAAATATTTTAGACGGATAGAGCAAGTTTGATTATCCACGCCCACAAATTTTCGGAATGATCTGTCTCTCTGTTCTCTAGATACTTCTAATGTTCCATCCACTGTGACACACCCTGTATAGTGATTCTCACGTTTTATGACGAGCTGATCCCGAAAATGGGGTCATTTGAATTCGTAGAGCTTCAGGAAAATGAGAAAATCGCGAAAAACCAATCGGAAAATTTTAAAATCGGATTTTCGACTTTAGTATTTATATAGTGATTCTTGAGTATTTTGACGCGCTGATTTCGAAAATGGGGTCATTTGAACTCGTAGAGCTTCAGGAAGATGAGAAAATCGCGAGAAACCAATCGGAAAATTTCAAAATCGCATTTTCGACTTTAGTATCTTTATAGTGATTCTTGAGTATTGCGACGCGCTGATATCGAAAATAGGGTCTTTTGAAATCGTAGAGCTTCAGGAAGCTGAGAAAATCGCAAAAAACCAATCGGAAAATTTCAAAATCGGTTTTTCGACTTAAGTATCTATATAGTGATTCTTGAGTATTTTGACGCGCTGATTTCGGAAATGGGGTCATTTTAACTCGTAGAGCTTCAGGAAGCTGAGAAAATCGCAAAAAACCAATCGGAAAATTTCAAAATCGGATTTTCGACTTTAGTATCTATATAGTGATTCTTGAGTATTTCGACGCGCTGATATCGAAAATGGGGTCTTTTGAACTCGTAGAGCTTCAGGAAGCTGAGAAAATCGCGAGAAACCAATCGGAAAATTTCAGAATCGGATTTTCGATTTCAGTATCTATATAGTGATTCTTGGGTATTTTGACGCGCTGATTTCGAAAATGGGCTCATTTGAACTCGTAGAGCTTCAGGAAGCTGAGGAAATCGCGAAAAACCAATCGGACAATTTCAAAATCGGTTTTTCGACTTCAGTATCTATAAAGTGATTCTTGAGTATTTCGACGCGCTGATTTCGAAAATGGGGTCATTAGAACTCGTAGAGCTTCAGGAAGCTAAAAAAATCGCGGAAAACCAATCAGAAAATTTCAAAATCGGTTTTTTGACTTTAGTATATAGTGATTCTTACGTATTCTGACGCGCTGATTCCGAAAATGGGGTCATTTGAACTCGTAGAGCTTCAGGGAGCTGGGAAAATCGCGAAAAAGCAATCGGAAAATTTCAAAATCGGTTTTTCGACTTAAGTATCTATATAGTGATTCTTACGTATTTTGACGCGCCGATTTCGAAAATGGGGTCATTCGATCTCGTAGAGTTTCAGGAAACTGAGAAAATCGCGAAAAACCAATCGGGAAATTTCAAAATCGGTTTTTCGACTTTAGTATCTATATACTGATTCTCAAATATCTTGACGCGCTGATTCCAAAAATGGTGTCATTTGAACTCGTAAAGCTTCAGGAAGCTGAGAAAATCGCGAAGAACCAATCAGAAAATTCCAAAATTGGTTTTTTGACTTTAGTATATAGTGATTCTCACGTATTTTGACGCGCTGATTTCGAAAATGGGGTCATTTGAACTCGTAGAGCTTCAGGAAGCTGAGAAAATCGCGAAAAACCAATCAGAAAATTTCAAAATCGGATTTTTGACTGTAGTATATAGTGATTCTCACGTTTTATGACGAGCTGATCCCGAAAATGAGGTCATTTGATCTCGTAGAGCTTCAGGAAGCTGAGAAAATCGCGTAAAACCAATCGGAAAATTTCAAAATCGGTTTTTCGACTTTAGTATCTATATAGTGATTCTTAAATATTTTGACGCCCTGATTTCGAAAATGGGGTCATTTGAACTCGTAGAGCTTCAGGAAAATGAGAAAATCGCGAAAAACCAATCGGATAATTTCAAAATCGGATTTTCGACTTTAGTATTTATATAGTGATTCTAGAGTATTTTGACGCGCTGATTTCGAAAATGGGGTCATTTGAACTCGTAGAGCTTCAGGAGAATGAGAAAATCGCGAAAAACCAATCGGAAAATTTCAAAATCGGATTTTCGACTTTAGTATTTATATAGTGATTCTAGAGTATTTTGACGCGCTGATTTCGAAAATGGAGTCATTTGAACTCGTAGAGCTTCAGGAAGCTGAGAAAATCTCGAGAAACCAATCGGAAAATTTCAAAATCGGTTTTTCGACTTCAGTATCTATATAGTGATTCTTGAGTATTTTGACGCGCTGATTTCGAAAATGGGGTCATTTGAACTCGTAAAGCTTCAGGAAGCTCAGAAAATCGCGAAAAACCAATCGAAAAATTTCAAAATCGGGTTTTCGAATTTTGTATCTCAATAGTGATTCTTGAGTATTTTGATGCGCTGATTTCGAAAATAGGGTCATTTGAACTCGTAGAGCTTCAGGAAGCTGAGAAAATCTCGAAAAACCAATCGGAAAATTTCAAAATCGGTTTTTCGACTTCAGTATCTATATAGTGATTCTTGAGTATTTTGACGCGCTGATTTCGAAAATGGGGTCATTTGAACTCGTAAAGCTTCAGGAAGCTCAGAAAATCGCGAAAAACCAATCGAAAAATTTCAAAATCGGGTTTTCGAATTTTGTATCTCAATAGTGATTCTTGAGTATTTTGATGCGCTGATTTCGAAAATAGGGTCATTTGAACTCGTAGAGCTTCAGGAAGCTGAGAAAATCGCGAGAAACCAATCAGAAAATTTCAAAATCGGATTTTTGACTGTAGTATATAGTGATTCTCACGTTTTATGACGAGCTGATCCCGAAAATGGGGTCATTTGATCTCGTAGAGCTTCAGGAAGCTGAGAAAATCGCGTAAAACCAATCGGAAAATTTCAAAATCGGTTTTTTGACTTTAGTATATGGTGATTCTTACGTATTCTGACGCGCTGATTTCGAAAATGGGGTCATTTGAACTCGTAAAGCTTCAGGAAGCTCAGAAAATCGCGACAAACCAATCGAAAAATTTCAAAATCGGGTTTTCGAATTTTGTATCTATATAGTGATTCTTGAGTATTTTGATGCGCTGATTTCGAAAATGGGGTCATTTGAACTCGTAGAGCTTCAGGAAGCTGAGAAAATCGCGAAAAACCAATCAGAAAATTTCAAAATCGGATTTTTGACTGTAGTATATAGTGATTCTCACGTTTTATGACGAGCTGATCCCGAAAATGGGGTCATTTGATCTCGAAGAGCTTCAGGAAGCTGAGAAAATCGCGTAAAACCAATCGGAAAATTTCAAAATCGGTTTTTCGACTTTAGTATCTATATAATGATTCTTAAGTATTTTGACGCGCTGATTTCGACAATGGGGTCATTTGAACTCGTAGAGCTTCAGGAAGCTGAGGAAATCGCGAAAAACCAATCGGACAATTTCAAAATCGGTTTTTCGACTTCAGTATCTATAAAGTGATTCTTGAGTATTTCGACGCGCTGATTTCGAAAATGGGGTCATTAGAACTCGTAGAGCTTCAGGAAGCTAAAAAAATCGCGAAAAACCAATCAGAAAATTTCAAAATCGGTTTTTTGACTTTAGTATATAGTGATTCTTACGTATTCTGACGCGCTGATTCCGAAAATGGGGTCATTTGAACTCGTAGAGCTTCAGGGAGCTGGGAAAATCGCGAAAAAGCAATCGGAAAATTTCAAAATCGGTTTTTCGACTTAAGTATCTATATAGTGATTCTTACGTATTTTGACGCGCCGATTTCGAAAATGGGGTCATTCGATCTCGTAGAGTTTCAGGAAACTGAGAAAATCGCGAAAAACCAATCGGGAAATTTCAAAATCGGTTTTTCGACTTTAGTATATAGTGATTCTCAAATATCTTGACGCGCTGATTCCAAAAATGGTGTCATTTGAACTCGTAAAGCTTCAGGAAGCTGAGAAAATCGCGAAAAACCAATCAGAAAATTCCAAAATTGGTTTTTTGACTTTAGTATATAGTGATTCTCACGTATTTTGACGCGCTGATTTCGAAAATGGGGTCATTTGAACTCGTAGAGCTTCAGGAAGCTGAGAAAATCGCGAAAAACCAATCAGAAAATTTCAAAATCGGATTTTTGACTGTAGTATATAGTGATTCTCACGTTTTATGACGAGCTGATCCCGAAAATGAGGTCATTTGATCTCGTAGAGCTTCAGGAAGCTGAGAAAATCGCGTAAAACCAATCGGAAAATTTCAAAATCGGTTTTTCGACTTTAGTATCTATATAGTGATTCTTAAATATTTTGACGCCCTGATTTCGAAAATGGGGTCATTTGAACTCGTAGAGCTTCAGGAAAATGAGAAAATCGCGAAAAACCAATCGGATAATTTCAAAATCGGATTTTCGACTTTAGTATTTATATAGTGATTCTAGAGTATTTTGACGCGCTGATTTCGAAAATGGGGTCATTTGAACTCGTAGAGCTTCAGGAGAATGAGAAAATCGCGAAAAACCAATCGGAAAATTTCAAAATCGGATTTTCGACTTTAGTATTTATATAGTGATTCTAGAGTATTTTGACGCGCTGATTTCGAAAATGGAGTCATTTGAACTCGTAGAGCTTCAGGAAGCTGAGAAAATCTCGAGAAACCAATCGGAAAATTTCAAAATCATTTTTTCGACTTCAGTATCTATATAGTGATTCTTGAGTATTTTGACGCGCTGATTTCGAAAATGGGGTCATTTGAACTCGTAAAGCTTCAGGAAGCTCAGAAAATCGCGAAAAACCAATCGAAAAATTTCAAAATCGGGTTTTCGAATTTTGTATCTCAATAGTGATTCTTGAGTATTTTGATGCGCTGATTTCGAAAATAGGGTCATTTGAACTCGTAGAGCTTCAGGAAGCTGAGAAAATCTCGAAAAACCAATCGGAAAATTTCAAAATCGGTTTTTCGACTTCAGTATCTATATAGTGATTCTTGAGTATTTTGACGCGCTGATTTCGAAAATGGGGTCATTTGAACTCGTAAAGCTTCAGGAAGCTCAGAAAATCGCGAAAAACCAATCGAAAAATTTCAAAATCGGTTTTTCGACTTTTGTATCTATATAGTGATTCTTAAATATTTTGACGCCCTGATTTCGAAAATGGGGTCATTTGAACTCGTAGAGCTTCAGAAAGCTGAGAAAATCTCGAAAAACCAATCGGAAAATTTCAAAATCGGTTTTTCGACTTCAGTATCTATATAGTGATTCTTGAGTATTTTGACGCGCTGATTTCGAAAATGGGGTCATTTGAACTCGTAAAGCTTCAGGAAGCTCAGAAAATCGCGAAAAACCAATCGAAAAATTTCAAAATCGGGTTTTCGAATTTTGTATCTCAATAGTGATTCTTGAGTATTTTGATGCGCTGATTTCGAAAATAGGGTCATTTGAACTCGTAGAGCTTCAGGAAGCTGAGAAAATCGCGAGAAACCAATCAGAAAATTTCAAAATCGGATTTTTGACTGTAGTATATAGTGATTCTCACGTTTTATGACGAGCTGATCCCGAAAATGGGGTCATTTGATCTCGTAGAGCTTCAGGAAGCTGAGAAAATCGCGTAAAACCAATCGGAAAATTTCAAAATCGGTTTTTTGACTTTAGTATATGGTGATTCTTACGTATTCTGACGCGCTGATTTCGAAAATGGGGTCATTTGAACTCGTAAAGCTTCAGGAAGCTCAGAAAATCGCGACAAACCAATCGAAAAATTTCAAAATCGGGTTTTCGAATTTTGTATCTATATAGTGATTCTTGAGTATTTTGATGCGCTGATTTCGAAAATGGGGTCATTTGAACTCGTAGAGCTTCAGGAAGCTGAGAAAATCGCGAAAAACCAATCAGAAAATTTCAAAATCGGATTTTTGACTGTAGTATATAGTGATTCTCACGTTTTATGACGAGCTGATCCCGAAAATGGGGTCATTTGATCTCGAAGAGCTTCAGGAAGCTGAGAAAATCGCGTAAAACCAATCGGAAAATTTCAAAATCGGTTTTTCGACTTTAGTATCTATATAATGATTCTTAAGTATTTTGACGCGCTGATTTCGACAATGGGGTCATTTGAACTCGTAGAGCTTCAGGAAGCTGAAAAAATCGCGAAAAACCAATCAGAAAATTTCAAAATCGGATTTTTGACTGTAGTATATAGTGATTCTCACGTATTTTGACGAGCTGATCCCGAAAATTGGGTCATTTGATCTCGTAGAGCTTCAGGAAGCTGAGAAAATCGCGTAAAACCAATCGGAAAATTTTAAAATCGGTTTTTCGAATTTTGTATCAATATTGTGATTCTTGAGTATTTTGACGCGCTGATTTCGAAAATGGGGTCATTTGAACTCGTAGAGCTTCAGGAAGCTGAGAAAATCGCAAAAAACATATCGGAAAATTTCAAAATCGGTTTTTCGACTTTAGTATTTATATAGTGATTCTTGAGTATTTTGACGCGCTGATTTCGAAAATGGGGTCATTTGAACTCGTAGAGCTTCAGGAAGATGAGAAAATCGCGAGAAACCAATCGGAAAATTTCAAAATCGCATTTTCGACTTTAGTATCTATATAGTGATTCTTGAGTATTTCGACGCGCTGATATCGAAAATGGGGTCTTCTGAACTCGTAGAGCTTCAGGAAGCTGAGAAAATCGCAAAAAACCAATCGGAAAATTTCAAAATCGGTTTTTCGACTTAAGTATCTATATAGTGATTCTTGAGTATTTTGACGCGCTGATTTCGGAAATGGGGTCATTTTAACTCGTAGAGCTTCAGGAAGCTGAGAAAATCGCGAAAAACCAATCATAAAATTTCAAAATCGGATTTCTGACTGTAGTATATAGTGATTCTCACGTTTTATGATGAGCTGATCCCGAAAATGGGGTCATTTGATCTCGTAGAGCTTCAGGAAGCTGAGAAAATCGCGTGAAACCAATCGGAAAATTTCAAAATCGGTTTTTCGACTCTAGTATCTATATAATGATTCTTAAATATTTTGACGCGCTGATTTCGAAAATGGGGTCATTTGAACTCGTAGAGCTTCAGGAAGCTGAGAAAATCGCGAAAAACCAATCGAAAAATTTCAAAATCGGGTTTTCGAATTTTATATCTCAATAGTGATTCTTGAGTATTTTGATGCGCTGATTTCGAAAATGGGGTCATTTGAACTCGTAGAGCTTCAGGAAGCTGAGAAAATCGCGAAAAACCAATCAGAAAATTTCAAAATCGGATTTTTGACTGTAGTATATAGTGATTCTCACGTTTTATGACGAGCTGATCCTGAAAATGGGGTCATTAGATCTCGTAGAGCTTCAGGAAGCTGAGAAAATCGCGTAAAACCAATCGGAAAATTTCAAAATCGGTTTTTTGACATTAGTATATGGTGATTCTTACGTATTCTGACGCGCTGATTCCGAAAATGGAGTCATTTGAACTCGTAGAGCTTCAGGAAGCTGAGAAAATCGCGAAAAACCAATCAGAAAATTTCAAAATCGTTTTTTCGACTTTAGTATCTATATAGTGATTCTCAAATATTTTGACGCCCCGATTTCGAAAATGGGGTCATTTGAACTCGTAGAGCTTCAGGAAAATGAGAAAATCGCGAAAAACCAATCGGAAAATTTCAAAATCGGATTTTCGACTTTAGTATTTATATAGTGATTCTTGAGTATTTTGACGCGCTGATTTCGAAAATGGGGTCATTTGAACTCGTAGAGCTTCAGGAAGATGGGAAAATCGCGAGAAACCAATCGGAAAATTTCAAAATCGCATTTTCGACTTTAGTATCTTTATAGTGATTCTTGAGTATTTCGACGCGCTGATATCGAAAATGGGGTCTTTTGAAATCGTAGAGCTTCAGGAAGCTGAGAAAATCGCAAAAAACCAATCGGAAAATTTCAAAATCGGTTTTTCGACTTAAGTATCTATATAGTGATTCTTGAGTATTTCGACGCGCTGATATCGAAAATGGGGTCTTTTGAACTCGTAGAGCTTCAGGAAGCTGAGAAAATCGCAAAAAACCAATCGGAAAATTTCAAAATCGGTTTTTCGTCTTCAGTATCTATATAGTGATTCTTGAGTATTTTGACGCGCTGTTTTCGAAAATGGGCTCATTTGAACTCGTAGAGCTTCAGAAAGCTGAGAAAATCGCGAAAAACCAATCGGAAAATTTCAAAATCGGTTTTTCGACTTTAGTATCTATAAAGTGATTCTTTTGTATTTCGACGCGCTGATTTCGAAAATGGGGTCATTAGAACTCGTAGAGCTTCAGGAAGCTAAAAAAATCGTGGAAAACCAATCAGAAAATTTCAAAATCGGTTTTTTGACTTTAGTATATAGTGATTCTTACGTAATCTGACGCGCTGATTCCGAAAATGGGGTCATTTGAACTCGTAGAGCTTCAGGGAGCTGGGAAAATCGCGAAAAAGCAATCGGAAAATTTCAAAATCGGTTTTTCGACTTAAGTATCTATATAGTGATTCTTACGTATTTTGACGCGCCGATTTCGAAAATGGGGTCATTTGAACTCGTAAAGCTTCAGGAAGCTGAGAAAATCGCGAAAAACCAATCAGAAAATTCCAAAATCGGTTTTTTGACTTAAGTATATAGTGATTCTCACGTATTTTGACGCGCTGATTTCGAGAATGGGGTCATTTGAACTCGTAGAGCTTCAGGAAGCTGAGAAAATCGCGAAAAACCAATCAGAAAATTTCAAAATCGGTTTTTCGACTTTAGTATCTATATAGTGATTCTTAAATATTTTGACGCCCCGATTTCGAAAATGGGGTCATTTGAACTCGTAGAGCTTTAGGAAAATGAGAAAATCGCGAAAAACCAATCGGAAAATTTTAAAATCGGATTTTCGACTTTAGTATTTATATAGTGATTCTTGAGTATTTTGACGCGCTGATTTCGAAAATGGGGTCATTTGAACTCGTAGAGCTTCAGGAAGATGAGAAAATCGCGAGAAACCAATCGGAAAATTTCATAATCGCATTTTCGACTTTAGTATCTTTATAGTGATTCTTGAGTATTTCGACGCGCTCATATCGAAAATGGGGTCTTTTGAAATCGTAGAGCTTCAGGAAGCTGAGAAAATCGCAAAAAACCAATCGGAAAATTTCAAAATCGGTTTTTCGACTTAAGTATCTATATAGTGATTCTTGAGTATTTTGACGCGCTGATTCCGGAAATGGGGTCATTTTAACTCGTAGAGCTTCAGGAAGCTGAGAAAATCGCAAAAAACCAATCGGAAAATTTCAAAATCGGATTTTCGACTTTAGTATCTATATAGTGATTCTTGAGTATTTCGACGCGCTGATATCGAAAATGGGGTCATTTGAACTCGTAGAGCTTCAGGAAGATGAGAAAATCGCGAGAAACCAATCGGAAAATTTCAAAATCGGATTTTCGATTTCAGTATCTATATAGTGATTCTTGGGTATTTTGACGCGCTGATTTCGAAAATGGGCTCATTTGAACTCGTAGAGCTTCAGGAAGCTGAGAAAATCGCGAAAAACCAATCGGACAATTTCAAAATCGGTTTTTCGACTTTAGTATCTATAAAGTGATTCTTGAGTATTTCGACGCGCTGATTTCGAAAATGGGGTCATTAGAACTCGTAGAGCTTCAGGAAGCTAAAAAAATCGCGGAAAACCAATCAGAAAATTTCAAAATCGGTTTTTTGACTTTAGTATATAGTGATTCTTACGTATTCTGACGCGCTGATTCCGAAAATGGGGTCATTTGAACTCGTAGAGCTTCAGGGAGCTGGGAAAATCGCGAAAAAGCAATCGGAAAATTTCAAAATCGGTTTTTCGACTTAAGTATCTATATAGTGATTCTTACGTATTCTGACGCGCCGATTTCGAAAATGGGGTCATTTGATCTCGTAGAGTTTCAGGAAACTGAGAAAATCGCGAAAAACCAATCGGGAAATTTCAAAATCGGTTTTTCGACTTTAGTATCTATATACTGATTCTCAAATATCTTGACGCGCTGATTCCAAAAATGGTGTCATTTGAACTCGTAAAGCTTCAGGAAGCTGAGAAAATCGCGAAAAACCAATCAGAAAATTCCAAAATCGGTTTTTTGACTTTAGTATATAGTGATTCTCACGTATTTTGACGCGCTGATTTCGAAAATGGGGTCATTTGAACTCGTAGAGCTTCAGGAAGCTGAGAAAATCGCGAAAAACCAATCAGAAAATTTCAAAATCGGATTTTTGACTGTAGTATATAGTGATTCTCACGTTTTATGACGAGCTGATCCCGAAAATGGGGTCATTTGATCTCGTAGAGCTTCAGGAAGCTGAGAAAATCGCGTAAAACCAATCGGAAAATTTCAAAACCGGTTTTTCGACTTTAGTATCTATATAATGATTCTTAAATATTTTGACGCGCTGATTTTGAAAATGGGGTCATTTTAACTCGTAGAGCTTCAGGAAGCTGAGAAAATCGCGAAAAACCAATCAGAAAATCTCAAAATCGGTTTTTGACTTTAGTATATAGTGATTCTTACGTATTCTGACGCGCTGATTCCGAAAATGGAGTCATTTGAACTCGTAGAGCTTCAGGAAGCTGAGAAAATCGCGAAAAAACAATCGGAAAATTTCAAAATCGGTTTTTCGACTTTAGTATCTATATAGTGATTCTTAAGTATTTTGACGCGCTGATTTCGAAAATGGGGTCATTTGAACTCGTAGAGCTTCAGGAAAATGAGAAAATCGCGAAAAACCAATCGGAAAATTTCAAAATCGGATTTTCGATTTTAGTATTTATATAGTGATTCTTGAGTATTTTGACGCGCTGATATCGAAAATGGGGTCTTTTGAACTCGTAGAGCTTCAGGAAGCTGAGAAAATCGCAAAAAACCAATCGGAAAATTTCAAAATCGGTTTTTCGACTTTAGTATCTATATAGTGATTCTTGAGTATTTTGACGCGCTGTTTTCGAAAATGGGGTCATTTGAACTCGTAGAGCTTCAGGAAGATGTGAAAATCGCGAGAAACCAATCGGAAAATTTCAAAATCGGATTTTCGACTTTTGTATCCATATAGTGATTCTTGAGTATTTTGACGCGCTGATATCGAAAATGGGGTCTTTTGAACTCGTAGAGCTTCGGGAAGCTGAGAAAATCGCAAAAAACCAATCGGAAAATTTCAAAATCGGATTTTCGACTTTAGTATCTATATAGTGATTCTTGAGTATTTTGACGCGCTGATTTCGAAAATGGGGTCACTGTACTCGTAGAGCTTCAGGAAAATGAGAAAATCGCGAAAAAGCAATCGGAAAATTTCAAAATCGGTTTTTCGACTTAAGTATCTATATAGTGATTCTTACGTATTCTGACGCGCCGATTTCGAAAATGGGGTCATTTGATCTCGTAGAGTTTCAGGAAACTGAGAAAATCGCGAAAAACCAATCGGGAAATTTCAAAATCGGTTTTTCGACTTTAGTATCTATATACTGATTCTCAAATATCTTGACGCGCTGATTCCAAAAATGGTGTCATTTGAACTCGTGAAGCTTCAGGAAGCTGAGAAAATCGCGAAAAACCAATCAGAAAATTCCAAAATCGGTTTTTTGACTTTAGTATATAGTGATTCTCACGTATTTTGACGCGCTGATTTCGAAAATGGGGTCATTTGAACTCGTAGAGCTTCAGGAAGCTGAGAAAATCGCGAAAAACCAATCAGAAAATTTCAAAATCGGATTTTTGACTGTAGTATATAGTGATTCTCACGTTTTATGACGAGCTGATCCCGAAAATGGGGTCATTTGATCTCGTAGAGCTTCAGGAAGCTGAGAAAATCGCGTAAAACCAATCGGAAAATTTCAAAACCGGTTTTTCGACTTTAGTATCTATATAATGATTCTTAAATATTTTGACGCGCTGATTTTGAAAATGGGGTCATTTTAACTCGTAGAGCTTCAGGAAGCTGAGAAAATCGCGAAAAACCAATCAGAAAATTTCAAAATCGGTTTTTTGACTTTAGTATATAGTGATTCTTACGTATTCTGACGCGCTGATTCCGAAAATGGAGTCATTTGAACTCGTAGAGCTTCAGGAAGCTGAGAAAATCGCGAAAAAACAATCGGAAAATTTCAAAATCGGTTTTTCGACTTTAGTATCTATATAGTGATTCTTAAGTATTTTGACGCGCTGATTTCGAAAATGGGGTCATTTGAACTCGTAGAGCTTCAGGAGAATGAGAAAATCGCGAAAAACCAATCGGAAAATTTCAAAATCGGATTTTCGATTTTAGTATTTATATAGTGATTCTTGAGTATTTTGACGCGCTGATATCGAAAATGGGGTCTTTTGAACTCGTAGAGCTTCAGGAAGCTGAGAAAATCGCAAAAAACCAATCGGAAAATTTCAAAATCGGTTTTTCGACTTTAGTATCTATATAGTGATTCTTGAGTATTTTGACGCGCTGTTTTCGAAAATGGGGTCATTTGAACTCGTAGAGCTTCAGGAAGATGTGAAAATCGCGAGAAACCAATCGGAAAATTTCAAAATCGGATTTTCGACTTTTGTATCTATATAGTGATTCTTGAGTATTTTGACGCGCTGATATCGAAAATGGGGTCTTTTGAACTCGTAGAGCTTCGGGAAGCTGAGAAAATCGCAAAAAACCAATCGGAAAATTTCAAAATCGGATTTTCGACTTTAGTATCTATATAGTGATTCTTGAGTATTTTGACGCGCTGATTTCGAAAATGGGGTCACTGAACTCGTAGAGCTTCAGGAAAATGAGAAAATCGCGAAAAACCAATCGGAAGATTTCAAAATCGGATTTTCGACTTCAGAATTTATATGGTGATTCTTGAGTATTTTGACAGGCTGATATCGAAAATGGGGTCTTTTGAACTCGTAGAGCTTCAGGATGCTGAGAAAATCGCAAAAACCAATCGGAAAATTTCAAAATCGGTTTTTCGACTTCAGTATCTATATAGTGATTCTTGAGTATTTTGACGCGCTGATTTCGAAAATGGGGTCATTTGAACTCGTAGAGCTTCAGGAAGATGAGAAAATCGCGAGGAACCAATCGGAAAATTTCAAAATCGGATTTTCGACTTTAGTATCTATATAGTGATTCTTGAGTATTTCGACGCGTTGATATCGAAAATGGGGTCTTTTGAACTCGTAGAGCTTCAGGAAGCTGAGAAAATCGCAAAAAACCAATCGGAAAATTTCAAAATCGGTTTTTCGACTTCAGTATCTATATAGTGATTCTTGAGTATTTTGACGCGCTGTTTTCGAAAATGGGGTCGTTTGAACTCGTAGAGCTTCAGGAAGATGAGAAAATCGCGAGAAACCAATCGGAAAATTTCAAAATCGGATTTTCGACTTTTGTATCTATATAGTGATTCTTGAGTATTTTGACGCGCTGATATCGAAAATGGGGGCTTTTGAACTCGTAGAGCTTCAGGAAGCTGAGAAAATCGCAAAAAAACAATCGGAAAATTTCAAAATCGGTTATTCGACTTCAGTATCTATATAGTGATTCTTAAGTATTTTGACGCGCTGATTTCGAAAATAGGTTCATTTTAACTCGTAGAGCTTCAGGAAGCTGAGAAAATCGCGAAAAACCAATCGGAAAATTTCAAAATCGGATTTTATACTTTAGTATTTATATAGTCATTCTTGAGTATTTTGACGCGCTGATTTCGAAAATGGGGTCATTTGAACTCGTAGAGCTTCAGGAAGATGAGAAAATCGCGAGAAACCAATCGGAAAATTTCAAAATCGGATTTTCGACTTTTGTATCTATATAGTGATTCTTGAGTATTTTGACGCTCTGATATAGAAAATGGGGTCTTTTGAACTCGTAGAGCTTCAGGAAGCTGAGAAAATCGCAAAAAACCAATCGGAAAATTTCAAAATCGGTTTTTCGACTTTAGTATCTATATAGTGATTCTTAAGTATTTCGACGCGCTGATTTCGAAAATGGGGTCATTTGAACTCGTAGAGCTTCAGGAAAATGAGAAAATCGCGAAAACCCAATCGGAGAATTTCAAGATCGGATTTTCGACTTTAGTATTTATATAGTGATTCTTGAGTATTTTGACGCTCTGATATCGAAAATGGGGTCTTTTGAACTCGTAGAGCTTCAGGAAGCTGAGAAAATCGCAAAAAACCAATCGGAAAATTTCAAAATCGGTTTTTCGACTTAAGTATCTATATAGTGATTCTTGAGTATTTTGACGCGCTGTTTTCGAAAATGGGGTCGTTTGAACTCGTAGAGCTTCAGAAAACTGAGAAAATCGCGGAAAACCAATCAGAAAATTTCAAGATCGGATTTTTGACTGTAGTATATAGTGATTCTCACGTTTTATGACGAGCTGATCCCGAAAATGGGGTCATTTGATCTCGTAGAGCTTCAGGAAGCTGAGAAAATCGCGTAAAACCAATCGGAAAATTTCAAAACCGGTTTTTCGACTTAAGTATCTATATAATGATTCTTAAATATTTTGACGCGCTGATTTTGAAAATGGGGTCATTTCAACTCGTAGAGCTTCAGGAAGCTGAGAAAATCGCGAAAAACCAATCAGAAAATTTCAAAATCGGTTTTTTGACTTTAGTATATAGTGATTCTTACGTATTCTGACGCGCTGATTCCGAAAATGGAGTCATTTGAACTCGTAGAGCTTCAGGAAGCTGAGAAAATCGCGAAAAACCAATCGGAAAATTTCAAAATCGGATTTTCGACTTTAGAATTTATATGGTGATTCTTGAGTATTTTGACGCGCTGATATCGAAAATGGGGTCTTTTGAACTCGTAGAGCTTCAGGATGCTGAGAAAATCGCAAAAACCAATCGGAAAATTTCAAAATCGGTTATTCGACATCAGTATCTATATAGTGATTCTTAAGTATTTTGACGCGCTGATTTCGAAAATAGGTTCATTTTAACTCGTAGAGCTTCAGGAAGCTGAGAAAATCGCGAAAAACCAATCGGAAAATTTCAAAATCGGATTTTATACTTTAGTATTTATATAGTCATTCTTGAGTATTTTGACGCGCTGATTTCGAAAATGGGGTCATCAAAACTCGTAGAGCTTCAGGAAGATGAGAAAATCGCGAGAAACCAATCGGAAAATTTCAAAATCGGATTTTCGACTTTTGTATCTATATAGTGATTCTTGAGTATTTTGACGCTCTGATATAGAAAATGGGGTCTTTTGAACTCGTAGAGCTTCAGGAAAATGAGAAAATCGCGAAAACCCAATCGGAGAATTTCAAGATCGGATTTTCGACTTTAGTATTTATATAGTGATTATTGAGTATTTTGACGCTCTGATATCGAAAATGGGGTCTTTTGAACTCGTAGAGCTTCAGGAAGCTGAGAAAATCGCAAAAAACCAATCGGAAAATTTCAAAATCGGTTTTTCGACTTAAGTATCTATATAGTGATTCTTGAGTATTTTGACGCGCTGTTTTCGAAAATGGGGTCGTTTGAACTCGTAGAGATTCAGAAAACTGAGAAAATCGCGAAAAACCAATCAGAAAATTTCAAAATCGGATTTTCGACTTTAGTATCTATATAGTGATTCTTGAGTATTTCGACGCGCTGATATCGAAAATGGGGTCTTTTGAACTCGTAGAGCTTCAGGAAGCTGAGAAAATCGCAAAAAACCAATCGGAAAATTTCAAAATCGGTTTTTCGACTTTAGTATCTATATAGTGATTCTTGAGTATTTTGACGCGCTGTTTTCGAAAATGGGGTCGTTTGAACTCGTAGAGCTTCAGGAAGATGAGAAAATCGCGAGAAACCAATCGGAAAATTTCAAAATCGGATTTTCGACTTTTGTATCTATATAGTGATTCTTGAGTATTTTGACGCTCTGATATCGAAAATGGGGACTTTTGAACTCGTAGAGCTTCAGGAAGCTGAGAAAATCGCAAAAAACCAATCGGAAAATTTCAAAATCGGTTTTTCGACTTTAGTATCTATATAGTGATTCTTAAGTATTTCGACGCGCTGATTTCGAAAATGGGGTCATTTGAACTCGTAGAACTTCAGGAAAATGAGAAAATCGCGAAAAACCAATCGGAGAATTTCAAGATCGGATTTTCGACTTTAGTATTTATATAGTGATTCTAGGGTATTTTGACGCTCTGATATCGAAAATGGGGTCTTTTGAACTCGTAGAGCTTCAGGAAGCTGAGAAAATCGCAAAAAAACAATCGGAAAATTTCAAAATCGGATTTTCGACTTTAGAATTTATATGGTGATTCTTGAGTATTTTGACGCGCTGATATCGAAAATGGGGTCTTTTGAACTCGTAGAGCTTCAGGATGCTGAGAAAATCGCAAAAACCAATCGGAAAATTTCAAAATCGGTTTTACGACTTCAGTATCTATATAGTGATTCTTGAGTATTTTGACGCGCTGATTTCGAAAATGGGGTCATTTGATCTCGTAGAGCTTCAGGAAGCTGAGAAAATCGCGTAAAACCAATCCGAAAATTTCAAAACCGGTTTTTCGACTTTAGTATCTATATAATGATTCTTAAATATTTTGACGCGCTGATTTTGAAAATGGGGTCATTTCAATTCGTAGAGCTTCAGGAAGCTGAGAAAATCGCGAAAAACCAATCAGAAAATTTCAAAATCGGTTTTTTGACTTTAGTATATAGTGATTCTTACGTATTCTGACGCGCTGATTCCGAAAATGGAGTCATTTGAACTCGTAGAGCTTCAGGAAGCTGAGAAAATCGCGAAAAACCAATCGGAAAATTTCAAAATCGGATTTTCGACTTTAGAATTTATATGGTGATTCTTGAGTATTTTGACGCGCTGATATCGAAAATGGGGTCTTTTGAACTCGTAGAGCTTCAGGATGCTGAGAAAATCGCAAAAACCAATCGGAAAATTTCAAAATCGGTTTTTCGACTTCAGTATCTATATAGTGATTCTTGAGTATTTTGACGCGCTGATTTCGAAAATGGGGTCATTTGAACTCGTTGAGCTTCAGGAAGATGAGAAAATCGCGAGGAACCAATCGGAAATTTTCAAAATCGGATTTTCGACTTTAGTATCTATATAGTGATTCTTGAGTATTTCGACGCGCTGATATCGAAAATGGGGTCTTTTGAACTCGTAGAGCTTCAGGAAGCTGAGAAAATCGCAAAAAACCAATCGGAAAATTTCAAAATCGGTTTTTCGACTTTAGTATCTATATAGTGATTCTTGAGTATTTTGACGCGCTGTTTTCGAAAATGGGGTCGTTTGAACTCGTAGAGCTTCAGGAAGATGAGAAAATCGCGAGAAACCAATCGGAAAATTTCAAAATCGGATTTTCGACTTTTGTATCTATATAGTGATTCTTGAGTATTTTGACGCGCTGATATCGAAAATGGGGGCTTTTGAACTCGTAGAGCTTCAGGAAGCTGAGAAAATCGCAAAAAACCAATCGGAAAATTTCAAAATCGGTTATTCGACTTCAGTATCTATATAGTGATTCTTAAGTATTTTGACGCGCTGATTTCGAAAATGGGTTCATTTTAACTCGTAGAGCTTCAGGAAGCTGAGAAAATCGCGAAAAACCAATCGGAAAATTTCAAAATCGGATTTTATACTTTAGTATTTATATAGTCATTCTTGAGTATTTTGACGCGCTGATTTCGAAAATGGGGTCATTTGAACTCGTAGAGCTTCAGGAAGATGAGAAAATCGCGAGAAACCAATCGGAAAATTTCAAAATCGGATTTTCGACTTTTGTATCTATATAGTGATTCTTGAGTATTTTGACGCTCTGATATCGAAAATGGGGACTTTTGAACTCGTAGAGCTTCAGGAAGCTGAGAAAATCGCAAAAAACCAATCGGAAAATTTCAAAATCGGTTTTTCGACTTTAGTATCTATATAGTGATTCTTAAGTATTTCGACGCGCTGATTTCGAAAATGGGGTCATTTGAACTCGTAGAACTTCAGGAAAATGAGAAAATCGCAAAAACCAATCGGAAAATTTCAAAATCGGTTTTTCGACTTCAGTATCTATATAGTGATTCTTGAGTATTTTTACGCGCTGATTTCGAAAATGGGGTCATTTGAACTCGTAGAACTTCAGGAAGATGAGAAAATCGCGAGGAACCAATCGGAAAATTTCAAAATCGGATTTTCGACTTTAGTATCTATATAGTGATTCTTGAGTATTTCGACGCGCTGATATCGAAAATGGGGTCTTTTGAACTCGTAGAGCTTCAGGAAGCTGAGAAAATCGCAAAAAACCAATCGGAAAATTTCAAAATCGGTTTTTCGACTTTAGTATCTATATAGTGATTCTTGAGTATTTTGACGCGCTGTTTTCGAAAATGGGGTCGTTTGAACTCGTAGAGCTTCAGGAAGATGAGAAAATCGCGAGAAACCAATTGGAAAATTTCAAAATCGGGTTTTCGACTTTTGTATCTATATAGTGATTCTTGAGTATTTTGACGCGCTGATATCGAAAATGGGGGCTTTTGAACTCGTAGAGCTTCAGGAAGCTGAGAAAATCGCAAAAAACCAATCGGAAAATTTCAAAATCGGTTATTCGACATCAGTATCTATATAGTGATTCTTAAGTATTTTGACGCGCTGATTTCGAAAATAGGTTCATTTTAACTCGTAGAGCTTCAGGAAGATGAGAAAATCGCGAGAAACCAATCGGAAAATTTCAAAATCGGATTTTCGACTTTTGTATCTATATAGTGATTCTTGAGTATTTTGACGCTCTGATATAGAAAATGGGGTCTTTTGAACTCGTAGAGCTTCAGGAAAATGAGAAAATCGCGAAAACCCAATCGCAGAATTTCAAGATCGGATTTTCGACTTTAGTATTTATATAGTGATTCTTGAGTATTTTGACGCTCTGATATCGAAAATGGGGTCTTTCGAACTCGTAGAGCTTCAGGAAGCTGAGAAAATCGCAAAAAACCAATCGGAAAATTTCAAAATCGGTTTTTCGACTTAAGTATCTATATAGTGATTCTTGAGTATTTTGACGCGCTGTTTTCGAAAATGGGGTCGTTTGAACTCGTAGAGATTCAGAAAACTGAGAAAATCGCGGAAAACCAATCAGAAAATTTCAAGATCGGATTTTTGACTGTAGTATATAGTGATTCTCACGTTTTATGACGAGCTGATCCCGAAAATGGGGTCATTTGATCTCGTAGAGCTTCAGGAAGCTGAGAAAATCGCGTAAAACCAATCGGAAAATTTCAAAACCGGTTTTTCGACTTTAGTATCTATATAATGATTCTTGAATATTTTGACGCGCTGATTTTGAAAATGGGGTCATTTCAACTCGTAGAGCTTCAGGAAGCTGAGAAAATCGCGAAAAACCAATCAGAAAATTTCAAAATCGGTTTTTTGACTTTAGTATATAGTGATTCTTACGTATTCTGACGCGCTGATTCCGAAAATGGAGTCATTTGAACTCGTAGAGCTTCAGGAAGCTGAGAGAATCGCGAAAAAACAATCGGAAAATTTCAAAATCGGTTTTTCGACTTTAGTATCTATATAGTGATTCTTAAGTATTTTGATGCGCTGATTCCGAAAATGGGGTCATTTGAACTCGTAGAGCTTCAGGAAAATGAGAAAATCGCGAAAAACCAATCGGAAAATTTCAAAATCGGATTTTCGACTTTAGTATTTATATAGTGATTCTTGAGTATTTTGACGCGCTGATATCGAAAATGGGGTCACCGAACTCGTAGAGCTTCAGGAAAATGAGAAAATCGCGAAAAACCAATCGGAAAATTTCAAAATCGGATTTTCGACTTTAGAATTTATATGGTGATTCTTGAGTATTTTGACGCGCTGATATCGAAAATGGGGTCTTTTGAACTCGTAGAGCTTCAGGATGCTGAGAAAATCGCAAAAACCAATCGGAAAATTTCAAAATCGGTTTTTCGACTTCAGTATCTATATAGTGATTCTTGAGTATTTTGACGCGCTGATTTCGAAAATGGGGTCATTTGAACTCGTAGAGCTTCAGGAAGATGAGAAAATCGCGAGGAACCAATCGGAAATTTTCAAAATCGGATTTTCGACTTTAGTATCTATATAATGATTCTTGAGTATTTCGACGCGCTGATATCGAAAATGGGGTCTTTTGAACTCGTAGAGCTTCAGGAAGCTGAGAAAATCGCAAAAAACCAATCGGAAAATTTCAAAATCGGTTTTTCGACTTTAGTATCTATATAGTGATTCTTGAGTATTTTGACGCGCTGTTTTCGAAAATGGGGTCGTTTGAACTCGTAGAGCTTCAGGAAGATGAGAAAATCGCGAGAAACCAATCGGAAAATTTCAAAATCGGATTTTCGACTTTTGTATCTATATAGTGATTCTTGAGTATTTTGACACGCTGATATCGAAAATGGGGGCTTTTGAACTCGTAGAGCTTCAGGAAGCTGAGAAAATCGCGAAAAACCAATCGGAAAATTTCAAAATCGGTTATTCGACTTCAGTATCTATATAGTGATTCTTAAGTATTTTGACGCGCTGATTTCGAAAATGGGTTCATTTTAACTCGTAGAGCTTCAGGAAGCTGAGAAAATCGCGAAAAACCAATCGGCAAATTTCAAAATCGGATTTTATACTTTAGTATTTATAAAGTCATTCTTGAGTATTTTGACGCGCTGATTTCGAAAATGGGGTCATTTGAACTCGTAGAGCTTCAGGAAGATGAGAAAATCGCGAGAAACCAATCGGAAAATTTCAAAATCGGATTTTCGACTTTTGTATCTATATAGTGATTCTTGAGTATTTTGACGCTCTGATATCGAAAATGGGGACTTTTGAACTCGTAGAGCTTCAGGAAGCTGAGAAAATCGCAGAAAACCAATCGGAAAATTTCAAAATCGGTTTTTCGACTTTAGTATCTATATAGTGATTCTTAAGTATTTCGACGCGCTGATTTCGAAAATGGGGTCATTTGAACTCGTAGAGCTTCAGGAAAATGAGAAAATCGCGAAAAAACAATCGGAGAATTTCAAGATCGGATTTTCGACTTTAGTATTTATATAGTGATTCTTGAGTATTTTGACGCTCTGATATCGAAAATGGGGTCTTTTGAACTCGTAGAGCTTCAGGAAGCTGAGAAAATCGCAAAAAAACAATCGGAAAATTTCAAAATCGGTTTTTCGACTTAAGTATCTATATAGTGATTCTTGAGTATTTTGACGCGCTGTTTTCGAAAATGGGGTCGTTTGAACTCGTAGAGCTTCAGGAAGATGAGAAAATCGCGAGAAACCAATCGGAAAATTTCAAAATCGGATTTTCGACTTTTGTATCTATATAGTGATTCTTGAGTATTTTGACGCGCTGATTTCGGAAATGGGTTCATTTTAACTCGTAGAGCTTCAGGAAGCTGAGAAAATCGCAAAAAACCAATCGTAAAATTTCAAAATCGGTTATTCGACTTCAGTATCTATATAGTGATTCTTAAGTATTTTGACGCGCTGATTTCGAAAATGGGTTTATTTTAACTCGTAGAGCTTCAGGAAGCTGAGAAAATCGCGAAAAACCAATCGGAAAATTTCAAAATCGGATTTTATACTTTAGTATTTATATAGTCATTCTTGAGTATTTTGACGCGCTGATTTCGAAAGTGGGGTCATTTGAACTCGTAGAGCTTTAGGAAGATGAGAAAATCGCGAGAAACCAATCGGAAAATTTCAAAATCGGATTTTCGACTTAAGTATCTATATAGTGATTCTTGAGTATTTTGACGCGCTGATTTCGAAAATGGGGTCATTTGAACTCGTAGAGCTTCAGGAAAATGAGAAAATCGCGAAAACCCAATCGGAGAATTTCAAGATCGGATTTTCGACTTTAGTATTTATATAGTGATCCTTGAGTATTTTGACGCTCTGATATCGAAAATGGGGTCTTTTGAACTCGTAGAGCTTCAGGAAGCTGAGAAAATCGCAAAAAAACAATCGGAAAATTTCAAAATCGGTTTTTCGACTTTAGTATCTATATAATGATTCTTAAATATTTTGACGCGCTGATTTTGAAAATGGGGTCATTTCAACTCGTAGAGCTTCAGGAAAATGAGAAAATCGCGGAAAACCAATCAGAAAATTTCAAGATCGGATTTCTGACTGTAGTATATAGTGATTCTCACGTTTTATGACGAGCTGATCCCGAAAATGGGGTCATTTGATCTCGTAGAGCTTCAGGAAGCTGAGAAAATCGCGTAAAACCAATCGGAAAATTTCAAAACCGGTTTTTCGACTTTAGTATCTATATAATGATTCTTAAATATTTTGACGCGCTGATTTTGAAAATGGGGTCATTTCAACTCGTAGAGCTTCAGGAAGCTGAGAAAATCGCGAAAAAACAATCGGAAAATTTCAAAATCGGTTTTTCGACTTTAGTATCTATATGGTGATTCTTAAGTATTTTGACGCGCTGATTTCGAAAATGGGGTCATTTGAACTCGTAGAGCTTCAGGAAAATGAGAAAATCGCAAAAAAACAATCGGAAAATTTCAAAATCGGTTTTTCGACTTAAGTATCTATATAGTGATTCTTGAGTATTTTGACGCGCTGTTTTCGAAAATGGGGTCGTTTGAACTCGTAGAGCTTCAGGAAGATGAGAAAATCGCGAGAAACCAATCGGAAAATTTCAAAATCGGATTTTCGACTTTTGTATCTATATAGTGATTCTTGAGTATTTTGACGCGCTGATTTCGGAAATGGGTTCATTTTAACTCGTAGAGCTTCAGGAAGCTGAGAAAATCGCAAAAAACCAATCGGAAAATTTCAAAATCGGTTATTCGACTTCAGTATCTATATAGTGATTCTTAAGTATTTTGACGCGCTGATTTCGAAAATGGGTTCATTTTAACTCGTAGAGCTTCAGGAAGCTGAGAAAATCGCGAAAAACCAATCGGAAAATTTCAAAATCGGATTTTATACTTTAGTATTTATATAGTCATTCTTGAGTATTTTGACGCGCTGATTTCGAAAGTGGGGTCATTTGAACTCGTGGAGCTTCAGGAAGATGAGAAAATCGCGAGAAACCAATCGGAAAATTTCAAAATCGGATTTTCGACTTAAGTATCTATATAGTGATTCTTGAGTATTTTGACGCGCTGATTTCGAAAATGGGGTCATTTGAACTCGTAGAGCTTCAGGAAAATGAGAAAATCGCGAAAACCCAATCGGAGAATTTCAAGATCGGATTTTCGACTTTAGTATTTATATAGTGATTCTTGAGTATTTTGACGCTCTGATATCGAAAATGGGGTCTTTTGAACTCGTAGAGCTTCAGGAAGCTGAGAAAATCGCAAAAAAACAATCGGAAAATTTCAAAATCGGTTTTTCGACTTTAGTATCTATATAATGATTCTTAAATATTTTGACGCGCTGATTTTGAAAATGGGGTCATTTCAACTCGTAGAGCTTCAGGAAAATGAGAAAATCGCGGAAAACCAATCAGAAAATTTCAAGATCGGATTTCTGACTGTAGTATATAGTGATTCTCACGTTTTATGACGAGCTGATCCCGAAAATGGGGTCATTTGATCTCGTAGAGCTTCAGGAAGCTGAGAAAATCGCGTAAAACCAATCGGAAAATTTCAAAACCGGTTTTTCGACTTTAGTATCTATATAATGATTCTTAAATATTTTGACGCGCTGATTTTGAAAATGGGGTCATTTCAACTCGTAGAGCTTCAGGAAGCTGAGAAAATCGCGAAAAAACAATCGGAAAATTTCAAAATCGGTTTTTCGACTTTAGTATCTATATGGTGATTCTTAAGTATTTTGACGCGCTGATTTCGAAAATGGGGTCATTTGAACTCGTAGAGCTTCAGGAAAATGAGAAAATCGCGAAAAACCAATCGGAAAATTTCAAAATCGGATTTTCGACTTCAGTATCTATATAGTGATTTTTGAGTATTTTGACGCGCTGATTTCGAAAATGGGGTCACTGAACTCGTAGAGCTTCAGGAAAATGAGAAAATCGCGAAAAACCAATCGGAAAATTTCAAAATCGGATTTTCGACTTTAGAATTTATATGGTGATCCTTGAGTATTTTGACGCGCTGATATCGAAAATGGGGTCTTTTGAACTCGTAGAGCTTCAGGATGCTGAGAAAATCGCAAAAACCAATCGGAAAATTTCAAAATCGGTTTTTCGACTTCAGTATCTATATAGTGATTCTTGAGTATTTTGACGCGCTGATTTCGAAAATGGGGTCATTTGAACTCGTAGAGCTTCAGGAAGATGAGAAAATCGCGAGGAACCAATCGGAAATATTCAAAATCGGATTTTCGACTTTAGTATCTATATAGTGATTCTTGAGTATTTCGACGCGCTGATATCGAAAATGGGGTCTTTTGAACTCGTAGAGCTTCAGGAAGCTGAGAAAATCGCAAAAAACCAATCGGAAAATTTCAAAATCGGTTTTTCGACTTTAGTATCTATATAGTGATTCTTGAGTATTTTGACGCGCTGTTTTCGAAAATGGGGTCGTTTGAACTCGAAGAGCTTCAGGAAGATGAGAAAATCGCGAGAAACCAATCGGAAAATTTCAAAATCGGATTTTCGACTTTTGTATCTATATAGTGATTCTTGAGTATTTTGACGCGCTGATATCGAAAATGGGGGCTTTTGAACTCGTAGAGCTTCAGGAAGCTGAGAAAATCGCGAAAAACCAATCGGAAAATTTCAAAATCGGTTATTCGACTTCAGTATCTATATAGTGATTCTTAAGTATTTTGACGCGCTGATTTCGAAAATGGGTTCATTTTAACTCGTAGAGCTTCAGGAAGCTGAGAAAATCGCGAAAAACCAATCGGAAAATTTCAAAATCGGATTTTATACTTGAGTATTTATATAGTCATTCTTGAGTATTTTGACGCGCTGATTTCGAAAATGGGGTCATTTGAACTCGTAGAGCTTCAGGAAGATGAGAAAATCGCGAGAAACCAATCGGAAAATTTCAAAATCGGATTTACGACTTTTGTATCTATATAGTGATTCTTGAGTATTTTGACGCTCTGATATCGAAAATGGGGACTTTTGAACTCGTAGAGCTTCAGGAAGCTGAGAAAATCGCAAAAAACCAATCGGAAAATTTCAAAATCGGTTTTTCGACTTTAGTATCTATATAGTGATTCTTAAGTATTTCGACGCGCTGATTTCGAAAATGGGGTCATTTGAACTCGTAGAGCTTCAGGAAAATGAGAAAATCGCGAAAAACCAATCGGAGAATTTCAAGATCGGATTTTCGACTTTTAGTATTTATATAGTGATTCTTGAGTATTTTGACGCTCTGATATCGAAAATGGGGTCTTTTGAACTCGTAGAGCTTCAGGAAAATGAGAAAATCGCGAAAAACCAATCGGAAAATTTCAAAATCGGATTTTCGACTTTAGTATTTATATAGTGATTCTTGAGTATTTTGACGCGCTGATATCGAAAATGGGGTCTTTTGAACTCGTAGAGCTTCGGGAAGCTGAGAAAATCGCAAAAAACCAATCGGAAAATTTCAAAATCGGATTTTCGACTTTAGTATCTATATAGTGATTCTTGAGTATTTTGACACGCTGATTTCGAAAATGGGGTCACTGAACTCGTAGAGCTTCAGGAAAATGAGAAAATCGCGAAAAACCAATCGGAAAATTTCAAAATCGGATTTTCGACTTTAGAATTTATATGGTGATTCTTGAGTATTTTGACGCGCTGATATCGAAAATGGGGTCTTTTGAACTCGTAGAGCTTCAGGATGCTGAGAAAATCGCAAAAACCAATCGGAAAATTTCAAAATCGGTTTTTCGACTTTAGTATCTATATAGTGATTCTTGAGTATTTTGACGCGCTGTTTTCGAAAATGGGGTCGTTTGAACTCGTAGAGCTTCAGGAAGATGAGAAAATCGCGAGAAACCAATCGGAAAATTTCAAAATCGGTTTTTCGACTTTAGTATCTATATAGTGATTCTTAAGTATTTTGATGCGCTGATTCCGAAAATGGGGTCATTTGAACTCGTAGAGCTTCAGGAAAATGAGAAAATCGCGAAAAACCAATCGGAAAATTTCAAAATCGGATTTTCGACTTTAGTATTTATATAGTGATTCTTGAGTATTTTGACGCGCTGATATCGAAAATGGGGTCACCGAACTCGTAGAGCTTCAGGAAAATGAGAAAATCGCGAAAAACCAATCGGAAAATTTCAAAATCGGATTTTCGACTTTAGAATTTATATGGTGATTCTTGAGTATTTTGACGCGCTGATATCGAAAATGGGGTCTTTTGAACTCGTAGAGCTTCAGGATGCTGAGAAAATCGCAAAAACCAATCGGAAAATTTCAAAATCGGTTTTTCGACTTCAGTATCTATATAGTGATTCTTGAGTATTTTGACGCGCTGATTTCGAAAATGGGGTCATTTGAACTCGTAGAGCTTCAGGAAGATGAGAAAATCGCGAGGAACCAATCGGAAATTTTCAAAATCGGATTTTCGACTTTAGTATCTATATAGTGATTCTTGAGTATTTCGACGCGCTGATATCGAAAATGGGGTCTTTTGAACTCGTAGAGCTTCAGGAAGCTGAGAAAATCGCAAAAAACCAATCGGAAAATTTCAAAATCGGTTTTTCGACTTTAGTATCTATATAGTGATTCTTGAGTATTTTGACGCGCTGTTTTCGAAAATGGGGTCGTTTGAACTCGTAGAGCTTCAGGAAGATGAGAAAATCGCGAGAAACCAATCGGAAAATTTCAAAATCGGATTTTCGACTTTTGTATCTATATAGTGATTCTTGAGTATTTTGACACGCTGATATCGAAAATGGGGGCTTTTGAACTCGTAGAGCTTCAGGAAGCTGAGAAAATCGCGAAAAACCAATCGGAAAATTTCAAAATCGGTTATTCGACTTCAGTATCTATATAGTGATTCTTAAGTATTTTGACGCGCTGATTTCGAAAATGGGTTCATTTTAACTCGTAGAGCTTCAGGAAGCTGAGAAAATCGCGAAAAACCAATCGGCAAATTTCAAAATCGGATTTTATACTTTAGTATTTATAAAGTCATTCTTGAGTATTTTGACGCGCTGATTTCGAAAATGGGGTCATTTGAACTCGTAGAGCTTCAGGAAGATGAGAAAATCGCGAGAAACCAATCGGAAAATTTCAAAATCGGATTTTCGACTTTTGTATCTATATAGTGATTCTTGAGTATTTTGACGCTCTGATATCGAAAATGGGGACTTTTGAACTCGTAGAGCTTCAGGAAGCTGAGAAAATCGCAGAAAACCAATCGGAAAATTTCAAAATCGGTTTTTCGACTTTAGTATCTATATAGTGATTCTTAAGTATTTCGACGCGCTGATTTCGAAAATGGGGTCATTTGAACTCGTAGAGCTTCAGGAAAATGAGAAAATCGCGAAAAAACAATCGGAGAATTTCAAGATCGGATTTTCGACTTTAGTATTTATATAGTGATTCTTGAGTATTTTGACGCTCTGATATCGAAAATGGGGTCTTTTGAACTCGTAGAGCTTCAGGAAGCTGAGAAAATCGCAAAAAAACAATCGGAAAATTTCAAAATCGGTTTTTCGACTTAAGTATCTATATAGTGATTCTTGAGTATTTTGACGCGCTGTTTTTGAAAATGGGGTCGTTTGAACTCGTAGAGCTTCAGGAAGATGAGAAAATCGCGAGAAACCAATCGGAAAATTTCAAAATCGGATTTTCGACTTTTGTATCTATATAGTGATTCTTGAGTATTTTGACGCGCTGATTTCGGAAATGGGTTCATTTTAACTCGTAGAGCTTCAGGAAGCTGAGAAAATCGCAAAAAACCAATCGTAAAATTTAAAAATCGGTTATTCGACTTCAGTATCTATATAGTGATTCTTAAGTATTTTGACGCGCTGATTTCGAAAATGGGTTCATTTCAACTCGTAGAGCTTCAGGAAGCTGAGAAAATCGCGAAAAACCAATCGGAAAATTTCAAAATCGGATTTTATACTTTAGTATTTATATAGTCATTCTTGAGTATTTTGACGCGCTGATTTCGAAAGTGGGGTCATTTGAACTCGTAGAGCTTCAGGAAGATGAGAAAATCGCGAGAAACCAATCGGAAAATTTCAAAATCGGATTTTCGACTTAAGTATCTATATAGTGATTCTTGAGTATTTTGACGCGCTGATTTCGAAAATGGGGTCATTTGAACTCGTAGAGCTTCAGGAAAATGAGAAAATCGCGAAAACCCAATCGGAGAATTTCAAGATCGGATTTTCGACTTTAGTATTTATATAGTGATTCTTGAGTATTTTGACGCTCTGATATCGAAAATGGGGTCTTTTGAACTCGTAGAGCTTCAGGAAGCTGAGAAAATCGCAAAAAAACAATCGGAAAATTTCAAAATCGGTTTTTCGACTTTAGTATCTATATAATGATTCTTAAATATTTTGACGCGCTGATTTTGAAAATGGGGTCATTTCAACTCGTAGAGCTTCAGGAAAATGAGAAAATCGCGGAAAACCAATCAGAAAATTTCAAGATCGGATTTCTGACTGTAGTATATAGTGATTCTCACGTTTTATGACGAGCTGATCCCGAAAATGGGGTCATTTGATCTCGTAGAGCTTCAGGAAGCTGAGAAAATCGCGTAAAACCAATCGGAAAATTTCAAAACCGGTTTTTCGACTTTAGTATCTATATAATGATTCTTAAA
This sequence comes from Plagiodera versicolora, assembly GCA_037013635.1. Taxonomy (NCBI): domain Eukaryota; kingdom Metazoa; phylum Arthropoda; class Insecta; order Coleoptera; family Chrysomelidae; genus Plagiodera; species Plagiodera versicolora. The sequence continues at coordinate 762,189 of JAYMYH010000018.1, forward strand.
TATTTTGACGCGCTGATTTTGAAAATGAGGTCATTTCAACTCGTAGAGCTTCAGGAAGCTGAGAAAATCGCGAAAAAACAATCGGAAAATTTCAAAATCGGTTTTTCGACTTTAGTATCTATATGGTGATTCTTAAGTATTTTGACGCGCTGATTTCGAAAATGGGGTCATTTGAACTCGTAGAGCTTCAGGAAAATGAGAAAATCGCGAAAAACCAATCGGAAAATTTCAAAATCGGTTTTTCGACTTAAGTATCTATATAGTGATTCTTGAGTATTTTGACGCGCTGTTTTCGAAAATGGGGTCGTTTGAACTCGTAGAGCTTCAGGAAGATGAGAAAATCGCGAGAAACCAATCGGAAAATTTCAAAATCGGATTTTCGACTTTTGTATCTATATAGTGATTCTTGAGTATTTTGACGCGCTGATTTCGGAAATGGGTTCATTTTAACTCGTAGAGCTTCAGGAAGCTGAGAAAATCGCAAAAAACCAATCGGAAAATTTCAAAATCGGTTATTCGACTTCAGTATCTATATAGTGATTCTTAAGTATTTTGACGCGCTGATTTCGAAAATGGGTTCATTTTAACTCGTAGAGCTTCAGGAAGCTGAGAAAATCGCGAAAAACCAATCGGAAAATTTCAAAATCGGATTTTATACTTTAGTATTTATATAGTCATTCTTGAGTATTTTGACGCGCTGATTTCGAAAGTGGGGTCATTTGAACTCGTAGAGCTTCAGGAAGATGAGAAAATCGCGAGAAACCAATCGGAAAATTTCAAAATCGGATTTTCGACTTAAGTATCTATATAGTGATTCTTGAGTATTTTGACGCGCTGATTTCGAAAATGGGGTCTTTTGAACTCGTAGAGCTTCAGGAAGCTGAGAAAATCGCAAAAAAACAATCGGAAAATTTCAAAATCGGTTTTTCGACTTTAGTATCTATATAATGATTCTTAAATATTTTGACGCGCTGATTTTGAAAATGGGGTCATTTCAACTCGTAGAGCTTCAGGAAAATGAGAAAATCGCGGAAAACCAATCAGAAAATTTCAAGATCGGATTTCTGACTGTAGTATATAGTGATTCTCACGTTTTATGACGAGCTGATCCCGAAAATGGGGTCATTTGATCTCGTAGAGCTTCAGGAAGCTGAGAAAATCGCGTAAAACCAATCGGAAAATTTCAAAACCGGTTTTTCGACTTTAGTATCTATATAATGATTCTTAAATATTTTGACGCGCTGATTTTGAAAATGGGGTCATTTCAACTCGTAGAGCTTCAGGAAGCTGAGAAAATCGCGAAAAAACAATCGGAGAATTTCAAGATCGGATTTTCGACTTTAGTATTTATATAGTGATTCTTGAGTATTTTGACGCTCTGATATCGAAAATGGGGTCTTTTGAACTCGTAGAGCTTCAGGAAGCTGAGAAAATCGCAAAAAAACAATCGGAAAATTTCAAAATCGGTTTTTCGACTTAAGTATCTATATAGTGATTCTTGAGTATTTTGACGCGCTGTTTTCGAAAATGGGGTCGTTTGAACTCGTAGAGCTTCAGGAAGATGAGAAAATCGCGAGAAACCAATCGGAAAATTTCAAAATCGGATTTTCGACTTTTGTATCTATATAGTGATTCTTGAGTATTTTGACGCGCTGATTTCGGAAATGGGTTCATTTTAACTCGTAGAGCTTCAGGAAGCTGAGAAAATCGCAAAAAACCAATCGGAAAATTTCAAAATCGGTTATTCGACTTCAGTATCTATATAGTGATTCTTAAGTATTTTGACGCGCTGATTTCGAAAATGGGTTCATTTTAACTCGTAGAGCTTCAGGAAGCTGAGAAAATCGCGAAAAACCAATCGGAAAATTTCAAAATCGGATTTTATACTTTAGTATTTATATAGTCATTCTTGAGTATTTTGACGCGCTGATTTCGAAAGTGGGGTCATTTGAACTCGTGGAGCTTCAGGAAGATGAGAAAATCGCGAGAAACCAATCGGAAAATTTCAAAATCGGATTTTCGACTTAAGTATCTATATAGTGATTCTTGAGTATTTTGACGCGCTGATTTCGAAAATGGGGTCATTTGAACTCGTAGAGCTTCAGGAAAATGAGAAAATCGCGAAAACCCAATCGGAGAATTTCAAGATCGGATTTTCGACTTTAGTATTTATATAGTGATTCTTGAGTATTTTGACGCTCTGATATCGAAAATGGGGTCTTTTGAACTCGTAGAGCTTCAGGAAGCTGAGAAAATCGCAAAAAAACAATCGGAAAATTTCAAAATCGGTTTTTCGACTTTAGTATCTATATAATGATTCTTAAATATTTTGACGCGCTGATTTTGAAAATGGGGTCATTTCAACTCGTAGAGCTTCAGGAAAATGAGAAAATCGCGGAAAACCAATCAGAAAATTTCAAGATCGGATTTCTGACTGTAGTATATAGTGATTCTCACGTTTTATGACGAGCTGATCCCGAAAATGGGGTCATTTGATCTCGTAGAGCTTCAGGAAGCTGAGAAAATCGCGTAAAACCAATCGGAAAATTTCAAAACCGGTTTTTCGACTTTAGTATCTATATAATGATTCTTAAATATTTTGACGCGCTGATTTTGAAAATGGGGTCATTTCAACTCGTAGAGCTTCAGGAAGCTGAGAAAATCGCGAAAAAACAATCGGAAAATTTCAAAATCGGTTTTTCGACTTTAGTATCTATATGGTGATTCTTAAGTATTTTGACGCGCTGATTTCGAAAATGGGGGTCATTTGAACTCGTAGAGCTTCAGGAAAATGAGAAAATCGCGAAAAACCAATCGGAAAATTTCAAAATCGGATTTTCGACTTCAGTATCTATATAGTGATTTTTGAGTATTTTGACGCGCTGATTTCGAAAATGGGGTCACTGAACTCGTAGAGCTTCAGGAAAATGAGAAAATCGCGAAAAACCAATCGGAAAATTTCAAAATCGGATTTTCGACTTTAGAATTTATATGGTGATCCTTGAGTATTTTGACGCGCTGATATCGAAAATGGGGTCTTTTGAACTCGTAGAGCTTCAGGATGCTGAGAAAATCGCAAAAACCAATCGGAAAATTTCAAAATCGGTTTTTCGACTTCAGTATCTATATAGTAATTCTTGAGTATTTTGACGCGCTGATTTCGAAAATGGGGTCATTTGAACTCGTAGAGCTTCAGGAAGATGAGAAAATCGCGAGGAACCAATCGGAAATTTTCAAAATCGGATTTTCGACTTTAGTATCTATATAGTGATTCTTGAGTATTTCGACGCGCTGATATCGAAAATGGGGTCTTTTGAACTCGTAGAGCTTCAGGAAGCTGAGAAAATCGCAAAAAACCAATCGGAAAATTTCAAAATCGGTTTTTCGACTTTAGTATCTATATAGTGATTCTTGAGTATTTTGACGCGCTGTTTTCGAAAATGGGGTCGTTTGAACTCGAAGAGCTTCAGGAAGATGAGAAAATCGCGAGAAACCAATCGGAAAATTTCAAAATCGGATTTTCGACTTTTGTATCTATATAGTGATTCTTGAGTATTTTGACGCGCTGATATCGAAAATGGGGGCTTTTGAACTCGTAGAGCTTCAGGAAGCTGAGAAAATCGCGAAAAACCAATCGGAAAATTTCAAAATCGGTTATTCGACTTCAGTATCTATATAGTGATTCTTAAGTATTTTGACGCGCTGATTTCGAAAATGGGTTCATTTTAACTCGTAGAGCTTCAGGAAGCTGAGAAAATCGCGAAAAACCAATCGGAAAATTTCAAAATCGGATTTTATACTTGAGTATTTATATAGTCATTCTTGAGTATTTTGACGCGCTGATTTCGAAAATGGGGTCATTTGAACTCGTAGAGCTTCAGGAAGATGAGAAAATCGCGAGAAACCAATCGGAAAATTTCAAAATCGGATTTACGACTTTTGTATCTATATAGTGATTCTTGAGTATTTTGACGCGCTGATTTCGAAAATGGGGTCATTTGAACTCGTAGAGCTTCAGGAAAATGAGAAAATCGCGGAAAACCAATCAGAAAATTTCAAGATCGGATTTCTGACTGTAGTATATAGTGATTCTCACGTTTTATGACGAGCTGATCCCGAAAATGGGGTCATTTGATCTCGTAGAGCTTCAGGAAGCTGAGAAAATCGCGTAAAACCAATCGGAAAATTTCAAAACCGGTTTTTCGACTTTAGTATCTATATAATGATTCTTAAATATTTTGACGCGCTGATTTTGAAAATGGGGTCATTTCAACTCGTAGAGCTTCAGGAAGCTGAGAAAATCGCGAAAAAACAATCGGAAAATTTCAAAATCGGTTTTTCGACTTTAGTATCTATATGGTGATTCTTAAGTATTTTGACGCGCTGATTTCGAAAATGGGGTCATTTGAACTCGTAGAGCTTCAGGAAAATGAGAAAATCGCGAAAAACCAATCGGAAAATTTCAAAATCGGATTTTCGACTTCAGTATCTATATAGTGATTTTTGAGTATTTTGACGCGCTGATTTCGAAAATGGGGTCACTGAACTCGTAGAGCTTCAGGAAAATGAGAAAATCGCGAAAAACCAATCGGAAAATTTCAAAATCGGATTTTCGACTTTAGAATTTATATGGTGATCCTTGAGTATTTTGACGCGCTGATATCGAAAATGGGGTCTTTTGAACTCGTAGAGCTTCAGGATGCTGAGAAAATCGCAAAAACCAATCGGAAAATTTCAAAATCGGTTTTTCGACTTCAGTATCTATATAGTAATTCTTGAGTATTTTGACGCGCTGATTTCGAAAATGGGGTCATTTGAACTCGTAGAGCTTCAGGAAGATGAGAAAATCGCGAGGAACCAATCGGAAATTTTCAAAATCGGATTTTCGACTTTAGTATCTATATAGTGATTCTTGAGTATTTCGACGCGCTGATATCGAAAATGGGGTCTTTTGAACTCGTAGAGCTTCAGGAAGCTGAGAAAATCGCAAAAAACCAATCGGAAAATTTCAAAATCGGTTTTTCGACTTTAGTATCTATATAGTGATTCTTGAGTATTTTGACGCGCTGTTTTCGAAAATGGGGTCGTTTGAACTCGAAGAGCTTCAGGAAGATGAGAAAATCGCGAGAAACCAATCGGAAAATTTCAAAATCGGATTTTCGACTTTTGTATCTATATAGTGATTCTTGAGTATTTTGACGCGCTGATATCGAAAATGGGGGCTTTTGAACTCGTAGAGCTTCAGGAAGCTGAGAAAATCGCGAAAAACCAATCGGAAAATTTCAAAATCGGTTATTCGACTTCAGTATCTATATAGTGATTCTTAAGTATTTTGACGCGCTGATTTCGAAAATGGGTTCATTTTAACTCGTAGAGCTTCAGGAAGCTGAGAAAATCGCGAAAAACCAATCGGAAAATTTCAAAATCGGATTTTATACTTGAGTATTTATATAGTCATTCTTGAGTATTTTGACGCGCTGATTTCGAAAATGGGGTCATTTGAACTCGTAGAGCTTCAGGAAGATGAGAAAATCGCGAGAAACCAATCGGAAAATTTCAAAATCGGATTTACGACTTTTGTATCTATATAGTGATTCTTGAGTATTTTGACGCTCTGATATCGAAAATGGGGACTTTTGAACTCGTAGAGCTTCAGGAAGCTGAGAAAATCGCAAAAAACCAATCGGATAATTTCAAAATCGGTTTTTCGACTTTAGTATCTATATAGTGATTCTTAAGTATTTCGACGCGCTGATTTCGAAAATGGGGTCATTTGAACTCGTAGAGCTTCAGGAAAATGAGAAAATCGCGAAAAACCAATCGGAGAATTTCAAGATCGGATTTTCGACTTTTAGTATTTATATAGTGATTCTTGAGTATTTTGACGCTCTGATATCGAAAATGGGGTCTTTTGAACTCGTAGAGCTTCAGGAAAATGAGAAAATCGCGAAAAACCAATCGGAAAATTTCAAAATCGGATTTTCGACTTTAGTATTTATATAGTGATTCTTGAGTATTTTGACGCGCTGATATCGAAAATGGGGTCTTTTGAACTCGTAGAGCTTCGGGAAGCTGAGAAAATCGCAAAAAACCAATCGGAAAATTTCGAAATCGGATTTTCGACTTTAGTATCTATATAGTGATTCTTGAGTATTTTGACACGCTGATTTCGAAAATGGGGTCACTGAACTCGTAGAGCTTCAGGAAAATGAGAAAATCGCGAAAAACCAATCGGAAAATTTCAAAATCGGATTTTCGACTTTAGAATTTATATGGTGATTCTTGAGTATTTTGACGCGCTGATATCGAAAATGGGGTCTTTTGAACTCGTAGAGCTTCAGGATGCTGAGAAAATCGCAAAAACCAATCGGAAAATTTCAAAATCGGTTTTTCGACTTTAGTATCTATATAGTGATTCTTGAGTATTTTGACGCGCTGTTTTCGAAAATGGGGTCGTTTGAACTCGTAGAGCTTCAGGAAGATGAGAAAATCGCGAGAAACCAATCGGAAAATTTCAAAATCGGATTTTCGACTTTTGTATCTATATAGTGATTCTTGAGTATTTTGACGCGCTGATTTCGAAAATGGGTTCATTTTAACTCGTAGAGCTTCAGGAAGCTGAGAAAATCGCGAAAAACCAATCGGAAAATTTCAAAATCGGATTTTATACTTTAGTATTTATATAGTCATTCTTGAGTATTTTGACGCGCTGATTTCGAAAATGGGGTCATTTGAACTCGTAGAGCTTCAGGAAGATGAGAAAATCGCGAGAAACCAATCGGAAAATTTCAAAATCGGATTTACGACTTTTGTATCTATATAGTGATTCTTGAGTATTTTGACGCTCTGATATCGAAAATGGGGACTTTTGAACTCGTAGAGCTTCAGGAAGCTGAGAAAATCGCAAAAAACCAATCGGAAAATTTCAAAATCGGTTTTTCGACTTTAGTATCTATATAGTGATTCTTAAGTATTTCGACGCGCTGATTTCGAAAATGGGGTCATTTGAACTCGTAGAGCTTCAGGAAAATGAGAAAATCGCGAAAAAACAATCGGAGAATTTCAAGATCGGATTTTCGACTTTAGTATTTATATAGTGATTCTTGAGTATTTTGACGCTCTGATATCGAAAATGGGGTCTTTTGAACTCGTAGAGCTTCAGGAAGCTGAGAAAATCGCAAAAAAACAATCGGAAAATTTCAAAATCGGTTTTTCGACTTAAGTATCTATATAGTGATTCTTGAGTATTTTGACGCGCTGTTTTCGAAAATGGGGTCGTTTGAACTCGTAGAGCTTCAGGAAGATGAGAAAATCGCGAGAATACAATCGGAAAATTTCAAAATCGGATTTTCGACTTTTGTATCTATATAGTGATTCTTGAGTATTTTGACGCGCTGATTTCGAAAATGGGTTCATTTTAACTCGTAGAGCTTCAGGAAGCTGAGAAAATCGCAAAAAACCAATCGGAAAATTTCAAAATCGGTTATTCGACTTCAGTATCTATATAGTGATTCTTAAGTATTTTGACGCGCTGATTTCGAAAATGGGTTCATTTTAACTCGTAGAGCTTCAGGAAGCTGAGAAAATCGCGAAAAACCAATCGGAAAATTTCAAAATCGGATTTTATACTTTAGTATTTATATAGTCATTCTTGAGTATTTTGACGCGCTGATTTCGAAAGTGGGGTCATTTGAACTCGTAGAGCTTCAGGAAGATGAGAAAATCGCGAGAAACCAATCGAAAAATTTCAAAATCGGATTTTCGACTTAAGTATCTATATAGTGATTCTTGAGTATTTTGACGCGCTGATTTCAAAAATGGGGTCATTTGAACTCGTAGAGCTTCAGGAAAATGAGAAAATCGCGAAAACCCAATCGGAGAATTTCAAGATCGGATTTTCGACTTCAGTATTTATATAGTGATTCTTGAGTATTTTGACGCTCTGATATCGAAAATGGGGTCTTTTGAACTCGTAGAGCTTCAGGAAGCTGAGAAAATCGCAAAAAAACAATCGGAAAATTTCAAAATCGGTTTTTCGACTTAAGTATCTATATAGTGATTCTTGAGTATTTTGACGCGCTGTTTTCGAAAATGGGGTCGTTTGAACTCGTAGAGCTTCAGAAAACTGAGAAAATCGCGGAAAACCAATCAGAAAATTTCAAGATCGGATTTTTGACTGTAGTATATAGTGATTCTCACGTTTTATGACGAGCTGATCCCGAAAATGGGGTCATTTGATCTCGTAGAGCTTCAGGAAGCCGAGAAAATCGCGTAAAACCAATCGGAAAATTTCAAAACCGGTTTTTCGACTTCAGTATCTATATAATGATTCTTAAATATTTTGACGCGCTGATTTTGAAAATGGGGTCATATCAACTCGTAGAGCTTCAGGAAGCTGAGAAAATCGCGAAAAACCAATCAGAAAATTTCAAAATCGGTTTTTTGACTTTAGTATATAGTGATTCTTACGTATTCTGACGCGCTGATTCCGAAAATGGAGTCATTTGAACTCGTAGAGCTTCAGGAAGCTGAGAAAATCGCGAAAAAACAATCGGAAAATTTCAAAACCGGTTTTTCGACTTTAGTATCTATATAATGATTCTTAAATATTTTGACGCGCTGATTTTGAAAATGGGGTCATTTCAACTCGTAGAGCTTCAGGAAGCTGAGAAAATCGCGAAAAAACAATCGGAAAATTCCAAAATCGGTTTTTCGACTTTAGTATCTATATAGTGATTCTTAAGTATTTTGACGCGCTGATTTCGAAAATGGGGTCATTTGAACTCGTAGAGCTTCAGGAAAATGAGAAAATCGCGAAAAACCAATCGGAAAATTTCAAAATCGGATTTTCGACTTTAGTATTTATATAGTGATTCTTGAGTATTTTGACGCGCTGATATCGAAAATGGGGTCTTTTGAACTCGTAGAGCTTCGGGAAGCTGAGAAAATCGCAAAAAACCAATCGGAAAATTTCAAAATCGGATTTTCGACTTCAGTATCTATATAGTGATTCTTGAGTATTTTGACGCGCTGATTTCGAAAATGGGGTCACTGAACTCGTAGAGCTTCAGGAAAATGAGAAAATCGCGAAAAACCAATCGGAAAATTTCAAAATCGGATTTTCGACTTTAGAATTTATATGGTGATCCTTGAGTATTTTGACGCGCTGATATCGAAAATGGGGTCTTTTGAACTCGTAGAGCTTCAGGATGCTGAGAAAATCGCAAAAACCAATCGGAAAATTTCAAAATCGGTTTTTCGACTTCAGTATCTATATAGTGATTCTTGAGTATTTTGACGCGCTGATTTCGAAAATGGGGTCATTTGAACTCGTAGAGCTTCAGGAAGATGAGAAAATCGCGAGGAACCAATCGGAAATTTTCAAAATCGGATTTTCGACTTTAGTATCTATATAGTGATTCTTGAGTATTTCGACGCGCTGATATCGAAAATGGGGTCTTTTGAACTTGTAGAGCTTCAGGAAGCTGAGAAAATCGCAAAAAACCAATCGGAAAATTTCAAAATCGGTTTTTCGACTTTAGTATCTATATAGTGATTCTTGAGTATTTTGACGCGCTGTTTTCGAAAATGGGGTCGTTTGAACTCGAAGAGCTTCAGGAAGATGAGAAAATCGCGAGAAACCAATCGGAAAATTTCAAAATCGGATTTTCGACTTTTGTATCTATATAGTGATTCTTGAGTATTTTGACGCGCTGATATCGAAAATGGGGGCTTTTGAACTCGTAGAGCTTCAGGAAGCTGAGAAAATCGCGAAAAACCAATCGGAAAATTTCAAAATCGGTTATTCGACTTCAGTATCTATATAGTGATTCTTAAGTATTTTGACGCGCTGATTTCGAAAATGGGTTCATTTTAACTCGTAGAGCTTCAGGAAGCTGAGAAAATCGCGAAAAACCAATCGGAAAATTTCAAAATCGGATTTTATACTTGAGTATTTATATAGTCATTCTTGAGTATTTTGACGCGCTGATTTCGAAAATGGGGTCATTTGAACTCGTAGAGCTTCAGGAAGATGAGAAAATCGCGAGAAACCAATCGGAAAATTTCAAAATCGGATTTACGACTTTTGTATCTATATAGTGATTCTTGAGTATTTTGACGCTCTGATATCGAAAATGGGGACTTTTGAACTCGTAGAGCTTCAGGAAGCTGAGAAAATCGCAAAAAACCAATCGGAAAATTTCAAAATCGGTTTTTCAACTTTAGTATCTATATAGTGATTCTTAAGTATTTCGACGCGCTGATTTCGAAAATGGGGTCATTTGAACTCGTAGAGCTTCAGGAAAATGAGAAAATCGCGAAAAACCAATCGGAGAATTTCAAGATCGGATTTTCGACTTTAGTATTTATATAGTGATTCTTGAGTATTTTGACGCTCTGATATCGAAAATGGGGTCTTTTGAACTCGTAGAGCTTCAGGAAAATGAGAAAATCGCGAAAAACCAATCGGAAAATTTCAAAATCGGATTTTCGACTTTAGTATTTATATAGTGATTCTTGAGTATTTTGACGCGCTGATATCGAAAATGGGGTCTTTTGAACTCGTAGAGCTTCGGGAAGCTGAGAAAATCGCAAAAAACCAATCGGAAAATTTCAAAATCGGATTTTCGACTTTAGTATCTATATAGTGATTCTTGAGTATTTTGACGCGCTGATTTCGAAAATGGGGTCACTGAACTCGTAGAGCTTCAGGAAAATGAGAAAATCGCGAAAAACCAATCGGAAAATTTCAAAATCGGATTTTCGACTTTAGAATTTATATGGTGATTCTTGAGTATTTCGACGCGCTGATATCGAAAATGGGGTCTTTTGAACTCGTAGAGCTTCAGGATGCTGAGAAAATCGCAAAAACCAATCGGAAAATTTCAAAATCGGTTTTTCGACTTTAGTATCTATATAGTGATTCTTGAGTATTTTGACGCGCTGTTTTCGAAAATGGGGTCGTTTGAACTCGTAGAGCTTCAGGAAGATGAGAAAATCGCGAGAAACCAATCGGAAAATTTCAAAATCGGATTTTCGACTTTTGTATCTATATAGTGATTCTTGAGTATTTTGACGCGCTGATTTCGAAAATGGGTTCATTTTAACTCGTAGAGCTTCAGGAAGCTGAGAAAATCGCGAAAAACCAATCGGAAAATTTCAAAATCGGATTTTATACTTTAGTATTTATATAGTCATTCTTGAGTATTTTGACGCGCTGATTTCGAAAATGGGGTCATTTGAACTCGTAGAGCTTCAGGAAGATGAGAAAATCGCGAGAAACCAATCGGAAAATTTCAAAATCGGATTTACGACTTTTGTATCTATATAGTGATTCTTGAGTATTTTGACGCTCTGATATCGAAAATGGGGACTTTTGAACTCGTAGAGCTTCAGGAAGCTGAGAAAATCGCAAAAAACCAATCGGAAAATTTCAAAATCGGTTTTTCGACTTTAGTATCTATATAGTGATTCTTAAGTATTTCGACGCGCTGATTTCGAAAATGGGGTCATTTGAACTCGTAGAGCTTCAGGAAAATGAGAAAATCGCGAAAAACCAATCGGAGAATTTCAAGATCGGATTTTCGACTTTAGTATTTATATAGTGATTCTTGAGTATTTTGACGCTCTGATTTCGAAAATGGGGTCTTTTGAACTCGTAGAGCTTCAGGAAGCTGAGAAAATCGCAAAAAAACAATCGGAAAATTTCAAAATCGGTTTTTCGACTTAAGTATCTATATAGTGATTCTTGAGTATTTTGACGCGCTGTTTTCGAAAATGGGGTCGTTTGAACTCGTAGAGCTTCAGGAAGATGAGAAAATCGCGAGAAACCAATCGGAAAATTTCAAAATCGGATTTTCGACTTTTGTATCTATATAGTGATTCTTGAGTATTTTGACGCGCTGATTTCGAAAATGGGTTCATTTTAACTCGTAGAGCTCCAGGAAGCTGAGAAAATCGCAAAAAACCAATCGGAAAATTTCAAAATCGGTTATTCGACTTCAGTATCTATATAGTGATTCTTAAGTATTTTGACGCGCTGATTTCGAAAATGGGTTCATTTTAACTCGTAGAGCTTCAGGAAGCTGAGGAAATCGCGAAAAACCAATCGGAAAATTTCAAAATCGGATTTTATACTTTAGTATTTATATAGTCATTCTTGAGTATTTTGACGCGCTGATTTCGAAAGTGGGGTCATTTGAACTCGTAGAGCTTCAGGAAGATGAGAAAATCGCGAGAAACTAATCGGAAAATTTCAAAATCGGATTTTCGACTTAAGTATCTATATAGTGATTCTTGAGTATTTTGACGCGCTGATTTCGAAAATGGGGTCATTTGAACTCGTAGAGCTTCAGGAAAATGAGAAAATCGCGAAAACCCAATCGGAGAATTTCAAGATCGGATTTTCGACTTCAGTATTCATATAGTGATTCTTGAGTATTTTGACGCTCTGATATCGAAAATGGGGTCTTTTGAACTCGTAGAGCTTCAGGAAGCTGAGAAAATCGCAAAAAAACAATCGGAAAATTTCAAAATCGGTTTTTCGACTTAAGTATCTATATAGTGATTCTTGAGTATTTTGACGCGCTGTTTTCGAAAATGGGGTCGTTTGAACTCGTAGAGCTTCAGAAAACTGAGAAAATCGCGGAAAACCAATCAGAAAATTTCAAGATCGGATTTTTGACTGTAGTATATAGTGATTCTCACGTTTTATGACGAGCTGATCCCGAAAATGGGGTCATTTGATCTCGTAGAGCTTCAGGAAGCTGAGAAAATCGCGTAAAACCAATCGGAAAATTTCAAAACCGGTTTTTCGACTTCAGTATCTATATAATGATTCTTAAATATTTTGACGCGCTGATTTTGAAAATGGGGTCATATCAACTCGTAGAGCTTCAGGAAGCTGAGAAAATCGCGAAAAACCAATCAGAAAATTTCAAAATCGGTTTTTTGACTTTAGTATATAGTGATTCTTACGTATTCTGACGCGCTGATTCCGAAAATGGAGTCATTTGAACTCGTAGAGCTTCAGGAAGCTGAGAAAATCGCGAAAAAACAATCGGAAAATTTCAAAATCGGTTTTTCGATTTTAGTATCTATATAGTGATTCTTAAGTATTTTGACGCGCTGATTTCGAAAATGGGGTCATTTGAACTCGTAGAGCTTCAGGAAAATGAGAAAATCGCGAAAAACCAATCGGAAAATTTCAAAATCGGATTTTCGACTTTAGTATCTATATAGTGATTCTTGAGTATTTTGACGCGCTGATTTCGAAAATGGGGTCACTGAACTCGTAGAGCTTCAGGAAAATGAGAAAATCGCGAAAAACCAATCGGAAAATTTCAAAATCGGATTTTCGACTTTAGAATTTATATGGTGATTCTTGAGTATTTTGACGCGCTGATATCGAAAATGGGGTCTTTTGAACTCGTAGAGCTTCAGGATGCTGAGAAAATCGCAAAAACCAATCGGAAAATTTCAAAATCGGTTTTTCGACTTCAGTATCTATATAGTGATTCTTGAGTATTTCGACGCGCTGATATCGAAAATGGGGTCTTTTGAACTCGTAGAGCTTCAGGAAGCTGAGAAAATCGCAAAAAACCAATCGGAAAATTTCAAAATCGGTTTTTCGACTTAAGTATCTATATAGTGATTCTTGAGTATTTTGACGCGCTGTTTTCGAAAATGGGGTCGTTTGAACTCGTAGAGCTTCAGGAAGATGAGAAAATCGCGAGAAACCAATCGGAAAATTTCAAAATCGGATTTTCGACTTTTGTATCTATATAGTGATTCTTGAGTATTTTGACGCGCTGATATCGAAAATGGGGGCTTTTGAACTCGTAGAGCTTCAGGAAGCTGAGAAAATCGCGAAAAACCAATCGGAAAATTTCAAAATCGGTTATTCGACTTCAGTATCTATATAGTGATTCTTAAGTATTTTGACGCGCTGATTTCGAAAATGGGTTCATTTTAACTCGTAGAGCTTCAGGAAGCTGAGAAAATCGCGAAAAACCAATCGGAAAATTTCAAAATCGGATTTTATACTTTAGTATTTATATAGTCATTCTTGAGTATTTTGACGCGCTGATTTCGAAAATGGGGTCATTTGAACTCGTAGAGCTTCAGGAAGATGAGAAAATCGCGAGAAACCAATCGGAAAATTTCAAAATCGGATTTACGACTTCTGTATCTATATAGTGATTCTTGAGTATTTTGACGCTCTGATATCGAAAATGGGGACTTTTGAACTCGTAGAGCTTCAGGAAGCTGAGAAAATCGCAAAAAACCAATCGGAAAATTTCAAAATCGGTTTTTCGACTTTAGTATCTATATAGTGATTCTTAAGTGTTTCGACGCGCTGATTTCGAAAATGGGGTCATTTGAACTTGTAGAGCTTCAGGAAAATGAGAAAATCGCGAAAAACCAATCGGAGAATTTCAAGATCGGATTTTCGACTTTAGTATTTATATAGTGATTCTTGAGTATTTTGACGCTCTGATATCGAAAATGGGGTCTTTTGAACTCGTAGAGCTTCAGGAAGCTGAGAAAATCGCAAAAAAACAATCGGAAAATTTCAAAATCGGTTTTTCGACTTAAGTATCTATATAGTGATTCTTGAGTATTTTGACGCGCTGTTTTCGAAAATGGGGTCGTTTGAACTCGTAGAGCTTCAGGAAGATGAGAAAATCGCGAGAAACCAATCGGAAAATTTCAAAATCGGATTTTCGACTTTTGTATCTATATAGTGATTCTTGAGTATTTTGACGCGCTGATTTCGAAAATGGGTTCATTTTAACTCGTAGAGCTTCAGGAAGCTGAGAAAATCGCAAAAAACCAATCGGAAAATTTCAAAATCGGTTATTCGACTTCAGTATCTATATAGTGATTCTTAAGTATTTTGACGCGCTGATTTCGAAAATGGGTTCATTTTAACTCGTAGAGCTTCAGGAAGCTGAGAAAATCGCGAAAAACCAATCGGAAAATTTCAAAATCGGATTTTATACTTTAGTATTTATATAGTCATTCTTGAGTATTTTGACGCGCTGATTTCGAAAATGGGGTCATTTGAACTCGTAGATCTTCAGGAAGCTGAGAAAATCGCGAAAAACCAATCGGAAAATTTCAAAATCGGTTTTTCGACTTTAGTATCTATATAGTGATTCTTAAGTATTTTGACGCGCTGATTTCGAAAATGGGGTCATTTGAACTCGTAGAGCTTCAGGAAAATGAGAAAATCGCGAAAAACCAATCGGAAAATTTCAAAATCGGATTTTCGACTTTAGTATTTATATAGTGATTCTTGAGTATTTTGACGCGCTGATATCGAAAATTGGGTCTTTTGAACTCGTAGAGCTTCAGGAAGCTGAGAAAATCGCAAAAAACTAATCGGAAAATTTAAAAATCGGTTTTCCGACTTTAGTATCTATATAGTGATTCTTGAGTATTTTGACGCGCTGTTTTCGAAAATGGGGTCATTTGAACTCGTAGAGCTTCAGGAAGATGTGAAAATCGCGAGAAACCAATGGGAAAATTTCAAAATCGGATTTTCGACTTTTGTATCTATATAGTGATTCTTGAGTATTTTGACGCGCTGATATCGAAAATGGGGTCTTTTGAACTCGTAGAGCTTCGGGAAGCTGAGAAAATCGCAAAAAACCAATCGAAAAATTTCAAAATCGGATTTTCGACTTCAGTATCTATATAATGATTCTTGAGTATTTTGACGCGCTGATTTCGAAAATGGGGTCACTGAACTCGTAGAGCTTCAGGAAAATGAGAAAATCGCGAAAAACCAATCGGAAAATTTCAAAATCGGATTTTCGACTTTAGTATCTATATAGTGATTCTTGAGTATTTCGACGCGCTGATATCGAAAATGGGGTCTTTTGAACTCGTAGAGCTTCAGGAAGCTGAGAAAATCGCAAAAAAACAATCGGAAAATTTCAAAATCGGTTTTTCGATTTTAGTATCTATATAGTGATTCTTGAGTATTTTGACGCGCTGTTTTCGAAAATGGGGTCGTTTGAACTCGTAGAGCTTCAGGAAGATGAGAAAATCGCGAGAGACCAATCGGAAAATTTCAAAATCGGATTTTCGACTTTTGTATCTATATAGTGATTCTTGAGTATTTTGACGCGCTGATATCGGAAACGGGGGCTTTTGAACTCGTAGAGCTTCAGGAAGCTGAGAAAATCGCGAAAAACCAATCGGAAAATTTCAAAATCGGTTATTCGACTTCAGTATCTATATAGTGATTCTTAAGTATTTTGACGCGCTGATTTCGAAAATGGGTTCATTTTAACTCGTAGAGCTTCAGGAAGCTGAGAAAATCGCAAAAAACCAATCGGAAAATTTCAAAATCGGATTTTATACTTTAGTATTTATATAGTCATTCTTGAGTATTTTGACGCGCTGATTTCGAAAATGGGGTCATTTGAACTCGTAGAGCTTCAGGAAGATGAGAAAATCGCGAGAAACCAATCGGAAAATTTCAAAATCGGATTTTCGACTTTTGTATCTATATAGTGATTCTTGAGTATTTTGACGCTCTGATATCGAAAATGGGGTCTTTTGAACTCGTAGAGCTTCAGGAAGCTGAGAAAATCGCAAAAAACCAATCGGAAAATTTCAAAATCGGTTTTTCGACTTTAGTATCTATATAGTGATTCTTAAGTATTTCGACGCGCTGATTTCGAAAATGGGGTCATTTGAACTCGTAGAGCTTCAGGAAAATGAGAAAATCGCGAAAAACCAATCGGAGAATTTCAAGATCGGATTTTCGACTTTAGTATTTATATAGTGATTCTTGAGTATTTTGACGCTCTGATATCGAAAATGGGGTCTTTCGAACTCGTAGAGCTTCAGGAAGCTGAGAAAATCGCAAAAAAACAATCGGAAAATTTCAAAATCGGTTTTTCGACTTATGTATCTATATAGTGATTCTTGAGTATTTTGACGCGCTGTTTTCGAAAATGGGGTCGTTTGAACTCGTAGAGCTTCAGGAAGATGAGAAAATCGCGAGAAACCAATCGGAAAATTTCAAAATCGGATTTTCGACTTTTGTATCTATATAGTGATTCTTGAGTATTTTGACGCGCTGATTTCGAAAATGGGTTCATTTTAACTCGTAGAGCTTCAGGAAGCTGAGAAAATCGCAAAAAACCAATCGGAAAATTTCAAAATCGGTTATTCGACTTCAGTATCTATATAGTGATTCTTAAGTATTTTGACGCGCTGATTTCGAAAATGGGTTCATTTTAACTCGTAGAGCTTCAGGAAGCTGAGAAAATCGCGAAAAACCAATCGAAAAATTTCAAAATCGGATTTTATACTTCAGTATTTATATAGTCATTCTTGAGTATTTTGACGCGCTGATTCCGAAAGTGGGGTCATTTGAACTCGTAGAGCTTCAGGAAGATGAGAAAATCGCGAGAAACCAATCG
Organism: Plagiodera versicolora; assembly: GCA_037013635.1. NCBI lineage: Eukaryota > Metazoa > Arthropoda > Insecta > Coleoptera > Chrysomelidae > Plagiodera > Plagiodera versicolora. Next base: position 779,633 of record JAYMYH010000018.1, read on the forward strand.
GAAAATTTCAAAATCGGATTTTCGACTTTAGTATCTATATAGTGATTCTTGAGTATTTTGACGCGCTGATTTCGAAAATGGGTTCATTTTAACTCGTAGAGCTTCAGGAAGCTGAGAAAATCGCGAAAAACCAATCGGAAAATTTCAAAATCGGATTTTATACTTTAGTATTTATATAGTCATTCTTGAGTATTTTGACGCGCTGATTTCGAAAATGGGGTCGTTTGAACTCGTAGAGCTTCAGGAAGATGAGAAAATCGCGAGAGACCAATCGGAAAATTTCAAAATCAGATTTTCGACTTTTGTATCTATATAGTGATTCTTGAGTATTTTGACGCGCTGATATCGAAAACGGGGGCTTTTGAACTCGTAGAGCTTCAGGAAGCTGAGAAAATCGCGAAAAACCAATCGGAAAATTTCAAAATCGGTTATTCGACTTCAGTATCTATATAGTGATTCTTAAGTATTTTGACGCGCTGATTTCGAAAATGGGTTCATTTTAACTCGTAGAGCTTCAGGAAGCTGAGAAAATCGCAAAAAACCAATCGGAAAATTTCAAAATCGGATTTTATACTTTAGTATTTATATAGTCATTCTTGAGTATTTTGACGCGCTGATTTCGAAAATGGGGTCATTTGAACTCGTAGAGCTTCAGGAAGATGAGAAAATCGCGAGAAACCAATCGGAAAATTTCAAAATCGGATTTTCGACTTTTGTATCTATATAGTGATTCTTGAGTATTTTGACGCTCTGATATCGAAAATGGGGTCTTTCGAACTCGTAGAGCTTCAGGAAGCTGAGAAAATCGCAAAAAACCAATCGGAAAATTTCAAAATCGGTTTTTCGACTTTAGTATCTATATAGTGATTCTTAAGTATTTCGACGCGCTGATTTCGAAAATGGGGTCATTTGAACTCGTAGAGCTTCAGGAAAATGAGAAAATCGCGAAAAACCAATCGGAGAATTTCAAGATCGGATTTTCGACTTTAGTATTTATATAGTGATTCTTGAGTATTTTGACGCTCTGATATCGAAAATGGGGTCTTTCGAACTCGTAGAGCTTCAGGAAGCTGAGAAAATCGCAAAAAAACAATCGGAAAATTTCAAAATCGGTTTTTCGACTTGAGTATCTATATAGTGATTCTTGAGTATTTTGACGCGCTGTTTTCGAAAATGGGGTCGTTTGAACTCGTAGAGCTTCAGGAAGATGAGAAAATCGCGAGAAACCAATCGGAAAATTTCAAAATCGGATTTTCGACTTTTGTATCTATATAGTGATTCTTGAGTATTTTGACGCGCTGATTTCGAAAATGGGTTCATTTTAACTCGTAGAGCTTCAGGAAGCTGAGAAAATCGCAAAAAACCAATCGGAAAATTTCAAAATCGGTTATTCGACTTCAGTATCTATATAGTGATTCTTAAGTATTTTGACGCGCTGATTTCGAAAATGGGTTCATTTTAACTCGTAGAGCTTCAGGAAGCTGAGAAAATCGCGAAAAACCAATCGGAAAATTTCAAAATCGGATTTTTGACTGTAGTATATAGTGATTCTCACGTATTTTGACGGGTCATTTGAACTCGTAGAGCTTCAGGAAGATGAGAAAATCGCGAGAAACCAATCGGAAAATTTCAAAATCGGATTTTCGACTTTAGTATCTATATAGTGATTCTTGAGTATTTTGACGCGCTGATTTCGAAAATGGGGTCATTTGAACTCGTAGAGCTTCAGGAAGATGAGAAAATCGCGAGAAACCAATCGGAAAATTTCAAAATCGGATTTTATACTTCAGTATTTATATAGTCATTCTTGAGTATTTTGACGCGCTGATTTCGAAAATGGGGTCATTTGAACTCGTAGAGCTTCAGGAAGATGAGAAAATCGCGAGAAACCAATCGGAAAATTTCAAAATCGGATTTTCGACTTTTGTATCTATATAGTGATTCTTGAGTATTTTGACGCTCTGATATCGAAAATGGGGTCTTTTGAACTCGTAGAGCTTCAGGAAGCTGAGAAAATCGCAAAAAACCAATCGGAAAATTTCAAAATCGGTTTTTCGACTTTAGTATCTATATAGTGATTCTTAAGTATTTCGACGCGCTGATTTCGAAAATGGGGTCATTTGAACTCGTAGAGCTCCAGGAAAATGAGAAAATCGCGAAAAACCAATCGGAGAATTTCAAGATCGGATTTTCGACTTTAGTATTTATATAGTGATTCTTGAGTATTTTGACGCTCTGATATCGAAAATGGGGTCTTTTGAACTCGTAGAGCTTCAGAAAGCTGAGAAAATCGCAAAAAACCAATCGGAAAATTTCAAAATCGGTTTTTCGACTTAAGTATCTATATAGTGATTCTTGAGTATTTTGACGCGCTGTTTTCGAAAATGGGGTCGTTTGAACTCGTAGAGCTTCAGGAAGATGAGAAAATCGCGAGAAACCAATCGGAAAATTTCAAAATCGGATTTTCGACTTTTGTATCTATATAGTGATTCTTGAGTATTTTGACGCGCTGATATCGAAAATGGGGTCTTTTGAACTCGTAGAGCTTCGGGAAGCTGAGAAAATCGCTAAAAACCAATCGGAAAATTTCAAAATCGGATTTTCGACTTTAGTATCTATATAGTGATTCTTGAGTATTTTGACGCGCTGATTTCGAAAATGGGGTCACTGAACTCGTAGAGCTTCAGGAAAATGAGAAAATCGCGAAAAATCAATCGGAAAATTTCAAAATCGGATTTTCGACTTTAGAATTTATATGGTGATTCTTGAGTATTTTGACGCGCTGATATCGAAAATGGGGTCTCTTGAACTCGTAGAGCTTCAGGAAGCTGAGAAAATCGCAAAAACCAATCGGAAAATTTCAAAATCGGTTTTTCGACTTCAGTATCTATATAGTGATTCTTGAGTATTTTGACGCGCTGATTTCGAAAATGGGGTCATTTGAACTCGTAGAGCTTCAGGAAGATGAGAAAATCGCGAGAAACCAATCGGAAAATTTCAAAATCGGATTTTCGACTTTAGTATCTATATAGTGATTCTTGAGTATTTCGACGCGCTGATATCGAAAATGGGGTCTTTTGAACTCGTAGAGCTTCAGGAAGCTGAGAAAATCGCAAAAAACCAATCGGAAAATTTCAAAATCGGTTTTTCGACTTCAGTATCTATATAGTGATTCTTGAGTATTCTGACGCGCTGTTTTCGGAAATGGGGTCATTTGAACTCGTAGAGCTTCAGGAAGATGAGAGAATCGCGAGAAACCAATCGGAAAATTTCAAAATCGGATTTTCGACTTTAGTATCTATATAGTGATTCTTGAGTATTTTGACGCGCTGATTTCGAAAATGGGCTCATTTGAACTCGTAGAGCTCCAGGAAGCTGAGAAAATCGCGAAAAACCAATCGGAAAATTTCAAAATCGGTTTTTCGACTTTAGTATCTATAAAGTGATTCTTGAGTATTTCGACGCGCTGATTTCGAAAATGGGGTCTTTTGAACTCGTAGAGCTTCAGGAAGCTGAGAAAATCGCAAAAAACCAATCGGAAAATTTCAAAACCGTTTTTTCGACTTCAGTATCTATATAGTGATTCTTGAGTATTTTGACGCGCTGATTTCGAAAATGGGGTCATTTGAACTCGTAGAGCTTCAGGAAGATGAGAAAATCGCGAGAAACCAATCGGAAAATTTCAAAATCGGATTTTCGACTTTAGTATCTATATAGTGATTCTCAAGTATTTTGACGCGATGATTTCGAAAATGGGGTCATTCGAACTCGTAGAGCTTCAGGAAAATGAGAAAATCGCGAAAAACCAATCAGAAAATTCCAAAATCGGTTTTTTGACTTTAGTATATAGTGATTCTCACGTATTTTGACGCGCTGATTTCGAGAATGGGGTCATTTGAACTCGTAGAGCTTCAGGAAGCTGAGAAAATCGCGAAAAACCAATCAGAAAATTTCAAAATCGGATTTTTGACTGTAGTATATAGTGATTCTCACGTATTTTGACGCGCTGATTTCGAGAATGGGGTCATTCGAACTCGTAAAGCTTCAGGAATCTGAGAAAATCGCGAAAAACCAATCAGAAAATTTCAAAATTGGATTTTTGACTGTAGTTTATAGTGATTCTCACGTATTTTGACGGGCTGATCCCGAAAATGGGGTCATTTGATCTCGTAGAGCTTCAGGAAGCTCAGAAAATCGCGTAAAACCAATCGGAAAATTTTAAAATCGGGTTTTCGACTTCTGTATATATATAGTGATTCTTGAGTATTTTGACGCGCTGATTTCGAAAATGGGGTCATTTTAACTCGTAGAGCTTCAGAAAACTGAGAAAATCGCGAAAAACCAATCAGAAAATTTCAAAATCGGTTTTTCGACTTCAGTATTTATATAGTCATTCTTGAGTATTTTGACGCGCTGATTTCGAAAATGGGGTCATTTGAACTCGTAGAGCTTCAGGAAGATGAGAAAATCGCGAGAAACCAATCGGAAAATTTCAAAATCGGATTTTCGACTTTTGTATCTATATAGTGATTCTTGAGTATTTTGACGCTCTGATATCGAAAATGGGGTCTTTTGAACTCGTAGAGCTTCAGGAAGCTGAGAAAATCGCAAAAAACCAATCGGAAAATTTCAAAATCGGTTTTTCGACTTTAGTATCTATATAGTGATTCTTAAGTATTTCGACGCGCTGATTTCGAAAATGGGGTCATTTGAACTCGTAGAGCTCCAGGAAAATGAGAAAATCGCGAAAAACCAATCGGAGAATTTCAAGATCGGATTTTTGACTGTAGTATTTAGTGATTCTCACGTATTTTGACGCGCTGATTTCGAGAATGGGGTCATTCGAACTCGTAAAGCTTCAGGAATCTGAGAAAATCGCGAAAAACCAATCAGAAAATTTCAAAATTGGATTTTTGACTGTAGTTTATAGTGATTCTCACGTATTTTGACGGGCTGATCCCGGAAATGGGGTCATTTGATCTCGTAGAGCTTCAGGAAGCTCAGAAAATCGCGTAAAACCAATCGGAAAATTTTAAAATCGGGTTTTCGACTTCTGTATATATATAGTGATTCTTGAGTATTTTGACGCGCTGATTTCGAAAATGGGGTCATTTTAACTCGTAGAGCTTCAGAAAACTGAGAAAATCGCGAAAAACCAATCAGAAAATTCCAAAATCGGTTTTTCGACTTCAGTATCTATGTAGTGATTCTTGAGTATTTTGACGCGCTGATTTCGGAAATGTGGTCATTTGAACTCGAAGAGCTTCAGGAAGCTGAGAAAATCGCAGAAAACCAATCGGAAAATTTCAAAATCGGTTTTTCGACTTCAGTATCTATATAGTGATTTTTGAGTATTTTGACGCGCTGTTTTCGAAAATGGGGTCATTTGAACTCGTAGAGCTTCAGGAAGATGAGAAAATCGCGAGAAACCAATCGGAAAATTTCAAAATCGGATTTTCGACTTTTGTATCTATATAGTGATTTATGAGTATTTTGACGCGCTGATATCGAAAATGAAGTCTTTTGAACTCGTAGAGCTTCAGGAAGCTGAGAAAATCGCAAAAAACCAATCGGAAAATTTCAAAATCGGTTTTTCGACTTTAGTATCTATATAGTGATTCTTGAGTATTTTCGACGCGCTGTTTTCGAAAATGGGGTCATTTGAACTCGTAGAGCTTCGGGAAGCTGAGAAAATCGCGAAAAACCAATCGGAAAATTTCAAAATCGGTTTTTCGACTTTAGTATCTATATAGTGATTCTCAAGTATTTTGAAGCGATGATTTCGAAAATGGGGTCATTTGAACTCGTAGAGCTTCAGGAAAATGAGAAAATCGCGAAAAATCAATCAGAAAATTCCAAAATCGGTTTTTTGACTTTAGTATATAGTGATTCTCCCGTATTTTGACGCGCTGATTTCGAGAATGGGGTCATTCGAACTCGTAGAGCTTCAGGAATCTGAGAAAATCGCGAAAAACCAATCAGAAAATTTCAAAATTGGATTTTTGACTGTAGTTTATAGTGATTCTCACGTATTTTGACGGGCTGATCCCGAAAATGGGGTCATTTGATCTCGTAGAGCTTCAGGAAGCTGAGAAAATCGCGTAAAACCAATCGGAAAATTTTAAAATCGGGTTTTCGACTTCTGTATCTATATAGTGATTCTTGAGTATTTTGACGCGCTGATTTCGAAAATGGGGTCATTTCAACTCGTAGAGCTTCAGGAAGCTGAGAAAATCGCGAAAAACCAATCGGAAAATTTCAAAATCGGTTTTTCGACTTCAGTATCTATATAGTGATTCTTGAGTATTTTGACGCGCTGATTTCGAAAATGGGGTCATTTGAACTCGTAAAGCTTCAGGAAGCTCAGAAAATCGCGAAAAACCAATCGAAAAATTTCATAATCGGGTTTTCGAATTTTGTATCTATATAGTGATTCTTGAGTATTTTGACGTCCTGATTTCGAAAACGGGGCCATTTGAACTCGTAGAGCTTCAGGAAGCTGAGAAAATCGCGAAAAACCAATCAGAAAATTTCAAAATCGGTTTTTCCACTTCAGTATCTATATAGCGATTCTTGAGTATTTTGACGCACTGATTTCGAAAATGGGGTCATTCGAACTCGTAAAGCTTCAGGAAGCTCAGAAAATCGCGAAAAACCAATCGAAAAATTTCAAAATCGGGTTTTCGAATTTTGTATCTATTTAGTGATTCTTGAGTATTTTGATGCGCTGATTTCGAGAATGGGGTCATTTGAACTCGTAGAGCTTCAGGAAGCTGAGAAAATCTCGAAAAACCAATCGGAAAATTTCAAAATCGGTTTTTCGACTTTAGTATCTATATAGTGATTCTCAAGTATTTTGACGCGATGATATCGAAAATGGGGTCATTTGAACTCGTAGAGCTTCAGGAAAATGAGAAAATCGCGAAAAACCAATCGGAAAATTTCAAAATCGGTTTTTCGACTTCAGTATCTATATAGTGATTCTCAAGTATTTTGACGCGATGATTTCGAAAATGGGGTCATTTGAACTCGTAGAGCTTCAGAAAAATGAGAAAATCGCGGAAAACCAATCGGAAAATTTTAAAATCGGGTTTTCGACTTCAGTATCTATATAGTGATTCTTAAGTATTTCGACGCGCTGATTTCGAAAATGGGGTCATTTTAACCCGTAGAGCTTCAGAAAACTGAGAAAATCGCGAAAAACCAATCAGAAAATTCCAAAATCGGTTTTTCGACTTCAGTATCTATATAGTGATTCTTGAGAATTTTGACGCGCTAATTTCGGATATGGGGTCATTTGAACTCGTAGAGCTTCAGGAAGCTGAGAAAATCGCGAAAAACCAATCGGAAAATTTCAAAATCGTATTTTTGACTGTAGTATATAGTGATTCTCACGTATTTTGACGGGCTGATCCCGAAAATGGGGTCATTTGATCTCGTAGAGCTTCAGGAAGCTGAGAAAATCGCGTAGAACCAATCGGAGAATTTTATAATCGGTTTTTCGACTTCAGTATCTATATAGTGATTCTTGAGTATTTTGACGCGCTGATTTCGAAAACGGGGTCATTTGAACTCGTAAAGCTTCAGGAAGCTCAGAAAATCGCGAAAAACCAATCGAAAAATTTCAAAATCGGGTTTTCGAATTTTGTATCTTGATAGTGATTCTTGAGTATATTGATGCGCTGATTTCGAAAATGGGGTCATTCGAACTCGTAGAGCTTCAGGAAGCTGAGAAAATCGCGAAAAACCAATCGGAAAATTTCGAAATCGGATTTTCGACTTCAGTATCTATATAGTAATTCTTGAGTATTTTGACGCGCTGATTTCGAAAATGGGGCCATTTGAACTCGTAGAGCTTCAGGAAGCTGAGAAAATCGCGAAAAACCAATCGGAAAATTTCAAAATCAGTTTTTCGACTTCAGTATCTATATAGTGATTCTTGAGTATTTTGACGCGCTGATTTCGATAATGGGGTCATTTGAACTCGTAAAACTTCAGGAAGCTCAGAAAATCTCGGAAAACCAATCGAAAAATTTCATAATCGGGTTTTCGAATTTTGTATCTATATAGTGATTCTTGAGTATTTTGATGCGCTGATTTCGAGAATGGGGTCATTTGAACTCGTAAAGCTTCATGAAGCTGAGGAAATCTCGAAAAACCAATCGGAAAATTTCAAAATCGGTTTTTCTACTTCAGTATCTATATAGTGATTCTCAAGTATTTTGACGCGATGATTTCGAAAATGGGGTCATTTGAACTAGTAGAGCTTCAGGAAAATGAGAAAATCGCGAAAAACCAATCGGAAAATTTCAGAATCGGTTTTTCGACTTTAGTATCTATATAGTGATTCTCAAGTATTTTGACGCGATGATTTCGAAAATGGGGTCATTCGAACTCGTAGAGCTTCAGGAAAATGAGAAAATCGCGAAAAACCAATCAGAAAATTCCAAAATCGGTTTTTTGACTTTAGTATATAGTGATTCTCACGTAGTTTGACGCGCTGATTTTGAGAATGGGGTCATTTGAACTCGTAGAGCTTCAGGAAGCTGAGAAAATCGCGAATAACCAATCAGAAAATTTCAAAATCGGATTTTTGACTGTAGTATATAGTGATTCTCACGTATTTCGACGAGCTGATGCCGAATATGGGGTCATTTGATCTCGTAGAGCTTCAGGAAGCTGAAAAAATCGCGTAAAACCAATCGGAAAATTTTAAAATCGGGTTTTCGACTTCAGTATCTATATAGTGATTCTTAAGTATTTTGACGCGCTAATTTCGAAAATGGGGTCATTTTAACTCAGAGCTTCAGATGACTGAGAAAATCGCGAAAAAACAATCAGAACATTCCAAAATCGGTTTTTCGACTTTAGTATCTATATAGTGATTCTTGAGTATTTTGACGCGCTGATTTCGAGAATAGGGTCATTCGAACTCGTAGAGCTTCAGGAAGCTGAGAAAATCGCGAAAAACCAATCAGAAAATTTAAAAATTGGATTTTTGACTGTAGTATATAGTGATTCTCACGTTTTATGACGAGCTGATCCCGAAAATGGAGTCATTTGAACTCGTAGAGCTTCAGAAAGCTGACGAAATCGCGAAAAACCAATCGGAAAATTTCAAAATTGGTTTTTCGACTTCAGTATCTATATAGTGATTCTCAAGTACTTCGACGCGCTGATTTCGAAAATGGGGTCATTTGAACTCGTAGAGCTTCAGGAAGCTGAGAAAATCGCGAAAAACCTATCGGAAAATTTCAAAATCGGTTTTTTGACTTTAGTATATAGTGATTCTCGCGTATTTTGACGAGCTTATCCCGAAAATGGGGTCATTTGATCTCGTAGAGCTTCAGGAGAATGAGAAAATCGCGAAAAACCAATCGGAAAATTTCAAAATCGGATTTTCGACTTTAGTATCTATATAGTAATTCTTGAGTATTTTGACGCGCTGATTTCGAGAATGGGGTCATTTGAACTCGTAGAGCTTCAGGAAGCTGAGAAAATCGCAAAAAAACAATCGGAAAATTTCAAAATCGGTTTTTCGACTTAAGTATCTATATAGTGATTCTTACGTATCTTGACGCGCTGATTTCGAAATTGGGGTCATTTGAACTCGTAGAGCTTCAGGAAGCTGAGAAATTCGCGTAAAACCAACCCTGAATTTTCAAAATCGGTTTCTCGACTTCAGTATCTATATAGTGATTCTTGAGTATTTTGACGCGCTGATTTCGAAAATGGGGTCATTTGAACTCGTAAAGCTTCAGGAAGCTCAGAAAATCGCGAAAAACCAATCGAAAAATTTCATAATCTAGTTTTCGAATTTTGTATCTATATAGTGATTCTTGAGTATTTTGATGCGCTGATTTCGAGAATGGGGTCATTTGAACTCGTAGAGCTTCAGGAAGCTGAGAAAATCGCGAAAAACCAATCAGAAAATTTCAAAATCGGGTTTTTGACTTTATTATATAGTGATTCTTACGTATTCTGACGCGCTGATTCCAAAAATGGAGTCATTTGAACTCGTTGAGCTTCAGGAAGCTGAGAAAATCGCGAAAAACCAATCGGAAAATTTCAAAATCGTTTTTTCGACTTTAGTATCTATATAGTGATTCTCAAGTATTTTGACGCGATGATTTCGAAAATGGATTCATTTGAACTCGTAGAGCTTCAGAAAAATGACAAAATCGCGAGAAACCATTCGGAAAATTTCAAAATCGTATTTTCGACTTTTGTATCTATATAGTGATTCTTGAGTATTTTGACGCGCTGATATCGAAAATGGGGTCTTTTGAACTCGTAGAGCTTCAGGAAGCTGAGAAAATCGCGAAAAACCAATCGGAAAATTTCAAAATCGGTTTTTCGACTTCAGTATCTATATAGTGATTCTTGAGTATTTCGACGAGCTGATTTCGAAAATGGGGTCATCAAAACTCGTAGAGCTTCAGGAAGCTAAAAAAATCGCGGAAAACCAATCAGAAAATTTCAAAATCGGTTTTTCGAATTTTGTATCTATATAGTGATTCTTGAGTATTTTGACGCGCTGATTTCGAAAATGGGGTCATTTGAACTCGTAAAGCTTCAGGAAGCTCAGAAAATCGCGAAAAACCAATCGAAAAATTTCATAATCGGGTTTTCGAATGTTGTAATCATATAGTGATTCTTGAGTATTTTGACGCGCTGATTTCGAAAATGGGGTCTTTTGAACTCGTAGAGCTTCAGAAAGCTGACGAAATCGCGAAAAACCAATCGGAAAATTTCAAAATTGGTTTTTCGACTTTAGTATCTATATAGTGATTCTCAAGTATTTCGACGCGCTGATTTCGAAAATGGGGTCATTTGAACTCGTAGAGCTTCAGGAAGCTGAGAAAATCGCGAAAAACCTATCGGAAAATTTCAAAATCGGTTTTTTGACTTCAGTATATAGTGATTCTCACGTATTTTGACGAGCTTATCCCGAAAATGGGGTCATTTGATCTCGTAGAGCTTCAGGAAGCTCAGAAAATCGCGAAAAACCAATCGAAAAATTTCATAATCGGGTTTTCGAATTTTGTATCTATATAGTGATTCTTGAGTATTTTGACGCGCTGATATCGAAAATGGGGTCTTTTGAACTCGTAGAGCTTCAGGAAGCTGAGAAAATCGCGAAAAACCAATCGGAAAATTTCAAAATCGGTTTTTCGACTTCAGTATCTATATAGTGATTCTTAAGTATTTCGACGAGCTGATTTCGAAAATGGGGTCATCAAAACTCGTAGAGCTTCAGGAAGCTAAAAAAATCGCGGAAAACCAATCAGAAAATTTCAAAATCGGTTCTTTGACTTTAGTATATAGTGATTCTTACGTATTCTGACGCGCTGATTCCGAAAATGGGGTCATTCGAACTCGTAGAGCTTCGAGAAGCTGAGAAAATCGCGAAAAACCAATCGGAAAATTTCAAAATCGGTTTTTCGAATTTTGTATCCATATAGTGATTCTTGAGTATTTTGACGCGCTGATTTCGAAAATGGGGTCATTTGAACTCGTAAAGCTTCAGGAAGCTCAGAAAATCGCGAAAAACCAATCGAAAAATTTCATAATCGGGTTTTCGAATGTTGTATCCATATAGTGATTCTTGAGTATTTTGATGCGCTGATTTCGAGAATGGGGTCATTTGAACTCGTAGAGCTTCAGGAAGCTGAGAAAATCTCGAAAAACCAATCAGAAAATTTCAAAATCGGTTTTTCGACTTTAGTATCTATATAATGATTCTTAAGTATTTTGACGCACTGATATCGAAAATGGGGTCATTTTAACTCGTAGAGCTACAGGAAGCTGAGAAAATCTTGAAAAACCAATCAGAAAATTTCAAAATCGGTTTTTTGACTTTATTATATAGTGATTCTTACGTATTCTGACGCGCTGATTCCGAAAATGGAGTCATTTGAACTCGTTGAGCTTCAGGAAGCTGAGAAAATCGCGAAAAACCAATCGGAAAATTTCAAAATCGGTTTTTCGACTTTAGTATCTATATAGTGATTCTCAAGTATTTCGACGCGCTGATTTCGAAAATGGGGTCATTTGAACTCGTAAAGCTTCAGGAAGCTGAGAAAATCGCGAAAAACCTATCGGAAAATTTCAAAATCGGTTTTTTGACTTTAGTATATAGTGATTCTCACGTATTTTGACGAGCTTATCCCGAAAATGGGGTCATTTGATCTCGTAGAGCTTCAGGAGAATGAGAAAATCGCGAAAAACCAATCGGAAAATTTCAAAATCGGATTTTCGACTTTAGTATCTATATAGTAATTCTTGAGTATTTTGACGCGCTGATTTCGAGAATGGGGTCATTTGAACTCGTAGAGCTTCAGGAAGCTGAGAAAATCGCAAAAAAACAATCGGAAAATTTCAAAATCGGTTTTTCGACTTAAGTATCTATATAGTGATTCTTACGTATCTTGACGCGCTGATTTCGAAAATGGGGTCATTTGAACTCGTAGAGCTTCAGGAAGATGAGAAAATCGCGAGAAACCAATCGGAAAATTTCAAAATCGGATTTTCGACTTTTGTATCTATATAGTGATTCTTGAGTATTTTGACGCTCTGATATCGAAAATGGGGTCTTTTGAACTCGTAGAGCTTCAGGAAGCTGAGAAAATCGCAAAAAACCAATCGGAAAATTTCAAAATCGGTTTTTCGACTTTAGTATCTATATAGTGATTCTTAAGTATTTCGACGCGCTGATTTCGAAAATGGGGTCATTTGAACTCGTAGAGCTCCAGGAAAATGAGAAAATCGCGAAAAACCAATCGGAGAATTTCAAGATCGGATTTTTGACTGTAGTATTTAGTGATTCTCACGTATTTTGACGCGCTGATTTCGAGAATGGGGTCATTCGAACTCGTAAAGCTTCAGGAATCTGAGAAAATCGCGAAAAACCAATCAGAAAATTTCAAAATTGGATTTTTGACTGTAGTTTATAGTGATTCTCACGTATTTTGACGGGCTGATCCCGGAAATGGGGTCATTTGATCTCGTAGAGCTTCAGGAAGCTCAGAAAATCGCGTAAAACCAATCGGAAAATTTTAAAATCGGGTTTTCGACTTCTGTATATATATAGTGATTCTTGAGTATTTTGACGCGCTGATTTCGAAAATGGGGTCATTTTAACTCGTAGAGCTTCAGAAAACTGAGAAAATCGCGAAAAACCAATCAGAAAATTCCAAAATCGGTTTTTCGACTTCAGTATCTATGTAGTGATTCTTGAGTATTTTGACGCGCTGATTTCGGAAATGTGGTCATTTGAACTCGAAGAGCTTCAGGAAGCTGAGAAAATCGCAGAAAACCAATCGGAAAATTTCAAAATCGGTTTTTCGACTTCAGTATCTATATAGTGATTTTTGAGTATTTTGACGCGCTGTTTTCGAAAATGGGGTCATTTGAACTCGTAGAGCTTCAGGAAGATGAGAAAATCGCGAGAAACCAATCGGAAAATTTCAAAATCGGATTTTCGACTTTTGTATCTATATAGTGATTTATGAGTATTTTGACGCGCTGATATCGAAAATGAAGTCTTTTGAACTCGTAGAGCTTCAGGAAGCTGAGAAAATCGCAAAAAACCAATCGGAAAATTTCAAAATCGGTTTTTCGACTTTAGTATCTATATAGTGATTCTTGAGTATTTTCGACGCGCTGTTTTCGAAAATGGGGTCATTTGAACTCGTAGAGCTTCGGGAAGCTGAGAAAATCGCGAAAAACCAATCGGAAAATTTCAAAATCGGTTTTTCGACTTTAGTATCTATATAGTGATTCTCAAGTATTTTGAAGCGATGATTTCGAAAATGGGGTCATTTGAACTCGTAGAGCTTCAGGAAAATGAGAAAATCGCGAAAAATCAATCAGAAAATTCCAAAATCGGTTTTTTGACTTTAGTATATAGTGATTCTCCCGTATTTTGACGCGCTGATTTCGAGAATGGGGTCATTCGAACTCGTAGAGCTTCAGGAATCTGAGAAAATCGCGAAAAACCAATCAGAAAATTTCAAAATTGGATTTTTGACTGTAGTTTATAGTGATTCTCACGTATTTTGACGGGCTGATCCCGAAAATGGGGTCATTTGATCTCGTAGAGCTTCAGGAAGCTGAGAAAATCGCGTAAAACCAATCGGAAAATTTTAAAATCGGGTTTTCGACTTCTGTATCTATATAGTGATTCTTGAGTATTTTGACGCGCTGATTTCGAAAATGGGGTCATTTCAACTCGTAGAGCTTCAGGAAGCTGAGAAAATCGCGAAAAACCAATCGGAAAATTTCAAAATCGGTTTTTCGACTTCAGTATCTATATAGTGATTCTTGAGTATTTTGACGCGCTGATTTCGAAAATGGGGTCATTTGAACTCGTAAAGCTTCAGGAAGCTCAGAAAATCGCGAAAAACCAATCGAAAAATTTCATAATCGGGTTTTCGAATTTTGTATCTATATAGTGATTCTTGAGTATTTTGACGTCCTGATTTCGAAAACGGGGCCATTTGAACTCGTAGAGCTTCAGGAAGCTGAGAAAATCGCGAAAAACCAATCAGAAAATTTCAAAATCGGTTTTTCCACTTCAGTATCTATATAGCGATTCTTGAGTATTTTGACGCACTGATTTCGAAAATGGGGTCATTCGAACTCGTAAAGCTTCAGGAAGCTCAGAAAATCGCGAAAAACCAATCGAAAAATTTCAAAATCGGGTTTTCGAATTTTGTATCTATTTAGTGATTCTTGAGTATTTTGATGCGCTGATTTCGAGAATGGGGTCATTTGAACTCGTAGAGCTTCAGGAAGCTGAGAAAATCTCGAAAAACCAATCGGAAAATTTCAAAATCGGTTTTTCGACTTTAGTATCTATATAGTGATTCTCAAGTATTTTGACGCGATGATATCGAAAATGGGGTCATTTGAACTCGTAGAGCTTCAGGAAAATGAGAAAATCGCGAAAAACCAATCGGAAAATTTCAAAATCGGTTTTTCGACTTCAGTATCTATATAGTGATTCTCAAGTATTTTGACGCGATGATTTCGAAAATGGGGTCATTTGAACTCGTAGAGCTTCAGAAAAATGAGAAAATCGCGGAAAACCAATCGGAAAATTTTAAAATCGGGTTTTCGACTTCAGTATCTATATAGTGATTCTTAAGTATTTCGACGCGCTGATTTCGAAAATGGGGTCATTTTAACCCGTAGAGCTTCAGAAAACTGAGAAAATCGCGAAAAACCAATCAGAAAATTCCAAAATCGGTTTTTCGACTTCAGTATCTATATAGTGATTCTTGAGAATTTTGACGCGCTAATTTCGGATATGGGGTCATTTGAACTCGTAGAGCTTCAGGAAGCTGAGAAAATCGCGAAAAACCAATCGGAAAATTTCAAAATCGTATTTTTGACTGTAGTATATAGTGATTCTCACGTATTTTGACGGGCTGATCCCGAAAATGGGGTCATTTGATCTCGTAGAGCTTCAGGAAGCTGAGAAAATCGCGTAGAACCAATCGGAGAATTTTATAATCGGTTTTTCGACTTCAGTATCTATATAGTGATTCTTGAGTATTTTGACGCGCTGATTTCGAAAACGGGGTCATTTGAACTCGTAAAGCTTCAGGAAGCTCAGAAAATCGCGAAAAACCAATCGAAAAATTTCAAAATCGGGTTTTCGAATTTTGTATCTTGATAGTGATTCTTGAGTATATTGATGCGCTGATTTCGAAAATGGGGTCATTCGAACTCGTAGAGCTTCAGGAAGCTGAGAAAATCGCGAAAAACCAATCGGAAAATTTCGAAATCGGATTTTCGACTTCAGTATCTATATAGTAATTCTTGAGTATTTTGACGCGCTGATTTCGAAAATGGGGCCATTTGAACTCGTAGAGCTTCAGGAAGCTGAGAAAATCGCGAAAAACCAATCGGAAAATTTCAAAATCAGTTTTTCGACTTCAGTATCTATATAGTGATTCTTGAGTATTTTGACGCGCTGATTTCGATAATGGGGTCATTTGAACTCGTAAAACTTCAGGAAGCTCAGAAAATCTCGGAAAACCAATCGAAAAATTTCATAATCGGGTTTTCGAATTTTGTATCTATATAGTGATTCTTGAGTATTTTGATGCGCTGATTTCGAGAATGGGGTCATTTGAACTCGTAAAGCTTCATGAAGCTGAGGAAATCTCGAAAAACCAATCGGAAAATTTCAAAATCGGTTTTTCTACTTCAGTATCTATATAGTGATTCTCAAGTATTTTGACGCGATGATTTCGAAAATGGGGTCATTTGAACTAGTAGAGCTTCAGGAAAATGAGAAAATCGCGAAAAACCAATCGGAAAATTTCAGAATCGGTTTTTCGACTTTAGTATCTATATAGTGATTCTCAAGTATTTTGACGCGATGATTTCGAAAATGGGGTCATTCGAACTCGTAGAGCTTCAGGAAAATGAGAAAATCGCGAAAAACCAATCAGAAAATTCCAAAATCGGTTTTTTGACTTTAGTATATAGTGATTCTCACGTAGTTTGACGCGCTGATTTTGAGAATGGGGTCATTTGAACTCGTAGAGCTTCAGGAAGCTGAGAAAATCGCGAATAACCAATCAGAAAATTTCAAAATCGGATTTTTGACTGTAGTATATAGTGATTCTCACGTATTTCGACGAGCTGATGCCGAATATGGGGTCATTTGATCTCGTAGAGCTTCAGGAAGCTGAAAAAATCGCGTAAAACCAATCGGAAAATTTTAAAATCGGGTTTTCGACTTCAGTATCTATATAGTGATTCTTAAGTATTTTGACGCGCTAATTTCGAAAATGGGGTCATTTTAACTCAGAGCTTCAGATGACTGAGAAAATCGCGAAAAAACAATCAGAACATTCCAAAATCGGTTTTTCGACTTTAGTATCTATATAGTGATTCTTGAGTATTTTGACGCGCTGATTTCGAGAATAGGGTCATTCGAACTCGTAGAGCTTCAGGAAGCTGAGAAAATCGCGAAAAACCAATCAGAAAATTTAAAAATTGGATTTTTGACTGTAGTATATAGTGATTCTCACGTTTTATGACGAGCTGATCCCGAAAATGGAGTCATTTGAACTCGTAGAGCTTCAGAAAGCTGACGAAATCGCGAAAAACCAATCGGAAAATTTCAAAATTGGTTTTTCGACTTCAGTATCTATATAGTGATTCTCAAGTACTTCGACGCGCTGATTTCGAAAATGGGGTCATTTGAACTCGTAGAGCTTCAGGAAGCTGAGAAAATCGCGAAAAACCTATCGGAAAATTTCAAAATCGGTTTTTTGACTTTAGTATATAGTGATTCTCGCGTATTTTGACGAGCTTATCCCGAAAATGGGGTCATTTGATCTCGTAGAGCTTCAGGAGAATGAGAAAATCGCGAAAAACCAATCGGAAAATTTCAAAATCGGATTTTCGACTTTAGTATCTATATAGTAATTCTTGAGTATTTTGACGCGCTGATTTCGAGAATGGGGTCATTTGAACTCGTAGAGCTTCAGGAAGCTGAGAAAATCGCAAAAAAACAATCGGAAAATTTCAAAATCGGTTTTTCGACTTAAGTATCTATATAGTGATTCTTACGTATCTTGACGCGCTGATTTCGAAATTGGGGTCATTTGAACTCGTAGAGCTTCAGGAAGCTGAGAAATTCGCGTAAAACCAACCCTGAATTTTCAAAATCGGTTTCTCGACTTCAGTATCTATATAGTGATTCTTGAGTATTTTGACGCGCTGATTTCGAAAATGGGGTCATTTGAACTCGTAAAGCTTCAGGAAGCTCAGAAAATCGCGAAAAACCAATCGAAAAATTTCATAATCTAGTTTTCGAATTTTGTATCTATATAGTGATTCTTGAGTATTTTGATGCGCTGATTTCGAGAATGGGGTCATTTGAACTCGTAGAGCTTCAGGAAGCTGAGAAAATCGCGAAAAACCAATCAGAAAATTTCAAAATCGGGTTTTTGACTTTATTATATAGTGATTCTTACGTATTCTGACGCGCTGATTCCAAAAATGGAGTCATTTGAACTCGTTGAGCTTCAGGAAGCTGAGAAAATCGCGAAAAACCAATCGGAAAATTTCAAAATCGTTTTTTCGACTTTAGTATCTATATAGTGATTCTCAAGTATTTTGACGCGATGATTTCGAAAATGGATTCATTTGAACTCGTAGAGCTTCAGAAAAATGACAAAATCGCGAGAAACCATTCGGAAAATTTCAAAATCGTATTTTCGACTTTTGTATCTATATAGTGATTCTTGAGTATTTTGACGCGCTGATATCGAAAATGGGGTCTTTTGAACTCGTAGAGCTTCAGGAAGCTGAGAAAATCGCGAAAAACCAATCGGAAAATTTCAAAATCGGTTTTTCGACTTCAGTATCTATATAGTGATTCTTGAGTATTTCGACGAGCTGATTTCGAAAATGGGGTCATCAAAACTCGTAGAGCTTCAGGAAGCTGAAAAAATCGCGGAAAACCAATCAGAAAATTTCAAAATCGGTTTTTCGAATTTTGTATCTATATAGTGATTCTTGAGTATTTTGACGCGCTGATTTCGAAAATGGGGTCATTTGAACTCGTAAAGCTTCAGGAAGCTCAGAAAATCGCGAAAAACCAATCGAAAAATTTCATAATCGGGTTTTCGAATGTTGTAATCATATAGTGATTCTTGAGTATTTTGACGCGCTGATTTCGAAAATGGGGTCTTTTGAACTCGTAGAGCTTCAGAAAGCTGACGAAATCGCGAAAAACCAATCGGAAAATTTCAAAATTGGTTTTTCGACTTTAGTATCTATATAGTGATTCTCAAGTATTTCGACGCGCTGATTTCGAAAATGGGGTCATTTGAACTCGTAGAGCTTCAGGAAGCTGAGAAAATCGCGAAAAACCTATCGGAAAATTTCAAAATCGGTTTTTTGACTTCAGTATATAGTGATTCTCACGTATTTTGACGAGCTTATCCCGAAAATGGGGTCATTTGATCTCGTAGAGCTTCAGGAGAATGAGAAAATCGCGAAAAACCAATCGGAAAATTTCAAAATCGGATTTTCGACTTAAGTATCTATATAGTAATTCTTGAGTATTTTGACGCGCTGATTTCGAGAATGGGGTCATTTGAACTCGTAGAGCTTCAGGAAGCTGAGAAAATCGCAAAAAAACAATCGGAAAATTTCAAAATCGGTTTTTCGACTTAAGTATCTATATAATGATTCTTACGTATCTTGACGCGCTGATTTCGAAATTGGGGTCATTTGAACTCGTAGAGCTTCAGGAAGCTGAGAAATTCGCGTAAAACCAACCCTGAATTTTCAAAATCGGTTTCTCGACTTCAGTATCTATATAGTGATTCTTGAGTATTTTGACGCGCTGATTTCGAAAATGGGGTCATTTGAACTCGTAAAGCTTCAGGAAGCTCAGAAAATCGCGAAAAACCAATCGAAAAATTTCATAATCGGGTTTTCGAATTTTGTATCTATATAGTGATTCTTGAGTATTTTGATGCGCTGATTTCGAGAATGGGGTCATTTGAACTCGTAGAGCTTCAGGAAGCTGAGAAAATCGCGAAAAACCAATCAGAAAATTTCAAAATCGGGTTTTTGACTTTATTATATAGTGATTCTTACGTATTCTGACGCGCTGATTCCAAAAATGGAGTCATTTGAACTCGTTGAGCTTCAGGAAGCTGAGAAAATCGCGAAAAACCAATCGGAAAATTTCAAAATCGTTTTTTCAACTTTAGTATCTATATAGTGATTCTCAAGTATTTTGACGCGATGATTTCGAAAATGGGGTCATTTGAACTCGTAGAGCTTCAGAAAAATGACAAAATCGCGAGAAACCATTCGGAAAATTTCAAAATCGTATTTTCGACTTTTGTATCTATATAGTGATTCTTGAGTATTTTGACGCGCTGATATCGAAAATGGGGTCTTTTGAACTCGTAGAGCTTCAGGAAGCTGAGAAAATCGCGAAAAACCAATCGGAAAATTTCAAAATCGGTTTTTCGACTTCAGTATCTATATAGTGATTCTTAAGTATTTCGACGAGCTGATTTCGAAAATGGGGTCATCAAAACTCGTAGAGCTTCAGGAAGCTAAAAAAATCGCGGAAAACCAATCAGAAAATTTCAAAATCGGTTCTTTGACTTTAGTATATAGTGATTCTTACGTATTCTGACGCGCTGATTCCGAAAATGGGGTCATTCGAACTCGTAGAGCTTCGAGAAGCTGAGAAAATCGCGAAAAACCAATCGGAAAATTTCAAAATCGGTTTTTCGAATTTTGTATCCATATAGTGATTCTTGAGTATTTTTACGCGCTGATTTCGAAAATGGGGTCATTTGAACTCGTAAAGCTTCAGGAAGCTCAGAAAATCGCGAAAAACCAATCGAAAAATTTCATAATCGGGTTTTCGAATGTTGTATCCATATAGTGATTCTTGAGTATTTTGATGCGCTGATTTCGAGAATGGGGTCATTTGAACTCGTAGAGCTTCAGGAAGCTGAGAAAATCTCGAAAAACCAATCAGAAAATTTCAAAATCGGTTTTTCGACTTTAGTATCTATATAATGATTCTTAAGTATTTTGACGCACTGATATCGAAAATGGGGTCATTTTAACTCGTAGAGCTACAGGAAGCTGAGAAAATCTTGAAAAACCAATCAGAAAATTTCAAAATCGGTTTTTTGACTTTATTATATAGTGATTCTTACGTATTCTGACGCGCTGATTCCGAAAATGGAGTCATTTGAACTCGTTGAGCTTCAGGAAGCTGAGAAAATCGCGAAAAACCAATCGGAAAATTTCAAAATCGGTTTTTCGACTTTAGTATCTATATAGTGATTCTCAAGTATTTCGACGCGCTGATTTCGAAAATGGGGTCATTTGAACTCGTAAAGCTTCAGGAAGCTGAGAAAATCGCGAAAAACCTATCGGAAAATTTCAAAATCGGTTTTTTGACTTTAGTATATAGTGATTCTCACGTATTTTGACGAGCTTATCCCGAAAATGGGGTCATTTGATCTCGTAGAGCTTCAGGAGAATGAGAAAATCGCGAAAAACCAATCGGAAAATTTCAAAATCGGATTTTCGACTTTAGTATCTATATAGTAATTCTTGAGTATTTTGACGCGCTGATTTCGAGAATGGGGTCATTTGAACTCGTAGAGCTTCAGGAAGCTGAGAAAATCGCAAAAAAACAATCGGAAAATTTCAAAATCGGTTTTTCGACTTAAGTATCTATATAGTGATTCTTACGTATCTTGACGCGCTGATTTCGAAATTGGGGTCATTTGAACTCGTAGAGCTTCAGGAAGCTGAGAAATTCGCGTAAAACCAACCCTGAATTTTCAAAATCGGTTTCTCGACTTCAGTATCTATATAGTGATTCTTGAGTATTTTGACGCGCTGATTTCGAAAATGGGGTCATTTGAACTCGTAAAGCTTCAGGAAGCTCAGAAAATCGCGAAAAACCAATCGAAAAATTTCATAATCGGGTTTTCGAATTTTGTATCTATATAGTGATTCTTGAGTATTTTGATGCGCTGATTTCGAGAATGGGGTCATTTGAACTCGTAGAGCTTCAGGAAGCTGAGAAAATCGCGAAAAACCAATCAGAAAATTTCAAAATCGGGTTTTTGACTTTATTATATAGTGATTCTTACGTATTCTGACGCGCTGATTCCAAAAATGGAGTCATTTGAACTCGTTGAGCTTCAGGAAGCTGAGAAAGTCGCGAAAAACCAATCGGAAAATTTCAAAATTGTTTTTTCGACTTTAGTATCTATATAGTGATTCTCAAGTATTTCGACGCGCTGATTTCGAAAATGGGGTCATTTGAACTCGTAGAGCTTCAGGAAGCTGAGAAAATCGCGAAAAACCTATCGGAAAATTTCAAAATCGGTTTTTTGACTTTAGTATATAGTGATTCTCACGTATTTTGACGAGCTTATCCCGAAAATGGGGTCATTTGATCTCGTAGAGCTTCAGGAGAATGAGAAAATCGCGAAAAACCAATCGGAAAATTTCAAAATCGGATTTTCGACTTTAGTATCTATATAGTAATTCTTGAGTATTTAGACGCGCTGATTTCGGAAATGGGGTCATTTCAACTCGTAGAGCTTCAGGAAGCTGAGAAAATCGCAAAAAAACAATCGGAAAATTTCAAAATCGGTTTTTCGACTTAAGTATCTATATAGTGATTCTTACGTATCTTGACGCGCTGATTTCGAAATTGGGGTCATTTGAACTCGTAGAGCTTCAGGAAGCTGAGAAATTCGCGTAAAACCAACCCTGAATTTTCAAAATCGGTTTCTCGACTTCAGTATCTATATAGTGATTCTTGAGTATTTTGACGCGCTGATTTCGAAAATGGGGTCATTTGAACTCGTAAAGCTTCAGGAAGCTCAGAAAATCGCGAAAAACCAATCGAAAAATTTCATAATCGGGTTTTCGAATTTTGTATCTATATAGTGATTCTTGAGTATTTTGATGCGCTGATTTCGAGAATGGGGTCATTTGAACTCGTAAAGCTTCATGAAGCTGAGGAAATCTCGAAAAACCAATCGGAAAATTTCAAAATCGGTTTTTCTACTTCAGTATCTATATAGTGATTCTCAAGTATTTTGACGCGATGATTTCGAAAATGGGGTCATTTGAACTAGTAGAGCTTCAGGAAAATGAGAAAATCGCGAAAAACCAATCGGAAAATTTCAGAATCGGTTTTTCGACTTTAGTATCTATATAGTGATTCTCAAGTATTTTGACGCGATGATTTCGAAAATGGGGTCATTCGAACTCGTAGAGCTTCAGGAAAATGAGAAAATCGCGAAAAACCAATCAGAAAATTCCAAAATCGGTTTTTTGACTTTAGTATATAGTGATTCTCACGTAGTTTGACGCGCTGATTTTGAGAATGGGGTCATTTGAACTCGTAGAGCTTCAGGAAGCTGAGAAAATCGCGAATAACCAATCAGAAAATTTCAAAATCGGATTTTTGACTGTAGTATATAGTGATTCTCACGTATTTTGACGCGCTGATATCGAAAATGGGGTCTTTTGAACTCGTAGAGCTTCAGGAAGCTGAGAAAATCGCGTAAAACCAATCGGAAAATTTTAAAATCGGGTTTTCGACTTCAGTATCTATATAGTGATTCTTAAGTATTTTGACGCGCTAATTTCGAAAATGGGGTCATTTTAACTCAGAGCTTCAGATAACTGAGAAAATCGCGAAAAAACAATCAGAAAATTCCAAAATCGGTTTTTCGACTTTAGTATCTATATAGTGATTCTTGAGTATTTTGACGCGCTGATTTCGAGAATAGGGTCATTCGAACTCGTAGAGCTTCAGGAAGCTGAGAAAATCGCGAAAAACCAATCAGAAAATTTAAAAATTGGATTTTTGACTGTAGTATATAGTGATTCTCACGTTTTATGACGAGCTGATCCCGAAAATGGAGTCATTTGAACTCGTAGAGCTTCAGGAAGCTGAGAAAATCGCGAAAAACCAATCGAAAAATTTTAGAATCGGTTTTTCGAATTTTGTATCTATATAGTGATTCTTAAGTATTTTGACGCGCTGATTTCGAAAATGGGGTCTTTTGAACTCGTAGAGCTTCAGAAAGCTGACGAAATCGCGAAAAACCAATCGGAAAATTTCAAAATTGGTTTTTCGACTTTAGTATCTATATAGTGATTCTTACGTATTCTGACGCGCTGATTCCAAAAATGGAGTCATTTGAACTCGTTGAGCTTCAGGAAGCTGAGAAAATCGCGAAAAACCTATCGGAAAATTTCAAAATCGGTTTTTTGACTTTAGTATATAGTGATTCTCACGTATTTTGACGAGCTTATCCCGAAAATGGGGTCATTTGATCTCGTAGAGCTTCAGGAGAATGAGAAAATCGCGAAAAACCAATCGGAAAATTTCAAAATCGGATTTTCGACTTTAGTATCTATATAGTAATTCTTGAGTATTTTGACGCGCTGATTTCGAGAATGGGGTCATTTGAACTCGTAGAGCTTCAGGAAGCTGAGAAAATCGCAAAAAAACAATCGGAAAATTTCAAAATCGGTTTTTCGACTTAAGTATCTATATAGTGATTCTTGAGTATTTTGACGCGCTGATTTCGAAAATGGGGTCATTTGAACTCGTAAATCTTCAGGAAGCTCAGAAAATCGCGAAAAACCAATCGAAAAATTTCATAATCGGGTTTTCGAATTTTGTATCTATATAGTGATTCTTGAGTATTTTGATGCGCTGATTTCGAGAATGGGGTCATTTGAACTCGTAGAGCTTCAGGAAGCTGAGAAAATCGCGAAAAACCAATCAGAAAATTTCAAAATCGGGTTTTTGACTTTATTATATAGTGATTCTTACGTATTCTGACGCGCTGATTCCAAAAATGGAGTCATTTGAACTCGTTGAGCTTCAGGAAGCTGAGAAAATCGCGAAAAACCAATCGGAAAATTTCAAAATCGTTTTTTCGACTTTAGTATCTATATAGTGATTCTCAAGTATTTTGACGCGATGATTTCGAAAATGGGGTCATTTGAACTCGTAGAGCTTCAGAAAAATGACAAAATCGCGAGAAACCATTCGGAAAATTTCAAAATCGTATTTTCGACTTTTGTATCTATATAGTGATTCTTGAGTATTTTGACGCGCTGATATCGAAAATGGGGTCTTTTGAACTCGTAGAGCTTCAGGAAGCTGAGAAAATCGCGAAAAACCAATCGGAAAATTTCAAAATCGGTTTTTCGACTTCAGTATCTATATAGTGATTCTTGAGTATTTCGACGAGCTGATTTCGAAAATGGGGTCATCAAAACTCGTAGAGCTTCGGGAAGCTAAAAAAATCGCGGAAAACCAATCAGAAAATTTCAAAATCGGTTCTTTGACTTTAGTATATAGTGATTCTTACGTATTCTGACGCGCTGATTCCGAAAATGGGGTCATTCGAACTCGTAGAGCTTCGAGAAGCTGAGAAAATCGCGAAAAACCAATCGGAAAATTTCAAAATCGGTTTTTCGAATTTTGTATCTATATAGTGATTCTTGAGTATTTTGACGCGCTGATTTCGAAAATGGGGTCATTTGAACTCGTAAAGCTTCAGGAAGCTCAGAAAATCGCGAAAAACCAATCGAAAAATTTCATAATCGGGTTTTCGAATGTTGTATCCATATAGTGATTCTTGAGTATTTTGATGCGCTGATTTCGAGAATGGGGTCATTTGAACTCGTAGAGCTTCAGGAAGCTGAGAAAATCTCGAAAAACCAATCAGAAAATTTCAAAATCGGTTTTTCGACTTTAGTATCTATATAATGATTCTTAAGTATTTTGACGCACTGATATCGAAAATGGGGTCATTTTAACTCGTAGAGCTACAGGAAGCTGAGAAAATCTTGAAAAACCAATCAGAAAATTTCAAAATCGGTTTTTTGACTTTATTATATAGTGATTCTTACGTATTCTGACGCGCTGATTCCGAAAATGGAGTCATTTGAACTCGTTGAGCTTCAGGAAGCTGAGAAAATCGCGAAAAACCAATCGGAAAATTTCAAAATCGGTTTTTCGACTTTAGTATCTATATAGTGATTCTCAAGTATTTTGACGCGATGATTTCGAAAATGGGGCCATTTGAACTCGTAGAGCTTCAGGAAAATGAGAAAATCGCGAAAAACCAATCAGAAAATTCCAAAATCGGTTTTTTGACTTTAGTATATAGTGATTCTCACGTAGTTTGACGCGCTGATTTCGAGAATGGGGTCAGTTGAACTCGTAGAGCTTCAGGAAGCTGAGAAAATCGCGAAAAACCAATCAGAAAATTTCAAAATCGGATTTTTGACTGTAGTATATAGTGATTCTCACGTATTTTGACGGGCTGATCCCGAAAATGGGGTCATTTGATCTCGTAGAGCTTCAGAAAACTGAGAAAATCGCGAAAAACCAATCGGAAAATTTCAAAATCGGTTTTTCGATTTCAGTATCTATATAGTGATTCTTGAGTATTTCGACGAGCTGATTTCGAAAATGGGGTCATTAAAACTCGTAGAGCTTCAGGAAGCTAGAAAATTCGCGGAAAACCAATCAGAAAATTTCAAAATCGGTTTTTTGACTTTAGTATATAGTGATTCTCACGTATTCTGACGCGCTGATTCCGAAAATGGGGTCATTCGAACTCGTAGAGCTTCAGGAAGCTGGGAAAATCGCGAAAAACCAATCGGAAATTTTCAAAATCGGGTTTTCGACTTCAGTATCTATATAGTGATTCTCAAGTATTTTGACGCGAT
Source organism: Plagiodera versicolora (assembly GCA_037013635.1). Taxonomy (NCBI): domain Eukaryota; kingdom Metazoa; phylum Arthropoda; class Insecta; order Coleoptera; family Chrysomelidae; genus Plagiodera; species Plagiodera versicolora. Next base: position 805,937 of record JAYMYH010000018.1, read on the forward strand.
GATTTCGAAAATGGGGTCATTTGAACTCGTAGAGCTTCAGGAAGCTGAGAAAATCGCGGAAAACCAATCAGAAAATTTCAAAATCGGTTTTTCGACTTCAGTATCTATATAGTGATTCTTGAGTATTTTGACGCGCTGTTTTCGAAAATGGGGTCATTTGAACTCGTAGAGCTTCAGGAAGCTGAGGAAATCGCGAAAAACCAATCGGAAAATTTCAAAATCGGTTTTTCGACTTCAGTATCTATATAGTGATTCTTGAGTATTCTGACGCGCTGATTTCGAAAATGGGGTCATTTGAACTCGTAAAGCTTCAGGAAGCTCAGAAAATCGCGAAAAACCAATCGAAAAATTTCTTAATCGGGTTTTCGAATTTTGTATCTATATAGTGATTCTTGAGTATTTTGATGCGCTGATTTCGAGAATGGGGTCATTTGAACTCGTAGAGCTTCAGGAAGCTGAGAAAATCGCGAAAAACCAATCGGAAAATTTCAAAATCGGGTTTTCGACTTCAGTATCTATATAGTGATTCTCAAGTATTTTGAAGCGCTGATTTCGAAAATGGGGTCATTTTTACTCGTAGAGCTTCAGAAAACTGAGAAAATCGCGAAAAACCAATCAGAAAATTCCAAAATCGGTTTTTCGACTTCAGTATCTATATAGTGATTCTTGAGTATTTTGACGCGCTGATTTCGGAAATGGGGTCACTTGAACTCGTAGAGCTTCAGGAAGCTGAGAAATCGCGAAAAACCAATCGGGAAATTTCAAAATCGGTTCTCCGACTTTAGTATCTATATAGTGATTCTTAAGTATTTTGACGCGCTGATACCGAAAATGGGGTCTTTTGAACTCGTAGAGCTTCAGGAAGCTGAGAAAATCGCAAAAAAACAATCGGAAAATTTCAAAATCGGCTTTTCGACTTTAGTATCTATATAGTGATTCTTGAGTATTTTGACGCGCTGTTTTCGAGAATGGGGTCATTTGAACTCGTATAGCTTCAGGAAGCTGAGAAAATCGCGAAAAACCAATCGGAAAATTTCAAAATCGGTTTTTCGACTTCAGTATCTATATAGTGATTCTTGAGTATTTCGACGAGCTGATTTCGAAAATGGGGTCATTAAAACTCGTAGAGCTTCAGGAAGCTAAAAAAATCGCGGAAAACCAATCAGGAAATTTCAAAATCGGTTTTTTGACTTTAGTATATAGTTATTCTTACGTATTCTGACGCGCTGATTCCGAAAATGGGGTCATTTGAACTCGTAGAGCTTCATGGAGCTTGGAAAATCGCGAAAAAGCAATCGGAAAATTTCAAAATCGGTTTTTCGACTTAAGTATCTATATAGTGATTCTTACGTATTTTGACGCGCCGATTTCGAAAATGGGGTCATTTGATCTCGTAGAGTTCCAGGAAACTGAGAAAATCGCGAAAAACCAATCGAAAAATTTCAAAATCGGTTTTTCGACTTTAGTATCTATATACTGATTCTTAAAATCTTGACGCGCTGATTCCAAAAATGGGGTCATTTGAACTCGTAGAGCTTCAGGAAGCTGAGAAAATCGCGAAAAACCAATCAGAAAATTCCAAAATCGGTTTTACGACTTCAGTATCTATATAGTGATTCTTGAGTATTTTGACGCGCTGATTTCGGAAATGGGGTCATTTGAACTCGTAAAGCTTCAGGAAGCTGAGAAAATCGCGAAAAACCAATCGAAAAATTTCAGAATCGGTTTTTCGAATTTTGTATCTATATAGTGATTCTCAAGTATTCCGACGCGCTGATTTCGAAAATGGGGTAATTTGAACTCGTAGAGCTTCAGGAAGCTGAGAAATTCGCGAAAAACCAATCGGAAAATTTCAAAATCGGTTTTTCGACTTTAGTATCTATATAATGATTCTTAAGTATTTTGACGCGCTGATTTCGAGAATGGGGTCATTTTAACTCGTAGAGCTTCAGGAAGCTGAAAAAATCGCGAAAAACCAATCAGAAAATTTCAAAATCGGTTTTTTGACTTTATTATATAGTGATTCTTACGTATTCTAACGCGCTGATTCCGAAAATGGAGTCATTTGAACTCGTTGAGCTTCAGGAAGCTGAGAAAATCGCGAAAAACCATTCGGAAAATTTCAAAATCGGTTTTTCGACTTTAGTATCTATATAGTGATTCTCAAGTATTTTGACGCGATGATTTCGAAAATGGGGTCATTTGAACTCGTAGAGCTTCAGGAAAATGAGAAAATCGCGAAAAACCAATCAGAAAATTCCAAAATCGGTTTTTTGACTTTAGTATATAGTGATTCTCACGTATTTTGACGCGCTGATTTCGAGAATGGGGTCATTTGAACTCGTAGAGCTTCAGGAAGCTGAGAAAATCGCGAAAAACCAATCAGAAAATTTCAAAATCGGATTTTTGACTGTAGTATATACTGATTCTCACGTATTTTGACGGGTCATTTCAACTCGTAGAGCTTCAGGAAGCTGAGAAAATCGCGAAAAACCAATCGGAAAATTTCAAAATCGGTTTTTCGACTTTAGTATCTATATAGTGATTCTCAAGTATTTTGACGCGATGATTTCGAAAATGGGGTCATTTGAACTCGTAGAGCTTCAGGAAAATGAGAAAATCGCGAAAAACCAATCAGAAAATTCCAAAATCGGTTTTTTGACTTTAGTATATAGTGATTCTCACGTATTTTGACGCGCTGATTTCGAGAATGGGGTCATTTGAACTCGTAGAGCTTCAGGAAGCTGAGAAAATCGCGAAAAACCAATCAGAAAATTTCAAAATCGGATTTTTGACTGTAGTATATACTGATTCTCACGTATTTTGACGGGTCATTTCAACTCGTAGAGCTTCAGGAAGCTGAGAAAATCGCGAAAAACCAATCGGAAAATTTCAAAATCGGTTTTTCGACTTCAGTATCTATATAGTGATTCTTGAGTATTTTGACGCGCTGATTTCGAAAATGGGGTCATTTGAACTCGTAAAGCTTCAGGAAGCTCAGAAAATCGCGAAAAACCAATCGAAAAATTTCATAATCGGGTTTTCGAATTTTGTATCTATATAGTGATTCTTGAGTATTTTGACGTCCTGATTTCGAAAACGGGGCCATTTGAACTCGTAGAGCTTCAGGAAGCTGAGAAAATCGTGAAAAACCAATCGGAAAATTTCAAAATCGGTTTTTCCACTTCAGTATCTATATAGCGATTCTTGAGTATTTTGACGCACTGATTTCGAAAATGGGGTCATTCGAACTCGTAAAGCTTCAGGAAGCTCAGAAAATCGCGAAAAACCAATCGAAAAATTTCAAAATCGGGTTTTCGAATTTTGTATCTATATAGTGATTCTTGAGTATTTTGATGCGCTGATTTCGAGAATGGGGTCATTTGAACTCGTAGAGCTTCAGGAAGCTGAGAAAATCTCGAAAAACCAATCGGAAAATTTCAAAATCGGTTTTTCGACTTTAGTATCTATATAGTGATTCTCAAGTATTTTGACGCGATGATATCGAAAATGGGGTCATTTGAACTCGTAGAGCTTCAGGAAAATGAGAAAATCGCGAAAAACCAATCGGAAAATTTCAAAATCGGTTTTTCGACTTCAGTATCTATATAGTGATTCTCAAGTATTTTGACGCGATGATTTCGAAAATGGGGTCATTTGAACTCGTAGAGCTTCAGAAAAATGAGAAAATCGCGGAAAACCAATCGGAAAATTTTAAAATCGGGTTTTCGACTTCAGTATCTATATAGTGATTCTTAAGTATTTCGACGCGCTGATTTCGAAAATGGGGTCATTTTAACCCGTAGAGCTTCAGAAAACTGAGAAAATCGCGAAAAACCAATCAGAAAATTCCAAAATCGGTTTTTCGACTTCAGTATTTATATAGTGATTCTTGAGAATTTTGACGCGCTAATTTCGGATATGGGGTCATTTGAACTCGTAGAGCTTCAGGAAGCTGAGAAAATCGCGAAAAACCAATCGGAAAATTTCAAAATCGTATTTTTGACTGTAGTATATAGTGATTCTCACGTATTTTGACGGGCTGATCCCGAAAATGGGTCATTTGATCTCGTAGAGCTTCAGGAAGCTGAGAAAATCGCGTAGAACCAATCGGAGAATTTTATAATCGGTTTTTCGACTTCAGTATCTATATAGTGATTCTTGAGTATTTTGACGCGCTGATTTCGAAAATGGGGTCATTTGAACTCGTAAAGCTTCAGGAAGCTCAGAAAATCGCGAAAAACCAATCGAAAAATTTCAAAATCGGGTTTTCGAATTTTGTATCTTGATAGTGATTCTTGAGTATATTGATGCGCTGATTTCGAAAATGGGGTCATTCGAACTCGTAGAGCTTCAGGAAGCTGAGAAAATCGCGAAAAACCAATCGGGAAATTTCGAAATCGGATTTTCGACTTTAGTATCTATATAGTAATTCTTGAGTATTCTGACGCGCTGATTTCGAAAATGGGGCCATTTGAACTCGTAGAGCTTCAGGAAGCTGAGAAAATCGCGAAAAACCAATCGGAAAATTTCAAAATCGGTTTTTCGACTTCAGTATCTATATAGTGATTCTTGAGTATTTTGACGCGCTGATTTCGAAAATGAGGTCATTTGAACTCGTAAAACTTCAGGAAGCTCAGAAAATCTCGGAAAACCAATCGAAAAATTTCAAAATCGGTTTTTCGACTTCAGTATCTATATAGTGATTCTTGAGTATTTTGACGCGCTGATTTCGAAAATGGGGTCATTTGAACTCGTAAAGCTTCAGGAAGCTCAGAAAATCGCGAAAAACCAATCGAAAAATTTCATAATCGGGTTTTCGAATTTTGTATCTATATAGTGATTCTTGAGTATTTTGACGTCCTGATTTCGAAAACGGGGCCATTTGAACTCGTAGAGCTTCAGGAAGCTGAGAAAATCGCGAAAAACCAATCGGAAAATTTCAAAATCGGTTTTTCCACTTCAGTATCTATATAGCGATTCTTGAGTATTCTGACGCACTGATTTCGAAAATGGGGTCATTCGAACTCGTAAAGCCTCAGGAAGCTCAGAAAATCGCGAAAAACCAATCGAAAAATTTCAAAATCGGGTTTTCGAATTTTGTATCTATATAGTGATTCTTGAGTATTTTGATGCGCTGATTTCGAGAATGGGGTCATTTGAACTCGTAGAGCTTCAGGAAGCTGAGAAAATCTCGAAAAACCAATCGGAAAATTTCAAAATCGGTTTTTCGACTTCAGTATCTATATAGTGATTCTCAAGTATTTTGACGCGATGATTTCGAAAATGGGGTCATTTGAACTCGTAGAGCTTCAGAAAAATGAGAAAATCGCGGAAAACCAATCGGAAAATTTTAAAATCGGGTTTTCGACCTCAGTATCTATATAGTGATTCTTAAGTATTTCAAAGCGCTGATTTCGAAAATGGGGTCATTTTAACCCGTAGAGCTTCAGAAAACTGAGAAAATCGCGAAAAACCAATCAGAAAATTCCAAAATCGGTTTTTCGACTTCAGTATCTATATAGTGATTCTTGAGAATTTTGACGCGCTAATTTCGGATATGGGGTCATTTGAACTCGTAGAGCTTCAGGAAGCTGAGAAAATCGCGAAAAACCAATCGGAAAATTTCAAAATCGTATTTTTGACTGTAGTATATAGTGATTCTCACGTATTTTGACGGGCTGATCCCGAAAATGGGGTCATTTGATCTCGTAGAGCTTCAGGAAGCTGGGAAAATCGCGTAGAACCAATCGGAGAATTTTATAATCGGTTTTTCGACTTCAGTATCTATATAGTGATTCTTGAGTATTTTGACGCGCTGATTTCGAAAATGGGGTCATTTGAACTCGTAAAGCTTCAGGAAGCTCAGAAAATCGCGAAAAACCAATCGAAAAATTTCAAAATCGGGTTTTCGAATTTTGTATCTTGATAGTGATTCTTGAGTATATTGATGCGCTGATTTCGAAAATGGGGTCATTCGAACTCGTAGAGCTTCAGGAAGCTGAGAAAATCGCGAAAAACCAATCGGAAAATTTCGAAATCGGATTTTCGACTTTAGTATCTATATAGTAATTCTTGAGTATTTTGACGCGCTGATTTCGAAAATGGGGCCATTTGAACTCGTAGAGCTTCAGGAAGCTGAGAAAATCGCGAAAAACCAATCGAAAAATTTCATAATCGGGTTTTCGAATTTTGTATCTATATAGTGATTCTTGAGTATTTTGATGCGCTGATTTCGAGAATGGGGTCATTTGAACTCCTAGAGCTTCAGGAAGCTGAGGAAATCTCGAAAAACCAATCGGAAAATTTCAAAATCGGTTTTTCCACTTCAGTATCTATATAGTGATTCTCAAGTATTTTGACGCGATGATTTCGAAAATGGGGTCATTTGAACTAGTAGAGCTTCAGGAAAATGAGAAAATCGCGAAAAACCAATCGGAAAATTTCAGAATCGGTTTTTCGACTTTAGTATCTATATAGTGATTCTCAAGTATTTTGATGCGCTGATTTCGAGAATGGGGTCATTTGAACTCGTAGAGCTTCAGGAAGCTGAGGAAATCTCGAAAAACCAATCGGAAAATTTCAAAATCGGTTTTTCTACTTCAGTATCTATATTGTGATTCTCAAGTATTTTGACGCGATGATTTCGAAAATGGGGTCATTTGAACTCGTAGAGCTTCAGGAAAATGAGAAAATCGCGAAAAACCAATCAGAAAATTCCAAAATCGGTTTTTTGACTTTAGTATATAGTGAATCTCACGTATTTTGACGCGCTGATTTCGAGAATGGGGTCATTTGAACTCGTAGAGCTTCAGGAAGCTGAGAAAATCGCGAAAAACCAATCAGAAAATTTCAAAATCGGATTTTTGACTGTAGTATATAGTGATTCTCACGTATTTTGACGGGTCATTTCAACTCGTAGAGCTTCAGGAAGCTGAGAAAATCGCGAAAAACCAATCGGAAAATTTCAAAATCGGTTTTTCGACTTCATTATCTATATAGTGATTCTTGAGTATTCTGACGCGCTGATTTCGAAAATGGGGTCATTTGAACTCGTAAAGCTTCAGGAAGCTCAGAAAATCGCGAAAAACCAATCGAAAAATTTCATAATCGGGTTTTCGAATTTTGTATCTATATAGTGATTCTTGAGTATTTTGACGTCCTGATTTCGAAAACGGGGCCATTTGAACTCGTAGAGCTTCAGGAAGCTGAGAAAATCGCGAAAAACCAATCGGAAAATTTCAAAATCGGTTTTTCCACTTCAGTATCTATATAGCGATTCTTGAGTATTTTGACGCACTGATTTCGAAAATGGGGTCATTCGAACTCGTAAAGCTTCAGGAAGCTCAGAAAATCGCGAAAAACCAATCGAAAAATTACAAAATCGGGTTTTCGAATTTTGTATCTATATAGTGATTCTTGAGTATTTTGATGCGCTGATTTCGAGAATGGGGTCATTTGAACTCGTAGAGCTTCAGGAAGCTGAGAAAATCTCGAAAAACCAATCGGAAAATTTCAAAATCGTTTTTCGACTTTAGTATCTATATAGTGATTCTCAAGTATTTTGACGCGATGATATCGAAAATGGGGTCATTTGAACTCGTAGAGCTTCAGGAAAATGAGAAAATCGCGAAAAACCAATCGGAAAATTTCAAAATCGGTTTTTCGACTTCAGTATCTATATAGTGATTCCCAAGTATTTTGACGCGATGATTTCGAAAATGGGGTCATTTGAACTCGTAGAGCTTCAGGAAGCTGAGAAAGTCGCGAAAAACCAATTGGAAAATTTTAAAATCGGGTTTTCGACTTCAGTATCTATATAGTGATTCTTAAGTATTTCGACGCGCTGATTTCGAAAATGGGGTCATTTTAACCCGTAGAGCTTCAGAAAACTGAGAAAATCGCGAAAAACCAATCAGAAAATTCCAAAATCGGTTTTTCGACTTCAGTATCTATATAGTGATTCTTGAGAATTTTGACGCGCTAATTTCGGATATGGGGTCATTTGAACTCGTAGAGCTTCAGGAAGCTGAGAAAATCGCGAAAAACCAATCGGAAAATTTCAAAATCGTATTTTTGACTGTAGTATATAGTGATTCTCACGTATTTTGACGGGCTGATCCCGAAAATGGGGTCATTTGATCTCGTAGAGCTTCAGGAAGCTGAGAAAATCGCGTAGAACCAATCGGAGAATTTTATAATCGGTTTTTCGACTTCAGTATCTATATAGTGATTCTTGAGTATTTTGACGCGCTGATTTCGAAAATGGGGTCATTTGAACTCGTAAAGCTTCAGGAAGCTCAGAAAATCGCGAAAAACCAATCGAAAAATTTCATAATCGGGTTTTCGAATTTTGTATCTATATAGTGATTCTTGAGTATTTTGATGCGCTGATTTCGAGAATGGGGTCATTTGAACTCGTAGAGCTTCAGGAAGCTGAGAAAATCGCGAAAAACCAATCAGAAAATTTCAAAATCGGGTTTTTGACTTTATTATATAGTGATTCTTACGTATTCTGACGCGCTGATTCCAAAAATGGAGTCATTTGAACTCGTTGAGCTTCAGGAAGCTGAGAAAATCGCGAAAAACCAATCGGAAAATTTCAAAATCGTTTTTTCGACTTAAGTATCTATATAGTGATTCTCAAGTATTTTGACGCGATGATTTCGAAAATGGAGTCATTTGAACTCGTAGAGCTTCAGAAAAATGACAAAATCGCGAGAAACCATTCGGAAAATTTCAAAATCGTATTTTCGACTTTTGTATCTATATAGTGATTCTTGAGTATTTTGACGCGCTGATATCGAAAATGGGGTCTTTTGAACTCGTAGAGCTTCAGGAAGCTGAGAAATTCGCGAAAAACCAATCGGAAAATTTCAAAATCGGTTTTTCGACTTCAGTATCTATATAGTGATTCTTGAGTATTTCGACGAGCTGATTTCGAAAATGGGGTCATCAAAACTCGTAGAGCTTCAGGAAGCTAAAAAAATCGCGGAAAACCAATCAGAAAATTTCAAAATCGGTTCTTTGACTTTAGTATATAGTGATTCTTACGTATTCTGACGCGCTGATTCCGAAAATGGGGTCATTCGAACTCGTAGAGCTTCGAGAAGCTGAGAAAATCGCGAAAAACCAATCGGAAAATTTCAAAATCGGTTTTTCGAATTTTGTATCTATATAGTGATTCTTGAGTATTTTGACGCGCTGATTTCGAAAATGGGGTCATTTGAACTCGTAAAGCTTCAGGAAGCTCAGAAAATCGCGAAAAACCAATCGAAAAATTTCATAATCGGGTTTTCGAATTTTGTATCCATATAGTGATTCTTGAGTATTTTGATGCGCTGATTTCGAGAATGGGGTCATTTGAACTCGTAAAGCTTCAGGAAGCTGAGAAAATCTCGAAAAACCAATCAGAAAATTTCAAAATCGGTTTTTCGACTTTAGTATCTATATAATGATTCTTAAGTATTTTGACGCACTGATATCGAAAATGGGGTCATTTCAACTCGTAGAGCTACAGGAAGCTGAGAAAATCTTGAAAAACCAATCAGAAAATTTCAAAATCGGTTTTTTGACTTTATTATATAGTGATTCTTACGTATTCTGACGCGCTGATTCCGAAAATGGAGTCATTTGAACTCGTTGAGCTTCAGGAAGCTGAGAAAATCGCGAAAAACCAATCGGAAAATTTCAAAATCGGTTTTTCGACTTTAGTATCTATATAGTGATTCTCAAGTATTTTGACGCGATGATTTCGAAAATGGGGCCATTTGAACTCGTAGAGCTTCAGGAAAATGAGAAAATCGCGAAAAACCAATCAGAAAATTCCAAAATCGGTTTTTTGACTTTAGTATATAGTGATTCTCACGTAGTTTGACGCGCTGATTTCGAGAATGGGGTCAGTTGAACTCGTAGAGCTTCAGGAAGCTGAGAAAATCGCGAAAAACCAATCAGAAAATTTCAAAATCGGATTTTTGACTGTAGTATATAGTGATTCTCACGTATTTTGACGGGCTGATCCCGAAAATGGGGTCATTTGATCTCGTAGAGCTTCAGAAAACTGAGAAAATCGCGAAAAATCAATCGGAAAATTTCAAAATCGGTTTTTCGATTTCAGTATCTATATAGTGATTCTTGAGTATTTCGACGAGCTGATTTCGAAAATGGGGTCATTAAAACTCGTAGAGCTTCAGGAAGCTAGAAAATTCGCGGAAAACCAATCAGAAAATTTCAAAATCGGTTTTTTGACTTTAGTATATAGTGATTCTCACGTATTCTGACGCGCTGATTCCGAAAATGGGGTCATTCGAACTCGTAGAGCTTCAGGAAGCTGGGAAAATCGCGAAAAACCAATCGGAAATTTTCAAAATCGGGTTTTCGACTTCAGTATCTATATAGTGATTCTCAAGTATTTTGACGCGATGATTTCGAAAATGGGGTCATTTGAACTCGTAGAGCTTCAGGAAGCTGAGAAAATCGCGGAAAACCAATCAGAAAATTTCAAAATCGGTTTTTCGACTTCAGTATCTATATAGTGATTCTTGAGTATTTTGACGCGCTGTTTTCGAAAATGTTGTCATTTGAACTCGTAGAGCTTCAGGAAGCTGAGGAAATCGCGAAAAACCAATCGGAAAATTTCAAAATCGGTTTTTCGACTTCAGTATCTATATAGTGATTCTTGAGTATTCTGACGCGCTGATTTCGAAAATGGGGTCATTTGAACTCGTAAAGCTTCAGGAAGCTCAGAAAATCGCGAAAAACCAATCGAAAAATTTCTTAATCGGGTTTTCGAATTTTGTATCTATATAGTGATTCTTGAGTATTTTGATGCGCTGATTTCGAGAATGGGGTCATTTGAACTCGTAGAGCTTCAGGAAGCTGAGAGAATCGCGAAAAACCAATCGGAAAATTTCAAAATCGGGTTTTCGACTTCAGTATCTATATAGTGATTCTCAAGTATTTTGAAGCGCTGATTTCGAAAATGGGGTCATTTTTACTCGTAGAGCTTCAGAAAACTGAGAAAATCGCGAAAAACCAATCAGAAAATTCCAAAATCGGTTTTTCGACTTCAGTATCTATATAGTGATTCTTGAGTATTTTGACGCGCTGATTCCGGAAATGGGGTCACTTGAACTCGTAGAGCTTCAGGAAGCTGAGAAAATCGCGAAAAACCAATCGGAAAATTTCAAAATCGGTTTTTCGACTTTAGTATCTATATAGTGATTCTCAAGTATTTTGACGCGATGATTTCGAAAATGGGGCCATTTGAACTCGTAGAGCTTCAGGAAAATGAGAAAATCGCGAAAAACCAATCAGAAAATTCCAAAATCGGTTTTTTGACTTTAGTATATAGTGATTCTCACGTAGTTTGACGCGCTGATTTCGAGAATGGGGTCAGTTGAACTCGTAGAGCTTCAGGAAGCTGAGAAAATCGCGAAAAACCAATCAGAAAATTTCAAAATCGGATTTTTGACTGTAGTATATAGTGATTCTCACGTATTTTGACGGGCTGATCCCGAAAATGGGGTCATTTGATCTCGTAGAGCTTCAGAAAACTGAGAAAATCGCGAAAAACCAATCGGAAAATTTCAAAATCGGTTTTTCGATTTCAGTATCTATATAGTGATTCTTGAGTATTTCGACGAGCTGATTTCGAAAATGGGGTCATTAAAACTCGTAGAGCTTCAGGAAGCTAGAAAATTCGCGGAAAACCAATCAGAAAATTTCAAAATCGGTTTTTTGACTTTAGTATATAGTGATTCTCACGTATTCTGACGCGCTGATTCCGAAAATGGGGTCACTCGAACTCGTAGAGCTTCAGGAAGCTGGGAAAATCGCGAAAAACCAATCGGAAATTTTCAAAATCGGGTTTTCGACTTCAGTATCTATATAGTGATTCTCAAGTATTTTGACGCGATGATTTCGAAAATGGGGTCATTTGAACTCGTAGAGCTTCAGGAAGCTGAGAAAATCGCGGAAAACCAATCAGAAAATTTCAAAATCGGTTTTTCGACTTCAGTATCTATATAGTGATTCTTGAGTATTTTGACGCGCTGTTTTCGAAAATGTTGTCATTTGAACTCGTAGAGCTTCAGGAAGCTGAGGAAATCGCGAAAAACCAATCGGAAAATTTCAAAATCGGTTTTTCTACTTCAGTATCTATATAGTGATTCTTGAGTATTCTGACGCGCTGATTTCGAAAATGGGGTCATTTGAACTCGTAAAGCTTCAGGAAGCTCAGAAAATCGCGAAAAACCAATCGAAAAATTTCTTAATCGGGTTTTCGAATTTTGTATCTATATAGTGATTCTTGAGTATTTTGATGCGCTGATTTCGAGAATGGGGTCATTTGAACTCGTAGAGCTTCAGGAAGCTGAGAAAATCGCGAAAAACCAATCGGAAAATTTCAAAATCGGGTTTTCGACTTCAGTATCTATATAGTGATTCTCAAGTATTTTGAAGCGCTGATTTCGAAAATGGGGTCATTTTTACTCGTAGAGCTTCAGAAAACTGAGAAAATCGCGAAAAACCAATCAGAAAATTCCAAAATCGGTTTTTCGACTTCAGTATCTATATAGTGATTCTTGAGTATTTTGACGCGCTGATTTCGGAAATGGGGTCACTTGAACTCGTAGAGCTTCAGGAAGCTGAGAAAATCGCGAAAAACCAATCGGGAAATTTCAAAATCGGTTCTTCGACTTTAGTATCTATATAGTGATTCTTAAGTATTTTGACGCGCTGATTTCGAAAATGGGGTCATTTGAACTCGTAGAGCTTCAGGAAAATGAAAAAATCGCGAAAAACCAATCGGAAAATTTCAAAATCGGATTTTCGACTTTAGTATCTATTTAGTGATTCTTGAGTATTTTGCACGCTGATATCGAAAATGGGGTCTTTTGAACTCGTAGAGCTTCAGGAAGCTGAGAAAATCGCGAAAAACCAATCGGAAAATTTCAAAATCGGTTTTTCGACTTTTGTATCTATTTAGTGATTCTTGAGTATTTTGACGCGCTGATACCGAAAATGGGGTCTTTTGAACTCGTAGAGCTTCAGGAAGCTGAGAAAATCGCAAAAAAACAATCGGAAAATTTCAAAATCGGTTTTTCGACTTTAGTATCTATATAGTGATTCTTGAGTATTTTGACGCGCTGTTTTCGAGAATGGGGTCATTTGAACTCGTATAGCTTCAGGAAGCTGAGAAAATCGCGAAAAACCAATCGGAAAATTTCAAAATCGGTTTTTCGACTTCAGTATCTATATAGTGATTCTTGAGTATTTCGACGAGCTGATTTCGAAAATGGGGTCATTAAAACTCGTAGAGCTTCAGGAAGCTAAAAAAATCGCGGAAAACCAATCAGGAAATTTCAAAATCGGTTTTTTGACTTTAGTATATAGTTATTCTTACGTATTCTGACGCGCTGATTCCGAAAATGGGGTCATTTGAACTCGTAGAGCTTCATGGAGCTTGGAAATTCGCGAAAAACCTATCAGAAAATTTCAAAATCGGTTTTTTGACTTCAGTATCTATATAGTGATTCTTGAGTATTTTGACGCGCTGATTTCGGAAATGGGGTCATTTGAACTCGTAGAGCTTCAGGAAGCTGAGAAAATCGCGAAAAACCAATCGGGAAATTTCAAAATCGGTTCTTCGACTTTAGTATCTATATAGTGATTCTTAAGTATTTTGACGCGCTGATTTCGAAAATGGGGTCATTTGAACTCGTAGAGCTTCAGGAAAATGAAAAAATCGCGAAAAACCAATCGGAAAATTTCAAAATCGGATTTTCGACTTTAGTATCTATTTAGTGATTCTTGAGTATTTTGACGCGCTGATATCGAAAATGGGGTCTTCTGAACTCGTAGAGCTTCAGGAAGCTGAGAAAATCGCGAAAAACCAATCGGAAAATTTCAAAATCGGTTTTTCGACTTTTGTATCTATTTAGTGATTCTTGAGTATTTTGACGCGCTGATACCGAAAATGGGGTCTTTTGAACTCGTAGAGCTTCAGGAAGCTGAGAAAATCGCAAAAAAACAATCGGAAAATTTCAAAATCGGTTTTTCGACTTCAGTATCTATATAGTGATTCTTGAGTATTTTGACGCGCTGTTTTCGAGAATGGGGTCATTTGAACTCGTATAGCTTCAGGAAGCTGAGAAAATCGCGAAAAACCAATCGGAAAATTTCAAAATCGGTTTTACGACTTCAGTATCTATATAGTGATTCTTGAGTATTTCGACGAGCTGATTTCGAAAATGGGGTCATTAAAACTCGTAGAGCTTCAGGAAGCTGAGAAATTCGCGAAAAACCTATCAGAAAATTTCAAAATCGGTTTTTTGACTTTAGTATATAGTGATTCTCACATATTTTGACGAGCTTATCCAAAAAATGGGGTCATTTGATCTCGTAGAGCTTCAGGAGAATGAGAAAATCGCGAAAAACCAATCGGAAAATTTCAAAATCGGATTTTCAACTTTAGTATCTATATAGTAATTCTTGAGTATTTTGACGCGCTGATTTCGAAAATGGGGTCATTTTAACTCATAGAGTTTCAGGAAGCTGAGAAAATCGCAAGAAAACAATCGGAAAATTTCAAAATCGGTTTTTTGACTTAAGTATCTATATAGTGATTCTTACGTATTCTGACGCGCTGATTTCGAAAATGGGGTCATTCGAACTCGTAGAGCTTCAGGAAGCTGAGAAAATCGCGAAAAACCAATCGGAAAATTTTAAAATCGGTTTTTCGACTTCAGTATCTATAAAGTGATTCTTGAGTATTTTGACGCGCTGATTTCGAAAATGGGGTCATTTGAACTCGTAGAGCTTCAGGAAGCTGAGAAAATCTCGAAAAACCAATCAGAAAATTTCAAAATCGGATTTTTGACTGTAGTATATAGTGATTCTCACGTATTTTGACAAGCTGGTCCCGAAAATGGGGTCATTTGATCTCGTAGAGCTTCAGGAAGCTGAGAAAATCGCGTGAAACCAATCGGAAAATTTCAAAATCGGTTTTTCGACTTTAGTATCTATATAATGATTCTCAAGTATTTTGACGCGCTGATTTCGAAAATGGGGCCATTTAAAGTCGTAGAGCTTCAGGAAGCTGAGAAAATCGCGAAAAACCAATCAGAAAATTTCAAAATCGGTTTTTTGACTTTATTATATAGTGATTCTTACGTATTCTGACGCGCTGATTCCGAAAATGGAGTCATTTGAAATCGTTGAGCTTCAGGAAGCTGACAAATTCGCGAAAAACCAATCGGAAAATTTCAAAATCGGTTTTTCGACTTTAGTATCTATATAGTGATTCTCAAGTATTTTGACGCGATGATTTCGAAAATGGGGTCATTTGAACTCGTAGAGCTTCAGGAAAATGAGAAAATCGCAAAAAAACAATCGGAAAATTTCAAAATCGGAATTTAGACTTTAGTATTTATCTAGTGATTCTGAGTATTTTGACGCGCTGATTTCGAAAATGGGGTCATTTGAACTCGAAGAGCTTCAGGAAGATGAGAAAATCGCGAGAAACCAATCGAAAAATTTCAAAATCTTCAGGAAGCTGAGAAAATCGCGAAAAACCAATCGAAAAATTTCAAAATCGGTTTTTCGACTTTAGTATCTATATAGTGATCCTTAAGTATTCTGACGCGCTGATTTCGAAAATGGGGTCATTTGAACTCGTAGAGCTTCAGGAAGCTGAGGAAATCGCGAAAAACAAATCGGAAAATTTTATAATCGGGTTTGCGAATTTTGTATCTATATAGTGATTCTTGAGTATTTTGATGCGCTGATTTCGAGAATGGGGTCATTTGAACTCGTAGAGCTTCAGGAAGCTAAGAAAATCGCGAAAAACCAATCAGAAAATTTCAAAATCGGTTTTTTGACTTTAGTATATAGTGATTCTTACGTATTCTGACGCGCTGATTCCGAAAATGGGGTCATTTGAACTCGTAGAGCTTCAGGGAGCTGGGAAAGTCGCGAAAAAGCAATCGGAAAATTTCAAAATCGGTTTTTCGACTTCAGTATCTATTTAGTGATTCTTGAGTATTTTGACGCGCTAATATCGAAAATGGGGTCTTTTGAACTCGTAGAGCTTCAGGAAGCTGAGAAAATCGCGAAAAACCAATCGGAAAATTTCAAAATCAGTTTTTCGACTTTTGTATCTATTAAGTGATTCTTGAGTATTTCGACGCGCTGATATCGAAAATTGGGTCTTTTGAACTCGTAGAGCTTCAGGAAGCTGAGAAAATCGCGAAAAACCAATCGGAAAATTTCAAAATCGGTTTTTCGACTTCAGTATCTATATAGTGATTCTTGAGTATTTCGACGAGCTGATTTCGAAAATGGGGTCATTAAAACTCGTAGAGCTTCAGGAAGCTGAAAAAATCGCGGAAAACCAATCAGAAAATTTCAAAATCGGTTTTTTGACTTTAGTATATAGTTATTCTTACGTATTCTGACGCGCTGATTCCGAAAATGGGGTCATTTGAACTCGTAGAGCTTCAGGGAGCTGGGAAAATCGCGAAAAAGCAATCGGAAAATTTCAAAATCGGTTTTTCGACTTAAGTATCTATATAGTGATTCTTACGTATTTTGACGCGCCGATTTCGAAAATGGGGTCATTTGATCTCGTAGAGTTTCAGGAAACTGAGAAAATCGCAAAAAACCAATCGAAAAATTTCAAAATCGGTTTTTCGAATTTAGTATCTATATACTGATTCTTAAGTATCTTGACGCGCTGATTCCAAAAATGGGGTCATTTGAACTCGTAGAGCTTCAGGAAGCTGAGAAAATCGCGAAAAACCAATCGGAAAATTTCAAAATCGGTTTTTCGACTTCAGTATCTATATAGTGATTCTTGAGTATTTCGACGAGCTGATTTCGAAAATGGGGTCATTAAAACTCGTAGAGCTTCAGGAAGCTGAAAAAATCGCGGAAAACCAATCAGAAAATTTCAAAATCGGTTTTTTGACTTTAGTATATAGTTATTCTTACGTATTCTGACGCGCTGATTCCGAAAATGGGGTCATTTGAACTCGTAGAGCTTCAGGGAGCTGGGAAAATCGCGAAAAAGCAATCGGAAAATTTCAAAATCGGTTTTTCGACTTAAGTATCTATATAGTGATTCTTACGTATTTTGACGCGCCGATTTCGAAAATGGGGTCATTTGATCTCGTAGAGTTTCAGGAAACTGAGAAAATCGCAAAAAACCAATCGAAAAATTTCAAAATCGGTTTTTCGAATTTAGTATCTATATACTGATTCTTAAGTATCTTGACGCGCTGATTCCAAAAATGGGGTCATTTGAACTCGTAGAGCTTCAGGAAGCTGAGAAAATCGCGAAAAACCAATCAGAAAATTCCAAAATCGGTTTTTCGACTTCAGTATCTATATAGTGATTCTTGAGTATTTTGACGCGCTGATTTCGGAAATGGGGTCATTTGAACTCGTAAAGCTTCAGGAAGCTGAGAAAATCGCGAAAAACCAATCGAAAAATTTCAGAATCGGTTTTTCGAATTTTGTATCTATATAGTGATTCTTAAGTATTCCGACGCGCTGATTTCGAAAATGGGGTAATTTGAACTCGTAGAGCTTCAGGAAGCTGAGAAATTCGCGAAAAACCTATCAGAAAATTTCAAAATCGGTTTTTTGGCTTTAGTATATAGTGATTCTCACGTATTTTGACGAGCTTATCCCGAAAATGGGGTCATTTGATCTCGTAGAGCTTCAGGAGAATGAGAAAATCGCGAAAAACCAATCGGAAAATTTCAAAATCGGATTTTCAACTTTAGTATCTATATAGTAATTCTTGAGTATTTTGACGCGCTGATTTCGAAAATGGGGTCATTTTAACTCGTAGAGCTTCAGGAAGCTGAGAAAATCGCAAAAAAACAATCGGAAAATTTCAAAATCGGTTTTTCGACTTAAGTATCTATATAGTGATTCTTACGTATTTTGACGCGCTGATTTCGAAAATGGGGTCATTCGAACTCGTAGAGCTTCAGGAAGCTGAGAAAATCGCGAAAAACCAATCGGAAAATTTTAAAATCGGTTTTTCGACTTCAGTATCTATATAGTGATTCTTGAGTATTTTGACGCGCTGATTTCGAAAATGGGGTCATTTGAACTCGTAGAGCTTCAGGAAGCTGAGAAAATCTCGAAAAACCAATCAGAAAATTTCAAAATCGGATTTTTGACTGTAGTATATAGTGATTCTCACGTATTTTGACAAGCTGATCCCGAAAATGAGGTCATTTGATCTCGTAGAGCTTCAGGAAGCTGAGAAAATCGCTTAAAACCAATCGGAAAATTTCAAAATCGGTTTTTCGACTTTAGTATCTATATAATGATTCTTAAGTATTTTGACGCGCTGATTTCGAAAATGGGGTAATTTCAACTCGTAGAGCTTCAGGAAGCTGAGAAAATCGCGAAAATCCAATCAGAAAAATTCAAAATCGGTTTTTTGACTTTATTATATAGTGATTCTTACGTATTCTGACGCGCTGATTCCGAAAATGGAGTCATCTGAACTCGTTGAGCTTCAGGAAGCTGACAAAATCGCGAAAAACCAATCGGAAAATTTCAAGATCGGTTTTTCGACTTTAGTATCTATATAGTGATTCTCAAGTATTTTGACGCGATGATTTCGAAAATGGGGTCATTTGAACTCGTAGAGCTTCAGGAAAATGAGAAAATCGCAAAAAACCAATCGGAAAATTTCAAAATCGGATTTTAGACTTTAGTATTCATATAGTGATTCTTGAGTATTTTGACGCGCTGATTTCGAAAATGGGGTCATTTGAACTCGTAGAGCTTCAGGAAGATGAGAAAATCGCGAGAATCCAATCGGAAAATTTCAAAATCGGATTTTCGACTTTAGTATCTATATAGTGATTCTTGAGTATTTTGACGCGCTGATATCGAAAATGGGTTCTTTCGAACTCGTAGAGCTTCAGGAAGCTGAGAAAATCGCAAAAAAACAATCAGGAAATTTCAAAATCGGTTTTTCGACTTTAGTATCTATATAGTGATTCTCAAGTATTTTGACGCGATGATTTCGAAAATGGGGTCATTTGAACTCGTAGAGCTTCAGGAAAATGAGAAAATCGCAAAAAAACAATCGGAAAATTTCAAAATCGGAATTTAGACTTTAGTATTTATCTAGTGATTCTGAGTATTTTGACGCGCTGATTTCGAAAATGGGGTCATTTGAACTCGAAGAGCTTCAGGAAGATGAGAAAATCGCGAGAAACCAATCGAAAAATTTCAAAATCTTCAGGAAGCTGAGAAAATCGCGAAAAACCAATCGAAAAATTTCAAAATCGGTTTTTCGACTTTAGTATCTATATAGTGATCCTTAAGTATTCTGACGCGCTGATTTCGAAAATGGGGTCATTTGAACTCGTAGAGCTTCAGGAAGCTGAGGAAATCGCGAAAAACAAATCGGAAAATTTTATAATCGGGTTTGCGAATTTTGTATCTATATAGTGATTCTTGAGTATTTTGATGCGCTGATTTCGAGAATGGGGTCATTTGAACTCGTAGAGCTTCAGGAAGCTAAGAAAATCGCGAAAAACCAATCAGAAAATTTCAAAATCGGTTTTTTGACTTTAGTATATAGTGATTCTTACGTATTCTGACGCGCTGATTCCGAAAATGGGGTCATTTGAACTCGTAGAGCTTCAGGGAGCTGGAAAAGTCGCGAAAAAGCAATCGGAAAATTTCAAAATCGGTTTTTCGACTTCAGTATCTATTTAGTGATTCTTGAGTATTTTGACGCGCTAATATCGAAAATGGGGTCTTTTGAACTCGTAGAGCTTCAGGAAGCTGAGAAAATCGCGAAAACCCAATCGGAAAATTTCAAAATCAGTTTTTCGACTTTTGTATCTATTAAGTGATTCTTGAGTATTTCGACGCGCTGATATCGAAAATTGGGTCTTTTGAACTCGTAGAGCTTCAGGAAGCTGAGAAAATCGCGAAAAACCAATCGGAAAATTTCAAAATCGGTTTTTCGACTTCAGTATCTATATAGTGATTCTTGAGTATTTCGACGAGCTGATTTCGAAAATGGGGTCATTAAAACTCGTAGAGCTTCAGGAAGCTGAAAAAATCGCGGAAAACCAATCAGAAAATTTCAAAATCGGTTTTTTGACTTTAGTATATAGTTATTCTTACGTATTCTGACGCGCTGATTCCGAAAATGGGGTCATTTGAACTCGTAGAGCTTCAGGGAGCTGGGAAAATCGCGAAAAAGCAATCGGAAAATTTCAAAATCGGTTTTTCGACTTAAGTATCTATATAGTGATTCTTACGTATTTTGACGCGCCGATTTCGAAAATGGGGTCATTTGATCTCGTAGAGTTTCAGGAAACTGAGAAAATCGCAAAAAACCAATCGAAAAATTTCAAAATCGGTTTTTCGAATTTAGTATCTATATACTGATTCTTAAGTATCTTGACGCGCTGATTCCAAAAATGGGGTCATTTGAACTCGTAGAGCTTCAGGAAGCTGAGAAAATCGCGAAAAACCAATCGGAAAATTTCAAAATCGGTTTTTCGACTTCAGTATCTATATAGTGATTCTTGAGTATTTCGACGAGCTGATTTCGAAAATGGGGTCATTAAAACTCGTAGAGCTTCAGGAAGCTGAAAAAATCGCGGAAAACCAATCAGAAAATTTCAAAATCGGTTTTTTGACTTTAGTATATAGTTATTCTTACGTATTCTGACGCGCTGATTCCGAAAATGGGGTCATTTGAACTCGTAGAGCTTCAGGGAGCTGGGAAAATCGCGAAAAAGCAATCGGAAAATTTCAAAATCGGTTTTTCGACTTAAGTATCTATATAGTGATTCTTACGTATTTTGACGCGCCGATTTCGAAAATGGGGTCATTTGATCTCGTAGAGTTTCAGGAAACTGAGAAAATCGCAAAAAACCAATCGAAAAATTTCAAAATCGGTTTTTCGAATTTAGTATCTATATACTGATTCTTAAGTATCTTGACGCGCTGATTCCAAAAATGGGGTCATTTGAACTCGTAGAGCTTCAGGAAGCTGAGAAAATCGCGAAAAACCAATCAGAAAATTCCAAAATCGGTTTTTCGACTTCAGTATCTATATAGTGATTCTTGAGTATTTTGACGCGCTGATTTCGGAAATGGGGTCATTTGAACTCGTAAAGCTTCAGGAAGCTGAGAAAATCGCGAAAAACCAATCGAAAAATTTCAGAATCGGTTTTTCGAATTTTGTATCTATATAGTGATTCTTAAGTATTCCGACGCGCTGATTTCGAAAATGGGGTAATTTGAACTCGTAGAGCTTCAGGAAGCTGAGAAATTCGCGAAAAACCTATCAGAAAATTTCAAAATCGGTTTTTTGGCTTTAGTATATAGTGATTCTCACGTATTTTGACGAGCTTATCCCGAAAATGGGGTCATTTGATCTCGTAGAGCTTCAGGAGAATGAGAAAATCGCGAAAAACCAATCGGAAAATTTCAAAATCGGATTTTCAACTTTAGTATCTATATAGTAATTCTTGAGTATTTTGACGCGCTGATTTCGAAAATGGGGTCATTTTAACTCGTAGAGCTTCAGGAAGCTGAGAAAATCGCAAAAAAACAATCGGAAAATTTCAAAATCGGTTTTTCGACTTAAGTATCTATATAGTGATTCTTACGTATTTTGACGCGCTGATTTCGAAAATGGGGTCATTCGAACTCGTAGAGCTTCAGGAAGCTGAGAAAATCGCGAAAAACCAATCGGAAAATTTTAAAATCGGTTTTTCGACTTCAGTATCTATATAGTGATTCTTGAGTATTTTGACGCGCTGATTTCGAAAATGGGGTCATTTGAACTCGTAGAGCTTCAGGAAGCTGAGAAAATCTCGAAAAACCAATCAGAAAATTTCAAAATCGGATTTTTGACTGTAGTATATAGTGATTCTCACGTATTTTGACAAGCTGATCCCGAAAATGAGGTCATTTGATCTCGTAGAGCTTCAGGAAGCTGAGAAAATCGCTTAAAACCAATCGGAAAATTTCAAAATCGGTTTTTCGACTTTAGTATCTATATAATGATTCTTAAGTATTTTGACGCGCTGATTTCGAAAATGGGGTAATTTCAACTCGTAGAGCTTCAGGAAGCTGAGAAAATCGCGAAAATCCAATCAGAAAAATTCAAAATCGGTTTTTTGACTTTATTATATAGTGATTCTTACGTATTCTGACGCGCTGATTCCGAAAATGGAGTCATCTGAACTCGTTGAGCTTCAGGAAGCTGACAAAATCGCGAAAAACCAATCGGAAAATTTCAAGATCGGTTTTTCGACTTTAGTATCTATATAGTGATTCTCAAGTATTTTGACGCGATGATTTCGAAAATGGGGTCATTTGAACTCGTAGAGCTTCAGGAAAATGAGAAAATCGCAAAAAACCAATCGGAAAATTTCAAAATCGGATTTTAGACTTTAGTATTCATATAGTGATTCTTGAGTATTTTGACGCGCTGATTTCGAAAATGGGGTCATTTGAACTCGTAGAGCTTCAGGAAGATGAGAAAATCGCGAGAATCCAATCGGAAAATTTCAAAATCGGATTTTCGACTTTAGTATCTATATAGTGATTCTTGAGTATTTTGACGCGCTGATATCGAAAATGGGTTCTTTCGAACTCGTAGAGCTTCAGGAAGCTGAGAAAATCGCAAAAAAACAATCAGGAAATTTCAAAATCGGTTATTCGACTTCAGTATCTATATAGTGATTCTTAAGTATTTTGACGCGCTGATTTCGAAAATGGGTTCATTTGAACTCGTAAAGATTCAGGAAGCTAAGAAAATCGCGAAAAACCAATCGTAAAATTTCGAATTCGGTTTTTCGACTTTAGTATCTATATAGTGATTCTTAAGTATTTTGACGCGCTGATTTCGAAAATGGGGTCATTTGAACTCGTCGAGCTTCAGGAAGCTGAGGAAATCGCGAAAAACCAATCGGAAAATTGCATAATCGGGTTTGCGAATTTTGTATCTATATAGTGATTCTTGAGTATTTTGATGCGCTGATTTCGAGAATGGGGTCATTTGAACTCGTAGAGCTTCAGGAAGCTAAGAAAATTGCGAAAAACCAATCAGAAAATTTCAAAATCGGTTTTTTGACTTTAGTATATAGTGATTCTTACGTATTCTGACGCGCTGATTCCGAAAATGGGGTCATTTGAACTCGTAGAGCTTCAGGGAGCTGGGAAAGTCGCGAAAAAGCAATCGGAAAATTTCAAAATCGGTTTTTCGACTTCAGTATCTATATAGTGATTCTTAAGTATTTTGACGCGCTGAATTCGAAAATGGGTTCATTTGAACTCGTAAAGCTTCAGGATGCTGAGAAAATCTCGAAAAACCAATCAGAAAATTTCAAAATCGGATTTTTACTGTAGTATATAGTGATTCTCACGTATTTTGACAAGCTGATCCCAAAAATGGGGTCATTTGATCTCGTAGAGCTTCAGGAAGCTGAGAAAATCGCGAAAAACTAATCAGAAAATTTCAAAATCGGTTTTTTGACTTTATTATATAGTGATTCTTACGTATTCTGACGCGCTGATTCCGGAAATGGAGTCATTTGAACTCGTTGAACTTCAGGAAGCTGACAAAATCGCGAAAAACCAATCGGAAAATTCCAAAATCGGTTTTTCGACTTTAGTATCTATATAGTGATTCTCAAGTATTTTGACGCGATGATTTCGAAAATGGGGTCATTTGAACTCGTAGAGCTTCAGGAAAATGAGAAAATCGCAAAAAACCAATCGGAAAATTTCAAAATCGGATTTTAGACTTTAGTATTTATATAGTGATTCTTGAGTATTTTGACGCGCT
Source organism: Plagiodera versicolora (assembly GCA_037013635.1). Classification (NCBI taxonomy): domain Eukaryota; kingdom Metazoa; phylum Arthropoda; class Insecta; order Coleoptera; family Chrysomelidae; genus Plagiodera; species Plagiodera versicolora. The sequence continues at coordinate 829,794 of JAYMYH010000018.1, forward strand.
GATTTCGAAAATGGGGTCATTTGAACTCGTAGAGCTTCAGGAAGATGAGAAAATCGCGAGAAACCAATCGGAAAATTTCAAAATCGGATTTTCGACTTAAGTATCTATATAGTGATTCTTGAGTATTTTGACGCGCTGATATCGAAAATGGGGTCTTTCGAACTCGTAGAGCTTCAGGAAGCTGAGAAAATCGCAAAAAACCAATCAGGAAATTTCAAAATCGGTTATTCGACTTCAGTATCTATATAGTGATTCTCAAGTATTTTGACGCGCTGATTTCGAAAATGGGTTCATTTGAACTCGTAAAGCTTCAGGAAGCTGAGAAAATCGCGAAAAACCAATCGTAAAATTTCAAAATCGGTTTTTCGACTTTAGTATCTATATAGTGATTCTTAAGTATTTTGACGCGCTGATTTCGAAAATGGGGTCATTTGAACTCGTAGAGCTTCAGGAAGCTGAGGAAATCGCGAAAAACCAATCGGAAAATTGCATAATCGGGTTTGCGAATTTTGTATCTATATAGTGATTCTTGAGTATTTTGATGCGCTGATTTCGAGAATGGGGTCATTTGAACTCGTAGAGCTTCAGGAAGCTAAGAAAATCGCGAAAAACCAATCAGAAAATTTCAAAATCGGTTTTTTGACTTTAGTATATAGTGATTCTTACGTATTCTGACGCGCTGATTCTGAAAATGGTGTCATTTGAACTCGTAGAGCTTCAGGGAGCTGGGAAAGTCGCGAAAAAGCAATCGGAAAATTTCAAAATCGGTTTTTCGACTTCAGTATCTATATAGTGATTCTTAAGTATTTTGACGCGCTGATTTCGAAAATGGGTTCATTTGAACTCGTAAAGCTTCAGGAAGCTGAGAAAATCGCGAAAAACCAATCGAAAATTTTCAAAATCGGTTTTTCGACTTTAGTATCTATATAGTGATTCTTAAGTATTTTGACGCGCTGATTTCGAAAATGGGGTCATTTGAACTCGTAGAGCTTCAGGAAGCTGAGGAAATCGCGAAAAACCAATCGGAAAATTTCAAAATCGGTTTTTCGACTTCAGTATCTATATGGTGATTCTTAAGTATTTCGACGCGCTGATTTCGAGCATGGGGTCATTTGAACTCGTAGAGCTTCAGGAAGCTAAGAAAATCGCGAAAAACCAATCAGAAAATTTCAAAATCGGTTTTTTGACTTTAGTATATAGTGATTCTTACGTATTCTGACGCGCTGATTCCGAAAATGGGGTCATTTGAACTCGTAGAGCTTCAGGGAGCTGGGAAAGTCGCGAAAAAGCAATCGGAAAATTTCTAAATCGGGTTTTCGAATTTTGTATCTATATAGTGATTCTTGAGTATTTTGATGCGCTGATTTCGAAAATGGGGTCATTTGAACTGGTAGAGCTTCAGGAAGCTGAGAAAATCTCGAAAAACCAATCAGAAAATTTCAAAATCGGATTTTTGACTGTAGTATATAGTGATTCTCACGTATTTTGACGAGCTGATCCCGAAAATGGGGTCATTTGATCTCGTAGAGCTTCAGGAAGCTGAGAAAATCGCGTAAAACGAATCGGAAAATTTCAAAATCGGTTTTTCGACTTTAGTATCTATATAATGATTCTTAAGTATTTTGACGCGCTGATTTCGAAAATGGGGTCATTTTAACTCGTAGAGCTTCAGGAAGCTGAGAAAATCGCGAAAAACCAATCGGAAAATTTCAAAATTGGATTTTAGACTTTAGTATTTATATAGTGATTCTTGAGTATTTTGACGCGCTGATTTCGAAAATGAGGTCATTTGAATTCGTAGAGCTTCAGTAAGATGAGAAAATCGCGAGAAACCAATCGGGAAATTTCAAAATCGGATTTTCGACTTCAGTATCTATATAGTGATTTTTGAGTATTATGACGCGCTGATATCGAAAATGGGGTCTTTTGATCTCGTAGAGCTTCAGGAAGCTGAGAAAATCGCAAAAAAACAATCGGAAAATTTCAAAATCGGTTATTCGACTTCAGTATCTATATATTGATTCTTAAGTATTTTGACGCGCTGATTTCGAAAATGGGTTCATTTGAACTCTTGAAGCTTCGGGAAGCTGAGAAAATCGCGAAAAACCAATCGAAAAATTTCTAAATCGGTTTTTCGACTTTAGTATCTATATAGTGATTCTTAAGTATTTTGACGCGCTGATTTTAAAAATGGGGTCATTTGAACTCGTAGAGCTTCAGGAAGCTGAGGAAATCGCGAAAAACCAATCGGAAAATTTCAAAATCGGATTTTAGACTTTAGTATTTATATAGTGATTCTTGAGTATTTTGACGCGCTGATTTCGAAAATGAGGTCATTTGAATTCGTAGAGCTTCAGGAAGATGAGAAAATCGCGAGAAACCAATCGGGAAATTTCAAAATCGGATTTTCGACTTCAGTATCTATATAGTGATTTTTGAGTATTATGACGCGCTTATATCGAAAATGGGGTCTTTTGAACTCGTAGAGCTTCAGGAAGCTGAGAAAATCGCAAAAAAACAATCGGAAAATTTCAAAATCGGTTATTCGACTTCAGTATCTATATAGTGATTCTTAAGTATTTTGACGCGCTGATTTCGAAAATGGGTTCATTTGAACTCTTGAAGCTTCGGGAAGCTGAGAAAATCGCGAAAAACCAATCGAAAAATTTCAAAATCGGTTTTTCGACTTTAGTATCTATATAGTGATTCTTAAGTATTTTGACGCGCTGATTTTGAAAATGGGGTCATTTGAACTCGTAGAGCTTCAGGAAGCTGAGGAAATCGCGAAAAACCAATCGGAAAATTTCAAAATCGGTTTTTCGACTTCAGTATCTATATAGTGATTCTTAAGTATTTCGACGCGCTGATTTCGAAAATGGGGTCATTTGAACTCGTAGAGCTTCAGGAAGCTGAGAAAACCGCGAAAAACCAATCGGAAAATTTCAAAATCGGTTTTTCGACTTTAGTATCTATATAATGATTCTTGAGTATTTTGACGCGCTGATTTCGAAAATGGGGTCATTTTAACTCGTAGAGCTTCAGGAAGCTGAGAAAATCGCGAAAAACCAAATGGGAAAATTTCAAAATCGGATTTTAGACTTTAGTATTTGTATAGTGATTCTTGAGTATTTTGACGCGCTGATTTCGAAAATGGGGTCATTTGAACTCGTAGAGCTTCAGGAAGCTAAGAAAATCGCGAAAAACCAATCAGAAAATTTCAAAATCGGTTTTTTGACTTTAGTATATAGTGATTCTTTCGTATTCTGACGCGCTGATTCCGAAAATGGGGTCATTTGAACTCGTAGAGCTTCAGGGAGCTGGGAAAGTCGCGAAAAAGCAATCGGAAAATTTCAAAATCGGTTTTTCGACTTCAGTATCTATATAGTGATTCTTGAGTATTTTGACGCGCTGATTTCGAAAATGGGGTCATTTGAACTCGTAAAGCTTCAGGAAGCTCGGAAAATCGCGAAAAACCAATCGAAAAATTTCAAAATCGGGTTTTCGAATTTTGTATCTATATAGTGATTCTTGGGTATTTTGATGCGCTGATTTCGAAAATGGGGTCATTTGAACTCGTAGAGCTTCAGGAAGCTCAGGAAATCGCGAAAAACCAATCGAAAAATTTCAAAATCAGTTTTTCGACTTTAGTATCTATATAGTGATTCTTAAGTATTCTGACGCCCTGATTTCGAAAATGGGGTCATTTGAACTCGTAGAGCTTCAGGAAATTGAGAAAATCGCGAAAAACCAATCGGAAAATTTCAAAATCGGATTTTCGACTTTAGTAATTATATAGTGATTCTTGAGTATTTTGACGCGCTGATTTCGAAAATGGGGTCATTTGAACTCGTAGAGCTTCAGGAAGATGAGAAAATCGCGAGAAACCAATCGGAAAATTTCAAAATCGGTTTTTCGACTTTAGTATCTATATAATGATTCTTAAATATTTTGACGCGCTGATTTCGAAAATGGGGTCATTTTAACTCGTAGAGCGTCAGGAAGATGAGAAAATCGCGAAAAACCAATCAGAAAATTTCAAAATCGGATTTTTGACTGTAGTATATAGTGATTCTCACGTATTTTGACAAGCTGATCCGAAAAATGGGGTCATTTGATCTCGTAGAGCTTCAGGAAGCTGAGAAAATCGCGAAAAACCTATCAGAAAATTTCAAAATCGGTTTTTTGACTTTATTATATAGTGATTCTTACGTATTCTGACGCGCTGATTCCGGAAATGGAGTCATTTGAACTCGTTGAGCTTCAGGAAGCTGACAAAATCGCGAAAAACCAATCGGAAAATTTCAAAATCGGTTTTTCGACTTTAGTATCTATATAGTGATTCTCAAGTATTTTGACGCGATGATTTCGAAAATGGGGTCATTTGAACTCGTAGAGCTTCAGGAAAATGAGAAAATCGCAAAAAACCAATCGGAAAATTTCAAAATCGGATTTTAGACTTTAGTATTTATATAGTGATTCTTGAGTATTTTGACGCGCTGATTTCGAAAATGGGGTCATTTGAACTCGTAGAGCTTCAGGAAGATGAGAAAATCGCGAGAAACCAATCGGAAAATTTCAAAATCGGATTTTCGACTTTAGTATCTATATAGTGATTCTTAAGTATTTTGACGCGATGATTTCGAAAATGGGGTCATTTGAACTCGTAAAGCTTCAGGAAGCTGAGAAAATCGCGAAAAACCAATCGTAAAATTTCAAAATCGGTTTTTCGACTTTAGTATCTATATAGTGATTCTTAAGTATTTTGACGCGCTGATTTCGAAAATGGGGTCATTTGAACTCGTAGAGCTTCAGGAAGCTGAGGAAATCGCGAAAAACCAATCGGAAAATTGCATAATCGGGTTTGCGAATTTTGTATCTATATAGTGATTCTTGAGTATTTTGATGCGCTGATTTCGAGAATGGGGTCATTTGAACTCGTAGAGCTTCAGGAAGCTAAGAAAATCGCGAAAAACCAATCAGAAAATTTCAAAATCGGTTTTTTGACTTTAGTATATAGTGATTCTTACGTATTCTGACGCGCTGATTCCGAAAATGGTGTCATTTGAACTCGTAGAGCTTCAGGGAGCTGGGAAAGTCGCGAAAAAGCAATCGGAAAATTTCAAAATCGGTTTTTCGACTTCAGTATCTATATAGTGATTCTTAAGTATTTTGACGCGCTGATTTCGAAAATGAGTTCATTTGAACTCGTAAAGCTTCAGGAAGCTGAGAAAATCGCGAAAAACCAATCGAAAATTTTCAAAATCGGTTTTTCGACTTTAGTATCTATATAGTGATTCTTAAGTATTTTGACGCGCTGATTTCGAAAATGGGGTCATTTGAACTCGTAGAGCTTCAGGAAGCTGAGGAAATCGCGAAAAACCAGTCGGAAAATTTCAAAATCGGTTTTTCGACTTCAGTATCTATATGGTGATTCTTAAGTATTTCGACGCGCTGATTCCGAAAATGGGGTCATTTGAACTCGTAGAGCTTCAGGGAGCTGGGAAAGTCGCGAAAAAGCAATCGGAAAATTTCAAAATCGGGTTTTCGAATTTTGTATCTATATAGTGATTCTTGAGTATTTTGATGCGCTGATTTCGAAAATGGGGTCATTTGAACTGGTAGAGCTTCAGGAAGCTGAGAAAATCTCGAAAAACCAATCAGAAAATTTCAAAATCGGATTTTTGACTGTAGTATATAGTGATTCTCACGTATTTTGACGAGCTGATCCCGAAAATGGGGTCATTTGATCTCGTAGAGCTTCAGGAAGCTGAGAAAATCGCGTGAAACGAATCGGAAAATTTCAAAATCGGTTTTTCGACTTTAGTATCTATATAATGATTCTTAAGTATTTTGACGCGCTGATTTCGAAAATGGGGTCATTTTAACTCGTAGAGCTTCAGGAAGCTGAGAAAATCGCGAAAAACCAATCGGAAAATTTCAAAATCGGATTTTAGACTTTAGTATTTATATAGTGATTCTTGAGTATTTTGACGCGCTGATTTCGAAAATGGGGTCATTTGAATTCGTAGAGCTTCAGGAAGATGAGAAAATCGCGAGAAACCAATCGGGAAATTTCAAAATCGGATTTTCGACTTCAGTATCTATATAGTGATTTTTGAGTATTATGACGCGCTGATATCGAAAATGGGGTCTTTTGAACTCGTAGAGCTTCAGGAAGCTGAGAAAATCGCAAAAAAACAATCGGAAAATTTCAAAATCGGTTATTCGACTTCAGTATCTATATAGTGATTCTTGAGTATTTTGACGCGCTGATTTCGAAAATGGGTTCATTTGAACTCTTGAAGCTTCGGGAAGCTGAGAAAATCGCGAAAAACCAATCGAAAAATTTCAAAATCGGTTATTCGACTTCAGTATCTATATAGTGATTCTTAAGTATTTTGACGCGCTGATTTCGAAAATGGGTTCATTTGAACTCTTGAAGCTTCGGGAAGCTGAGAAAATCGCGAAAAACCAATCGAAAAATTTCAAAATCGGTTTTTCGACTTTAGTATCTATATAGTGATTCTTAAGTATTTTGACGCGCTGATTTTGAAAATGGGGTCATTTGAACTCGTAGAGCTTCAGGAAGCTGAGGAAATCGCGAAAAACCAATCGGAAAATTTCAAAATCGGTTTTTCGACTTCAGTATCTATATAGTGATTCTTAAGTATTTCGACGCGCTGATTTCGAAAATGGGGTCATTTGAACTCGTAGAGCTTCAGGAAGCTGAGAAAACCGCGAAAAACCAATCGGAAAATTTCAAAATCGGTTTTTCGACTTTAGTATCTATATAATGATTCTTGAGTATTTTGACGCGCTGATTTCGAAAATGGGGTCATTTTAACTCGTAGAGCTTCAGGAAGCTGAGAAAATCGCGAAAAACCAAATGGGAAAATTTCAAAATCGGATTTTAGACTTTAGTATTTGTATAGTGATTCTTGAGTATTTTGACGCGCTGATTTCGAAAATGGGGTCATTTGAACTCGTAGAGCTTCAGGAAGCTAAGAAAATCGCGAAAAACCAATCAGAAAATTTCAAAATCGGTTTTTTGACTTTAGTATATAGTGATTCTTTCGTATTCTGACGCGCTGATTCCGAAAATGGGGTCATTTGAACTCGTAGAGCTTCAGGGAGCTGGGAAAGTCGCGAAAAAGCAATCGGAAAATTTCAAAATCGGTTTTTCGACTTCAGTATCTATATAGTGATTCTTGAGTATTTTGACGCGCTGATTTCGAAAATGGGGTCATTTGAACTCGTAAAGCTTCAGGAAGCTCGGAAAATCGCGAAAACCCAATCGAAAAATTTCAAAATCGGGTTTTCGAATTTTGTATCTATATAGTGATTCTTGGGTATTTTGATGCGCTGATTTCGAAAATGGGGTCATTTGAACTCGTAGAGCTTCAGGAAGCTCAGGAAATCGCGAAAAACCAATCGAAAAATTTCAAAATCAGTTTTTCGACTTTAGTATCTATATAGTGATTCTTAAGTATTCTGACGCCCTGATTTCGAAAATGGGGTCATTTGAACTCGTAGAGCTTCAGGAAATTGAGAAAATCGCGAAAAACCAATCGGAAAATTTCAAAATCGGATTTTCGACTTTAGTAATTATATAGTGATTCTTGAGTATTTTGACGCGCTGATTTCGAAAATGGGGTCATTTGAACTCGTAGAGCTTCAGGAAGATGAGAAAATCGCGAGAAACCAATCGGAAAATTTCAAAATCGGTTTTTCGACTTTAGTATCTATATAATGATTCTTAAATATTTTGACGCGCTGATTTCGAAAATGGGGTCATTTTAACTCGTAGAGCGTCAGGAAGATGAGAAAATCGCGAAAAACCAATCAGAAAATTTCAAAATCGGATTTTTGACTGTAGTATATAGTGATTCTCACGTATTTTGACAAGCTGATCCGAAAAATGGGGTCATTTGATCTCGTAGAGCTTCAGGAAGCTGAGAAAATCGCGAAAAACCTATCAGAAAATTTCAAAATCGGTTTTTTGACTTTATTATATAGTGATTCTTACGTATTCTGACGCGCTGATTCCGGAAATGGAGTCATTTGAACTCGTTGAGCTTCAGGAAGCTGACAAAATCGCGAAAAACCAATCGGAAAATTTCAAAATCGGTTTTTCGACTTTAGTATCTATATAGTGATTCTCAAGTATTTTGACGCGATGATTTCGAAAATGGGGTCATTTGAACTCGTAGAGCTTCAGGAAAATGAGAAAATCGCAAAAAACCAATCGGAAAATTTCAAAATCGGATTTTAGACTTTAGTATTTATATAGTGATTCTTGAGTATTTTGACGCGCTGATTTCGAAAATGGGGTCATTTGAACTCGTAGAGCTTCAGGAAGATGAGAAAATCGCGAGAAACCAATCGGAAAATTTCAAAATCGGATTTTCGACTTTAGTATCTATATAGTGATTCTTAAGTATTTTGACGCGATGATTTCGAAAATGGGGTCATTTGAACTCGTAAAGCTTCAGGAAGCTGAGAAAATCGCGAAAAACCAATCGTAAAATTTCAAAATCGGTTTTTCGACTTTAGTATCTATATAGTGATTCTTAAGTATTTTGACGCGCTGATTTCGAAAATGGGGTCATTTGAACTCGTAGAGCTTCAGGAAGCTGAGGAAATCGCGAAAAACCAATCGGAAAATTGCATAATCGGGTTTGCGAATTTTGTATCTATATAGTGATTCTTGAGTATTTTGATGCGCTGATTTCGAGAATGGGGTCATTTGAACTCGTAGAGCTTCAGGAAGCTAAGAAAATCGCGAAAAACCAATCAGAAAATTTCAAAATCGGTTTTTTGACTTTAGTATATAGTGATTCTTACGTATTCTGACGCGCTGATTCCGAAAATGGTGTCATTTGAACTCGTAGAGCTTCAGGGAGCTGGGAAAGTCGCGAAAAAGCAATCGGAAAATTTCAAAATCGGTTTTTCGACTTCAGTATCTATATAGTGATTCTTAAGTATTTTGACGCGCTGATTTCGAAAATGAGTTCATTTGAACTCGTAAAGCTTCAGGAAGCTGAGAAAATCGCGAAAAACCAATCGAAAATTTTCAAAATCGGTTTTTCGACTTTAGTATCTATATAGTGATTCTTAAGTATTTTGACGCGCTGATTTCGAAAATGGGGTCATTTGAACTCGTAGAGCTTCAGGAAGCTGAGGAAATCGCGAAAAACCAGTCGGAAAATTTCAAAATCGGTTTTTCGACTTCAGTATCTATATGGTGATTCTTAAGTATTTCGACGCGCTGATTTCGAGCATGGGGTCATTTGAACTCGTAGAGCTTCAGGAAGCTAAGAAAATCGCGAAAAACCAATCAGAAAATTTCAAAATCGGTTTTTTGACTTTAGTATATAGTGATTCTTACGTATTCTGACGCGCTGATTCCGAAAATGGGGTCATTTGAACTCGTAGAGCTTCAGGGAGCTGGGAAAGTCGCGAAAAAGCAATCGGAAAATTTCAAAATCGGGTTTTCGAATTTTGTATCTATATAGTGATTCTTGAGTATTTTGATGCGCTGATTTCGAAAATGGGGTCATTTGAACTGGTAGAGCTTCAGGAAGCTGAGAAAATCTCGAAAAACCAATCAGAAAATTTCAAAATCGGATTTTTGACTGTAGTATATAGTGATTCTCACGTATTTTGACGAGCTGATCCCGAAAATGGGGTCATTTGATCTCGTAGAGCTTCAGGAAGCTGAGAAAATCGCGTGAAACGAATCGGAAAATTTCAAAATCGGTTTTTCGACTTTAGTATCTATATAATGATTCTTAAGTATTTTGACGCGCTGATTTCGAAAATGGGGTCATTTTAACTCGTAGAGCTTCAGGAAGCTGAGAAAATCGCGAAAAACCAATCGGAAAATTTCAAAATCGGATTTTAGACTTTAGTATTTATATGGTGATTCTTGAGTATTTTGACGCGCTGATTTCGAAAATGGGGTCATTTGAATTCGTAGAGCTTCAGGAAGATGAGAAAATCGCGAGAAACCAATCGGGAAATTTCAAAATCGGATTTTCGACTTCAGTATCTATATAGTGATTTTTGAGTATTATGACGCGCTGATATCGAAAATGGGGTCTTTTGAACTCGTAGAGCTTCAGGAAGCTGAGAAAATCGCAAAAAAACAATCGGAAAATTTCAAAATCGGTTATTCGACTTCAGTATCTATATAGTGATTCTTGAGTATTTTGACGCGCTGATTTCGAAAATGGGTTCATTTGAACTCTTGAAGCTTCGGGAAGCTGAGAAAATCGCGAAAAACCAATCGAAAAATTTCAAAATCGGTTTTTCGACTTTAGTATCTATATAGTGTTTCTTAAGTATTTTGACGCGCTGATTTTGAAAATGGGGTCATTTGAACTCGTAGAGCTTCAGGAAGCTGAGGAAATCGCGAAAAACCAATCGGAAAATTTCAAAATCGGTTTTTCGACTTCAGTATCTATATAGTGATTCTTAAGTATTTCGACGCGCTGATTTCGAAAATGGGGTCATTTGAACTCGTAGAGCTTCAGGAAGCTGAGAAAACCGCGAAAAACCAATCGGAAAATTTCAAAATCGGTTTTTCGACTTTAGTATCTATATAATGATTCTTAAGTATTTTGACGCGCTGATTTCGAAAATGGGGTCATTTTAACTCGTAGAGCTTCAGGAAGCTGAGAAAATCGCGAAAAACCAATCGGAAAATTTCAAAATCGGATTTTAGACTTTAGTATTTGTATAGTGATTCTTGAGTATTTTGACGCGCTGATTTCGAAAATGGGGTCATTTGAACTCGTAGAGCTTCAGGAAGATGAGAAAATCGCGAGAAACCAATCGGAAAATTTCAAAATCGGATTTTCGACTTCAGTATCTATATAGTGATTCTTGGGTATTATGACGCGCTGATATCGAAAATGGGGTCTTTTGAACTCGTAGAGCTTCAGGAAGCTGGGAAAATCGCAAAAAACCAATCGGAAAATTTCAAAATCGGTTATTCGACTTCAGTATCTATATAGTGATTCTTAAGTATTTTGACGCGCTGATTTCGAAAATGGGTTCATTTAAACTCGTGAAGCTTCAGGAAGCTGAGAAAATCGCGAAAAACCAATCGAAAAATTTCAAAATCGGTTTTTCGACTTTAGTATCTATATAGTGATTCTTAAGTATTTTGACGCGCTGATTTCGAAAATGGGGTCATTTGAACTCGTAGAGCTTCAGGAAGCTGAGGAAATCGCGAAAAACCAATCGGAAAATTTCAAAATCGGTTTTTCGACTTCAGTATCTATATAGTGATTCTTAAGAATTTCGACGCGCTGATTTCGAAAATGGGGTCATTTGAACTCGTAGAGCTTCAGGAAGCTAAGAAAATCGCGAAAAACCAATCAGAAAATTTCAAAATCGGTTTTTTGACTTTAGTATATAGTGATTCTTACGTATTCTGACGCGCTGATTCCGAAAATGGGGTCATTTGAACTCGTAGAGCTTCAGGAAGCTAAGAAAATCGCGAAAAACCAATCAGAAAATTTCAAAATCGGTTTTTTGACTTTAGTATATAGTGATTCTTACGTATTCTGACGCGCTGATTCCGAAAATGGGGTCATTTGAACTCGTAGAGCTTCAGGGAGCTGGGAAAGTCGCGAAAAAGCAATCGGAAAATTTCAAAATCGGTTTTTCGACTTCAGTATCTATATAGTGATTCTTGGGTATTTTGATGCGCTGATTTCGAAAATGGGGTCATTTGAACTCGTAGAGCTTCAGGAAGCTCAGGAAATCGCGAAAAACCAATCGAAAAATTTCAAAATCGGTTTTTCGACTTTAGTATCTATATAGTGATTCTTAAGTATTCTGACGCCCTGATTTCGAAAATGGGGTCATTTGAACTCGTAGAGCTTCAGGAAATTGAGAAGATCGCGAAAAACCAATCGGAAAATTTCAAAATCGGATTTTCGACTTTAGTAATTATATAGTGATTCTTGAGTATTTTGACGCGCTGATTTCGAAAATGGGGTCATTTGAACTCGTAGAGCTTCAGGAAGATGAGAAAATCGCGAGAAACCAATCAGAAAATTTCCAAATCTGATTTTTGACTGTAGTATATAGTGATTCTCACGTTTATTGACGAGCTGATCCCGAAAATGGGGTCATTTGATCTCGTAGAGCTTCAGGAAGCTGAGAAAATCGCGTAAAACCAATCGGAAAATTTCAAAATCGGTTTTTCGACTTTAGTATCTATAAAATGATTCTTAAATATTTTGACGCGCTGATTTCGAAAATGGGGTCATTTTAACTCGTAGAGCTTCAGGAAGCTGAGAAAATCGCGAAAAACCAATCAGAAAATTTCAAAATCGGTTTTTTGACTTTAGTATATAGTGATTCTTACGTATTCTGACGCGCTGATTCCGAAAATGGAGTCATTTGAACTCGTAGAGCTTCAGAAAGCTGAGAAGATCGCGAAAAAAAAATTTTGAAAATTTCAAAATCGGTTTTTCGACTGTAGTATATAGTGATTCTCACGTATTTTGACGGGCTGATCCCGAAAATGGGGTCATTTGATCTCGTAGAGCTTCAGAAAACTGAGAAAATCGCGAAAAACCAATCAGAAAATTCCTAAATCGGTTTTACGACTTCAGTATCTATATAGTGATTCTTGAGTATTTTGACGCGCTGATTTCGGAAATGGGGTCATTCGAACTCGTAGAGCTTCAGGAAGCTGAGAAAATCGCGAAAAACCAATCAGAAAATTTCAAAATCGGATTTTTGGACTGTAGTATATAGTGATTCTCACGTTTTATGACGAGCTGATCCCGAAAATGGGGTCATTTGATCTCGTAGAGCTTCAGGGAGCTGGGAAAATCGCGAAAAAGCAATCGGAAAATTTCAAAATCGGTTTTTGGACTCAAGTATCTATATAGTGATTCTTACGTATTTTGACGCGCCGATTTCGAAAATGGGGTCATTTGATCTCATAGAGTTTCAGGAAACTGAGAAAATCGCGAAAGACCAATCGGAAAATTTCAAAATCGGTTTTTCGATTTCAGTATCTATATACTGATTCTCAAATACCTTGACGCGCTGATTCCAAAAATGGGGTCATTTGAACTCGTAGAGCTTCAGGAAGCTGAGAAAATCGCGAAAAACCAATCAGAAAATTCCAAAATCGGTTTCTTGACTTAAGTATATAGTGATTCTCACGTATTTTGACGCGCAGATTTCGAGAATGGGGTCATTTGAATTCGTAGAGCTTCAGGAAGCTGAGAAAATCGCGAAAAACCAATCAGAAAATTTCAAAATCGGATTTTTGACTGTAGTATATAGTGATTCTCACGTATTTTGACGGGCTGATCCCGAAAATGGGGTCATTTCAACTCGTAGAGCTTCAGGAAGCTGAGAAAATCGCGAAAAACCAATCAGAAAATTTCAAAATCGGATTTTTGACTGTAGTATATAGTGATTCTCACGTTTATTGACGAGCTGATCCCGAAAATGGGGTCATTTGATCTCGTAGAGCTTCAGGAAGCTGAGAAAATCGCGTAAAACCAATCGGAAAATTTCAAAATCGGTTTTTCGACTTTAGTATCTATATAATGATTCTTAAATATTTTGACGCGCTGATTTCGAAAATGGGGTCATTTTAACTCGTAGAGCTTCAGGAAGCTGAGAAAATCGCGAAAAACCAATCAGAAAATTTCAAAATCGGTTTTTTGACTTTAGTATATAGTGATTCTTACGTATTCTGACGCGCTGATTCCGAAAATGGAGTCATTTGAACTCGTAGAGCTTCAGGAAGCTGAGAAGATCGCAAAAAAACAATCGGAAAATTTCAAAATCGGTTTTTCGACTGTAGTATATAGTGATTCTCACGTATTTTGACGAGCTGATCCCGAAAATGGGGTCATTTGATCTCGTAGAGCTTCAGGAAGCTGAGAAAATCGCGTAAAACGAATCGGAAAATTTCAAAATCGGTTTTTCGACTTTAGTATCTATATAATGATTCTTAAGTATTTTGACGCGCTGATTTCGAAAATGGGGTCATTTTAACTCGTAGAGCTTCAGGAAGCTGAGAAAATCGCGAAAAACCAATCGGAAAATTTCAAAATCGGATTTTAGACTTTAGTATTTATATAGTGATTCTTGAGTATTTTGACGCGCTGATTTTGAAAATGGGGTCATTTGAATTCGTAGAGCTTCAGGAAGATGAGAAAATCGCGAGAAACCAATCGGGAAATTTCAAAATCGGATTTTCGACTTCAGTATCTATATAGTGATTTTTGAGTATTATGACGCGCTGATATCGAAAATGGGGTCTTTTGAACTCGTAGAGCTTCAGGAAGCTGAGAAAATCGCAAAAAAACAATCGGAAAATTTCAAAATTGGTTATTCGACTTCAGTATCTATATAGTGATTCTTAAGTATTTTGACGCGCTGATTTCGAAAATGGGTTCATTTGAACTCTTGAAGCTTCGGGAAGCTGAGAAAATCGCGAAAAACCAATCGAAAAATTTCAAAATCGGTTTTTCGACTTTAGTATCTATATAGTGTTTCTTAAGTATTTTGACGCGCTGATTTTGAAAATGGGGTCATTTGAACTCGTAGAGCTTCAGGAAGCTGAGGAAATCGCGAAAAACCAATCGGAAAATTTCAAAATCGGTTTTTCGACTTCAGTATCTATATAGTGATTCTTGAGTATTTCGACGCGCTGATTTCGAAAATGGGGTCATTTGAACTCGTAGAGCTTCAGGAAGCTGAGAAAACCGCGAAAAACCAATCGGAAAATTTCAAAATCGGTTTTTCGACTTTAGTATCTATATAATGATTCTTAAGTATTTTGACGCGCTGATTTCGAAAATGGGGTCATTTTAACTCGTAGAGCTTCAGGAAGCTGAGAAAATCGCGAAAAACCAATCGGAAAATTTCAAAATCGGATTTTAGACTTTAGTATTTGTATAGTGATTCTTGAGTATTTTGACGCGCTGATTTCGAAAATGGGGTCATTTGAACTCGTAGAGCTTCAGGAAGATGAGAAAATCGCGAGAAACCAATCGGAAAATTTCAAAATCGGATTTTCGACTTCAGTATCTATATAGTGATTCTTGAGTATTATGACGCGCTGATATCGAAAATGGGGTCTTTTGAACTCGTAGAGCTTCAGGAAGCTGGGAAAATCGCAAAAAACCAATCGGAAAATTTCAAAATCGGTTATTCGACTTCAGTATCTATATAGTGATTCTTAAGTATTTTGACGCGCTGATTTCGAAAATGGGTTCATTTAAACTCGTGAAGCTTCAGGAAGCTGAGAAAATCGCGAAAAACCAATCGAAAAATTTCAAAATCGGTTTTTCGACTTTAGTATCTATATAGTGATTCTTAAGTATTTTGACGCGCTGATTTCGAAAATGGGGTCATTTGAACTCGTAGAGCTTCAGGAAGCTGAGGAAATCGCGAAAAACCAATCGGAAAATTTCAAAATCGGTTTTTCGACTTCAGTATCTATATAGTGATTCTTAAGAATTTCGACGCGCTGATTTCGAAAATGGGGTCATTTGAACTCGTAGAGCTTCAGGAAGCTAAGAAAATCGCGAAAAACCAATCAGAAAATTTCAAAATCGGTTTTTTGACTTTAGTATATAGTGATTCTTACGTATTCTGACGCGCTGATTCCGAAAATGGGGTCATTTGAACTCGTAGAGCTTCAGGAAGCTAAGAAAATCGCGAAAAACCAATCAGAAAATCTCAAAATCGGTTTTTTGACTTTAGTATATAGTGATTCTTACGTATTCTGACGCGCTGATTCCGAAAATGGGGTCATATGAACTCGTAGAGCTTCAGGGAGCTGGGAAAGTCGCGAAAAAGCAATCGGAAAATTTCAAAATCGGTTTTTCGACTTCAGTATCTATATAGTGATTCTTGGGTATTTTGATGCGCTGATTTCGAAAATGGGGTCATTTGAACTCGTAGAGCTTCAGGAAGCTCAGGAAATCGCGAAAAACCAATCGAAAAATTTCAAAATCGGTTTTTCGA
Source organism: Plagiodera versicolora (assembly GCA_037013635.1). Lineage (NCBI taxonomy): Eukaryota > Metazoa > Arthropoda > Insecta > Coleoptera > Chrysomelidae > Plagiodera > Plagiodera versicolora. The sequence goes on from JAYMYH010000018.1 coordinate 845,814, forward strand.
CTTTAGTATCTATATAGTGATTCTTACGTATTTTGACGCGCCGATTTCGAAAATGGGGTCATTTGATCTCATAGAGTTTCAGGAAACTGAGAAAATCGCGAAAGACCAATCGGAAAATTTCAAAATCGGTTTTTCGATTTCAGTATCTATATACTGATTCTCAAATACCTTGACGCGCTGATTCCAAAAATGGGGTCATTTGAACTCGTAGAGCTTCAGGAAGCTGAGAAAATCGCGAAAAACCAATCAGAAAATTCCAAAATCGGTTTCTTGACTTAAGTATATAGTGATTCTCACGTATTTTGACGCGCAGATTTCGAGAATGGGGTCATTTGAATTCGTAGAGCTTCAGGAAGCTGAGAAAATCGCGAAAAACCAATCAGAAAATTTCAAAATCGGATTTTTGACTGTAGTATATAGTGATTCTCACGTATTTTGACGGGCTGATCCCGAAAATGGGGTCATTTCAACTCGTAGAGCTTCAGGAAGCTGAGAAAATCGCGAAAAACCAATCAGAAAATTTCAAAATCGGATTTTTGACTGTAGTATATAGTGATTCTCACGTTTATTGACGAGCTGATCCCGAAAATGGGGTCATTTGATCTCGTAGAGCTTCAGGAAGCTGAGAAAATCGCGTAAAACCAATCGGAAAATTTCAAAATCGGTTTTTCGACTTTAGTATCTATATAATGATTCTTAAATATTTTGACGCGCTGATTTCGAAAATGGGGTCATTTTAACTCGTAGAGCTTCAGGAAGCTGAGAAAATCGCGAAAAACCAATCAGAAAATTTCAAAATCGGTTTTTTGACTTTAGTATATAGTGATTCTTACGTATTCTGACGCGCTGATTCCGAAAATGGAGTCATTTGAACTCGTAGAGCTTCAGGAAGCTGAGAAGATCGCAAAAAAACAATCGGAAAATTTCAAAATCGGTTTTTCGACTGTAGTATATAGTGATTCTCACGTATTTTGACGAGCTGATCCCGAAAATGGGGTCATTTGATCTCGTAGAGCTTCAGGAAGCTGAGAAAATCGCGTAAAACGAATCGGAAAATTTCAAAATCGGTTTTTCGACTTTAGTATCTATATAATGATTCTTAAGTATTTTGACGCGCTGATTTCGAAAATGGGGTCATTTTAACTCGTAGAGCTTCAGGAAGCTGAGAAAATCGCGAAAAACCAATCGGAAAATTTCAAAATCGGATTTTAGACTTTAGTATTTATATAGTGATTCTTGAGTATTTTGACGCGCTGATTTTGAAAATGGGGTCATTTGAATTCGTAGAGCTTCAGGAAGATGAGAAAATCGCGAGAAACCAATCGGGAAATTTCAAAATCGGATTTTCGACTTCAGTATCTATATAGTGATTTTTGAGTATTATGACGCGCTGATATCGAAAATGGGGTCTTTTGAACTCGTAGAGCTTCAGGAAGCTGAGAAAATCGCAAAAAAACAATCGGAAAATTTCAAAATTGGTTATTCGACTTCAGTATCTATATAGTGATTCTTAAGTATTTCGACGCGCTGATTTCGAAAATGGGTTCATTTGAACTCTTGAAGCTTCGGGAAGCTGAGAAAATCGCGAAAAACCAATCGAAAAATTTCAAAATCGGTTTTTCGACTTTAGTATCTATATAGTGTTTCTTAAGTATTTTGACGCGCTGATTTTGAAAATGGGGTCATTTGAACTCGTAGAGCTTCAGGAAGCTGAGGAAATCGCGAAAAACCAATCGGAAAATTTCAAAATCGGTTTTTCGACTTCAGTATCTATATAGTGATTCTTAAGTATTTCGACGCGCTGATTTCAAAAATGGGGTCATTTGAACTCGTAGAGCTTCAGGAAGCTGAGAAAACCGCGAAAAACCAATCGGAAAATTTCAAAATCGGTTTTTCGACTTTAGTATCTATATAATGATTCTTAAGTATTTTGACGCGCTGATTTCGAAAATGGGGTCATTTTAACTCGTAGAGCTTCAGGAAGCTGAGAAAATCGCGAAAAACCAATCGGAAAATTTCAAAATCGGATTTTAGACTTTAGTATTTGTATAGTGATTCTTGAGTATTTTGACGCGCTGATTTCGAAAATGGGGTCATTTGAACTCGTAGAGCTTCAGGAAGATGAGAAAATCGCGAGAAACCAATCGGAAAATTTCAAAATCGGATTTTCGACTTCAGTATCTATATAGTGATTCTTGAGTATTATGACGCGCTGATATCGAAAATGGGGTCTTTTGAACTCGTAGAGCTTCAGGAAGCTGGGAAAATCGCAAAAAACCAATCGGAAAATTTCAAAATCGGTTATTCGACTTCAGTATCTATATAGTGATTCTTAAGTATTTTGACGCGCTGATTTCGAAAATGGGTTCATTTAAACTCGTGAAGCTTCAGGAAGCTGAGAAAATCGCGAAAAACCAATCGAAAAATTTCAAAATCGGTTTTTCGACTTTAGTATCTATATAGTGATTCTTAAGTATTTTGACGCGCTGATTTCGAAAATGGGGTCATTTGAACTCGTAGAGCTTCAGGAAGCTGAGGAAATCGCGAAAAACCAATCGGAAAATTTCAAAATCGGTTTTTCGACTTCAGTATCTATATAGTGATTCTTAAGAATTTCGACGCGCTGATTTCGAAAATGGGGTCATTTGAACTCGTAGAGCTTCAGGAAGCTAAGAAAATCGCGAAAAACCAATCAGAAAATTTCAAAATCGGTTTTTTGACTTTAGTATATAGTGATTCTTACGTATTCTGACGCGCTGATTCCGAAAATGGGGTCATTTGAACTCGTAGAGCTTCAGGAAGCTAAGAAAATCGCGAAAAACCAATCAGAAAATCTCAAAATCGGTTTTTTGACTTTAGTATATAGTGATTCTTACGTATTCTGACGCGCTGATTCCGAAAATGGGGTCATTTGATCTCGTAGAGCTTCAGGGAGCTGGGAAAATCGCGAAAAAGCAATCGGAAAATTTCAAAATCGGTTTTTAGACTCAAGTATCTATATAGTGATTCTTGAGTATTTTGACGCGCTGATTTCGGAAATGGGGTCATTTGAACTCGTAGAGCTTCAGGAAGCTGAGAAAATCGCGAAAAACCAACCAGAAAATTTCAAAAGCGGATTTTTTACTGTAGTATATAGTGATTCTCACGTATTTTGACGGGCTGATCCCGAAAATGGGGTCATTTGATCTCGTAGAGCTTCAGGAAGATGAGAAAATCGCGAGAAACCAATCGGAAAATTTCGAAATCGGTTTTTCGACTTTAGTATCCATATAGTGATTCTTGAGTATTTTGACGCGCTGTTTTCGAAAATGGGGTCATTTGAACTCGTAGAGCTTCAGGAAGATGAGAAAATCGCGAGAAACCAATCGGAAAATTTCAAAATCGGATTTTCGACTTTTGTATCTATATGGTGATTCTTGAGTATTTTGACGCGCTGATTTCGAAAATGGGGTCATTTGAACTCGTAACGCTTCAGGAAGCTCAGAAAATCGCGAAAAACCAATCGAAAAATTTTAAAATCGGGTTTTCGTATTTTGTATCTATATAGTGATTCTTGAGTATTTTGATGCGCTGATTTCGAAAATGGGGTCATTTGAACTCGTAGAGCTTCAGGAAGCTGAGAAAATCGCGAAAAACCAATCAGAAAATTTCAAAATCGGATTTTTGACTGTAGTATATAGTGATTCTCACGTTTTATGACGAGCTGATCCCGAAACTGGGGTCATTTGAACTCGTAGAGCTTCAGGAAGCTGAGAAAATCGCGAAAAACCAATCAGAAAATTTCAAAATCGGGTTTTTGACTGTAGTATATAGTGATTCTCACGTAATTTGACGGGCTGATCCCGAAAATGGGGTCATTTGATCTCGTAGAGCTTCAGAAAACTCAGAAAATCGCGAAAAACCAATCAGAAAATTCCAAAATCGGTTTTTCGACTTCAGTATCTATATAGTGATTCTTGAGTATTTCGACGCGCTGATTTCGGAAATGGGGTCATTTGAACTCGTAGAGCTTCAGGAAGCTGAGAAAATCGCGAAAAACCAATCAGAAAATTTCAAAAGCGGATTTTTGACTGTAGTATATAGTGATTCTCACGTTTTATGGCGAGCTGATCCCGAAAATGGGGTCATTTGATCTCGTAGAGCTTCAGGGAGCTGGGAAAATCGCAGAAAAAGCAATCGGAAAATTTCAAAATCGGATTTTTGACTGTAGTATATAGTGATTCTCACGTATTTTGACGGGCTGATCCCGAAAATAGGATCATTTGATCTCGTAGAGCTTCAGGAAGATGAGAAAATCGCGAGAAACCAATCGGAAAATTTCAAAATCGGATTTTCGACTTTTGTATCTATATAGTGATTCTTGAGTATTTTGACGCGCTGATTTCGAAAATGGGGTCATTTGAACTCGTAACGCTTCAGGAAGCTCAGAAAATCGCGAAAAACCAATCGAAAAATTTCAAAATCGGGTTTTCGAATTTTGTATCTATATAGTGATTCTTGAGTATTTTGATGCGCTGATTTCGAAAATGAGGTCATTTGAACTCGTAGAGCTTCAGGAAGCTAAGAAAATCGCGAAAAACCAATAAGAAAATTTCAAAATCGGATTTTTGACTGTAGTATATAGTGATTCTCACGTTTTATGACGAGCTGATCCCGAAAATGGGGTCAATTGATCTCGTAGAGCTTCAGGAAGCTGAGAAAATCGCGTAAAACCAATCGGAAAATTTCATAATCGGTTTATCGACTTAAGTATATGGTGATTCTTACGTATTCTGACGCGCTAATTCCGAAAATGGAGTCATTTGAACTCGTAGAGCTTCAGGAAGCTGAGAAAATCGCGAAAAACCAATCGGAAAATTTCAAAATCGGTTTTTCGACTTCAGTATCTATATAGTGATTCTTAAGTATTTTGACGCGATGATTTCGAAAATTGGGTCATCTGAACTCGTAGAGCTTCAGGAAGCTGAGGAAATCGCAAAAAACCAATCGGAAAATTTCAAAATCGGATTTTCGACTTTAGAATTTATATAGTGATTCTTGAGTATTTTGACGCGCTGATTTCGAAAATGGGGTCATTCGAATTCGTAGAGCTTCAGGAAGATGAGAAAATCGCGAGAAACCAATCGGAAAATTTCAGAATCGCATTTTCGACTTTAGAATCTATATAGTGATTCTTGAGTATTTCGACGCGCTGATATCGAAAATGGGGTCTTTTGAACTCGTAGAGCTTCAGGAAGCTGAGAAAATCGCGAAAAACCAATCAGAAAATTTCAATATCGGTTTTTTGACTTTAGTATATAGTGATTCTTACGTATTCTGACGCGCTGATTCCGAAAATGGAGTCATTTGAACTCGTAGAGCTTCAGAAAGCTGAGAAGATCGCAAAAAAACAATCGGAAAATTTCAAAATCGGTTTTTCGACTGTAGTATATAGTGATTCTCACGTATTTTGACGGGCTGATCCCGAAAATGGGGTCATTTGATCTCGTAGAGCTTCAGAAAACTGAGAAAATCGCGAAAAACCAATCAGAAAATTCCAAAATCGGTTTTACGACTTCAGTATCTATATAGTGATTCTTGAGTATTTTGACGCGCTGATTTCGGAAATGGGGTCATTCGAACTCGTAGAGTTTCAGGAAGCTGAGAAAATCGCGAAAAACCAATCAGAAAATTTCAAAATCGGATTTTTGGACTGTAGTATATAGTGATTCTCACGTATTTTGACGGGCTGATCCCGAAAATGGGGTCATTTCAACTCGTAGAGCTTCAGGAAGCTGAGAAAATCGCGAAAAACCAATCAGAAAATTCCAAAATCACTTTTTTGACTTAAGTATATAGTGATTCTCACGTATTTTGACGCGCAGATTTCGAGAATGGGGTCATTTGAATTCGTAGAGCTTCAGGAAGCTGAGAAAATCGCGAAAAACCAATCAGAAAATTTCAAAATCGGATTTTTGACTGTAGTATATAGTGATTCTCACGTATTTTGACGGGCTGATCCCGAAAATGGGGTCATTTCAACTCGTAGAGCTTCAGGAAGCTGAGAAAATCGCGAAAAACCAATCAGAAAATTTCAAAATCGGATTTTTGACTGTAGTATATAGTGATTCTCACGTTTTATGACGTGCTGATCCCGAAAATGGGGTCATTTGATCTCGTAGAGCTTCAGGGAGCTGGGAAAATCGCGAAAAAGCAATCGGAAAATTTCAAAATCGGTTTTTCGACTCAAGTATCTATATAGTGATTCTTACGTATTTTGACGCGCCGATTTCGAAAATGGGGTCATTTGATCTCATAGAGTTTCAGGAAACTGAGAAAATCGCGAAAAACCAATCGGAAAATTTCAAAATCGGTTTTTCGATTTCAGTATCTATATACTGATTCTCAAATACCTTGACGCGCTGATTCCAAAAATGGGGTCATTTGAACTCGTAGAGCTTCAGGAAACTGAGAAAATCGCGGAAAACCAATCAGAAAATTCCAAAATCGGTTTTTTGACTTAAGTATATAGTGATTCTCACGTATTTTGACGCGCAGATTTCGAGAATGGGGTCATTTGAATTCGTAGAGCTTCAGGAAGCTGAGAAAATCGCGAAAAACCAATCAGAAAATTTCAAAATCGGATTTTTGACTGTAGTATATAGTGATTCTCACGTATTTTGACGGGCTGATCCCGAAAATGGGGTCATTTGATCTCGTAAAGCTTCAGGAACATGAGAAAATCGCGAGAAACCAATCGGAAAATTTCAAATTCGGTTTTTCGACTTTAGTATCTATATAGTGATTCTTGAGTATTTTGACGCGCTGTTTTCGAAAATGGGGTCATTTGAACTCGTAGAGCTTCAGGAAGATGAGAAAATCGCGAGAAACCAATCGGAAAATTTCAAAATCGGATTTTCGACTTTTGTATCTATATAGTGATTCTTGAGTATTTTGACGCGCTGATTTCGAAAATGGGGTCATTTGAACTCGTAACGCTTCAGGAAGCTCAGAAAATCGCGAAAAACCAATCGAAAAATTTCAAAATCGGGTTTTCGAATTTTGTATCTATATAGTGATTCTTGAGTATTTCGACGCGCTGATATCGAAAATGGGGTCTTTTGAACTCGTAGAGCTTCAGGAAGCTGAGGAAATCGCAAAAAACTAATCGGAAAATTTCAAAATCGGTTATTCGACTTGAGTATCTATACAGTGATTCTTGAGTATTTTGACGCGCTGATTTCGGAAATGGGGTCATTTCAACTCGTAGAGCTTCAGGAAGCTGAGAAAATCGCGAAAAACCAATCAGAAAATTTCAAAATCGGATTTTTGACTGTAGTATATAGTGATTCTCACGTTTATTGACGAGCTGATCCCGAAAATGGGGTCATTTGATCTCGTAGAGCTTCAGGAAGCTGAGAAAATCGCGTAAAACCAATCGGAAAATTTCAAAATCGGTTTTTCGACTTGAGTATCTATATTTTGACGCGCTGATTTCGGAAATGGGGTCATTTCAACTCGTAGAGCTTCAGGAAGCTGAGAAAATCGCGAAAAACCAATCAGAAAATTTCAAAATCGGATTTTTGACTGTAGTATATAGTGATTCTCACGTTTATTGACGAGCTGATCCCGAAAATGGGGTCATTTGATCTCGTAGAGCTTCAGGAAGCTGAAAAAATCGCGTAAAACCAATCGGAAAATTTCAAAATCGGTTTTTCGACTTTAGTATCTATATAATGATTCTTAAATATTTTGACGCGCTGATTTCGAAAATGGGGTCATTTTAACTCGTAGAGCTTCAGGAAGCTGAGAAAATCGCGAAAAACCAATCAGAAAATTTCAAAATCGGTTTTTTGACTTTAGTATATAGTGATTCTTACGTATTCTGACGCGCTGATTCCGAAAATGGAGTCATTTGAACTCGTAGAGCTTCAGGAAGCTGAGAAGATCGCAAAAAAACAATCGGAAAATTTCAAAATCGGTTTTTCGACTGTAGTATATAGTGATTCTCACGTATTTTGACGGGCTGATCCCGAAAATGGGGTCATTTGATCTCGTAGAGCTTCAGAAAACTGAGAAAATCGCGAAAAACCAATCAGAAAATTCCAAAATCGGTTTTACGACTTCAGTATCTATATAGTGATTCTTGAGTATTTCGACGCGCTGATTTCGGAAATGGGGTCATTCGAACTCGTAGAGCTTCAGGAAGCTGAGAAAATCGCGGAAAACCAATCAGAAAATTTCAAAATCGGATTTTTGACTGTAGTATATAGTGATTCTCACGTTTTATGACGAGCTGATCCCGAAAATGGGGTCATTTGATCTCGTAGAGCTTCAGGGAGCTGGGAAAATCGCGAAAAAGCAATCGGAAAATTTCAAAATCGGTTTTTCGACTCAAGTATCTATATAGTGATTCTTACGTATTTTGACGCGCCGATTTCGAAAATGGGGTCATTTGATCTCATAGAGTTTCAGGAAACTGAGAAAATCGCGAAAAACCAATCGGAAAATTTCAAAATCGGTTTTTCGATTTCAGTATCTATATACTGATTCTCAAATACCTTGACGCGCTGATTCCAAAAATGGGGTCATTTGAACTCGTAGAGCTTCAGGAAGCTGAGAAAATCGCGAAAAACCAATCAGAAAATTCCAAAATCGGTTTTTTGACTTAAGTATATAGTGATTCTCACGTATTTTGACGCGCAGATTTCGAGAATGGGGTCATTTGAATTCGTAGAGCTTCAGGAAGCTGAGAAAATCGCGAAAAACCAATCAGAAAATTTCAAAATCGGATTTTTGACTGTAGTATATAGTGATTCTCACGTATTCTGACGGGCTGATCCCGAAAATGGGGTCATTCGATCTCGTAAAGCTTCAGGAACATAAGAAAATAGCGAGAAACCAATCGGAAAATTTCAAAATCGGTTTTTCGACTTTAGTATCTATATAATGATTCTTAAATATTTTGACGCGCTGATTTCGAAAATGGGGTCATTTTAACTCGTAGAGCTTCAGGAAGCTGAGAAAATCGCGAAAAACCAATCAGAAAATTTCAAAATCGGTTTTTTGACTTTAGTATATAGTGATTCTTACGTATTCTGACGCGCTGATTCCGAAAATGGAGTCATTTGAACTCGTAGAGCTTGAGGAAGCTGAGAAGATCGCAAAAAAACAATCGGAAAATTTCAAAATCGGTTTTTCGACTGTAGTATATAGTGATTCTCACGTATTTTGACGGGCTGATCCCGAAAATGGGGTCATTTGATCTCGTAGAGCTTCAGAAAACTGAGAAAATCGCGAAAAACCAATCAGAAAATTCCAAAATCGGTTTTACGACTTCAGTATCTATATAGTGATTCTTGAGTATTTTGACGCGCTGATTTCGGAAATGGGGTCATTCGAACTCGTAGAGCTTCAGGAAGCTGAGAAAATCGTGAAAAACCAATCAGAAAATTTCAAAATCGGATTTTTGACTGTAGTATATAGTGATTCTCACGTTTTATGACGAGCTGTTCCCGAAAATGGGGTCATTTGATCTCGTAGAGCTTCAGGGAGCTGGGAAAATCGCGAAAAAGCAATCGGAAAATTTCAAAATCGGTTTTTCGACTCAAGTATCTATGAAATCTTTATCTGAAATAGGAATTCATAATATAAATATATAAATACAATGGTTGTTCAGATTATACAACATTAAAAAATAAAAATAAAATAAATACACAAAGTACAGTTGATTACATGACATGACATCACAGTTGAACACATTTTTGACCACATCTTGAGACATTTGAACACATTAAAACACATCACAGGCAGTTAAAAGAAGCCAAAAGAAAATATCTCATATAAAATGTATATCTATAAACTGTATATCTAAAAACAAATATATCTCTAGAGAAAAAAGTATATCCCAAAGACATTGAATATCAAATCTGCATCGAAATAAAACCACAATATGCTGATTCATGAGCCGAGTGACATAACATGGCTTTTCAGCTGGTTTTTAAAAGAATGTAACGTGGCTGAGTTCTTCATTGGTTTGGGAAGTTGATTGAAATCGTCCAATCCCTTGACAAACAGCGAGTTCATTGAATTTTTTGTTCTTGTTCTAGATATGTGAAACTGATCAGTTGTCCTTGTATTGTGCTCATGGATTTGATTATTATAAGTGATGAAGCAATCGAAGTATTTTGGTAATAAGTTCTTGGTAATTTTGAAAATGAATACCATAGTTAAATAGAAATATCTTTTCGTTACATCATACCAACCAAGAGTGTTAAGCATATATTGAATCGGAGTATACCTGTTACACCTCAAAACAATTCTCATACCCCGATTTTGAAGTTTCTGTAACTTTTGCATATTGTTCACATCCAACAGATATAACAAGGTTGAGCAATAATCGAAATGGGGCTGAATGATGGTTCTATATATGGTAATCTTTGAAAACATTGAGACTTCGGATGATATCCTAGAGAAGAAAAATAGTTTTTTTGATATCTTTTTGCATATGTAATCACAATGCTTGTTGAGAGTTAACGATTCATCAAGCATAAATCCTAGGTATTTGAATTCAGATACCCATTCAATTTTGTCATCCTCCATTTGGAGTCTGAGGGATTGATAATCCACTAATTTTAGTTTGTATTTATTACTGATGATCATTGCCTTAGTTTTTTTCGTATTCAGTTTCAGTTTATTCACCCTTAGATATGCCTCAAACTTTGTCAGGACTTGGTTCAAACGCCCCACCGTCTCGATAAGGTCACCGCCGTAACAAGCAACCATAGTGTCGTCTGCAAATAAGTTGAGGAAATCGTGGCCCTGTATGTAATTTATATCATTTAGATATATTATAAAAAGTAGGGGTCCTAGTACGCTACCTTGGGGTACACCTATGTTATTGAGAACTTCATTAGAGAGCGATTTACCCACTTTGGTTGCTTGTGATCTATTAGTTAGGTACTCTTCAAAACACCTGAGGACAGCTCCCCCAATACCATAATATTTTAGTTTACGCAGCAAGATACTCCTATCTATTGTCTCAAAAGCCCTTTTGAGGTCAAGAAATACAGCTACTATATATTTACCAGTGTCCTATTCCTGTTTCCATTTCGAAACTGTTAGCTGAAGTGCCGTTTCACACGAATGATGTTCTCTAAAGCCGGATTGATTTCCCATGAAAAGGTGGTTTTCATCAAAGTATTGAAATATTTGTTCATATATTACTTTCTCTAACACTTTTTCAATAGTCGGCAACGTATTTATAGCCCTAAAGTCTGACACTTCACTTGCGTTACTGATTTTGGGAATGGGGGTAACCGTACTTTTCTTCAACCGTTCGGGAAAGCTTCCATTTGAAAGTGACGCATTTATGAGATTCAGCAGAGCAAAACCAATCGTACAGAAAGTTTCCTTCAAGAATCTGACACCCATAACCTCTTCAACACTACCCTTATTCTTCAGAGAGAATATGATGGATTTCAACTTAACTATGTTGATGTTTTGGAATTCAACAAAGCTTGTTTCTATTATTTTATTTGGAGCAGGCCATTCAATTTTACTAGTAATAGATCTAGAAATATCTTCAATGCTTTCAACAAAATATAAATTGAAGTTTACAGCCGCCTCCATCTCAGTTTTTACTATGGAAACGGAATTATCAATAATGAAGTTTATACATTCAAAGTTCACAAATTGTTCTTCACCTTTTATTAATGTTTTCATAGTTTTCCACATTTCTTTTGCGTCGCCCCTGTTTGCATCAATTTTGTTTTCAAAATATTGCGATTTTTTTATTTTTAACATATTTACAACCTTATTCCGTTTTAATTTAAATTGATTCCATAGCTCCGCTTTTGAAGTACCATCATATTTAATGAAATCTTTATATGCTCTGTCTCTATCTTTGGACGCTGCTTTGATTTCGTCATCATACCAGGGGACTTGATTATGTTTAATTTCAAATTCAACCAATGGTGCCACTTCATCCAATATAAATCTACACTTCGACTCAACATCACCATAAATATCATTTACATCATTTGAATCACTCAACCACTCACATTCAATGAGTTTAAGATTAATATCATGAAAAATGTCATCATTTAGTTTCCGAGTAAGAATTTTTTTATTTGGAACAGCTTCATTATATTGTAAATTAACACTGACTATTGAGTGATCTGTAATTTTTGGTTCATGATGTACGCATACTTTGACACTGTTTTGATTTGACAACACATAATCGATTAAAGAAGAACTAATTGAGGTTATTCTTGTGTACTCATCAACAAGTTGTTCAATTCTATATAGTGATTCTTACGTATTTTGACGCGCCGATTTCGAAAATGGGGTGATTTGATCTCATAGAGTTTCAGGAAACTGAGAAAATCGCGAAAAACCAATCGGAAAATTTCAAAATCGGTTTTTCGATTTCAGTATCTATATACTGATTCTCAAATACCTTGACGCGCTGATTCCAAAAATGGGGTCATTTGAACTCGTAGAGCTTCAGGAAGCTGAGAAAATCGCGAAAAACCAATCAGAAAATTCCAAAATCGGTTTTTTGACTTAAGTATATAGTGATTCTCACGTATTTTGACGCGCAGATTTCGAGAATGGGGTCATTTGAATTCGTAGAGCTTCAGGAAGCTGAGAAAATCGCGAAAAACCAATCAGAAAATTTCAAAATCGGATTTTTGACTGTAGTATATAGTGATTCTCACGTATTTTGACGGGCTGATCCCGAAAATGGGGTCATTTGATCTCGTAAAGCTTCAGGAACATAAGAAAATCGCGAGAAACCAATCGGAAAATTTCAAATTCGGTTTTTCGACTTTAGTATCTATATAGTGATTCTTGAGTATTTTGACGCGCTGTTTTCGAAAATGGGGTCATTTGAACTCGTAGAGCTTCAGGAAGATGAGAAAATCGCGAGAAACCAATCGGAAAATTTCAAAATCGGATTTTCGACTTTTGTATCTATATAGTGATTCTTGAGTATTTCGACGCGCTGATATCGAAAATGGGGTCTTTTGAACTCGTAGAGCTTCAGGAAGCTGAGGAAATCGCGAAAAACCAATCGAAAAATTTCAAAATCGGGTTTTCGACTTGAGTATCTATATAGTGATTCTTGAGTATTTTGACGCGCTGATTTCGGAAATGGGGTCATTTCAACTCGTAGAGCTTCAGGAAGCTGAGAAAATCGCGAAAAACCAATCAGAAAATTTCAAAATCGGATTTTTGACTGTAGTATATAGTGATTCTCACGTTTATTGACGAGCTGATCCCGAAAATGGGGTCATTTGATCTCGTAGAGCTTCAGGAAGCTGAGAAAATCGCGTAAAACCAATCGGAAAATTTCAAAATCGGTTTTTCGACTTGAGTATCTATATAGTGATTCTTGAGTATTTTGACGCGCTGATTTCGGAAATGGGGTCATTTCAACTCGTAGAGCTTCAGGAAGCTGAGAAAATCGCGAAAAACCAATCAGAAAATTTCAAAATCGGATTTTTGACTGTAGTATATAGTGATTCTCACGTTTATTGACGAGCTGATCCCGAAAATGGGGTCATTTGATCTCGTTGAGCTTCAGGAAGCTGAGAAAATCGCGTAAAACCAATCGGAAAATTTCAAAATCGGTTTTTCGACTTTAGTATCTATATAATGATTCTTAAATATTTTGACGCGCTGATTTCGAAAATGGGGTCATTTTAACTCGTAGAGCTTCAGGAAGCTGAGAAAATCGCGAAAAACCAATCAGAAAATTTCAAAATCGGTTTTTTGACTTTAGTATATAGTGATTCTTACGTATTCTGACGCGCTGATTCCGAAAATGGAGTCATTTGAACTCGTAGAGCTTCAGGAAGCTGAGAAGATCGCAAAAAAACAATCGGAAAATTTCAAAATCGGTTTTTCGACTGTAGTATATAGTGATTCTCACTTATTTTGACGGGCTGATCCCGAAAATGGGGTCATTTGATCTCGTAGAGCTTCAGAAAACTGAGAAAATCGCGAAAAACCAATCAGAAAATTCCAAAATCGGTTTTACGACTTCAGTATCTATATAGTGATTCTTGAGTATTTTGACGCGCTGATTTCGGAAATGGGGTCATTCGAACTCGTAGAGCTTCAGGAAGCTGAGAAAATCGCGTAAAACCAATCGGAAAATTTCAAAATCGGTTTTTCGACTTTAGTATCTATATAATGATTCTTAAATATTTTGACGCGCTGATTTCGAAAATGGGGTCATTTCAACTCGTAGAGCTTCAGGAAGCTGAGAAAATCGCGAAAAACCAATCAGAAAATTTCAAAATCGGTTTTTTGACTTTAGTATATAGTGATTCTTATGTATTCTGACGCGCTGATTCCGAAAATGGAGTCATTTGAACTCGTAGAGCTTCAGGAAGCTGAGAAGATCGCAAAAAAACAATCGAAAAATTTCAAAATCGGTTTTTCGACTGTAGTTATATAGTGATTCTCACGTATTTTGACGGGCTGATCCCGAAAATGGGGTCATTTGATCTCGTAGAGCTTCAGAAAACTGAGAAAATCGCGAAAAACCAATCAGAAAATTCCAAAATCGGTTTTACGACTTCAGTATCTATATAGTGATTCTTGAGTATTTTGACGCGCTGATTTCGGAAATGGGGTCATTCGAACTCGTAGAGCTTCAGGAAGCTGAGAAAATCGCGAAAAACCAATCAGAAAATTTCAAAATCGGATTTTTGACTGTAGTATATAGTGATTCTCACGTTTTATGACGAGCTGATCCCGAAAATGGGGTCATTTGATCTCGTAGAGCTTCAGGGAGCTGGGAAAATCGCGAAAAAGCAATCGGAAAATTTCAAAATCGGTTTTTCGACTCAAGTATCTATATAGTGATTCTTACGTATTTTGACGCGCCGATTTCGAAAATGGGGTCATTTGATCTCATAGAGTTTCAGGAAACTGAGAAAATCGCGAAAAACCAATCGGAAAATTTCAAAATCGGTTTTTCGATTTCAGTATCTATATACTGATTCTCAAATACCTTGACGCGCTGATTCCAAAAATGGGGTCATTTGAACTCGTGGAGCTTCAGGAAGCTGAGAAAATCGCGAAAAACCTATCAGAAAATTCCAAAATCGGTTTTTTGACTTAAGTATATAGTGATTCTCACGTATTTTGACGCGCAGATTTCGAGAATGGGGTCATTTGAATTCGTAGAGCTTCAGGAAGCTGAGAAAATCGCGAAAAACCAATCAGAAAATTTCAAAATCGGATTTTTGACTGTAGTATATAGTGATTCTCACGTATTTTGACGGGCTGATCCCGAAAATGGGGTCATTTGATCTCGTAAAGCTTCAGGAACATAAGAAAATCGCG
This sequence comes from Plagiodera versicolora, assembly GCA_037013635.1. Classification (NCBI taxonomy): domain Eukaryota; kingdom Metazoa; phylum Arthropoda; class Insecta; order Coleoptera; family Chrysomelidae; genus Plagiodera; species Plagiodera versicolora. The sequence continues at coordinate 861,156 of JAYMYH010000018.1, forward strand.
AGAAACCAATCGGAAAATTTCAAATTCGGTTTTTCGACTTTAGTATCTATATAGTGATTCTTGAGTATTTTGACGCGCTATTTTCGAAAATGGGGTCATTTGAACTCGTAGAGCTTCAGGAATATGAGAAAATCGCGAGAAACCAATCGGAAAATTTCAAAATCGGATTTTCGACTTTTGTATCTATATAGTGATTCTTGAGTATTTTGACGCGCTGATTCTGAAAATGGGGTCATTTGAACTCGTAACGCTTCAGGAAGCTCAGAAAATCGCGAAAAACCAATCAAAAAATTTTAAAATCGGGTTTTCGAATTTTGTATCTATATAGTGATTCTTGAGTATTTCGACGCGCTGATGTCGAAAATGGGGTCTTTTGAACTCGTAGAGCTTCAGGAAGCTGAGGAAATCGCAAAAAACCAATCGGAAAATTTCAAAATCGGTTTTTCGACTTGAGTATCTATATAGTGATTCTTGAGTATTTTGACGCGCTGATTTCGGAAATGGGGTCATTTCAACTCGTAGAGCTTCAGGAAGCTGAGAAAATCGCGAAAAAACAATCAGAAAATTTTAAAATCGGATTTTTGAATGTAGTATATAGTGATTCTCACGTTTATTGACGAGCTGCTCCCGAAAATGGGGTCATTTGATCTCGTAGAGCTTCAGGAAGCTGAGGAAATCGCGTAAAACCAATCGGAAAATTTCAAAATCGGTTTTTCGACTTGAGTATCTATATAGTGATTCTTGAGTATTTTGACGCGCTGATTTCGGAAATGGGGTCATTTCAACTCGTAGAGCTTCAGGAAGCTGAGAAAATCGCGAAAAACCAATCAGAAAATTTCAAAATCGGATTTTTGACTGTAGTATATAGTGATTCTCACGTTTATTGACGAGCTGATCCCGAAAATGGGGTCATTTGATCTCGTAGAGCTTCAGGAAGCTGAGAAAATCGCGTGAAACCAATCGGAAAATTTCAAAATCGGTTTTTCGACTTTAGTATCTATATAATGATTCTTAAATATTTTGACGCGCTGATTTCGAAAATGGGGTCATTTTAACTCGTAGAGCTTCAGGAAGCTGAAAAAATCGCGAAAAACCAATCAGAAAATTTCAAAATCGGTTTTTTGACTTTAGTATATAGTGATTCTTACGTATTCTGACGCGCTGATTCCGAAAATGGAGTCATTTGAACTCGTAGAGCTTCAGGAAGCTGAGAAGATCGCAAAAAAACAATCGGAAAATTTGAAAATCGGTTTTTCGACTGTAGTATATAGTGATTCTCACGTATTTTGACGGGCTGATCCCGAAAATGGGGTCATTCGATCTCGTAGAGCTTCAGAAAACTGAGAAAATCGCGAAAAACCAATCAGAAAATTCCAAAATCGGTTTTACGACTTCAGTATCTATATAGTGATTCTTGAGTATTTTGACGCGCTGATTTCGGAAATGGGGTCATTCGAACTCGTAGAGCTTCAGGAAGCTGAGAAAATCGCGAAAAACCAATCAGAAAATTTCAAAATCGGATTTTTGACTGTAGTATATAGTGATTCTCACGTTTTATGACGAGCTGATCCCGAAAATGGGGTCATTTGATCTCGTAGAGCTTCAGGGAGCTGGGAAAATCGCGAAAAAGCAATCGGAAAATTTCAAAATCGGTTTTTCGACTCAAGTATCTATATAGTGATTCTTACGTATTTTGACGCGCCGATTTCGAAAATGGGGTCATTTGATCTCATAGAGTTTCAGGAAACTGAGAAAATCGCGAAAAACCAATCGGAAAATTTCAAAATCGGATTTTTGACTGTAGTATATAGTGATTCTCACGTTTTATGACGAGCTGATCCCGAAAATGGGGTCATTTGATCTCGTAGAGCTTCAGGGAGCTGGGAAAATCGCGAAAAAGCAATCGGAAAATTTCAAAATCGGTTTTTCGACTCAAGTATCTATATAGTGATTCTTACGTATTTTGACGCGCCGATTTCGAAAATGGGGTCATTTGATCTCATAGAGTTTCAGGAAACTGAGAAAATCGCGAAAAACCAATCGGAAAATTTCAAAATCGGTTTTTCGATTTCAGTATCTATATACTGATTCTCAAATACCTTGACGCGCTGATTCCAAAAATGGGGTCATTTGAACTCGTAGAGCTTCAGGAAGCTGAGAAAATCGCGAAAAACCTATCAGAAAATTCCAAAATCGGTTTTTTGACTTAAGTATATAGTGATTCTCACGTATTTTGACGCGCAGATTTCGAGAATGGGGTCATTTGAATTCGTAGAGCTTCAGGAAGCTGAGAAAATCGCGAAAAACCAATCAGAAAATTTCAAAATCGGATTTTTGACTGTAGTATATAGAGATTCTCACGTATTTTGACGGGCTGATCCCGAAAATGGGGTCATTTGATCTCGTAAAGCTTCAGGAACATAAGAAAATCGCGAGAAACCAATCGGAAAATTTCAAATTCGGTTTTTCGACTTTAGTATCTATATAGTGATTCTTGAGTATTTTGACGCGCTATTTTCGAAAATGGGGTCATTTGAACTCGTAGAGCTTCAGGAATATGAGAAAATCGCGAGAAACCAATCGGAAAATTTCAAAATCGGATTTTCGACTTTTGTATCTATATAGTGATTCTTGAGTATTTTGACGCGCTGATTCTGAAAATGGGGTCATTTGAACTCGTAACGCTTCAGGAAGCTCAGAAAATCGCGAAAAACCAATCAAAAAATTTCAAGATCGGGTTTTCGAATTTTGTATCTATATAGTGATTCTTGAGTATTTCGACGCGCTGATGTCGAAAATGGGGTCTTTTGAACTCGTAGAGCTTCAGGAAGCTGAGGAAATCGCAAAAAACCAATCGGAAAATTTCAAAATCGGTTTTTCGACTTGAGTATCTATATAGTGATTCTTGAGTATTTTGACGCGCTGATTTCGGAAATGGGGTCATTTCAACTCGTAGAGCTTCAGGAAGCTGAGAAAATCGCGAAAAAACAATCTGAAAATTTCAAAATCGGATTTTTGAATGTAGTATATAGTGATTCTCACGTTTATTGACGAGCTGCTCCCGAAAATGGGGTCATTTGATCTCGTAGAGCTTCAGGAAGCTGAGGAAATCGCGTAAAACCAATCGGAAAATTTCAAAATCGGTTTTTCGACTTGAGTATCTATATAGTGATTCTTGAGTATTTTGACGCGCTGATTTCGGAAATGGGGTCATTTCAACTCGTAGAGCTTCAGGAAGCTGAGAAAATCGCAAAAAACCAATCAGAAAATTTCAAAATCGGATTTTTGACTGTAGTATATAGTGATTCTCACGTTTATTGACGAGCTGATCCCGAAAATGGGGTCATTTGATCTCGTAGAGCTTCAGGAAGCTGAGAAAATCGCGTGAAACCAATCGGAAAATTTCAAAATCGGTTTTTCGACTTTAGTATCTATATAATGATTCTTAAATATTTTGACGCGCTGATTTCGAAAATGGGGTCATTTTAACTCGTAGAGCTTCAGGAAGCTGAAAAAATCGCGAAAAACCAATCAGAAAATTTCAAAATCGGTTTTTTGACTTTAGTATATAGTGATTCTTACGTATTCTGACGCGCTGATTCCGAAAATGGAGTCATTTGAACTCGTAGAGCTTCAGGAAGCTGAGAAGATCGCAAAAAAACAATCGGAAAATTTGAAAATCGGTTTTTCGACTGTAGTATATAGTGATTCTCACGTATTTTGACGGGCTGATCCCGAAAATGGGGTCATTCGATCTCGTAGAGCTTCAGAAAACTGAGAAAATCGCGAAAAACCAATCAGAAAATTCCAAAATCGGTTTTACGACTTCAGTATCTATATAGTGATTCTTGAGTATTTTGACGCGCTGATTTCGGAAATGGGGTCATTCGAACTCGTAGAGCTTCAGGAAGCTGAGAAAATCGCGAAAAACCAATCAGAAAATTTCAAAATCGGATTTTTGACTGTAGTATATAGTGATTCTCACGTTTTATGACGAGCTGATCCCGAAAATGGGGTCATTTGATCTCGTAGAGCTTCAGGGAGCTGGGAAAATCGCGAAAAAGCAATCGGAAAATTTCAAAATCGGTTTTTCGACTCAAGTATCTATATAGTGATTCTTACGTATTTTGACGCGCCGATTTCGAAAATGGGGTCATTTGATCTCATAGAGTTTCAGGAAACTGAGAAAATCGCGAAAAACCAATCGGAAAATTTCAAAATCGGTTTTTCGATTTCAGTATCTATATACTGATTCTCAAATACCTTGACGCGCTGATTCCAAAAATGGGGTCATTTGAATTCGTAGAGCTTCAGGAAGCTGAGAAAATCGCGAAAAACCAATCAGAAAATTTCAAAATCGGATTTTTGACTGTAATATATAGTGATTCTCACGTATTTTGACGGGCTGATCCCGAAAATGGGGTCATTTGATCTCGTAAAGCTTCAGGAACATAAGAAAATCGCGAGAAACCAATCGGAAAATTTCAAATTCGGTTTTTCGACTTTAGTATCTATATAGTGATTCTTGAGTATTTTGACGCGCTGTTTTCGAAAATGGGGTCATTTGAACTCGTAGAGCTTCAGGAAGATGAGAAAATCGCGAGAAACCAATCGGAAAATTTCAAAATCGGATTTTCGACTTTTGTATCTATATAGTGATTCTTGAGTATTTTGACGCGCTGATTTCGAAAATGGGGTCATTTGAATTCGTAACGCTTCAGGAAGCTCAGAAAATCGCGAAAAACCAATCGAAAAATTTCAAAATCGGGTTTTCGAATTTTGTATCTATATAGTGATTCTTGAGTATTTCGACGCGCTGATATCGAAAATGGGGTCTTTCGAACTCGTAGAGCTTCAGGAAGCTGAGGAAATCGCAAAAAACCAATCGGAAAATTTCAAAATCGGTTTTTCGACTTGAGTATCTATATAGTGATTCTTGAGTATTTTGACGCGCTGATTTCGGAAATGGGGTCATTTCAACTCGTAGAGCTTCAGGAAGCTGAGAAAATCGCGAAAAACCGATCAGAAAATTTCAAAATCGGATTTTTGACTGTAGTATATAGTGATTCTCACGTTTATTGACGAGCTGATCCCGAAAATGGGGTCATTTGATCTCGTAGAGCTTCAGGAAGCTGAGAAAATCGCGTAAAACCAATCGGAAAATTTCAAAATCGGTTTTTCGACTTTAGTATCTATATAATGATTCTTAAATATTTTGACGCGCTGATTTCGAAAATGGGGTCATTTTAACTCGTAGAGCTTCAGGAAGCTGAGAAAATCGCGAAAAACCAATCAGAAAATTTCAAAATCGGTTTTTTGACTTTAGTATATAGTGATTCTTACGTATTCTGACGCGCTGATTCCGAAAATGGAGTCATTTGAACTCGTAGAGCTGAGAAGATCGCAAAAAAACAATCGGAAAATTTCAAAATCGGTTTTTCGACTGTAGTATATAGTGATTCTCACGTATTTTGACGGGCTGATCCCGAAAAGGGGGTCATTTGATCTCGTAGAGCTCCAGAAAACTGAGAAAATCGCGAAAAACCAATCAGAAAATTCCAAAATCGGTTTTACGACTTCAGTATCTATATAGTGATTCTTGAGTATTTTGACGCGCTGATTTCGGAAATGGGGTCATTCGAACTCGTAGAGCTTCAGGAAGCTGAGAAAATCGCGGAAAACCAATCAGAAAATTTCAAAATCGGATTTTCGACTGTATTATATAGTGATTCTCACGTTTTATGACGAGCTGATCCCGAAAATGGGGTCATTTGATCTCGTAGAGCTTCAGGGAGCTGGGAAAATCGCGAAAAAGCAATCGGAAAATTTCAAAATCGGTTTTTCGACTCAAGTATCTATATAGTGATTCTTACGTATTTTGACGCGCCGATTTCGAAAATGGGGTCATTTGATCTCATAGAGTTTCAGGAAACTGAGAAAATCGCGAAAAACCAATCGGAAAATTTCAAAATCGGTTTTTCGATTTCAGTATTTATATACTGATTCTCAAATACCTTGACGCGCTGATTCCAAAAATGGGGTCATTTGAACTCGTAGAGCTTCAGGAAGCTGAGAAAATCGCGAAAAACCAATCAGAAAATTCCAAAATCGGTTTTTTGACTTAAGTATATAGTGATTCTCACGTATTTTGACGCGCAGATTTCGAGAATGGGGTCATTTGAATTCGTAGAGCTTCAGGAAGCTGAGAAAATCGCGAAAAACCAATCAGAAAATTTCAAAATCGGATTTTTGACTGTAGTATATAGTGATTCTCACGTATTTTGACGGGCTGATCCCGAAAATGGGGTCATTTGATCTCGTAAAGCTTCAGGAACATAAGAAAATCGCGAGAAACCAATCGGAAAATTTCAAATTCGGTTTTTCGACTTTAGTATCTATATAGTGATTCTTGAGTATTTTGACGCGCTGTTTTCGAAAATGGGGTCATTTGAACTCGTAGAGCTTCAGGAAGATGAGAAAATCGCGAGAAACCAATCGGAAAATTTCAAAATCGGATTTTCGACTTTTGTATCTATATAGTGATTCTTGAGTATTTTGACGCGCTGATTCCGAAAATGGGGTCATTTGAACTCGTAACGCTTCAGGAAGCTCAGAAAATCGCGAAAAACCAATCAAAAAATTTCAAAATCGGGTTTTCGAATTTTGTATCTATATAGTGATTCTTGAGTATTTCGACGCGCTGATATCGAAAATGGGGTCTTTTGAACTCGTAGAGCTTCAGGAAGCTGAGGAAATCGCAAAAAACCAATCGGAAAATTTCAAAATCGGTTTTTCGACTTGAGTATCTATATAGTGATTCTTGAGTATTTTGACGCGCTGATTTCGGAAATGGGGTCATTTCAACTCGTAGAGCTTCAGGAAGCTGAGAAAATCGCGAAAAACCAATCAGAAAATTTCAAAATTGGATTTTTGACTGTAGTATATAGTGATTCTCACGTTTATTGACGAGCTGCTCCCGAAAATGGGGTCATTTGATCTCGTAGAGCTTCAGGAAGCTGAGAAAATCGCGTAAAACCAATCGGAAAATTTCAAAATCGGTTTTTCGACTTGAGTATCTATATAGTGATTCTTGAGTATTTTGACGCGCTGATTTCGGAAATGGGGTCATTTCAACTCGTAGAGCTTCAGGAAGCTGAGAAAATCGCGAAAAACCAATCAGAAAATTTCAAAATCGGATTTTTGACTGTAGTATATAGTGATTCTCACATTTATTGACGAGCTGATCCCGAAAATGGGGTCATTTGATCTCGTAGAGCTTCAGGAAGCTGAGAAAATCGCGTAAAACCAATCGGAAAATTTCAAAATCGGTTTTTCGACTTTAGTATCTATATAATGATTCTTAAATATTTTGACGCGCTGATTTCGAAAATGGAGTCATTTGAACTCGTAGAGCTTCAGGAAGCTGAGAAGATCGCAAAAAACCAATCGGAAAATTTCAAAATCGGTTTTTCGACTGTAGTATATAGTGATTCTCACGTATTTTGACGGGCTGATCCCGAAAATGGGGTCATTTGATCTCGTAGAGCTTCAGAAAACTGAGAAAATCGCGAAAAACCAATCAGAAAATTCCAAAATCGGTTTTACGACTTCAGTATCTATATAGTGATTCTTGAGTATTTTGACGCGCTGATTTCGGAAATGGGGTCATTCGAACTCGTAGAGCTTCAGGAAGCTGAGAAAATCGCGGAAAACCAATCAGAAAATTTCAAAATCGGATTTTTGACTGTATTATGTAGTGATTCTCACGTTTTATGACGAGCTGATCCCGAAAATGGGGTCATTTGATCTCGTAGAGCTTCAGGGAGCTGGGAAAATCGCGAAAAAGCAATCGGAAAATTTCAAAATCGGTTTTTCGACTCAAGTATCTATATAGTGATTCTTACGTATTTTGACGCGCCGATTTCGAAAATGGGGTCATTTGATCTCATAGAGTTTCAGGAAACTGAGAAAATCGCGAAAAACCAATCGGAAAATTTCAAAATCGGTTTTTCGATTTCAGTATCTATATACTGATTCTCAAATACCTTGACGCGCTGATTCCAAAAATGGGGTCATCTGAACTCGTAGAGCTTCAGGAAGCTGAGAAAATCGCGAAAAACCAATCAGAAAATTCCAAAATCGGTTTTTTGACTTAAGTATATAGTGATTCTCACGTATTTTGACGCGCAGATTTCGAGAATGGGGTCATTTGAATTCGTAGAGCTTCAGGAAGCTGAGAAAATCGCGAAAAACCAATCAGAAAATTTAAAAATTGGATTTTTGACTGTAGTATATAGTGATTCTCACGTATTTTGACGGGCTGATCCCGAAAATGGGGTCATTTGATCTCGTAAAGCTTCAGGAACATAAGAAAATCGCGAGAAACCAATCGGAAAATTTCAAATTCGGTTTTTCGACTTTAGTATCTATATAGTGATTCTTGAGTATTTTGACGCGCTGTTTTCGAAAATGGGGTCATTTGAACTCGTAGAGCTTCAGGAAGATGAGAAAATCGCGAGAAACCAATCGGAAAATTTCAAAATCGGATTTTCGACTTTTGTATCTATATAGTGATTCTTGAGTATTTTGACGCGCTGATTTCGAAAATGGGGTCATTTGAACTCGTAACGCTTCAGGAAGCTCAGAAAATCGCGAAAAACCAATCGAAAAATTTCAAAATCGGGTTTTCGAATTTTGTATCTATATAGTGATTCTTGAGTATTTCGACGCGCTGATATCGAAAATGGGGTCTTTTGAACTCGTAAAGCTTCAGGAAGCTGAGGAAATCGCAAAAAACCAATCGGAAAATTTCAAAATCGGTTTTTCGACTTGAGTATCTATATAGTGATTCTTGAGTATTTTGACGCGCTGATTTCGGAAATGGGGTCATTTCAACTCGTAGAGCTTCAGGAAGCTGAGAAAATCGCGAAAAACCAATCAGAAAATTTCAAAATCGGATTTTTGACTGTAGTATATAGTGATTCTCACGTTTATTGACGAGCTGATCCCGAAAATGGGGTCATTTGATCTCGTAGAGCTTCAGGAAGCTGAGAAAATCGCGTAAAACCAATCGGAAAATTTCAAAATCGGTTTTTCGACTTTAGTATCTATATAATGATTCTTAAATATTTTGACGCGCTGATTTCGAAAATGGGGTCATTTTAACTCGTAGAGCTTCAGGAAGCTGAGAAAATCGCGAAAAACCAATCAGAAAATTTCAAAATCGGTTTTTTGACTTTAGTATATAGTGATTCTTACGTATTCTGACGCGCTGATTCCGAAAATGGAGTCATTTGAACTCGTAGAGCTTCAGGAAGCTGAGAAGATCGCAAAAAACCAATCGGAAAATTTCAAAATCGGTTTTTCGACTGTAGTATATAGTGATTCTCACGTATTTTGACGGGCTGATCCCGAAAATGGGGTCATTTGATCTCGTAGAGCTTCAGAAAACTGAGAAAATCGCGAAAAACCAATCAGAAAATTCCAAAATCGGTTTTACGACTTCAGTATCTATATAGTGATTCTTGAGTATTTTGACGCGCTGATTTCGGAAATGGGGTCATTCGAACTCGTAGAGCTTCAGGAAGCTGAGAAAATCGCGAAAAACCAATCAGAAAATTTCAAAATCGGATTTTTGACTGTAGTATATAGTGATTCTCACGTTTATTGACGAGCTGATCCCGAAAATGGGGTCATTTGATCTCGTAGAGCTTCAGGAAGCTGAAAAAATCGCGTAAAACCAATCGGAAAATTTCAAAATCGGTTTTTCGACTTTAGTATCTATATAATGATTCTTAAATATTTTGACGCGCTGATTTCGAAAATGGGGTCATTTTAACTCGTAGAGCTTCAGGAAGCTGAGAAAATCGCGAAAAACCAATCAGAAAATTTCAAAATCGGTTTTTTGACTTTAGTATATAGTGATTCTTACGTATTCTGACGCGCTGATTCCGAAAATGGAGTCATTTGAACTCGTAGAGCTTCAGGAAGCTGAGAAGATCGCAAAAAAACAATCGGAAAATTTCAAAATCGGTTTTTCGACTGTAGTATATAGTGATTCTCACGTATTTTGACGGGCTGATCCCGAAAATGGGGTCATTTGATCTCGTAGAGCTTCAGAAAACTGAGAAAATCGCGAAAAACCAATCAGAAAATTCCAAAATCGGTTTTACGACTTCAGTATCTATATAGTGATTCTTGAGTATTTCGACGCGCTGATTTCGGAAATGGGGTCATTCGAACTCGTAGAGCTTCAGGAAGCTGAGAAAATCGCGGAAAACCAATCAGAAAATTTCAAAATCGGATTTTTGACTGTAGTATATAGTGATTCTCACGTTTTATGACGAGCTGATCCCGAAAATGGGGTCATTTGATCTCGTAGAGCTTCAGGGAGCTGGGAAAATCGCGAAAAAGCAATCGGAAAATTTCAAAATCGGTTTTTCGACTCAAGTATCTATATAGTGATTCTTACGTATTTTGACGCGCCGATTTCGAAAATGGGGTCATTTGATCTCATAGAGTTTCAGGAAACTGAGAAAATCGCGAAAAACCAATCGGAAAATTTCAAAATCGGTTTTTCGATTTCAGTATCTATATACTGATTCTCAAATACCTTGACGCGCTGATTCCAAAAATGGGGTCATTTGAACTCGTAGAGCTTCAGGAAGCTGAGAAAATCGCGAAAAACCAATCAGAAAATTCCAAAATCGGTTTTTTGACTTAAGTATATAGTGATTCTCACGTATTTTGACGCGCAGATTTCGAGAATGGGGTCATTTGAATTCGTAGAGCTTCAGGAAGCTGAGAAAATCGCGAAAAACCAATCAGAAAATTTCAAAATCGGATTTTTGACTGTAGTATATAGTGATTCTCACGTATTCTGACGGGCTGATCCCGAAAATGGGGTCATTCGATCTCGTAAAGCTTCAGGAACATAAGAAAATAGCGAGAAACCAATCGGAAAATTTCAAAATCGGTTTTTCGACTTTAGTATCTATATAATGATTCTTAAATATTTTGACGCGCTGATTTCGAAAATGGGGTCATTTTAACTCGTAGAGCTTCAGGAAGCTGAGAAAATCGCGAAAAACCAATCAGAAAATTTCAAAATCGGATTTTTGACTGTAGTATATAGTGATTCTCACGCTTTATGACGAGCTGATCCCGAAAATGGGGTCATTTGATCTCGTAGAGCTTCAGGGAGCTGGAAAAATCGCGAAAAAGCAATCGGAAAATTTCAAAATCGGTTTTTCGACTCAAGTATCTATATAGTGATTATTACGTATTTTGACGCGCCGATTTCGAAAATGGGGTCATTTGATCTCATAGAGTTTCAGGAAACTGAGAAAATCGCGAAAAACCAATCGGAAAATTTCAAAATCGGTTTTTCGATTTCAGTATCTATTTACTGATTCTCAAATACCTTGACGCGCAGATTTCGAGAATGGGGTCATTTGAATTCGTAGAGCTTCAGGAAGCTGAGAAAATCGCGAAAAAACAATCAGAAAATTTCAAAATCGGATTTTTGACTGTAGTATATAGTGATTCTCACGTATTTTGACGGGCTGATCCCGAAAATGGGGTCATTTGATCTCGTAAAGCTTCAGGAACATAAGAAAATCGCGAGAAACCAATCGGAAAATTTCAAATTCGGTTTTTCGACTTTAGTATCTATATAGTGATTCTTGAGTATTTTGACGCGCTGTTTTCGAAAATGGGGTCATTTGAACTCGTAGAGCTTCAGTAAGCTGAGAAAATTGCGAAAAACCAATCAGAAAATTTAAAAATCGGATTTTTGACTCTAGTATATAGTGATTCTCACGTTTTATGACGAGCTGATCCCGAAAATGGGGTCATTTGATCTCGTAGAGCTTCAGGGAGCTGGGAAAATCGCGAAAAAGCAATCGGAAAATTTCAAAATCGGTTATTCGACTCAAGTATCTATATAGTGATTCTTACGTATTTTGACGCGCCGATTTCTAAAATGGGGTCATTTGATCTCATAGAGTTTCAGGAAACTGAGAAAATCGCGAAAAACCAATCGGAAAATTTCAAAATCGGTTTTTCGATTTCAGTATCTATATACTGATTCTCAAATACCTTGACGCGCTGATCCCAAAAATTTGAACTCGTAGAGCTTCAGGAAGCTGAGAAAATCGCGAAAAACCAATCAGAAAATTCCAAAATCGGTTTTTTGACTTAAGTATATAGTGATTCTCACGTATTTTGACGCGCAGATTTCGAGAATGGGGTCATTTGAATTCGTAGAGCTTCAGGAAGCTGAGAAAATCGCGAAAAACCAATCAGAAAATTTCAAAATCGGATTTTTGACTGTAGTATATAGTGATTCTCACGTATTTTTACGGGCTGATCCCGAAAATGGGGTCATTTGATCTCGTAAAGCTTCAGGAACATAAGAAAATCGCGAGAAACCAATCGGAAAATTTCAAATTCGGTTTTTCGACTTTAGTATTCTTGAGTATTTTGACGCGCTGTTTTCGAAAAGGGGTCATTTGAACTCGTAGAGCTTCAGGAAGATGAGAAAATCGCGAGAAACCAATCGGAAAATTTCAAAATCGGATTTTCGACTTTTGTATCTATATAGTGATTCTTGAGTATTTTGACGCGCTGATTTCGAAAATGGGGTCATTTGAACTCGTAACGCTTCAGGAAGCTCAGAAAATCGCGAAAAACCAATCGAAAAATTTCAAAATCGGGTTTTCGAATTTTGTATCTATATAGTGATTCTTGAGTATTTCGACGCGCTGATATCGAAAATGGGGTCTTTTGAACTCGTAGAGCTTCAGGAAGCTGAGGAAATCGCAAAAAACCAATCGGAAAATTTCAAAATCGGTTTTTCGACTTGAGTATCTATATAGTGATTCTTGAGTATTTTGACGCGCTGATTTCGGAAATGGGGTCATTTCAACTCGTAGAGCTTCAGGAAGCTGAGAAAATCGCGAAAAACCAATCAGAAAATTTCAAAATCGGATTTTTGACTGTAGTATATAGTGATTCTCACGTTTATTGACGAGCTGATCCCGAAAATGGGGTCATTTGATCTCGTAGAGCTTCAGGAAGCTGAGAAAATCGCGTAAAACCAATAGGAAAATTTCAAAATCGGTTTTTCGACTTTAGTATCTATATAATGATTCTTAAATATTTTGACGCGCTGATTTCGAAAATGGGGTCATTTTAACTCGTAGAGCTTCAGGAAGCTGAGAAAATCGCGAAAAACCAATCGGAAAATTTCAAAATCGGTTTTTCGACTGTAGTATATAGTGATTCTCACGTATTTTGACGGGCTGATCCCGAAAATGGGGTCATTTGATCTCGTAGAGCTTCAGAAAACTGAGAAAATCGCGAAAAACCAATCAGAAAATTCCAAAATCGGTTTTACGACTTCAGTATCTATATAGTGATTCTTGAGTATTTTGACGCGCTGATTTCGGAAATGGGGTCATTCGAACTCGTAGAGCTTCAGGAAGCTGAGAAAATCGCGAAAAACCAATCAGAAAATTTCAAAATCGGATTTTTGACTGTAGTATATAGTGATTCTCACGTTTTATGACGAGCTGATCCCGAAAATGGGGTCATTTGATCTCGTAGAGCTTCAGGGAGCAGGGAAAATCGCGAAAAAGCAATCGGAAAATTTCAAAATCGGTTTTTCGACTCAAGTATCTATATAGTGATTCTTACGTATTTTGACGCGCCGATTTCGAAAATGGGGTCATTTGATCTCATAGAGTTTCAGGAAACTGAGAAAATCGCGAAAAACCAATCGGAAAATTTCAAAATCGGTTTTTCGATTTCAGTATCTATTTACTGATTCTCAAATACCTTGACGCGCAGATTTCGAGAATGGGGTCATTTGAATTCGTAGAGCTTCAGGAAGCTGAGAAAATCGCGAAAAACCAATCAGAAAATTTGAAAATCGGATTTTTGACTGTAGTATATAGTGATTCTCACGTATTTTGACGGGCTGATCCCGAAAATGGGGTCATTTGATCTCGTAAAGCTTCAGGAACATAAGAAAATCGCGAGAAACCAATCGGAAAATTTCAAATTCGGTTTTTCGACTTTAGTATCTATATAGTGATTCTTGAGTATTTTGACGCGCTGTTTTCGAAAATGGGGTCATTTGAACTCGTAGAGCTTCAGGAAGATGAGAAAATCGCTAGAAACCAATCGGAAAATTTCAAAATCGGATTTTCGACTTTTGTATCTATATAGTGATTCTTGAGTATTTTGACGCGCTGATTTCGAAAATGGGGTCATTTGAACTCGTAACGCTTCAGGAAGCTGAGGAAATCGCAAAAAACCAATCGGAAAATTTCAAAATCGGGTTTTCGAATTTTGTATCTATATAGTGATTCTTGAGTATTTCGACGCGCTGATATCGAAAATGGGGTCTTTTGAACTCGTAGAGCTTCAGGAAGCTGAGAAAATCGCGAAAAACCAATCAGAAAATTTCAAAATCGGATTTTTGACTGTAGTATATAGTGATTCTCACGTTTATTGACGAGCTGATCCCGAAATTGGGGTCATTTGATCTCGTAGAGCTTCAGGAAGCTGAGAAAATCGCGTAAAACCAATCGGAAAATTTCAAAATCGGTTTTTCGACTTTAGTATCTATATAATGATTCTTAAATATTTTGACGCGCTGATTTCGAAAATGGGGTCATTTTAACTCGTAGAGCTTCAGGAAGCTGAGAAAATCGCGAAAAACCAATCAGAAAATCTCAAAATCGGTTTTTTGACTTTAGTATATAGTGATTCTTACGTATTCTGACGCGCTGATTCCGAAAATGGAGTCATTTGAACTCGTAGAGCTTCAGGAAGCTGAGAAGATCGCAAAAAACCAATCGGAAAATTTCAAAATCGGTTTTTCGACTGTAGTATATAGTGATTCTCACGTATTTTGACGGGCTGATCCCGAAAATGGGGTCATTTGATCTCGTAGAGCTTCAGAAAACTGAGAAAATCGCGAAAAACCAATCAGAAAATTCCAAAATCGGTTTTACGACTTCAGTATCTATATAGTGATTCTTGAGTATTTTGACGCGCTGATTTCGGAAATGGGGTCATTCGAACTCGTAGAGCTTCAGGAAGCTGAGAAAATCGCGAAATACCAATCAGAAAATTTCAAAATCGGATTTTTGACTGTAGTATATAGTGATTCTCACGTTTTATGACGAGCTGATCCCGAAAATGGGGTCATTTGATCTCGTAGAGCTTCAGGGAGCTGGGAAAATCGCGAAAAAGCAATCGGAAAATTTCAAAATCGGTTTTTCGACTCAAGTATCTATATAGTGATTCTTACGTATTTTGACGCGCCGATTTCGAAAATGGGGTCATTTGATCTCATAGAGTTTCAGGAAACTGAGAAAATCGCAAAAAACCAATCGGAAAATTTCAAAATCGGTTTTTCGATTTCAGTATCTATTTACTGATTCTCAAATACCTTGACGCGCTGATTCCAAAAATGGGGTCATTTGAACTCGTAGAGCTTCAGGAAGCTGAGAAAATCGCGAAAAACCAATCGGAAAATTTCAAAATCGGATTTTCGACTTTTGTATCTATATAGTGATTCTTGAGTATTTTGACGCGCTAATTTCGAAAATGGGGTCATTTGATCTCGTAGAGCTTCAGGAAGCTGAGAAAATCGCGTAAAACCAATCGGAAAATTTCAAAATCGGTTTTTCGACTTCAATATCTATATAATGATTCTTGAATATTTTGACGCGCTGATTTCGAAAATGGGGTCATTTTAACTCGTAGAGCTTCAGGGAGCTGGGAAAATCGCGAAAAAGCAATCGGAAAATTTCAAAATCGGTTTTTCGACTTAAATATCTATATAGTGATTCTTACGTATTTTGACGCGCTGATTCCAAGAATGGGGTCTTTCGAACTCGTAGAGCTTCAGGAAGCTGAGAAAATCGCGAAAAAACAATCAGAAAATTTCAAAATCGGATTTTTGACTGTAGTATATAGTGATTCTCACGTATTTTGACGGGCTGATCCCGAAAATGGGGTCATTTGATCTCGTAGAGCTTCAGAAAACTGAGAAAATCGCGAAAAACCAATCAGAAAATTCCAAAATCGGTTTTACGACTTCAGTATCTATACAGTGATTCTTGAGTATTTTGACGCGCTGATTTCGGAAATGGGGTCATTTGAACTCGTAGAGCTTCAGGAAGCTGAGAAAATCGCGAAAAACCAATCAGAAAATTTCAAAATCGGATTTTTGACTGTAGTATATAGTGATTCTCATGTTTTATGACGAGCTGATCCCGAAAATGGGGTCATTTGATCTCGTAGAGCTTCAGGGAGCTGGGAAAATCGCGAAAAAGCAATCGGAAAATTTCAAAATCGGTTTTTCGACTCAAGTATCTATATAGTGATTCTTACGTATTTTGACGCGCCGATTTCGAAAATGGGGTCATTTGATCTCATAGAGTTTCAGGAAACTGAGAAAATCGCGCAAAACCAATCGGAAAATTTCAAAATCGGTTTTTCGACTTTAGTATCTTTATACTGATTCTCAAATACCTTGACGCGCTGATTCCAAAAATGGGGTCATTTGAACTCGTAGAGCTTCAGGAAGCTGAGAAAATCGCGAAAAACCAATCGGAAAATTCCAAAATCGGTTTTTTGACTTTAGTATATAGTGATTCTCACGTATTTTGACGCGCTGATTTCGAGAATGGGGTCATTCGAACTCGTAGAGCTTCAGGAAGCTGAGAAAATCGCGAAAAACCAATCAGAAAATTTCAAAATCGGATTTTTGACTGTAGTATATAGTGATTCTCACGTATTTTGACGGGCTGATCCCGAAAATGGGGTTGATCTCGTAGAGCTTCAGAAAGATAAGAAAATCGCGAGAAACCAATCGGAAAATTTCAAAATCGGTTTTTCGACTTTAGTATCTATATAGTGATTCTTGAGTATTTTGACGCGCTGTTTTCGAAAATGGGGTCATTTGAACTCGTAGAGCTTCAGGAAGATGAGAAAATCGCGAGAAACCAATCGGAAAATTTCAAAATCGGATTTTCGACTTTTGTATTTATATAGTGATTCTTGAGTATTTTGACGCGCTGATTTCGAAAATGGGGTCATTTGTACTCGTAACGCTTCAGAAAGCTCAGAAAATCGCGAAAAACCAATCGAAAAATTTCAAAATCGGGTTTTCGAATTTTGTATCTATATAGTGATTCTTGAGTATTTCGACGCGCTGATATCGAAAATGGGGTCTTTTGAACTCGTAGAGCTTCAGGAAGCTGAGGAAATCGCAAAAAACCAATCGGAAAATTTCAAAATCGGTTTTTCGACTTGAGTATCTATATAGTGATTCTTGAGTATTTCGACGCGCTGATTTCGGAAATGGGGTCATTTTAACTCGTAGAGCTTCAGGAAGCTGAGAAAATCGCGACAAACCAATCGGAAAATTTCAAAATCGGTTTTTCGACTTCAGTATGTATAAAGTGATTCTTGAGTATTTCGACGCGCTGATTTCGAAAATGGGGTCTTTCGAACTCGTAGAGCTTCAGGAAGCTAAGAAAATCGCGGAAAACCAATCAGAAAATTTCAAAATCGGATTTTTGAATGTAGTATATAGTGATTCTCACGTATTTTGACGGGCTGATCCCGAAAATGGGGTCATTTGATCTCGTAGAGCTTCAGAAAACTGAGAAAATCGCGAAAAACCAATCAGAAAATTCCAAAATCGGTTTTACGACTTCAGTATCTATATAGTGATTCTTGAGTATTTCGACGCGCTGATATCGAAAATGGGGTCTTTTGAACTCGTAGAGCTTCAGGAAACTGAGAAAATAGCAAAACACCAATCGGAAAATTTCAAAATCGGTTTTTCGACTTCAGTATCTATATAGTGATTCTTGAGTATTTTGACGCGCTGATTTCGAAAATGGGGTCATTTGAACTCGTAGAGCTTCAGGAAGCTGAGAAAATCGCGAAAAACCAATCGGAAAATTTCAAAATCGGTTTTTCGACTTCAGTATGTATAAAGTGATTCTTGAGTATTTCGACGCGCTGATTTCGAAAATGGGGTCTTTCGAACTCGTAGAGCTTCAGGAAGCTAAGAAAATCGCGGAAAACCAATCAGAAAATTTCAAAATCGGATTTTTGACTGTAGTATATAGTGATTCTCACATATTTTGACGGGCTGATCCCGAAAATGGGGTCATTTGATCTCGTAGAGCTTCAGAAAACTGAGAAAATCGCGAAAAACCAATCAGAAAATTCCAAAATCGGTTTTACGACTTCAGTATCTATATAGTGATTCTTGAGTATTTTGACGCGCTGATTTCGGAAATGGGGTCATTTGAACTCGTAGAGCTTCAGGAAGCTGAGAAAATCGCGAAAAACCAATCAGAAAATTTCAAAATCGGATTCTTGACTGTAGTATATAGTGATTCTCACGTTTTATGACGAGCTGATCCCGAAAATGGGGTCATTTGATCTCGTAGAGCTTCAGGGAGCTGGGAAAATCGCGAAAAAGCAATCGGAAAATTTCAAAATCGGTTTTTCGACTCAAGTATCTATATAGTGATTCTTACGTATTTTGACGCGCCGATTTCGAAAATGGGGTCATTTGATCTCATAGAGTTTCAGGAAACTGAGAAAATCGCGAAAAACCAATCAGAAAATTTCAAAATCGGTTTTTCGACTTTGGTATCCATATACTGATTCTCAAATACCTTGACGCGCTGATTCCGAAAATGGGGTCATTTGAACTCGTAGAGCTTCAGGAAGCTGAGAAAATCGCGAAAAACCAATCAGAAAATTCCAAAATCGGTTTTTTGACTTTAGTATATAGTGATTCTCACGTATTTTGACGCGCTGATTTCGAGAATGGGGTCATTTGAACTCGTAGAGCTTCAGGAAGCTGAGAAAATCGCGAAAAACCAATCAGAAAATTTCAAAATCGGATTTTTGACTGTAGTATATAGTGATTCTCACGTATTTTGACGGGCTGATCCCGAAAATGGGGTCATTTGGTCTCGTAGAGCTTCAGGAAGATAAGAAAATCGCGAGAAACCAATCGGAAAATTTCAAAATCGGTTTTTCGACTTTAGTATCTATATAGTGATTCTTGAGTATTTTGACGCGCTGTTTTCGAAAATGGGGTCATTTGAACTCGTAGAGCTTCAGGAAGATGAGAAAATCGCGAGAAACCAATCGGAAAATTTCAAAATCGGATTTTCGACTTTTGTATCTATATAGTGATTCTTGAGTATTTTGACGCGCTGATTTCGAAAATGGGGTCATTTGAACTCGTAACGCTTCAGGAAGCTCAGAAAATCGCGAAAAACCAATCGAAAAATTTCAAAATCGGGTTTTCGAATTTTGTAT
Source organism: Plagiodera versicolora (assembly GCA_037013635.1). Lineage (NCBI taxonomy): Eukaryota > Metazoa > Arthropoda > Insecta > Coleoptera > Chrysomelidae > Plagiodera > Plagiodera versicolora. The sequence goes on from JAYMYH010000018.1 coordinate 880,530, forward strand.
CTATATAGTGATTCTTGAGTATTTCGACGCGCTGATATCGAAAATGGGGTTTTTTGAACTCGTAGAGCTTCAGGAAGCTGAGGAAATCGCAAAAAACCAATCGGAAAATTTCAAAATCGGTTTTTCGACTTGAGTATCTATATAGTGATTCTTGAGTATTTTGACGCGCTGATTTCGGAAATGGGGTCATTTTAACTCGTAGAGCTTCAGGAAGCTGGGAAAATCGCGAAAAACCAATCAGGAAATTTCAAAATCGGATTTTTGACTGTAGTATATAGTGATTCTAACGTTTTATGACGAGCTGATCCCGAAAATGGGGTCATTTGATCTCGTAGAGCTTCAGGAAGCTGAGAAAATCGCGTAAAACCAATCGGAAAATTTCAAAATCGGTTTTTCGACTTCAGTATCTATATAATGATTCTTAAATATTTTGACGCGCTGATTTCGAAAATGGGGTCATTTTAACTCGTAGAGCTTCAGGAAGCTGAGAAAATCGCGAAAAACCAATCGGAAAATTTCAGAATCGGTTTTTCGACTTCAGTATGTATAAAGTGATTCTTGAGTATTTCGACGCGCTGATTTCGAAAATGGGGTCATTAGAACTCGTAGAGCTTCAGGAAGCTAAGAAAATCGCGGAAAACCAATCAGAAAATTTCAAAATCGGTTTTTTGACTTCAGTATATAGTGATTCTTACGTATTCTGACGCGCTGATTTCGAAAATGGGGTCATATGAACTCGTAGAGCTTCAGGGAGCTGGGAAAATCGCGAAAAGTCAATCGGAAAATTTCAAAATCGGTTTTTCGACTCAAGTATCTATATAGTGATTCTTACGTATTTTGACGCGCTGATTTCGGAAATGGGGTCATTCGAACTCGTAGAGCTTCAGAAAGCTGAGAAAATCGCGAAAAACCAAACAGAAAATTTCAAAATCGGATTTTTGACTGTAGTATATAGTGATTCTCACGTTTTATGACGAGCTGATCCCGAAAATGGGGTCATTTGATCTCATAGAGTTTCAGGAAACTGAGAAAATCGCGAAAAACCAATCGGAAAATTTCAAAATCGGTTTTTCGACTTCAGTATCTATATACTGATTCTCAAATACCTTGACGCGCTGATTCCAAAAATGGGGTCATTTGAACTCGTCGAGCTTCAGGAAGCTGAGAAAATCGCGAAAAACCAATCAGAAAATTTCAAAATCGGATTTTTGACTGTAGTATATAGTGATTCTCACGTATTTTGACGGGCTGATCCCGAAAATGGGGTCATTTGGTCTCGTAGAGCTTCAGGAAGATAAGAAAATCGCGAGAAACCAATCGGAAAATTTCAAAATCGGTTTTTCGACTTTAGTATCTATATAGTGATTCTTGAGTATTTTGACGCGCTGTTTTCGAAAATGGGGTCATTTGAACTCGTAGAGCTTCAGGAAGATGAGAAAATCGCGAGAAACCAATCGGAAAATTTCAAAATCGGATTTTCGACTTTTGTATCTATATAGTGATTCTTGAGTATTTTGACGCGCTGATTTCGAAAATGGGGTCATTTGAACTCGTAACGCTTCAGGAAGCTCAGAAAATCGCGAAAAACCAATCGAAAAATTTCAAAATCGGGTTTTCGAATTTTGTATCTATATAGTGATTCTTGAGTATTTCGACGCGCTGATATCGAAAATGGGGTTTTTTGAACTCGTAGAGCTTCAGGAAGCTGAGGAAATCGCAAAAAACCAATCGGAAAATTTCAAAATCGGTTTTTCGACTTCAGTATCTATATAATGATTCTTAAATATTTTGACGCGCTGATTTCGAAAATGGGGTCATTTTAACTCGTAGAGCTTCAGGAAGCTGAGAAAATCGCGAAAAACCAATCGGAAAATTTCAGAATCGGTTTTTCGACTTCAGTATGTATAAAGTGATTCTTGAGTATTTCGACGCGCTGATTTCGAAAATGGGGTCATTAGAACTCGTAGAGCTTCAGGAAGCTAAGAAAATCGCGGAAAACCAATCAGAAAATTTCAAAATCGGTTTTTTGACTTCAGTATATAGTGATTCTTACGTATTCTGACGCGCTGATTTCGAAAATGGGGTCATATGAACTCGTAGAGCTTCAGGGAGCTGGGAAAATCGCGAAAAAGCAATCGGAAAATTTCAAAATCGGTTTTTCGACTCAAGTATCTATATAGTGATTCTTACGTATTTTGACGCGCTGATTTCGGAAATGGGGTCATTTGAACTCGTAGAGCTTCAGAAAGCTGAGAAAATCGCGAAAAACCAATCAGAAAATTTCAAAATCGGATTTTTGACTGTAGTATATAGTGATTCTCACGTATTTTGACGGGCTGATCCCGAAAATGGGGTCATTTGGTCTCGTAGAGCTTCAGGAAGATAAGAAAATCGCGAGAAACCAATCGGAAAATTTCAAAATCGGTTTTTCGACTTTAGTATCTATATAGTGATTCTTGAGTATTTTGACGCGCTGTTTTCGAAAATGGGGTCATTTGAACTCGTAGAGCTTCAGGAAGATGAGAAAATCGCGAGAAACCAATCGGAAAATTTCAAAATCGGATTTTCGACTTTTGTATCTATATAGTGATTCTTGAGTATTTTGACGCGCTGATTTCGAAAATGGGGTCATTTGAACTCGTAACGCTTCAGGAAGCTCAGAAAATCGCGAAAAACCAATCGAAAAATTTCAAAATCGGGTTTTCGAATTTTGTATCTATATAGTGATTCTTGAGTATTTCGACGCGCTGATATCGAAAATGGGGTTTTTTGAACTCGTAGAGCTTCAGGAAGCTGAGGAAATCGCAAAAAACCAATCGGAAAATTTCAAAATCGGTTTTTCGACTTCAGTATCTATATAATGATTCTTAAATATTTTGACGCGCTGATTTCGAAAATGGGGTCATTTTAACTCGTAGAGCTTCAGGAAGCTGAGAAAATCGCGAAAAACCAATCGGAAAATTTCAGAATCGGTTTTTCGACTTCAGTATGTATAAAGTGATTCTTGAGTATTTCGACGCGCTGATTTCGAAAATGGGGTCATTAGAACTCGTAGAGCTTCAGGAAGCTAAGAAAATCGCGGAAAACCAATCAGAAAATTTCAAAATCGGTTTTTTGACTTCAGTATATAGTGATTCTTACGTATTCTGACGCGCTGATTTCGAAAATGGGGTCATATGAACTCGTAGAGCTTCAGGGAGCTGGGAAAATCGCGAAAAAGCAATCGGAAAATTTCAAAATCGGTTTTTCGACTCAAGTATCTATATAGTGATTCTTACGTATTTTGACGCGCTGATTTCGGAAATGGGGTCATTTGAACTCGTAGAGCTTCAGAAAGCTGAGAAAATCCCGAAAAACCAAACAGAAAATTTCAAAATCGGATTTTTGACTGTAGTATATAGTGATTCTCACGTTTTATGACGAGCTGATCCCGAAAATGGGGTCATTTGATCTCATAGAGTTTCAGGAAACTGAGAAAATCGCGAAAAACCAATCGGAAAATTTCAAAATCGGTTTTTCGACTTCAGTATCTATATACTGATTCTCAAATACCTTGACGCGCTGATTCCAAAAATGGGGTCATTTGAACTCGTAGAGCTTCAGGAAGCTGAGAAAATCGCGAAAAACCAATCAGAAAATTTCAAAATCGGATTTTTGACTGTAGTATATAGTGATTCTCACGTATTTTGACGGGCTGATCCCGAAAATGGGGTCATTTGGTCTCGTAGAGCTTCAGGAAGATAAGAAAATCGCGAGAAACCAATCGGAAAATTTCAAAATCGGTTTTTCGACTTTAGTATCTATATAGTGATTCTTGAGTATTTTGACGCGCTGTTTTCGAAAATGGGGTCATTTGAACTCGTAGAGCTTCAGGAAGATGAGAAAATCGCGAGAAACCAATCGGAAAATTTCAAAATCGGATTTTCGACTTTTGTATCTATATAGTGATTCTTGAGTATTTTGACGCGCTGATTTCGAAAATGGGGTCATTTGAACTCGTAACGCTTCAGGAAGCTCAGAAAATCGCGAAAAACCAATCGAAAAATTTCAAAATCGGGTTTTCGAATTTTGTATCTATATAGTGATTCTTGAGTATTTCGACGCGCTGATATCGAAAATGGGGTTTTTTGAACTCGTAGAGCTTCAGGAAGCTGAGGAAATCGCAAAAAACCAATCGGAAAATTTCAAAATCGGTTTTTCGACTTGAGTATCTATATAGTGATTCTTGAGTATTTTGACGCGCTGATTTCGGAAATGGGGTCATTTTAACTCGTAGAGCTTCAGGAAGCTGGGAAAATCGCGAAAAACCAATCAGGAAATTTCAAAATCGGATTTTTGACTGTAGTATATAGTGATTCTAACGTTTTATGACGAGCTGATCCCGAAAATGGGGTCATTTGATCTCGTAGAGCTTCAGGAAGCTGAGAAAATCGCGTAAAACCAATCGGAAAATTTCAAAATCGGTTTTTCGACTTCAGTATCTATATAATGATTCTTAAATATTTTGACGCGCTGATTTCGAAAATGGGGTCATTTTAACTCGTAGAGCTTCAGGAAGCTGAGAAAATCGCGAAAAACCAATCGGAAAATTTCAGAATCGGTTTTTCGACTTCAGTATGTATAAAGTGATTCTTGAGTATTTCGACGCGCTGATTTCGAAAATGGGGTCATTAGAACTCGTAGAGCTTCAGGAAGCTAAGAAAATCGCGGAAAACCAATCAGAAAATTTCAAAATCGGTTTTTTGACTTCAGTATATAGTGATTCTTACGTATTCTGACGCGCTGATTTCGAAAATGGGGTCATATGAACTCGTAGAGCTTCAGGGAGCTGGGAAAATCGCGAAAAAGCAATCGGAAAATTTCAAAATCGGTTTTTCGACTTAAGTATATATATAGTGATTCTTACGTATTTTGACGCGCTGATTCCGAGAATGGGGTCATTTGAACTCGTAGAGCTTCAGGAAGCTGAGAAAATCGCGAAAAACCTATCAGAAAATTTCGAAATCGGATTTTTGACTGTAGTATATAGTGATTCTCACGTATTTTGACGGGCTGATCCCGAAAATGGGGTCATTTGATCTCGTAGAGCTTCAGAAAACTGAGAAAATCGCGAAAAACCAATCAGAAAATTCCAAAATCGGTTTTACGACTTCAGTATCTATATACTGATTCTCAAATACCTTGACGCGCTGATTCTAAAAATGGGGTCATTTGAACTCGTAGAGCTTCAGGAAGCTGAGAAAATCGCGAAAAACCAATCAGAAAATTTCAAAATCGGATTTTTGACTGTAGTATATAGTGATTCTCACGTATTTTGACGGGCTGATCCCGAAAATGGGGTCATTTGATCTCGTAGAGCTTCAGGAAGATAAGAAAATCGCGAGAAACCAATCGGAAAATTTCAAAATCGGTTTTTCGACTTTAGTATCTATATAGTGATTCTTACGTATTTTGACGCGCTGATTTCGGAAATGGGGTCATTTGAACTCGTAGAGCTTCAGAAAGCTGAGAAAATCGCGAAACACCAATCAGAAAATTTCAAAATCGGATTTTTGACTGTTATATATAGTGATTCTCACGTTTTATGACGAGCTGATCCCGAAAATGGGGTCATTTGATCTCATAGAGTTTCAGGAAACTGAGAAAATCGCGAAAAACCAATCGGAAAATTTCAAAATCGGTTTTTCGACTTCAGTATCTATATACTGATTCTCAAATACCTTGACGCGCTGATTCCAAAAATGGGGTCATTTGAACTCGTAGAGCTTCAGGAAGCTGAGAAAATCGCGAAAAACCAATCAGAAAATTCCAAAATCGGTTTTTCGACTTAAGTATATAGTGATTCTCACGTATTTTGACGCGCAGATTTCGAGAATGGGGTCATTTGAATTCGTAGAGCTTCAGGAAGCTGAGAAAATCGCGAAAAACCAATCAGAAAATTTCAAAATCGGATTTTTGACTGTAGTATATAGTGATTCTCACGTTTTTTGACGGGCTTATCCCGAAAATGGGGTCATTTGATCTCGTAGAGCTTCAGGAAGATAAGAAAATCGCGAGAAACCAATCGAAAAATTTCAAAATCGGGTTTTCGAATTTTGTATCTATATAGTGATTCTTGAGTATTTCGACGCGCTGATATCGAAAATGGGGTCTTTTGAACTCGTAGAGCTTCAGGAAGCTGAGGAAATCGCAAAAAAACAATCCGAAAATTTCAAAATCGGTTTTTCGACTTGAGTATCTATATAGTGATTCTTGAGTATTTTGACGCGCTGATTTCGGAAATGGGGTCATTTTAACTCGTAGAGCTTCAGGAAGCTGAGAAAATCGCGAAAAACCAATCAGGAAATTTCAAAATCGGATTTTTGACTGTAGTATATAGTGATTCTCACGTTTTATGACGAGCTGATCACGAAAATGGGGTCATTTGATCTCGTAGAGCTTCAGGAAGCTGAGAAAATCGCGTAAAACCAATCGGAAAATATCAAAATCGGTTTTTCGACTTTAGTATCTATATAGTGATTCTCGGGTATTTTGACGCGCTGTTTTCGAAAATGGGGTCATTTGAACTCGTAGAGCTTCAGGAAGATGAGAAAATCGCGAGAAACCAATCGGAAAATTTCAAAATCGGATTTTCGACTTTAGGACTTTAGTATCTATATAGTGATCCTTGAGTATTTCGACGCGCTGATATCGAAAATGGGGTCTTTTGAACTCGTAGAGCTTCAGGAAGCTGAGAAAATAGCAAAAAACCAATCGGAAAATTTCGAAATCGGTTTTTCGACTTTAGTATCTATATAGTGATTCTTGAGTATTTTGACGAGCTGTTTTCGAAAATGGGGTCATTTGAACTCGTATAGTGATAGTATTTTGACGCGCTGATTTCGAAAATGAGGTCATTTGAACTCGTAGAGCTTCAGGAAGCTGGGAAAATCGCGAAAAACCAATCGGAAAATTTCAAAATCGGTTTTTCGACTTCAGTATGTATAAAGTGATTCTTGAGTATTTCGACGCGCTGATATCGAAAATAGGGTCTTTTGAACTCGTAGAGCTTCAGGAAACTGAGAAAATAGCAAAACACCAATCGGAAAATTTCAAAATCGGTTTTTCGACTTCAGTATCTTTATAGTGATTCTTGAGTATTTTGACGCGCTGATTTCGAAAATGGGGTCATTTGAACTCGTAGAGCTTCAGGAAGCTGAGAAAATCGCGACAAACCAATCGGAAAATTTCAAAATCGGTTTTTCGACTTCAGTATGTATAAAGTGATTCTTGAGTATTTCGACGCGCTGATTTCGAAAATGGGGTCTTTCGAACTCGTAGAGCTTCAGGAAGCTAAGAAAATCGCGGAAAACCAATCAGAAAATTTCAAAATCGGATTTTTGAATGTAGTATATAGTGATTCTCACGTATTTTGACGGGCTGATCCCGAAAATGGGGTCATTTGATCTCGTAGAGCTTCAGAAAACTGAGAAAATCGCGAAAAACCAATCAGAAAATTCCAAAATCGGTTTTACGACTTCAGTATCTATATAGTGATTCTTGAGTATTTCGACGCGCTGATATCGAAAATGGGGTCTTTTGAACTCGTAGAGCTTCAGGAAACTGAGAAAATAGCAAAACACCAATCGGAAAATTTCAAAATCGGTTTTTCGACTTCAGTATCTATATAGTGATTCTTGAGTATTTTGACGCGCTGATTTCGAAAATGGGGTCATTTGAACTCGTAGAGCTTCAGGAAGCTGAGAGAATCGCGAAAAACCAATCGGAAAATTTCAAAATCGGTTTTTCGACTTCAGTATGTATAAAGTGATTCTTGAGTATTTCGACGCGCTGATTTCGAAAATGGGGTCTTTCGAACTCGTAGAGCTTCAGGAAGCTAAGAAAATCGCGGAAAACCAATCAGAAAATTTCAAAATCGGATTTTTGACTGTAGTATATAGTGATTCTCACATATTTTGACGGGCTGATCCCGAAAATGGGGTCATTTGATCTCGTAGAGCTTCAGAAAACTGAGAAAATCGCGAAAAACCAATCAGAAAATTCCAAAATCGGTTTTACGACTTCAGTATCTATATAGTGATTCTTGAGTATTTTGACGCGCTGATTTCGGAAATGGGGTCATTTGAACTCGTAGAGCTTCAGGAAGCTGAGAAAATCGCGAAAAACCAATCAGAAAATTTCAAAATCGGATTCTTGACTGTAGTATATAGTGATTCTCACGTTTTATGACGAGCTGATCCCGAAAATGGGGTCATTTGATCTCGTAGAGCTTCAGGGAGCTGGGAAAATCGCGAAAAAGCAATCGGAAAATTTCAAAATCGGTTTTTCGACTCAAGTATCTATATAGTGATTCTTACGTATTTTGACGCGCCGATTTCGAAAATGGGGTCATTTGATCTCATAGAGTTTCAGGAAACTGAGAAAATCGCGAAAAACCAATCAGAAAATTTCAAAATCGGTTTTTCGACTTTGGTATCCATATACTGATTCTCAAATACCTTGACGCGCTGATTCCGAAAATGGGGTCATTTGAACTCGTAGAGCTTCAGGAAGCTGAGAAAATCGCGAAAAACCAATCAGAAAATTCCAAAATCGGTTTTTTGACTTTAGTATATAGTGATTCTCACGTATTTTGACGCGCTGATTTCGAGAATGGGGTCATTTGAACTCGTAGAGCTTCAGGAAGCTGAGAAAATCGCGAAAAACCAATCAGAAAATTTCAAAATCGGATTTTTGACTGTAGTATATAGTGATTCTCACGTATTTTGACGGGCTGATCCCGAAAATGGGGTCATTTGATCTCGTAGAGCTTCAGGAAGATGAGAAAATCGCGAGAAACCAATCGGAAAATTTCAAAATCGGTTTTTCGACTCTAGTATCTATATAGTGATTCTTGAGTATTTTGACGCGCTGTTTTCGAAAATGGGGTCATTTGAACTCGTAGAGCTTCAGGAAGATGAGAAAATCGCGAAAAAACCAATCGGAAAATTTCAAAATCGGATTTTCGACTTTTGTATCTATATAGTGATTCTTGAGTATTTTGACGCGCTGATCACGAAAATGGGGTCATTTGAACTCGTAACGCTTCAGAAAGCTCAGAAAATCGCGAAAAACCAATCGAAAAATTTCAAAATCGGGTTTTCGAATTTTGTATCTATATAGTGATTCTTGAGTATTTCGACGCGCTGATATCGAAAATGGGGTCTTTTGAACTCGTAGAGCTTCAGGAAGCTGAGGAAATCGCAAAAAACCAATCCGAAAATTTCAAAATCGGTTTTTCGACTTGAGTATCTATATAGTGATTCTTGAGTATTTTGACGCGCTGATTTCGGAAATGGGGTCATTTTTAACTCGTAGAGCTTCAGGAAGCTGAGAAAATCGCGAAAAACCAATCAGGAAATTTCAAAATCGGATTTTTGACTGTAGTATATAGTGATTCTCACGTTTTATGACGAGCTGATCACGAAAATGGGGTCATTTGATCTCGTAGAGCTTCAGGAAGCTGAGAAAATCGCGTAAAACCAATCGGAAAATATCAAAATCGGTTTTTCGACTTTAGTATCTATATAGTGATTCTCGGGTATTTTGACGCGCTGTTTTCGAAAATGGGGTCATTTGAACTCGTAGAGCTTCAGGAAGATGAGAAAATCGCGAGAAACCAATCGGAAAATTTCAAAATCGGATTTTCGACTTTAGGACTTTAGTATCTATATAGTGATCCTTGAGTATTTCGACGCGCTGATATCGAAAATGGGGTCTTTTGAACTCGTAGAGCTTCAGGAAGCTGAGAAAATAGCAAAAAACCAATCGGAAAATTTCAAAATCGGTTTTTCGACTTTAGTATCTATATAGTGATTCTTGAGTATTTTGACGAGCTGTTTTCGAAAATGGGGTCATTTGAACTCGTAGAGCTTCAGGAAGATGAGAAAATCGCGAGAAACCAATAGGAAAATTTCAAAATCGGTTTTTCGACTTCAGTATCTATATAGTGATTCTTGAGTATTTTGACGCGCTGATTTCGAAAATGGGGTCATTTGAACTCGTAGAGCTTCAGGAAGCTGAAAAAATCGCGAAAAACCAATCGGAAAATTTCAAAATCGGTTTTTCGACTTCAGTATGTATAAAGTGATTCTTGAGTATTTCGACGCGCTGATTTCGAAAATGGGGTCATTAGAACTCGTAGAGCTTCAGGAAGCTAAGAAAATCGCGGAAAACCAATCAGAAAATTTCAAAATCGGTTTTTTGACTTCAGTATATAGTGATTCTTACGTATTCTAACGCGCTGATTTCGAAAATGGGGTCATTTGAACTCGTAGAGCTTCAGGGAGCTGGGAAAATCGCGAAAAAGCAATCGGAAAATTTCAAAATCGGTTTTTCGACTCAAGTATCTATATAGTGATTCTTACGTATTTTGACGCGCTGATTTCGGAAATGGGGTCATTTGAACTCGTAGAGCTTCAGAAAGCTGAGAAAATCGCGAAAAACCAAACAGAAAATTTCAAAATCGGATTTTTGACTGTAGTATATAGTGATTCTCACGTTTTATGACGAGCTGATCCCGAAAATGGGGTCATTTGATCTCATAGAGTTTCAGGAAACTGAGAAAATCGCGAAAAACCAATCGGAAAATTTCAAAATCGGTTTTTCGACTTCAGTATCTATATACTGATTCTCAAATACCTTGACGCGCTGATTCCAAAAATGGGGTCATTTGAACTCGTAGAGCTTCAGGAAGCTGAGAAAATCGCGAAAAACCAATCAGAAAATTTCAAAATCGGATTTTTGACTGTAGTATATAGTGATTCTCACGTATTTTGACGGGCTGATCCCGAAAATGGGGTCATTTGGTCTCGTAGAGCTTCAGGAAGATAAGAAAATCGCGAGAAACCAATCGGAAAATTTCAAAATCGGTTTTTCGACTTTAGTATCTATATAGTGATTCTTGAGTATTTTGACGCGCTGTTTTCGAAAATGGGGTCATTTGAACTCGTAGAGCTTCAGGAAGATGAGAAAATCGCGAGAAACCAATCGGAAAATTTCAAAATCGGATTTTCGACTTTTGTATCTATATAGTGATTCTTGAGTATTTTGACGCGCTGATTTCGAAAATGGGGTCATCTGAACTCGTAACGCTTCAGGAAGCTCAGAAAATCGCGAAAAACCAATCGAAAAATTTCAAAATCGGGTTTTCGAATTTTGTATCTATATAGTGATTCTTGAGTATTTCGACGCGCTGATATCGAAAATGGGGTTTTTTGAACTCGTAGAGCTTCAGGAAGCTGAGGAAATCGCAAAAAACCAATCGGAAAATTTCAAAATCGGTTTTTCGACTTGAGTATCTATATAGTGATTCTTGAGTATTTTGACGCGCTGATTTCGGAAATGGGGTCATTTTAACTCGTAGAGCTTCAGGAAGCTGGGAAAATCGCGAAAAACCAATCAGGAAATTTCAAAATCGGATTTTTGACTGTAGTATATAGTGATTCTAACGATTTATGACGAGCTGATCCCGAAAATGGGGTCATTTGATCTCGTAGAGCTTCAGGAAGCTGAGAAAATCGCGTAAAACCAATCGGAAAATTTCAAAATCGGTTTTTCGACTTCAGTATCTATATAGTGATTCTTGAGTATTTTGACGCGCTGATTTCGAAAATGGGGTCATTTGAACTCGTAGAGCTTCAGGAAGCTGAGAAAATCGCGAAAAACCAATCGGAAAATTTCAGAATCGGTTTTTCGACTTCAGTATGTATAAAGTGATTCTTGAGTATTTCGACGCGCTGATTTCGAAAATGGGGTCATTAGAACTCGTAGAGCTTCAGGAAGCTAAGAAAATCGCGGAAAACCAATCAGAAAATTTCAAAATCGGTTTTTTGACTTCAGTATATAGTGATTCTTACGTATTCTGACGCGCTGATTTCGAAAATGGGGTCATATGAACTCGTAGAGCTTCAGGGAGCTGGGAAAATCGCGAAAAAGCAATCGGAAAATTTCAAAATCGGTTTTTCGACTCAAGTATCTATATAGTGATTCTTACGTATTTTGACGCGCTGATTTCGGAAATGGGGTCATTTGAACTCGTAGAGCTTCAGAAAGCTGAGAAAATCGCGAAAAACCAAACAGAAAATTTCAAAATCGGATTTTTGACTGTAGTATATAGTGATTCTCACGTTTTATGACGAGCTGATCCCGAAAATGGGGTCATTTGATCTCATAGAGTTTCAGGAAACTGAGAAAATCGCGAAAAACCAATCGGAAAATTTCAAAATCGGTTTTTCGACTTCAGTATCTATATACTGATTCTCAAATACCTTGACGCGCTGATTCCAAAAATGGGGTCATTTGAACTCGTAGAGCTTCAGGAAGCTGAGAAAATCGCGAAAAACCAATCAGAAAATTTCAAAATCGGATTTTTGACTGTAGTATATAGTGATTCTCACGTATTTTGACGGGCTGATCCCGAAAATGGGGTCATTTGGTCTCGTAGAGCTTCAGGAAGATAAGAAAATCGCGAGAAACCAATCGGAAAATTTCAAAATCGGTTTTTCGACTTTAGTATCTATATAGTGATTCTTGAGTATTTTGACGCGCTGTTTTCGAAAATGGGGTCATTTGAACTCGTAGAGCTTCAGGAAGATGAGAAAATCGCGAGAAACCAATCGGAAAATTTCAAAATCGGATTTTCGACTTTTGTATCTATATAGTGATTCTTGAGTATTTTGACGCGCTGATTTCGAAAATGGGGTCATTTGAACTCGTAACGCTTCAGGAAGCTCAGAAAATCGCGAAAAACCAATCGAAAAATTTCAAAATCGGGTTTTCGAATTTTGTATCTATATAGTGATTCTTGAGTATTTCGACGCGCTGATATCGAAAATGGGGTTTTTTGAACTCGTAGAGCTTCAGGAAGCTGAGGAAATCGCAAAAAACCAATCGGAAAATTTCAAAATCGGTTTTTCGACTTGAGTATCTATATAGTGATTCTTGAGTATTTTGACGCGCTGATTTCGGAAATGGGGTCATTTTAACTCGTAGAGCTTCAGGAAGCTGGGAAAATCGCGAAAAACCAATCAGGAAATTTCAAAATCGGATTTTTGACTGTAGTATATAGTGATTCTAACGTTTTATGACGAGCTGATCCCGAAAATGGGGTCATTTGATCTCGTAGAGCTTCAGGAAGCTGAGAAAATCGCGTAAAACCAATCGGAAAATTTCAAAATCGGTTTTTCGACTTCAGTATCTATATAATGATTCTTAAATATTTTGACGCGCTGATTTCGAAAATGGGGTCATTTTAACTCGTAGAGCTTCAGGAAGCTGAGAAAATCGCGAAAAACCAATCGGAAAATTTCAGAATCGGTTTTTCGACTTCAGTATGTATAAAGTGATTCTTGAGTATTTCGACGCGCTGATTTCGAAAATGGGGTCATTAGAACTCGTAGAGCTTCAGGAAGCTAAGAAAATCGCGAAAAACCAATCAGAAAATTTCAAAATCGGTTTTTTGACTTCAGTATATAGTGATTCTTACGTATTCTGACGCGCTGATTTCGAAAATGGGGTCATATGAACTCGTAGAGCTTCAGGGAGCTGGGAAAATCGCGAAAAAGCAATCGGAAAATTTCAAAATCGGTTTTTCGACTTAAGTATATATATAGTGATTCTTACGTATTTTGACGCGCTGATTCCGAGAATGGGGTCATTTGAACTCGTAGAGCTTCAGGAAGCTGAGAAAATCGCGAAAAACCTATCAGAAAATTTCGAAATCGGATTTTTGACTGTAGTATATAGTGATTCTCACGTATTTTGACGGGCTGATCCCGAAAATGGGGTCATTTGATCTCGTAGAGCTTCAGAAAACTGAGAAAATCGCGAAAAACCAATCAGAAAATTCCAAAATCGGTTTTACGACTCAAGTATCTATATAGTGATTCTTACGTATTTTGACGCGCTGATTTCGGAAATGGGGTCATTTGAACTCGTAGAGCTTCAGAAAGCTGAGAAAATCGCGAAAAACCAAACAGAAAATTTCAAAATCGGATTTTTGACTGTAGTATATAGTGATTCTCACGTTTTATGACGAGCTGATCCCGAAAATGGGGTCATTTGATCTCATAGAGTTTCAGGAAACTGAGAAAATCGCGAAAAACCAATCGGAAAATTTCAAAATCGGTTTTTCGACCTCAGTATCTATATACTGATTCTCAAATACCTTGACGCGCTGATTCCAAAAATGGGGTCATTTGAACTCGTAGAGCTTCAGGAAGCTGAGAAAATCGCGAAAAACCAATCAGAAAATTTCAAAATCGGATTTTTGACTGTAGTATATAGTGATTCTCACGTATTTTGACGGGCTGATCCCGAAAATGGGGTCATTTGGTCTCGTAGAGCTTCAGGAAGATAAGAAAATCGCGAGAAACCAATCGGAAAATTTCAAAATCGGTTTTTCGACTTTAGTATCTATATAGTGATTCTTGAGTATTTTGACGCGCTGTTTTCGAAAATGGGGTCATTTGAACTCGTAGAGCTTCAGGAAGATGAGAAAATCGCGAGAAACCAATCGGAAAATTTCAAAATCGGATTTTCGACTTTTGTATCTATATAGTGATTCTTGAGTATTTTGACGCGCTGATTTCGAAAATGGGGTCATTTGAACTCGTAACGCTTCAGGAAGCTCAGAAAATCGCGAAAAACCAATCGAAAAATTTCAAAATCGGGTTTTCGAATTTTGTATCTATATAGTGATTCTTGAGTATTTCGACGCGCTGATATCGAAAATGGGGTTTTTTGAACTCGTAGAGCTTCAGGAAGCTGAGGAAATCGCAAAAAACCAATCGGAAAATTTCAAAATCGGTTTTTCGACTTGAGTATCTATATAGTGATTCTTGAGTATTTTGACGCGCTGATTTCGGAAATGGGGTCATTTTAACTCGTAGAGCTTCAGGAAGCTGGGAAAATCGCGAAAAACCAATCAGGAAATTTCAAAATCGGATTTTTGACTGTAGTATATAGTGATTCTAACGTTTTATGACGAGCTGATCCCGAAAATGGGGTCATTTGATCTCGTAGAGCTTCAGGAAGCTGAGAAAATCGCGTAAAACCAATCGGAAAATTTCAAAATCGGTTTTTCGACTTCAGTATCTATATAATGATTCTTAAATATTTTGACGCGCTGATTTCGAAAATGGGGTCATTTTAACTCGTAGAGCTTCAGGAAGCTGAGAAAATCGCGAAAAACCAATCGGAAAATTTCAAAATCGGTTTTTCGACTTAAGTATATATATAGTGATTCTTACGTATTTTGACGCGCTGATTCCGAGAATGGGGTCATTTGAACTCGTAGAGCTTCAGGAAGCTGAGAAAATCGCGAAAAACCTATCAGAAAATTTCGAAATCGGATTTTTGACTGTAGTATATAGTGATTCTCACGTATTTTGACGGGCTGATCCCGAAAATGGGGTCATTTGATCTCGTAGAGCTTCAGAAAACTGAGAAAATCGCGAAAAACCAATCAGAAAATTCCAAAATCGGTTTTACGACTTCAGTATCTATATACTGATTCTCAAATACCTTGACGCGCTGATTCTAAAAATGGGGTCATTTGAACTCGTAGAGCTTCAGGAAGCTGAGAAAATCGCGAAAAACCAATCAGAAAATTTCAAAATCGGATTTTTGACTGTAGTATATAGTGATTCTCACGTATTTTGACGGGCTGATCCCGAAAATGGGGTCATTTGATCTCGTAGAGCTTCAGGAAGATAAGAAAATCGCGAGAAACTAATCGGAAAATTTCAAAATCGGTTTTTCGACTTTAGTATCTATATAGTGATTCTTACGTATTTTGACGCGCTGATTTCGGAAATGGGGTCATTTGAACTCGTAGAGCTTCAGAAAGCTGAGAAAATCGCAAAACACCAATCAGAAAATTTCAAAATCGGATTTTTGACTGTTATATATAGTGATTCTCACGTTTTATGACGAGCTGATCCCGAAAATGGGGTCATTTGATCTCATAGAGTTTCAGGAAACTGAGAAAATCGCGAAAAACCAATCGGAAAATTTCAAAATCGGTTTTTCGACTTCAGTATCTATATACTGATTCTCAAATACCTTGACGCGCTGATTCTAAAAATGGGGTCATTTGAACTCGTAGAGCTTCAGGAAGCTGAGAAAATCGCGAAAAACCAATCAGAAAATTCCAAAATCGGTTTTTCGACTTAAGTATATAGTGATTCTCACGTATTTTGACGCGCAGATTTCGAGAATGGGGTCATTTGAATTCGTAGAGCTTCAGGAAGCTGAGAAAATCGCGAAAAACCAATCAGAAAATTTCAAAATCGGATTTTTGACTGTAGTATATAGTGATTCTCACGTTTTTTGACGGGCTTATCCCGAAAATGGGGTCAATTGATCTCGTAGAGCTTCAGGAAGATAAGAAAATCGCGAGAAACCAATCGAAAAATTTCAAAATCGGGTTTTCGAATTTTGTATCTATATAGTGATTCTTGAGTATTTCGACGCGCTGATATCGAAAATGGGGTCTTTTGAACTCGTAGAGCTTCAGGAAGCTGAGGAAATCGCAAAAAAACAATCCGAAAATTTCAAAATCGGTTTTTCGACTTGAGTATCTATATAGTGATTCTTGAGTATTTTGACGCGCTGATTTCGGAAATGGGGTCATTTTAACTCGTAGAGCTTCAGGAAGCTGAGAAAATCGCGAAAAACCAATCAGGAAATTTCAAAATCGGATTTTTGACTGTAGTATATAGTGATTCTCACGTTTTATGACGAGCTGATCACGAAAATGGGGTCATTTGATCTCGTAGAGCTTCAGGAAGCTGAGAAAATCGCGTAAAACCAATCGGAAAATATCAAAATCGGTTTTTCGACTTTAGTATCTATATAGTGATTCTCGGGTATTTTGACGCGCTGTTTTCGAAAATGGGGTCATTTGAACTCGTAGAGCTTCAGGAAGATGAGAAAATCGCGAGAAACCAATCGGAAAATTTCAAAATCGGATTTTCGACTTTAGGACTTTAGTATCTATATAGTGATCCTTGAGTATTTCGACGCGCTGATATCGAAAATGGGGTCTTTTGAACTCGTAGAGCTTCAGGAAGCTGAGAAAATAGCAAAAAACCAATCGGAAAATTTCGAAATCGGTTTTTCGACTTTAGTATCTATATAGTGATTCTTGAGTATTTTGACGAGCTGTTTTCGAAAATGGGGTCATTTGAACTCGTAGAGCTTCAGGAAGATGAGAAAATCGCGAGAAACCAATCGAAAAATTTCAAAATCGGATTTTCGACTTTAGTATCTATATAGTGATCCTTGAGTATCTCGACGCGCTGATATCGAAAATGGGGTCTTTTGAACTCGTAGAGCTTCAGGAAACTGAGAAAATAGCAAAAAACCAATAGGAAAATTTCAAAATCGGTTTTTCGACTTCAGTATCTATATAGTGATTCTTGAGTATTTTGACGCGCTGATTTCGGAAATGGGGTCATTTGAACTCGTAGAGCTTCAGGAAGCTGAGAAAATCGCGAAAAACCAATCGGAAAATTTCAAAATCGGTTTTTCGATTTCAGTATCTATATAGTGATTCTTGAGTATTTTGACGCGCTGATTTCGGAAATGGGGTCATTTGAATTCGTAAAGCTTCAGGAAGCTGAGAAAATCGCGAAAAACCAATCGAAAAATTTCAGAATCGGTTTTTCGACTTCAGTATGTATAAAGTGATTCTTGAGTATTTCGACGCGCTGATTTCGAAAATGGGGTCATTAGAACTCGTAGAGCTTCAGGAAGCTAAGAAAATCGCGGAAAACCAATCAGAAAATTTCAAAATCGGTTTTTTGACTTCAGTATATAGTGATTCTTACGTATTCTAACGCGCTGATTTCGAAAATGGGGTCATTTGAACTCGTAGAGCTTCAGGGAGCTGGGAAAATCGCGAAAAAGCAATCGGAAAATTTCAAAATCGGTTTTTCGACTTAAGTATCTATATAGTGATTCTTACGTATTTTGACGCGCTGATTCCGAGAATGGGGTCATTCGAACTCGTAGAGCTTCAGGAAGCTGAGAAAATCGCGAAAAACCAATCAGAAAATTTCAAAATCGGATTTTTGACTGTAGTATATAGTGATTCTCACGTTTTACGACGAGCTGATACCGAAAATGGGGTCATTTGATCTCGTAGAGCTTCAGGAATCTGGGAAAATCGCGAAAAACCAATCGGAAAATTTCAAAATCGGTTTTTCGACTCAAGTATCTATATAGTGATTCTTACGTATTTTGACGCGCTGATTTCGGAAATGGGGTCATTTGAACTCGTAGAGCTTCAGAAAGCTGAGAAAATCGCGAAAAACCAAACAGAAAATTTCAAAATCGGATTTTTGACTGTAGTATATAGTGATTCTCACGTTTTATGACAAGCTGATCCCGAAAATGGGGTCATTTGATCTCATAGAGTTTTAGGAAACTGAGAAAATCGCGAAAAACCAATCGGAAAATTTCAAAATCGGTTTTTCGACTTCAGTATCTATATACTGATTCTCAAATACCTTGACGCGCTGATTCCAAAAATGGGGTCATTTGAACTCGTAGAGCTTCAGGAAGCTGAGAAAATCGCGAAAAACCAATCAGAAAATTTCAAAATCGGATTTTTGACTGTAGTATATAGTGATTCTCACGTATTTTGACGGGCTGATCCCGAAAATGGGGTCATTTGATCTCGTAGAGCTTCAGGAAGATAAGAAAATCGCGAGAAACCAATCGGAAAATTTCAAAATCGGTTTTTCGACTTGAGTATCTATATAGTGATTCTTGAGTATTTTGACGCGCTGATTTCGAAAATGGGGTCATTTGAACTCGTAACGCTTCAGGAAGCTGGGAAAATCGCGAAAAACCAATCAGGAAATTTCAAAATCGGATTTTTGACTGTAGTATATAGTGATTCTAACGTTTTATGACGAGCTGATCCCGAAAATGGGGTCATTTGATCTCGTAGAGCTTCAGGAAGCTGAGAAAATCGCGTAAAACCAATCGGAAAATTTCAAAATCGGTTTTTCGACTTCAGTATCTATATAATGATTCTTAAATATTTTGACGCGCTGATTTCGAAAATGGGGTCATTTTAACTCGTAGAGCTTCAGGAAGCTGAGAAAATCGCGAAAAACCAATCGGAAAATTTCAGAATCGGTTTTTCGACTTCAGTATGTATAAAGTGATTCTTGAGTATTTCGACGCGCTGATTTCGAAAATGGGGTCATTAGAACTCGTAGAGCTTCAGGAAGCTAAGAAAATCGCGGAAAACCAATCAGAGAATTTCAAAATCGGTTTTTTGACTTCAGTATATAGTGATTCTTACGTATTCTGACGCGCTGATTTCGAAAATGGGGTCATATGAACTCGTAGAGCTTCAGGGAGCTGGGAAAATCGCGAAAAAGCAATCGGAAAATTTCAAAATCGGTTTTTCGACTTAAGTATATATATAGTGATTCTTACGTATTTTGACGCGCTGATTCCGAGAATGGGGTCATTTGAACTCGTAGAGCTTCAGGAAGCTGAGAAAATCGCGAAAAACCTATCAGAAAATTTCGAAATCGGATTTTTGACTGTAGTATATAGTGATTCTCACGTATTTTGACGGGCTGATCCCGAAAATGGGGTCATTTGATCTCGTAGAGCTTCAGAAAACTGAGAAAATCGCGAAAAACCAATCAGAAAATTCCAAAATCGGTTTTACGACTTCAGTATCTATATAGTGATTCTTGAGTATTTTGACGCGCTGATTTCGGAAATGGGGTCATTTGAACTCGTAGAGCTTCAGGAAGCTGAGAAAATCGCGAAAAACCAATCAGAAAATTTCAAAATCGGATTTTTGACTGTAGTATATAGTGATTCTCACGTTTTATGACGAGCTGATCCCGAAAATGGGGTCATTTGATCTCGTAGAGCTTCAGGGAGCTGGGAAAATCGCGAAAAAGCAATCGGAAAATTTCAAAATCGTTTTTTCGACTCAAGTATCTATATAGTGATTCTTACGTATTTTGACGCGCTGATTTCGGAAATGGGGTCATTTGAACTCGTAGAGCTTCAGAAAGCTGAGAAAATCGCGAAAAACCAATCAGAAAATTTCAAAATCGGATTTTTGACTGTAGTATATAGTGATTCTCACGTATTTTGACGGGCTGATCCCGAAAATGGGGTCATTTGGTCTCGTAGAGCTTCAGGAAGATAAGAAAATCGCGAGAAACCAATCGGAAAATTTCAAAATCGGTTTTTCGACTTTAGTATCTATATAGTGATTCTTGAGTATTTTGACGCGCTGTTTTCGAAAATGGGGTCATTTGAACTCGTAGAGCTTCAGGAAGATGAGAAAATCGCGAGAAACCAATCGGAAAATTTCAAAATCGGATTTTCGACTTTTGTATCTATATAGTGATTCTTGAGTATTTTGACGCGCTGATTTCGAAAATGGGGTCATTTGAACTCGTAGAGCTTCAGAAAACTGAGAAAATCGCGAAAAACCAATCAGAAAATTCCAAAATCGGTTTTACGACTTCAGTATCTATATAGTGATTCTTGAGTATTTTGACGCGCTGATTTCGGAAATGGGGTCATTTGAACTCGTAGAGCTTCAGGAAGCTGAGAAAATCGCGAAAAACCAATCAGAAAATTTCAAAATCGGATTTTTGACTGTAGTATATAGTGATTCTCACGTTTTATGACGAGCTGATCCCGAAAATGGGGTCATTTGATCTCGTAGAGCTTCAGGGAGCTGGGAAAATCGCGAAAAAGCAATCGGAAAATTTCAAAATCGTTTTTTCGACTCAAGTATCTATACAGTGTGTAAAAGCCAAATGGAATAAATTCATTATTTCGGTTACTGTACATATTTCTAAAAAGTCCCGAAACACGTCAAATTTAAATTATAACTTGACATTCTTTTACGTGAAAATGCAACCCCTACCTTCAACCCCCTTAGAATGACAGGTACAACCCCCAATTTTTTAAATGGGAAGTATAGGCTTGTGATATATCATTTGAAAGGTCTCTTCATTCTCTATTCAAAAATGTTATTGTTTTTAAATTTAATGCAAAAATTAACATAAAAAAAATTAATATCATGTTGTTACCGAAATTCGCTACATACAATCAAAAACTAAAATGTAATGCAAAACGTAATAAAATGTAGAACACGAAAAAGAACTATGAATGTTAATGAAGTAGATGTTCAAAATGTTCTCCGCGAACGTCTTGGCAACATCCTAATCTCAAATAAAACTGTCTTCTAACATTATTTAACATATCAGGCGTGATCGACCTAATCGCAAGCGTTATTCGTTCTTTTAAGTCATTTAAATCAGAAGGTTTAGTTTTGTACACATGGCTCTTCACATATCCCCATAAAAAGAAATCTAATAATGTAAGATCAGGTGATCGCGCTGGCCATTCAATCGATCCTCGCCTCCCTATCCACCGATTGGGAAATATTGTATCGAGGTACTGCCGGACATTAAGTTGGTAATGTGGTGGTGCTCCATCCTGCTGAAACCATATCGTATTCGCTGGAACTTGAGGATTACCTGGATCAGGATATAAATTTGCCAACGTTGGAATGACATCATTTTGAAGTAGTGCCAAATAATTGTTGCCATTCAAGTTGCCCTCAATAAAAAAGGGACCAATTATATTGTTCCCTACAATCCCTGCCCAAACATTAACCTTTTGAGGGTATTGAGTGTGTTCTTCTCTCATCCAGTGAGGATTTTCCGTGGACCAGTAGCGGCAATTTTGCCGATTAGCATGACCGTTAAGTAAAAAAGTACACTCATCAGAAAACATAACGTCTTCTAATTGGATAATATTGTTATCCAACATGTCCATCATTTGCTCACAAAAAAAAGTTCTCCTATCAAAATCGTCTTCCATGAGCTCCTGAGTAGGTATCATCTTATACGGATGCAATTTATTTTCTTTTAATATGTTTGCTATCGATGTATGGCTAGCATTGAATGTAGTGGATGCCTGTCTACTCGATGTATGTGGGTTTTCCTGAAACTCAAGCAACACATCTAATTTGAGTTCATCACTCAGTGCATTAGCAGCTGCTTTTTTTATCTGCCTTACATGACCAAACTCGCGAAATTGCTTTTCTATTTTACTTATTGTTCCTTGGGATATAGGCGGTAAATTAGGAAATTTCTCATGAAATAGGCGAGTTACTTCCTGTTGTGTTCGGATGTTATCTCCGTAACCAATCATT
The DNA here is from genome assembly GCA_037013635.1 of Plagiodera versicolora. Taxonomy (NCBI): domain Eukaryota; kingdom Metazoa; phylum Arthropoda; class Insecta; order Coleoptera; family Chrysomelidae; genus Plagiodera; species Plagiodera versicolora. The sequence continues at coordinate 902,791 of JAYMYH010000018.1, forward strand.
TGTAAAACTGTTATTTTATGCATTTCCGTTAATCTAACCATTTTTCAGAATTGAATTGAACAAACTTTATACTTAAATTACAACAATGACAACTTAAATAAAACAATTTACTACTGCTTGTTAAAATAGCGTTGCCACGGAAATACTTTAAAGTTTTTTAATGGTTACCATCTAAAAACCACATTGCTACGGTTTTTGTTCACTTTCTCATATTATGTTAATTTTTGCATTAAATTTAAAAACAATAACATTTTTGAATAGAGAATGAAGAGACCTTTCAAATGATATATCACAAGCCTATACTTCCCATTTAAAAAATTGGGGGTTGTACCTGTCATTCTAAGGGGGTTGAAGGTAGGGGTTGCATTTTCACGTTAAAGAATGTCAAGTTATAATTCAAATTTGACGTGTTTCGGGACTTTTTATAAATATGTACAGTAACCGAAATAATGAATTTATTCCATTTGGCTTTTACACACTGTATAGTGATTCTTACGTATTTTGACGCGCTGATTTCGGAAATGGGGTCATTTGAACTCGTAGAGCTTCAGAAAGCTGAGAAAATCGCGAAAAACCAATCAGAAAATTTCAAAATCGGATTTTTGACTGTAGTATATAGTGATTCTCACGTATTTTGACGGGCTGATCCCGAAAATGGGGTCATTTGGTCTCGTAGAGCTTCAGGAAGATAAGAAAATCGCGAGAAACCAATCGGAAAATTTCAAAATCGGTTTTTCGACTTTAGTATCTATATAGTGATTCTTGAGTATTTTGACGCGCTGTTTTCGAAAATGGGGTCATTTGAACTCGTAGAGCTTCAGGAAGATGAGAAAATCGCGAGAAACCAATCGGAAAATTTCAAAATCGGATTTTCGACTTTTGTATCTATATAGTGATTCTTGAGTATTTTGACGCGCTGATTTCGAAAATGGGGTCATTTGAACTCGTAACGCTTCAGGAAGCTCAGAAAATCGCGAAAAACCAATCGAAAAATTTCAAAATCGGGTTTTCGAATTTTGTATCTATATAGTGATTCTTGAGTATTTCGACGCGCTGATATCGAAAATGGGGTTTTTTGAACTCGTAGAGCTTCAGGAAGCTGAGGAAATCGCAAAAAACCAATCGGAAAATTTCAAAATCGGTTTTTCGACTTGAGTATCTATATAGTGATTCTTGAGTATTTTGACGCGCTGATTTCGGAAATGGGGTCATTTTAACTCGTAGAGCTTCAGGAAGCTGGGAAAATCGCGAAAAACCAATCAGGAAATTTCAAAATCGGATTTTTGACTGTAGTATATAGTGATTCTAACGTTTTATGACGAGTTGATCCCGAAAATGGGGTCATTTGATCTCGTAGAGCTTCAGGAAGCTGAGAAAATCGCGTAAAACCAATCGGAAAATTTCAAAATCGGTTTTTCGACTTCAGTATCTATATAATGATTCTTAAATATTTTGACGCGCTGATTTCGAAAATGGGGTCATTTTAACTCGTAGAGCTTCAGGAAGCTGAGAAAATCGCGAAAAACCAATCGGAAAATTTCAGAATCGGTTTTTCGACTTCAGTATGTATAAAGTGATTCTTGAGTATTTCGACGCGCTGATTTCGAAAATGGGGTCATTAGAACTCGTAGAGCTTCAGGAAGCTAAGAAAATCGCGAAAAACCAATCAGAAAATTTCAAAATCGGTTTTTTGACTTCAGTATATAGTGATTCTTACGTATTCTGACGCGCTGATTTCGAAAATGGGGTCATATGAACTCGTAGAGCTTCAGGGAGCTGGGAAAATCGCGAAAAAGCAATCGGAAAATTTCAAAATCGGTTTTTCGACTTTAGTATCTATTTAGTGATTCTTGAGTATTTTGACGCGCTGATTCCGAGAATGGGGTCATTTGAACTCGTAGAGCTTCAGGAAGCTGAGAAAATCGCGAAAAACCTATCAGAAAATTTCGAAATCGGATTTTTGACTGTAGTATATAGTGATTCTCACGTATTTTGACGGGCTGATCCCGAAAATGGGGTCATTTGATCTCGTAGAGCTTCAGAAAACTGAGAAAATCGCGAAAAACCAATCAGAAAATTCCAAAATCGGTTTTACGACTTCAGTATCTATATACTGATTCTCAAATACCTTGACGCGCTGATTCTAAAAATGGGGTCATTTGAACTCGTAGAGCTTCAGGAAGCTGAGAAAATCGCGAAAAACCAATCAGAAAATTTCAAAATCGGATTTTTGACTGTAGTATATAGTGATTCTCACGTATTTTGACGGGCTGATCCCGAAAATGGGGTCATTTGATCTCGTAGAGCTTCAGGAAGATAAGAAAATCGCGAGAAACCAATCGGAAAATTTCAAAATCGGTTTTTCGACTTTAGTATCTATATAGTGATTCTTACGTATTTTGACGTGCTGATTTCGGAAATGGGGTCATTTGAACTCGTAGAGCTTCAGAAAGCTGAGAAAATCGCGAAACACCAATCAGAAAATTTCAAAATCGGATTTTTGACTGTTATATATAGAGATTCTCACGTTTTATGACGAGCTGATCCCGAAAATGGGGTCATTTGATCTCATAGAGTTTCAGGAAACTGAGAAAATCGCGAAAAACCAATCGGAAAATTTCAAAATCGGTTTTTCGACTTCAGTATCTATATACTGATTCTCAAATACCTTGACGCGCTGATTCTGAAAATGGGGTCATTTGAACTCGTAGAGCTTCAGGAAGCTGAGAAAATCGCGAAAAACCAATCAGAAAATTCCAAAATCGGTTTTTCGACTCAAGTATATAGTGATTCTCACGTATTTTGACGCGCAGATTTCGAGAATGGGGTCATTTGAATTCGTAGAGCTTCAGGAAGCTGAGAAAATCGCGAAAAACCAATCAGAAAATTTCAAAATCGGATTTTTGACTGTAGTATATAGTGATTCTCACGTTTTTTGACGGGCTTATCCCGAAAATGGGGTCATTTGATCTCGTAGAGCTTCAGGAAGATAAGAAAATCGCGAGAAACCAATCGAAAAATTTCAAAATCGGGTTTTCGAATTTTGTATCTATATAGTGATTCTTGAGTATTTCGACGCGCTGATATCGAAAATGGGGTCTTCTGAACTCGTAGAGCTTCAGGAAGCTGAGGAAATCGCAAAAAAACAATCCGAAAATTTCAAAATCGGTTTTTCGACTTGAGTATCTATATAGTGATTCTTGAGTATTTTGACGCGCTGATTTCGGAAATGGGGTCATTTTAACTCGTAGAGCTTCAGGAAGCTGAGAAAATCGCGAAAAACCAATCAGGAAATTTCAAAATCGGATTTTTGACTGTAGTATATAGTGATTCTCACGTTTTATGACGAGCTGATCACGAAAATGGGGTCATTTGATCTCGTAGAGCTTCAGGAAGCTGAGAAAATCGCGTAAAACCAATCGGAAAATATCAAAATCGGTTTTTCGACTTTAGTATCTATATAGTGATTCTCGGGTATTTTGACGCGCTGTTTTCGAAAATGGGGTCATTTGAACTCGTAGAGCTTCAGGAAGATGAGAAAATCGCGAGAAACCAATCGGAAAATTTCAAAATCGGATTTTCGACTTTAGGACTTTAGTATCTATATAGTGATCCTTGAGTATTTCGACGCGCTGATATCGAAAATGGGGTCTTTTGAACTCGTAGAGCTTCAGGAAGCTGAGAAAATAGCAAAAAACCAATCGGAAAATTTCGAAATCGGTTTTTCGACTTTAGTATCTATATAGTGATTCTTGAGTATTTTGACGAGCTGTTTTCGAAAATGGGGTCATTTGAACTCGTAGAGCTTCAGGAAGATGAGAAAATCGCGAGAAACCAATCGAAAAATTTCAAAATCGGATTTTCGACTTTAGTATCTATATAGTGATCCTTGAGTATTTCGACGCGCTGATATCGAAAATGGGGTCTTTTGAACTCGTAGAGCTTCAGGAAACTGAGAAAATAGCAAAAAACCAATAGGAAAATTTCAAAATCGGTTTTTCGACTTCAGTATCTATATAGTGATTCTTGAGTATTTTGACGCGCTGATTTCGAAAATGGGGTCATTTGAACTCGTAGAGCTTCAGGAAGCTAGGAAGCTGAGAAAATCGCGAAAAACCAATCGGAAAATTTCAAAATCGGTTTTTCGACTTCAGTATGTATAAAGTGATTCTTGAGTATTTCGACGCGCTGATTTCGAAAATGGGGTCATTAGAACTCGTAGAGCTTCAGGAAGCTAAGAAAATCGCGGAAAACCAATCAGAAAATTTCAAAATCGTTTTTTTGACTTCAGTATATAGTGATTCTTACGTATTCTAACGCGCTGATTTCGAAAATGGGGTCATTTGAACTCGTAGAGCTTCAGGGAGCTGGGAAAATCGCGAAAAAGCAATCGGAAAATTTCAAAATCGGTTTTTCGACTTAAGTATCTATATAGTGATTCTTACGTATTTTGACGCGCTGATTCCGAGAATGGGGTCATTCGAACTCGTAGAGCTTCAGGAAGCTGAGAAAATCGCGAAAAACCTATCAGAAAATTTCAAAATCGGATTTTTGACTGTAGTATATAGTGATTCTCACGTATTTTGACGGGCTGATCCCGAAAATGGGGTCATTTGATCTCGTAGAGCTTCAGAAAACTGAGAAAATCGCGAAAAACCAATCAGGAAATTCCAAAATCGGTTTTACGACTTCAGTATCTATATAGTGATTCTTGAGTATCTTGACGCGCTGATTTCGGAAATGGGGTCATTTGAACTCGTAGAGCTTCAGGAAGCTGAGAAAATCGCGAAAAACCAATCAGAAAATTTCAAAATCGGATTTTTGACTGTAGTATATAGTGATTCTCACGTTTTACGACGAGCTGATACCGAAAATGGGGTCATTTGATCTCGTAGAGCTTCAGGAAGCTGGGAAAATCGCGAAAAACCAATCGGAAAATTTCAAAATCGGTTTTTCGACTCAAGTATCTATATAGTGATTCTTACGTATTTTGACGCGCTGATTTCGAAAATGGGGTCATTAGAACTCGTAGAGCTTCAGGAAGCTAAGAAAATCGCGGAAAACCAATCAGAAAATTTCAAAATCGGTTTTTTGACTTCAGTATATAGTGATTCTTACGTATTCTAACGCGCTGATTTCGAAAATGGGGTCATTTGAACTCGTAGAGCTTCAGGGAGCTGGGAAAATCGCGAAAAAGCAATCGGAAAATTTCAAAATCGGTTTTTCGACTTAAGTATCTATATAGTGATTCTTACGTATTTTGACGCGCTGATTCCGAGAATGGGGTCATTCGAACTCGTAGAGCTTCAGGAAGCTGAGAAAATCGCGAAAAACCTATCAGAAAATTTCAAAATCGGATTTTTGACTGTAGTATATAGTGATTCTCACGTATTTTGACGGGCTGATCCCGAAAATGGGGTCATTTGATCTCGTAGAGCTTCAGAAAACTGAGAAAATCGCGAAAAACCAATCAGGAAATTCCAAAATCGGTTTTACGACTTCAGTATCTATATAGTGATTCTTGAGTATCTTGACGCGCTGATTTCGGAAATGGGGTCATTTGAACTCGTAGAGCTTCAGGAAGCTGAGAAAATCGCGAAAAACCAATCAGAAAATTTCAAAATCGGATTTTTGACTGTAGTATATAGTGATTCTCACGTTTTACGACGAGCTGATACCGAAAATGGGGTCATTTGATCTCGTAGAGCTTCAGGAAGCTGGGAAAATCGCGAAAAACCAATCGGAAAATTTCAAAATCGGTTTTTCGACTCAAGTATCTATATAGTGATTCTTACGTATTTTGACGCGCTGATTTCGGAAATGGGGTCATTTGAACTCGTAGAGCTTCAGAAAGCTGAGAAAATCGCGAAAAACCAAACAGAAAATTTCAAAATCGGATTTTTGACTGTAGTATATAGTGATTCTCACGTTTTATGACAAGCTGATCCCGAAAATGGGGTCATTTGATCTCATAGAGTTTCAGGAAACTGAGAAAATCGCGAAAAACCAATCGGAAAATTTCAAAATCGGTTTTTCGACTTCAGTATCTATATACTGATTCTCAAATACCTTGACGCGCTGATTCCAAAAATGGGGTCATTTGAACTCGTAGAGCTTCAGGAAGCTGAGAAAATCGCGAAAAACCAATCAGAAAATTTCAAAATCGGATTTTTGACTGTAGTATATAGTGATTCTCACGTATTTTGACGGGCTGATCCCGAAAATGGGGTCATTTGATCTCGTAGAGCTTCAGGAAGATAAGAAAATCGCGAGAAACCAATCGGAAAATTTCAAAATCGGTTTTTTGACTTGAGTATCTATATAGTGATTCTTGAGTATTTTGACGCGCCGATTTCGAAAATGGGGTCATTTGAACTCGTAACGCTTCAGGAAGCTGGGAAAATCGCGAAAAACCAATCAGGAAATTTCAAAATCGGATTTTTGACTGTAGTATATAGTGATTCTAACGTTTTATGACGAGCTGATCCCGAAAATGGGGTCATTTGATCTCGTAGAGCTTCAGGAAGCTGAGAAAATCGCGTAAAACCAATCGGAAAATTTCAAAATCGGTTTTTCGACTTCAGTATCTATATAATGATTCTTAAATATTTTGACGCGCTGATTTCGAAAATGGGGTCATTTTAACTCGTAGAGCTTCAGGAAGCTGAGAAAATCGCGAAAAACCAATCGGAAAATTTCAGAATCGGTTTTTCGACTTCAGTATGTATAAAGTGATTCTTGAGTATTTCGACGCGCTGATTTCGAAAATGGGGTCATTAGAACTCGTAGAGCTTCAGGAAGCTAAGAAAATCGCGGAAAACCAATCAGAGAATTTCAAAATCGGTTTTTTGACTTCAGTATATAGTGATTCTTACGTATTCTGACGCGCTGATTTCGAAAATGGGGTCATATGAACTCGTAGAGCTTCAGGGAGCTGGGAAAATCGCGAAAAAGCAATCGGAAAATTTCCAAATCGGTTTTTCGACTTAAGTATATATATAGTGATTCTTACGTATTTTGACGCGCTGATTCCGAGAATGGGGTCATTTGAACTCGTAGAGCTTCAGGAAGCTGAGAAAATCGCGAAAAACCTATCAGAAAATTTCGAAATCGGATTTTTGACTGTAGTATATAGTGATTCTCACGTATTTTGACGGGCTGATCCCGAAAATGGGGTCATTTGATCTCGTAGAGCTTCAGAAAACTGAGAAAATCGCGAAAAACCAATCAGGAAATTCCAAAATCGGTTTTACGACTTCAGTATCTATATAGTGATTCTTGAGTATCTTGACGCGCTGATTTCGGAAATGGGGTCATTTGAACTCGTAGAGCTTCAGGAAGCTGAGAAAATCGCGAAAAACCAATCAGAAAATTTCAAAATCGGATTTTTGACTGTAGTATATAGTGATTCTCACGTTTTACGACGAGCTGATACCGAAAATGGGGTCATTTGATCTCGTAGAGCTTCAGGAAGCTGGGAAAATCGCGAAAAACCAATCGGAAAATTTCAAAATCGGTTTTTCGACTCAAGTATCTATATAGTGATTCTTACGTATTTTGACGCGCTGATTTCGGAAATGGGGTCATTTGAACTCGTAGAGCTTCAGAAAGCTGAGAAAATCGCGAAAAACCAAACAGAAAATTTCAAAATCGGATTTTTGACTGTAGTATATAGTGATTCTCACGTTTTATGACAAGCTGATCCCGAAAATGGGGTCATTTGATCTCATAGAGTTTCAGGAAACTGAGAAAATCGCGAAAAACCAATCGGAAAATTTCAAAATCGGTTTTTCGACTTCAGTATCTATATACTGATTCTCAAATACCTTGACGCGCTGATTCCAAAAATGGGGTCATTTGAACTCGTAGAGCTTCAGGAAGCTGAGAAAATCGCGAAAAACCAATCAGAAAATTTCAAAATCGGATTTTTGACTGTAGTATATAGTGATTCTCACGTATTTTGACGGGCTGATCCCGAAAATGGGGTCATTTGATCTCGTAGAGCTTCAGGAAGATAAGAAAATCGCGAGAAACCAATCGGAAAATTTCAAAATCGGTTTTTCGACTTGAGTATCTATATAGTGATTCTTGAGTATTTTGACGCGCTGATTTCGAAAATGGGGTCATTTGAACTCGTAACGCTTCAGGAAGCTGGGAAAATCGCGAAAAACCAATCAGGAAATTTCAAAATCGGATTTTTGACTGTAGTATATAGTGATTCTAACGTTTTATGACGAGCTGATCCCGAAAATGGGGTCATTTGATCTCGTAGAGCTTCAGGAAGCTGAGAAAATCGCGTAAAACCAATCGGAAAATTTCAAAATCGGTTTTTCGACTTCAGTATCTATATAATGATTCTTAAATATTTTGACGCGCTGATTTCGAAAATGGGGTCATTTTAACTCGTAGAGCTTCAGGAAGCTGAGAAAATCGCGAAAAACCAATCGGAAAATTTCAGAATCGGTTTTTCGACTTCAGTATGTATAAAGTGATTCTTGAGTATTTCGACGCGCTGATTTCGAAAATGGGGTCATTAGAACTCGTAGAGCTTCAGGAAGCTAAGAAAATCGCGGAAAACCAATCAGAGAATTTCAAAATCGGTTTTTTGACTTCAGTATATAGTGATTCTTACGTATTCTGACGCGCTGATTTCGAAAATGGGGTCATATGAACTCGTAGAGCTTCAGGGAGCTGGGAAAATCGCGAAAAAGCAATCGGAAAATTTCAAAATCGGTTTTTCGACTTAAGTATATATATAGTGATTCTTACGTATTTTGACGCGCTGATTCCGAGAATGGGGTAATTTGAACTCGTAGAGCTTCAGGAAGCTGAGAAAATCGCGAAAAACCTATCAGAAAATTTCGAAATCGGATTTTTGACTGTAGTATATAGTGATTCTCACGTATTTTGACGGGCTGATCCCGAAAATGGGGTCATTTGATCTCGTAGAGCTTCAGAAAACTGAGAAAATCGCGAAAAACCAATCAGAAAATTCCAAAATCGGTTTTACGACTTCAGTATCTATATAGTGATTCTTGAGTATTTTGACGCGCTGATTTCGGAAATGGGGTCATTTGAACTCGTAGAGCTTCAGGAAGCTGAGAAAATCGCGAAAAACCAATCAGAAAATTTCAAAATCGGATTTTTGACTGTAGTATATAGTGATTCTCACGTTTTATGACGAGCTGATCCCGAAAATGGGGTCATTTGATCTCGTAGAGCTTCAGGGAGCTGGGAAAATCGCGAAAAAGCAATCGGAAAATTTCAAAATCGTTTTTTCGACTCAAGTATCTATATAGTGATTCTTACGTATTTCGACGCGCTGATTTCGGAAATGGGGTCATTTGAACTCGTAGAGCTTCAGAAAGCTGAGAAAATCGCGAAACACCAATCAGAAAATTTCAAAATCGGATTTTTGACTGTAGTATATAGTGATTCTCACGTTTTATGACGAGCTGATCCCGAAAATGGGGTCATTTGATCTCATAGAGTTTCAGGAAACTGAAAAAACGCGAAAAACCAATCGGAAAATTTCAAAATCGGTTTTTCGACTTCAGTATCTATATACTGATTCTCAAATACCTTGACGCGCTGATTCCAAAAATGGGGTCATTTGAACTCGTAGAGCTTCAGGAAGCTGAGAAAATCGCGAAAAACCAATCAGAAAATTCCAAAATCGGTTTTTTGACTTAAGTATATAGTGATTCTCACGTATTTTGACGCGCAGATTTCGAGAATGGGGTCATTTGAATTCGTAGAGCTTCAGGAAGCTGAGAAAATCGCGAAAAACCAATCAGAAAATTTCAAAATCGGATTTTTGACTGTAGTATATAGTGATTCTCACGTATTTTGACGGGCTGATCCCGAAAATGGGGTCATTTGATCTCGTAGAGCTTCAGGAAGATAAGAAAATCGCGAGAAACCAATCGGAAAATTTCAAAATCGGTTTTTCGACTTCAGTATCTATATAGTGATTCTTGAGTATTTTGACGCGCTGTTTTCGAAAATGGGGTCATTTGAACTCGTAGAGCTTCAGGAAGCTCAGAAAATCGCGAAAAACCAATCAGAAAATTTCAAAATCGGATTTTTGACTGTAGTATATAGTGATTCTCACGTATTTTGACGGGCTGATCCCGAAAATGGGGTCATTTGATCTCGTAGAGCTTCAGGAAGATAAGAAAATCGCGAGAAACCAATCGGAAAATTTCAAAATCGGTTTTTCGACTTCAGTATCTATATAGTGATTCTTGAGTATTTTGACGCGCTGATTTCGAAAATGGGGTCATTTGAACTCGTAGAGCTTCAGGAAGCTGAGAAAATCGCGAAAAACCAATCAGAAAATTTCAAAATCGGATTTTTGACTGTAGTATATAGTGATTCTCACGTTTTATGACGAGCTGATCCCGAAAATGGGGTCATTTGATCTCGTAGAGCTTCAGGAAGCTGAGAAAATCGCGTAAAACCAATCGGAAGAATTCAAAATCGGATTTTTGACTGTAGTATATAGTGATTCCCACGTTTTATGACGAGCTGATCCCGAAAATGTGGTCATTTGATCTCGTAGAGCTTCAGGAAGCTGGGAAAATCGCGTAAAACCAATCGGAAAATTTCAAAATCGGTTTTTCGACTTAAGTATCTATATAATGATTCTTAAGTATTCTGACGCGCTGATTCCGGAAATGGAGTCATTTGAACTCGTAGATCTTCAGGAAGCTGAGAAAATCGCGGAAAACCAATCGGAAAATTTCAAAATCGGTTTTTCGACTCCAGTATCTATATAGTGATTCTTGAGTATTTTGACGCGCTGATTTCGAAAATGGGGTCATTTGAACTCGTAAAGCTTCAGGAAGCTCAGAAAATCGCGAAAAACCAATCGAAAAATTTCAAAATCGGGTTTTCGAATTTTGTATCTCAATAGTGATTCTTGAGTATTTTGATGCGCTGATTTCGAAAATGGGGTCATTCGAACTCGTAGAGCTTCAGGAAGCTGAGAAAATCGCGAAAAACCAATCAGAAAATTTCAAAATCGGATTTTTGACTGTAGTATATAGTGATTCTCACGTTTTATGACGAGCTGATCCCAAAAATGGGGTCATTTGATCTCGTAGAGCTTCAGGAAGCTGAGAAAATCGCGTAAAACCAATCGGAAAATTTCAAAATCGGTTTTTCGACTTAAGTATCTATATAATGATTCTCAAGTATTTTGACGCGCTGATTTCGAAAATGGGGTTATTTTAACTCGTAGAGCTTCAGGAAGCTGAGAAAATCGCGAAAAACCAATCAGAAAATTTCAAAATCGGTTTTTTGACTTTAGTATATGGTGATTCTTACGTATTCTGACGCGCTGATTCCGAAAATGGAGTCATTTGAACTCGTAGAGCTTCAGGAAGCTGAGAAAATCGCGAAGAACCAATCGGAAAATTTCAAAATCGGTTTTTCGACTTTAGTATCTATATAAAGATTCTTGAATATTTTGACGCCCTGATTTCGAAAATGGGGTCATTTGAACTCGTAGAGCTTCAGGAAAATGAGAAAATCGCGAAAAACCAATCGGAAAATTTCAAATTCGGATTTTCGACTTTAGTATTTATATAGTGATTCTTGAGTATTTTGACGCGCTGATTTCGAAAATGGAGTCATTTGAACTCGTAGAGCTTCATGAAGCTGAGAAAATCGCGGAAAACCAATCGGAAAATTTCAAAATCGGATTTTTGACTGTAGTATATAGTGATTCTCACGTTTTATGACGAGTTGATCCCGAAAATGTGGGTCATTTGATCTCGTAGAGCTTCAGGAAGCTGAGAAAATCGCGTAAAACCAATCGGAAAATTTCAGAATCGGTTTTTCGACTTTAGTATCTTCATAATGATTCTTGAATATTTTGACGCGCTGATTTCGAAAATGGGGTCATTTTAACTCGTAGAGCTTCAGGAAGCTGAGAAAATCGCGAAAAACCAATCAGAAAATTTCAAAATCGGTTTTTTGACTTTAGTATATAGTGCTTCTTACGTATTCTGACGCGCTGATTCCGAAAATGGGGTCACTTGAACTCGTAGAGCTTCAGGAAGCTAAGAAAATCGCGGATAACCAATCAGAAAATTTCAAAATCGGTTTTTTGACTTTAGTATATAGTGATTCTTACGTATTCTGACGCGCTGATTTCGAAAATGGGGTCATTTGATCTCGTAGAGTTTCAGGAAACTGAGAAAATCGGGAAAAACCAATCGGAAAATTTCAAAATCAGTTTTTCGACTTTAGTATCTATATAGTGATTCTTGAGTATTTTGACGCGCTGATTTCGAAAATGGGATCATTAGAACTCGTAGAGCTTCAGGAAGCTAAGAAAATCGCGGATAACCAATCAGAAAATTTCAAAATCGGTTTTTTGACTTTAGTATATAGTGATTCTTACGTATTCTGACGCGCTGATTTCGAAAATGGGGTCATTTGATCTCGTAGAGTTTCAGGAAACTGAGAAAATCGGGAAAAACCAATCGGAAAATTTCAAAATCAGTTTTTCGACTTTAGTATCTATATACTGATTCTCGAATATCATGACGCGCTGATTCCAAAAATGGGGTCATTTGAACTCGTAGAGCTTCAGGGAGCTGGGAAAATCGCGAAAAAGCGATCGGAAAATTTCAAAATCGGTTTTTCGACTTAAGTATCTATAAAGTTATTCTTACGTATTTTGACGCGCCGATTTCGAGAATGGGGTCATTTGATCTCGTAGAGTTTCAGGAAACTGAGAAAATCGGGAAAAACCAATCGGAAAATTTCAAAATCAGTTTTTCGACTTTAGTATCTATATACTGATTCTCGAATATCATGACGCGCTGATTCCAAAAATGGGGTCATTTGAACTCGTAGAGCTTCAGGAAGCTGAGAAAATCGCGAAAAACCAATCAGAAAATTCCAAAATCGGATTTTTGACTGTAGTATATAGTGATTCTCACGTATTTTGACGGGCTGATCCCGAAAATGGGGTCATTTGATCTCGTAGAGCTTCAGGAAGATGAGAAAATCGCGAGAAACCAATCGGAAAATTTCAAAATCGGTTTCTCGACTTTAGTATCTATATAGTGATTCTTGAGTATTTTGACGCGCTGTTTTCGAAAATGGGGTCATTTGACCTCGTAGAGCTTCAGGAAGATGAGAAAATCGCGAGAAACCAATCGGAAAATTTCAAAATCGGATTTTCGACTTTTGTATCTATATAGTGATTCTTGAGTATTTTGACGCGCTGTTTCCGAAAATGGGGTCATTTGAACTCGTAGAGCTTCAGGAAGCTGAGAAAATCGCGAAAAACCAATCGGAAAATTTCAAAATCGGTTTTTCGACTTCAGTATCTATAAAGTGATTCTTGAGTATTTCGACGCGCTGATTTCGAAAATGGGGTCATTAAAACTCGTAGAGCTTCAGGAAGCTAACAAAATCGCGGAAAACCAATCAGAAAATTTCAAAATCGGTTTTTTGACTTTAGTATATAGTGATTCTCACGTATTCTGACGCGCTGATTCCGAAAATGGGGTCATTTGAACTCGTAGAGCTTCAGGGAGCTGGAAATATCGCGAAAAAGCAATGGGAAAATTTCAAAATCGGTTTTTCGACTTAAGTATCTATATAGTGATTCTTACGTATTTTGACGCGCCGATTTCGAGAATGGGGTCTTTTGATCTCGTAGAGTTTCAGGAAACTGAGAAAATCGCGAAAAACCAATCGGAAAATTTCAAAATCGGTTTTTCGACTTTAGTATCTATATACTGATTCTCAAATATCTTGACGCGCTGATTCCAAAAATTGGGACATTTGAACTAGTAGAGCTTCAGGAAGCTGAGAAAATCGCGAAAAACCAATGAGAAAATTCCAAAATCGGTTTTTTGACTTTAGTATATAGTGATTCTCACGTATTTTGACGCGCTGATTCCGAGAATGGGGTCATTTGAACTCATAGAGCTTCAGGAAGCTGAGAAAATCGCGAAAAACCAATCAGAAAATTTCAAAATCGGATTTTTGACTGTAGTATATAGTGATTCTCGCGTATTTTGACGGGCTGATCCCGAAAATGGGGTCATTTGATCTCGTAGAGCTTCAGAAAACTGAGAAAATCGCGAAAAACCAATCAGAAAATTCCAAAATCGGTTTTTCGACTTCAGTATCTATATAGTGATTCTTGAGTATTTTGACGCGCTGATTTCAGAAATGGGGTCATTTGAACTCGTAGAGCTTCAGGAAGCTGAGAAAATCGCGAAAAACCAATCAGAAAATTTCAAAATCGGATTTTTGACTGTAGTATATAGTGATTCTCACGTTTTATGACGCGCTGATTTCGAAAATGGGGTCATTTGAACTCGTAGAGCTTCAGGAAGCTGGGAAAATCGCGAAAAAGCAATTGGAAAATTTCAAAATCGGTTTTTCGACTTAATTATCTATATAGTGATTCTTACGTATTTTGACGCGCCGATTTCGAAAATGGGGTCATTTGATCTCGTAGAGTTTCAGGAAACTGAGAAAATCGCGAAAAACCAATCGGAAAATTTCAAAATCGGTTTTTCGACTTTAGTATCTATATACTGATTCTCAAATATCTTGACGCGCTGATCCCAAAAATGGGGTCATTTGAACTCGTAGAGCTTCAGGAAAATGAGAAAATCGCGAAAAACCAATCGGAAAATTTCAAATTCGGATTTTCGACTTTAGTATTTATATAGTGATTCTTGAGTATTTTGACGCGCTGATTTCGAAAATGGAGTCATTTGAACTCGTAGAGCTTCATGAAGCTGAGAAAATTGCGAAAAACCAATCGGAAAATTTCAGAATCGGATTTTTGACTGTAGTATATAGTGATTCTCACGTTTTATGACGAGTTGATCCCGAAAATGGGGGTCATTTGATCTCGTAGAGCTTCAGGAAGCTGAGAAAATCGCGTAAAACCAATCGGAAAATTTCAAAATCGGTTTTTCGACTTTAGTATCTATATAATGATTCTTGAATGTTTTGACGCGCTGATTTCGAAAATTGGGTCATTTTAACTCGTAGAGCTTCAGGAAGCTGAGAAAATCGCGTAAAACCAATCAGAAAATTTCAAAATCGGTTTTTTGACTTTAGTATATAGTGATTCTTACGTATTCTGACGCGCTGATTCCGAAAATGGGGTCATTTGAACTCGTAGAGCTTCAGGAAGCTGAGAAAATCGCAAAAAACCAATGGGTTTTTCGACTTTAGTATCTATATAGTGATTCTTGAGTATTTCGACGCGCTGATATGGAGAATGGGGTTTTTTGAACTCGTAGAGCTTCAGGAAGCTGAGAAAATAGCAAAAAACCAATATAAACCAGTATCTATATAGTAATTCTTGAGTATTTTGACGCGCTGATTTCGAAAATGGGATCATTAGAACTCGTAGAGCTTCAGGAAGCTAAGAAAATCGCGGATAACCAATCAGAAAATTTCAAAATCGGTTTTTTGACTTTAGTATATAGTGATTCTTACGTATTCTGACGCGCTGATTTCGAAAATGGGTCGTTTGAACTCGTAGAGCTTCAGGGAGCTGGGAAAATCGCAAAAAAGCAATCAGAAAATTTCAAAATCGGTTTTTCGACTTAAGTATCTATAAAGTTATTCTTACGTATTTTGACGCGCCGATTTCGAGAATGGGGTCATTTGATCTCGTAGAGTTTCAGGAAACTGAGAAAATCGGGAAAAACCAATCGGAAAATTTCAAAATCAGTTTTTCGACTTTAGTATCTATATACTGATTCTCGAATATCATGACGCGCTGATTCCAAAAATGGGGTCATTTGAACTCGTAGAGCTTCAGGAAGTTGAGAAAATCGCGAAAAACCAATCAGAAAATTCCAAAATCGGTTTTTTGACTTCAGTATATAGTGATTCTCACGTATTTTGACGCGCTGATTCCGAGAATGGGGTCATTTGAACTCGTAGAGCTTCAGGAAGCTGAGAAAATCGCGAAAAACCAATCAGAAAATTTCAAAATCGGATTTTTGACTGTAGTATATAGTGATTCTCACGTTTTATGACGAGTTGATCCCGAAAATGAGGGTCATTTGATCTCGTAAAGCTTCAGGAAGCTAAGAAAATCGCGTAAAACCAATCGGAAAATTTCAAAATCGGTTTTTCGACTTTAGTATCTATATAATGATTCTTGAATATTTTGACGCGCTGATTTCGAAAATGGGGTCATTTTAACTCGTAGAGCTTCAGGAAGCTGAGAAAATCGCGAAAAACCAATCAGAAAATTTCAAAATCGGTTTTTTGACTTCAGTATATAGTGATTCTTACGTATTCTGACGCGCTGATTCCGAAAATGGGGTCATTTGAACTCGTAGAGCTTCAGGAAGCTGAGAAAATCGCAAAAAACCAATCGGAAAATTTCAAATTCGGTTTTTCGACTTTAGTATCTGTATAGTGATTCTTGAGTATTTCGACGCGCTGATATGGAGAATGGGGTCTTTTGAACTCGTAGAGCTTCAGGAAGCTGAGAAAATAGCAAAAAACCAATCGGAAAATTTCAAAATCGGTTAATCGACTTCAGTATCTATATAGTGATTCTTGAGTATTTTGACGCGCTGATTTCGAAAATGGGATCATTAGAACTCGTAGAGCTTCAGGAAGCTAAGAAAATCGCGGATATCCAATCAGAAAATTTCAAAATCGGTTTTTTGACTTTAGTATATAGTGATTCTTCCGTATTCTGACGCGCTGATTTCGAAAATGGGGTCGTTTGAACTCGTAGAGCTTCAGGGAGCTGGGAAAATCGCAAAAAAGCAATCGGAAAATTTCAAAATCGGTTTTTCGACTTAAGTATCTATAAAGTTATTCTTACGTATTTTGACGCGCCGATTTCGAGAATGGGGTCATTTGATCTCGTAGAGCTTCAGGAAGCTGAGAAAATAGCAAAAAACCAATCGGAAAATTTCAAAATCGGTTTATCGACTTCAGTATCTATATAGTGATTCTTGAGTATTTTGACGCGCTGATTTCGAAAATGGGATCATTAGAACTCGTAGAGCTTCAGGAAGCTAAGAAAATCGCGGATATCCAATCAGAAAATTTCAAAATCGGTTTTTTGACTTCAGTATATAGTGATTCTTCCGTATTCTGACGCGCTGATTTCGAAAATGGGGTCGTTTGAACTCGTAGAGCTTCAGGGAGCTGGGAAAATCGCAGAAAAGCAATCGGAAAATTTCAAAATCGGTTTTTCGACTTAAGTATCTATAAAGTTATTCTTACGTATTTTGACGCGCCGATTTCGAGAATGGGGTCATTTGTTCTCGTAGAGTTTCAGGAAACTGAGAAAATCGGGAAAAACCAATCGGAAAATTTTAAATTCGGATTTTCGACTTTAGTATTTATATAGTGATTCTTGAGTATTTTGACGCGCTGATTTCGAAAATGGAGTCATTTGAACTCGTAGAGCTTCATGAAGCTGAGAAAATTGCGAAAAACCAATCGGAAAATTTCAAAATCGGATTTTTGACTGTAGTATATAGTGATTCTCACGTTTTATGACGAGTTGATCCCGAAAATGGGAATCATTTGATCTCGTAGAGCTTCAGGAAGCTGAGAAAATCGCGTAAAACCAATCGGAAAATTTCAAAATCGGTTTTTCGACTTTAGTATCTATATAATGATTCTTGAATGTTTTGACGCGCTGATTTCGAAAATGGGGTCATTTTAACTCGTAGAGCTTCAGGAAGCTGAGAAAATCGCGTAAAACCAATCAGAAAATTTCAAAATCGGTTTTTTGACTTTAGTATATAGTGATTCTTACGTATTCTGACGCGCTGATTCCGAAAATGGGGTCATTTGAACTCGTAGAGCTTCAGGAAGCTGAGAAAATCGCAAAAAACCAATCGGAAAATTTCAAATTCGGTTTTTCGACTTTAGTATCTGTATAGTGATTCTTGAGTATTTCGACGCGCTGATATGGAGAATGGGGTCTTTTGAACTCGTAGAGCTTCAGGAAGCTGAGAAAATAGCAAAAAACCAATCGGAAAATTTCAAAATCGGTTTATCGACTTCAGTATCTATATAGTGATTCTTGAGTATTTTGACGCGCTGATTTCGAAAATGGGATCATTAGAACTCGTAGAGCTTCAGGAAGCTAAGAAAATCGCGGATATCCAATCAGAAAATTTCAAAATCGGTTTTTTGACTTTAGTATATAGTGATTCTTCCGTATTCTGACGCGCTGATTTCGAAAATGGGGTCGTTTGAACTCGTAGAGCTTCAGGGAGCTGGGAAAATCGCAGAAAAGCAATCGGAAAATTTCAAAATCGGTTTTTCGACTTAAGTATCTATAAAGTTATTCTTACGTATTTTGACGCGCCGATTTCGAGAATGGGGTCATTTGTTCTCGTAGAGTTTCAGGAAACTGAGAAAATCGGGAAAAACCAATCGGAAAATTTCAAAATCAGTTTTTCGACTTTAGTATCTATATACTGATTCTCGAATATCATGACGCGCTGATTCCAAAAATGGGGTCATTTGAACTCGTAGAGCTTCAGGAAGCTGAGAAAATCGCGAAAAACCAATCAGAAAATTCCAAAATCGGTTTTTTGACTTTAGTATATAGTGATTCTCACGTATTTTGACGCGCTGATTCCGAGAATGGGGTCATTTAAACTCGTAGAGCTTCAGGAAGCTGAGAAAATCGCGAAAAACCAATCAGAAAATTTCAAAATCTGATTTTTGACTGTAGTATATAGTGATTCTCACGTATTTTGTTGGGCTGATCCCGAAAATGGGGTCATTTGATCCCGTAGAGCTTCAGGAAGATGAGAAAATCGCGAGAAACCAATCGGAAAATTTCAAAATCGGTTTCTCGACTTTAGTATCTATATAGTGATTCTTGAGTATTTTGACGCGCTGTTTTCGAAAATGGGGTCATTTGAACTCGTAGAGCTTCAGGAAGCTGAGAAAATCGCGAAGAACCAATCGGAAAATTTCAAAATCGGTTTTTCGACTTTTGTATCTATATAGTGATTCTTGAGTATTTTGACGCGCTGATATCGAAAATTGGGTCTTTCGAACTCGTAGAGCTTCAGGAAGCTGAGAAAATCGCGAAAAACCAATCGGAAAATTTCAAAAGCGGTTTTTCGACTTCAGTATCTATATAGTGATTCTTGAGTATTTTGACGCGCTGTTTTCGAAAATGGGGTCATTTGAACTCGTAGAGCCTCAGGAAGCTGAGAAAATCGCGAAAAACCAATCGGAAAATTTCAAAATCGGTTTTTCGACTTCAGTATCTATATAGTGATTCTTGAGTATTTCGACGCGCTGATTTCGAAAATGGGGTCATTAAAACACGTAGAGCTTCAGGAAGCTAAAAAAATCGCGGAAAACCAATCAGAAAATTTCAAAATCGGTTTTTTGACTTTAGTATATAGTGATTCTCACGTATTCTGACGCGCTGATTCCGAAAATGGGGTCATTTGAACTCGTAGAGCTTCAGGGAGCTGGAAATATCGCGAAAAAGCAATGGGAAAATTTCGAAATCGGTTTTTCGACTTAAGTATCTATATAGTGATTCTTACGTATTTTGACGCGCCGATTTCGAGAATGGGGTCTTTTGATCTCGTAGAGTTTCGGGAAACTGAGAAAATCGCGAAAAACCAATCGGAAAATTTCAAAATCGGTTTTTCGACTTTAGTATCTATATACTGATTCTCAAATATCTTGACGCGCTGATTCCAAAAATTGGGTCATTTGAACTAGTAGAGCTTCAGGAAGCTGAGAAAATCGCGAAAAACCAATGAGAAAATTCCAAAATCGGTTTTTTGACTTTAGTATATAGTGATTCTTACGTATTTTGACGCGCTGATTCCGAGAATGGGGTCATTTGAACTCGTAGAGCTTCAGGAAGCTGAGAAAATCGCGAAAAACCAATCAGAAAATTTCAAAATCGGATTTTTGACTGTAGTATATAGTGATTCTCGCGTATTTTGACGGGCTGATCCCGAAAATGGGGTCATTTGATCTCGTAGAGCTCCAGAAAACTGAGAAAATCGCGAAAAACCAATCAGAAAATTCCAAAATCGGTTTTTCGACTTCAGTATCTATATAGTGATTCTTGAGTATTTTGACGCGCTGATTTCGGAAATGGGGTCATTTGAACTCGTAGAGCTTCAGGAAGCTGAGAAAATCGCGAAAAACCAATCAGAAAATTTCAAAATCGGATTTTTGACTGTAGTATATAGTGATTCTCACGTTTTATGACGCGCTGATTTCGAAAATGGGGTCATTTGAACTCGTAGAGCTTCAGGAAGCTGGGAAAATCGCGAAAAACCAATTGGAAAATTTCAAAATCGGTTTTTCGACATAAGTATCTATATAGTGATTCTTACGTATTTTGACGCGCCGATTTCGAAAATGGGGTCATTTGATCTCGTAGAGTTTCAGGAAACTGAGAAAATCGCGAAAAACCAATCGGAAAATTTCAAAATCGGTTTTTCGACTTCAGTATCTATATACTGATTCTCAAATATCTTGACGCGCTGATCCCAAAAATGGGGTCATTTGAACTCGTAGAGCTTCAGGAAGCTGAGAAAATCGCGAAAAACCAATCGGAAAATTTCAAAAGCGGTTTCTCGACTTCAGTATCTATATAGTGATTCTTGAGTATTTTGACGCGCTGTTTTCGAAAATGGAGTCATTTGAACTCGTAGAGCTTCAGGAAGCTGAGAAAATCGCGAAAAACCAATCGGAAAATTTCAAAATCGGTTTTTCGACTTCAGTATCTATATAGTGATTCTTGAGTATTTCGACGCGCTGATTTCGAAAATGGGGTCATTAAAACACGTAGAGCTTCAGGAAGCTAAAAAAATCGCGGAAAACCAATCAGAAAATTTCAAAATCGGTTTTTTGACTTTAGTATATAGTGATTCTCACGTATTCTGACGCGCTGATTCCGAAAATGGGGTCATTTGAACTCGTAGAGCTTCAGGGAGCTGGAAATATCGCGAAAAAGCAATGGGAAAATTTCGAAATCGGTTTTTCGACTTAAGTATCTATATAGTGATTCTTACGTATTTTGACGCGCCGATTTCGAGAATGGGGTCTTTTGATCTCGTAGAGTTTCAGGAAACTGAGAAAATCGCGAAAAACCAATCGGAAAATTTCAAAATCGGTTTTTCGACTTTAGTATCTATATACTGATTCTCAAATATCTTGACGCGCTGATTCCAAAAATTGGGTCATTTGAACTAGTAGAGCTTCAGGAAGCTGAGAAAATCGCGAAAAACCAATGAGAAAATTCCAAAATCGGTTTTTTGACTTTAGTATATAGTGATTCTTACGTATTTTGACGCGCTGATTCCGAGAATGGGGTCATTTGAACTCGTAGAGCTTCAGGAAGCTGAGAAAATCGCGAAAAACCAATCAGAAAATTTCAAAATCGGATTTTTGACTGTAGTATATAGTGATTCTCGCGTATTTTGACGGGCTGATCCCGAAAATGGGGTCATTCGATCTCGTAGAGCTTCAGAAAACTGAGAAAATCGCGAAAAACCAATCAGAAAATTCCAAAATCGGTTTTTCGACTTCAGTATCTATATAGTGATTCTTACGTATTTTGACGCGCTGATTTCGGAAATGGGGTCATTTGAACTCGTAGAGCTTCAGGAAGCTGAGAAAATCGCGAAAAACCAATCAGAAAATTTCAAAATCGGATTTTTGACTGTAGTATATAGTGATTCTCACGTTTTATGACGCGCTGATTTCGAAAATGGGGTCATTTGAACTCGTAGAGCTTCAGGAAGCTGGGAAAATCGCGAAAAACCAATTGGAGAATTTCAAAATCGGTTTTTCGACATAAGTATCTATATAGTGATTCTTACGTATTTTGACGCGCCGATTTCGAAAATGGGGTCATTTGATCTCGTAGAGTTTCAGGAAACTGAGAAAATCGCGAAAAACCAATCAGAAAATTCCAAAATCGGTTTTTTGAATTTAGTATATAGTGATTCCCACGTATTTTGACGGGCTGATCCCGAAAATGGGGACATTTGAACTCGTAGAGCTTCAAGAAGCTGAGGAAATCGCGAAAAACCAATCAGAAAATTTCAAAATCGGTTTTTTGACTCTAGTATATAGTTATTCTTACGTATTCTGACGCGCTGATTTCGAAAATGGGGTCATTTGAACTTGTAGAGCTTCAGGGAGCTGGGAAAATCGCAAAAAAGCAATCGGAAAATTTCAAAATCGGTTTTTCGACTTAAGTATCTATAAAGTTATTCTTACGTATTTTGACGCGCCGATTTCGAGAATGGGGTCATTTGATCTCGTAGAGTTTCAGGAAACTGAGAAAATCGGGAAAAACCAATCGGAAAATTTCAAAATCAGTTTTTCGACTTTAGTATCTATATACTGATTCTCGAATATCATGACGCGCTGATTCCAAAAATGGGGTCATTTGAACTCGTAGAGCTTCAGGAAGCTGAGAAAATCGCGAAAAACCAATCAGAAAATTCCAAAATCGGTTTTTTGACTTTAGTATATAGTGATTCTCACGTATTTTGACGCGTTGATTCCGAGAATGGGGTCATTTGAACTCGTAGAGCTTCAGAAAGATGAGAAAATCGCGAGAAACCAATCGGAAAATTTCAAAATCGGATTTTCGACTTTTGTATCTATATAGTGATTCTTGAGTATTTTGACGCGCTGATATCGAAAATGGGGTCTTTCGAACTCGTAGAGCTTCAGGAAGCTGAGAAAATCGCGAAAAACCAATCGGAAAATTTCAAAAGCGGTTTTTCGACTTTAGTATCTATATAGTGATTCTTGAGTATTTTGACGCGCTGTTTTCGAAAATGGGGTCATTTGAACTCGTAGAGCTTCAGGAAGCTGAGAAAATCGCGAAAAACCAATCGGAAAATTTCAAAATCGGTTTTTCGACTTCAGTATCTATATAGTGATTCTTGAGTATTTCGACGCGCTGATTTCGAAAATGGGGTCATTAAAACACGTAGAGCTTCAGGAAGCTAAAAAAATCGCGGAAAACCAATCAGAAAATTTCAAAATCGGTTTTTTGACTTTAGTATATAGTGATTCTCACGTATTCTGACGCGCTGATTCCAAAAATGGGGTCATTTGAACTCGTAGAGCTTCAGGGAGCTGGAAATATCGCGAAAAAGCAATGGGAAAATTTCGAAATCGGTTTTTCGACTTAAGTATCTATATAGTGATTCTTACGTATTTTGACGCGCCGATTTCGAGAATGGGGTCTTTTGATCTCGTAGAGTTTCAGGAAACTGAGAAAATCGCGAAAAACCAATCGGAAAATTTCAAAATCGGTTTTTCGACTTCAGTATCTATATACTGATTCTCAAATATCTTGACGCGCTGATCCCAAAAATGGGGTCATTTGAACTCGTAGAGCTTCAGGAAGCTGGGAGAATCGCGAAAAACCAATTGGAAAATTTCAAAATCGGTTTTTCGACATAAGTATCTATATAGTGATTCTTACGTATTTTGACGCGCCGATTTCGAAAATGGGGTCATTTGATCTCGTAGAGTTTCAGGAAACTGAGAAAATCGCGAAAAACCAATCGGAAAATTTCAAAATCGGTTTTTCGACTTCAGTATCTATATACTGATTCTCAAATATCTTGACGCGCTGATCCCAAAAATGGGGTCATTTGAACTCGTAGAGCTTCAGGAAGCTGAGAAAATCGCGAAAAACCAATCAGAAAATTCCAAAATCGGTTTTTTGAATTTAGTATATAGTGATTCCCACGTATTTTGACGGGCTGATCCCGAAAATGGGGACATTTGAACTCGTAGAGCTTCAAGAAGCTGAGGAAATCGCGAAAAACCAATCAGAAAATTTCAAAATCGGTTTTTTGACTCTAGTATATAGTTATTCTTACGTATTCTGACGCGCTGATTTCGAAAATGGGGTCATTTGAACTTGTAGAGCTTCAGGAAGATGAGAAAATCGCGAGAAACCAATCGGAAAATTTCAAAATCGGATTTTCGACTTCAGTATCTATATAGTGATTCTTGAGTATTTTGACGCGCTGATTTCGAGAATGGGGTCATTTGATCTCGTAGAGCTTCAGGAAGCTGAGGAATTCGCGAAAAACCAATCGGAAAATTTCAAAATCGGTTTTCCGACTTTAGTATCTATATAGTGATTCTTACGTATTCTGACGAGCTGATTCCGAAAATGGGGTCATTTGAACTCGTAGAGCTTCAGGAAGCTATGAAAATCGCGAAAAAGCAATCGGAAAATTTCAAAATCGGTTTAACGACTTAAGTATCTATATAGTGATTCTTACGTATTTTGACGCGCCGATTCCGAAAATGGGGTCATTTGATCTCGTAGAGTTTCAGGAAACTGAGAAAATCGCGAAAAACCAATCGGAAAATTTCAAAATCGGTTTTTCGACTTTGGTATCTATATACTGATTCAAGTATCTTGAGGCGCTGATTCCAAAAATGGGGTCATTTGAACTCGTAGAGCTTCAGGAAGCTGAGAAAATCGCGAAAAACCAATCAGAAAATTTTGAAATCGGATTTTTGACTGTAGTATATAGTGATTCTCACGTATTTTGACGAGCTGATCCTGAAAATGGGGTCATTTGATCTCGTAGAGCTTCAAGAAACTGAGAAAATCGCGAAAAACCAATCAGAAAATTCTTAAATCGGTTTTTCGACTTCAGTATCTATATAGTGATTCTTGAGTATTATGACGCGCTGATTTCGGAAATGGGGTTATTTGAACTCGTAAAGCTTCAGGAAGCTGAGAAAATCGCGAAAAACCAATCGAAAATATTCAGAATCGGTTTTTCGAATTTTGTATCTATTTAGTGATTCTTGAGTATTTTGACGCGCTGATATCGAAAATGGGGTCTTTCGAACTCGTAGAGCTTCAGGAAGCTGAGAAAATCGCGAAAAACCAATCGGAAAATTTCAAAAGCGGTTTTTCGACTTTAGTATCTATATAGTGATTCTTGAGTATTTTGACGCGCTGTTTTCGAAAATGGGGTCATTTGAACTCGTAGAGCTTCAGGAAGCTGAGAAAATCGCGAAAAACCAATCGGAAAATTTCAAAATCGGTTTTTCGACTTCAGTATCTATATAGTGATTCTTGAGTATTTCGACGCGCTGATTTCGAAAATGGGGTCATTAAAACACGTAGAGCTTCAGGAAGCTAAAAAAATCGCGGAAAACCAATCAGAAAATTTCAAAATCGGTTTTTTGACTTTAGTATATAGTGATTCTCACGTATTCTGACGCGCTGATTCCAAAAATGGGGTCATTTGAACTCGTAGAGCTTCAGGGAGCTGGAAATATCGCGAAAAAGCAATGGGAAAATTTCGAAATCGGTTTTTCGACTTAAGTATCTATATAGTGATTCTTACGTATTTTGACGCGCCGATTTCGAGAATGGGGTCTTTTGATCTCGTAGAGTTTCAGGAAACTGAGAAAATCGCGAAAAACCAATCGGAAAATTTCAAAATCGGTTTTTCGACTTCAGTATCTATATACTGATTCTCAAATATCTTGACGCGCTGATCCCAAAAATGGGGTCATTTGAACTCGTAGAGCTTCAGGAAGCTGGGAAAATCGCGAAAAACCAATTGGAAAATTTCAAAATCGGTTTTTCGACATAAGTATCTATATAGTGATTCTTACGTATTTTGACGCGCCGATTTCGAAAATGGGGTCATTTGATCTCGTAGAGTTTCAGGAAACTGAGAAAATCGCGAAAAACAAATCGGAAAATTTCAAAATCGGTTTTTCGACTTCAGTATCTATATACTGATTCTCAAATATCTTGACGCGCTGATCCCAAAAATGGGGTCATTTGAACTCGTAGAGCTTCAGGAAGCTGAGAAAATCGCGAAAAACCAATCAGAAAATTCCAAAATCGGTTTTTTGAATTTAGTATATAGTGATTCCCACGTATTTTGACGGGCTGATCCCGAAAATGGGGACATTTGAACTCGTAGAGCTTCAAGAAGCTGAGGAAATCGCGAAAAACCAATCAGAAAATTTCAAAATCGGTTTTTTGACTCTAGTATATAGTTATTCTTACGTATTCTGACGCGCTGATTTCGAAAATGGGGTCATTTGAACTTGTAGAGCTTCAGGAAGATGAGAAAATCGCGAGAAACAAATCGGAAAATTTCAAAATCGGATTTTCGACTTCAGTATCTATATAGTGATTCTTGAGTATTTTGACGCGCTGATTTCGAGAATGGGGTCATTTGAACTCGTAGAGCTTCAGGAAGCTGAGGAATTCGCGAAAAACCAATCGGAAAATTTCAAAATCGGTTTTCCGACTTTAGTATCTATATAGTGATTCTTACGTATTCTGACGAGCTGATTCCGAAAATGGGGTCATTTGAACTCGTAGAGCTTCAGGAAGCTATGAAAATCGCGAAAAAGCAATCGGAAAATTTCAAAATCGGTTTAACGACTTAAGTATCTATATAGTGATTCTTACGTATTTTGACGCGCCGATTCCGAAAATGGGGTCATTTGATCTCGTAGAGTTTCAGGAAACTGAGAAAATCGCGAAAAACCAATCGGAAAATTTCAAAATCGGTTTTTCGACTTTGGTATCTATATACTGATTCAAGTATCTTGAGGCGCTGATTCCAAAAATGGGGTCATTTGAACTCGTAGAGCTTCAGGAAGCTGAGAAAATCGCGAAAAACCAATCAGAAAATTTTGAAATCGGATTTTTGACTGTAGTATATAGTGATTCTCACGTATTTTGACGAGCTGATCCCGAAAATGGGGTCATTTGATCTCGTAGAGCTTCAGGAAGCTGAGAAAATCGCGTAAAACCAATCGGAAAATTTTAAAATCGGGTTTTCGACTTAAGTATCTATATAGTGATTCTTAAGTATTTTGACGCGCTGATTTCGAAAATGGGGTCATTTTAACTCGTAGAGCTTCAAGAAACTGAGAAAATCGCGAAAAACCAATCAGAAAATTCTTAAATCGGTTTTTCGACTTCAGTATCTATATAGTGATTCTTGAGTATTATGACGCGCTGATTTCGGAAATGGGGTTATTTGAACTCGTAAAGCTTCAGGAAGCTGAGAAAATCGCGAAAAACCAATCGAAAATATTCAGAATCGGTTTTCGAATTTTGTATCTATTTAGTGATTCTTAAGTATTTTGACGCGCTGATTTCGAAAATGGGGTCATTTGAACTCGTAGAGCTTCAGGGAGCTGAGAAAATTGCGAAAAACCAATCAGAAAATTTCAAAATCGGATTTTTGACTGTAGTATATAGTGAATCTCACGTATTTTGACGAGCTGATCCCGGAAATGGGGTCATTTGGTCTCGTAGAGCTTCAGGAAGCTGAGAAAATCGCGTAAAACCAATCGAAAAATTTTAAAATCGGTTTTTCGACTTAAGTATCTATATAGTGATTCTCAAGTATTTTGACGCGCTGATTTCGAAAATGGGGTCATTTCAACTCGTAGAGGTTCAGGAAACTGAGAAAATCGCGAAAAAACAATCAGAAAATTCCAAAATCGGTTTTTCGACTTCAGTATCTATATAGTGATTCTTGAGTATTTTGACGCGCTGATTTCGGAAATGGAGTCATTTGAACTCGTAAAGCTTCAGGAAGCTGAGAAAATCGCGAAAAACCAATCGGAAAATTTCAAAATCGGTTTTTCGACTTCAGTATCTATATAGTGATTCTTGAGTATTTTGACGCGCTGATTTCGGAAATGGGGTCATTTGAACTCGTAAAGCTTCAGGAAGCTGAGAAAATCGCGAGAAACCAATCGGAAAATTTCAAAATCGGTTTTTCGACTTCAGTATCTATATGGTGATTCTTGAGTATTTTGACGCGCTGATTTCGGAAATGGGGTCATTTGAACTCGTAAAGCTTCAGGAAGCTGAGAAAATCGCGAAAAAACAATCGGAAAATTCCAGAATCGGTTTTTCGACTTTTGTATCTATATAGTGATTCTCAAGTATTTTGACGCGCTGATTTCGAAAATGGGGTCATTTGAACTCGTAGAGCTTCAGGAAGCTGAAAAAATCGCGAAAAACCTATCGGAAAATTTCAAAATCGGTTTTTCGACTTTGGTATCCATATACTGATCCTAGTATCTTGAGGCGCTGATTCCAAAAATGGGGTCATTTTAACTCGTAGAGCTTCAGGAAGCTGAGAAAATCGCGAAAAACCAATCAGAAAATTTTGAAATCGGATTTTTGACTGTAGTATATAGTGATTCTCACGTATTTTGACGAGCTGATCTCGAAAATGGGGTCATTTGATCTCGTAGAGCTTCAGGAAGCTGAGAAAATCGCGTAAAACCAATCGGAAAATTTTAAAATCGGGTTTTCGACTTAAGTATCTATATAGTGATTCTTAAGTATTTTGACGCGCTGATTTCGAAAATGGGGTCATTTTAACTCGTAGAGCTTCAAGAAACTGAGAAAATCGCGAAAAACCAATCAGAAAATTCTTTAATCGGTATCTATATAGTTATTCTTGAGTATTATGACGCGCTGATTTCGGAAATGGGGTCATTTGAACTCGTAAAGCTTCAGGAAGCTGAGAAAATCGCGAAAAACCAATCGAAAATATTCAGAATCGGTTTTTCGATTTTTGTATCTATATAGTGATTCTTAAGTATTTTGACGCGCTGATTTCGAAAATGGGGTCATTTGAACTCGTAGAGCTTCAGGGAGCTGAGAAAATCGCGAAAAACCAATCAGAAAATTTCAAAATCGGATTTTTGACTGTAGTATATAGTGATTCTCACGTATTTTGATGAGCTGATCCCGGAAATGGGGTCATTTGGTCTCGTAGAGCTTCAGGAAGCTGAGAAAATCGCGTAAAACCAATCGAAAAATTTTAAAATCGGTTTTTCGACTTAAGTATCTATATAGTGATTCTCAAGTATTTTGACGCGCTGATTTCGAAAATGGGGTCATTTCAACTCGTAGAGGTTCAGGAAACTGAGAAAATCGCGAAAAAACAATCAGAAAATTCCAAAATCGGTTTTTCGACTTCAGTATCTATATAGTGATTCTTGAGTATTTTGACGCGCTGATTCCGGAAATGGAGTCATTTGAACTCGTAAAGCTTCAGGAAGCTGAGAAAATCGCGAAAAACCAATCGGAAAATTTCAAAATCGGTTTTTCGACTTCAGTATCTATATAGTGATTCTTGAGTATTTTGACGCGCTGATTTCGGAAATGGGGTCATTTGAACTCGTAAAGCTTCAGGAAGCTGAGAAAATCGCGAGAAACCAATCGGAAAATTTCAAAATCGGTTTTTCAACTTCAGTATCAATATAGTGATTCTTGAGTATTTTGACGCGCTGATTTCGGAAATGGGGTCATTTGAACTCGTAGAGCTTCAGGAAGCTGAGAAAATCGCGAAAAACCAATCGAAAAATTCCAGAATCGGTTTTTCGAATTTTGTATCTATATAGTGATTCTCAAGTATTTTGACGCGCTGATTTCGAAAATGGGGTCATTTGAACTCGTAGAGCTCCAGGAAGCTGACAAAATCGCGAAAAACCAATCGGAAATTTTCAAAATCGGTTTTTCGACTCCAGTATCTATATAGTGATTCTAAAGTATTTCGACGCGCTGATTTCGGAAATGGGGTCATTTGAACTCGTAAAGCTTCAGGAAGCTGAGAAAATCGCGAAAAACCAATCGAAAAATTTCAGAATCGGTTTTTCGAATTTTGTATCTACATAGTGATTCTCAAGAATTCTGACGCGCTGATTTCGAAAATGGGGTCATTTGAACTCGTAGAGCTCCAGGAAGCTGACAAAATCGCGAAAAACCAATTGGAAAATTTCAAAATCGGTTTTTCGACTTTTGTATCTATATAGTGATTCTTGAGTATTTTGACGCGCTGATATCGAAAATGGGGTCTTTCGAACTCGTAGAGCTTCAGGAAGCTGAGAAAATCGCGAAAAACCAATCGGAAAATTTCAAAAGCGGTTTTTCGACTTTAGTATCTATATAGTGATTCTTGAGTATTTTGACGCGCTGTTTTCGAAAATGGGGTCATTTGAACTCGTAGAGCTTCAGGAAGCTGAGAAAATCGCGAAAAACCAATCGGAAAATTTCAAAATCGGTTTTTCGACTTCAGTATCTATATAGTGATTCTTGAGTATTTCGACGCGCTGATTTCGAAAATGGGGTCATTAAAACACGTAGAGCTTCAGGAAGCTAAAAAAATCGCGGAAAACCAATCAGAAAATTTCAAAATCGGTTTTTTGACTTTAGTATATAGTGATTCTCACGTATTCTGACGCGCTGATTCCAAAAATGGGGTCATTTGAACTCGTAGAGCTTCAGGGAGCTGGAAATATCGCGAAAAAGCAATGGGAAAATTTCGAAATCGGTTTTTCGACTTAAGTATCTATATAGTGATTCTTACGTATTTTGACGCGCCGATTTCGAGAATGGGGTCTTTTGATCTCGTAGAGTTTCAGGAAACTGAGAAAATCGCGAAAAACCAATCGGAAAATTTCAAAATCGGTTTTTCGACTTCAGTATCTATATACTGATTCTCAAATATCTTGACGCGCTGATCCCAAAAATGGGGTCATTTGAACTCGTAGAGCTTCAGGAAGCTGGGAAAATCGCGAAAAACCAATTGGAAAATTTCAAAATCGGTTTTTCGACATAAGTATCTATATAGTGATTCTTACGTATTTTGACGCGCCGATTTCGAAAATGGGGTCATTTGATCTCGTAGAGTTTCAGGAAACTGAGAAAATCGCGAAAAACCAATCGGAAAATTTCAAAATCGGTTTTTCGACTTCAGTATCTATATACTGATTCTCAAATATCTTGACGCGCTGATCCCAAAAATGGGGTCATTTGAACTCGTAGAGCTTCAGGAAGCTGAGAAAATCGCGAAAAACCAATCAGAAAATTCCAAAATCGGTTTTTTGAATTTAGTATATAGTGATTCCCACGTATTTTGACGGGCTGATCCCGAAAATGGGGACATTTGAACTCGTAGAGCTTCAAGAAGCTGAGGAAATCGCGAAAAACCAATCAGAAAATTTCAAAATCGGTTTTTTGACTCTAGTATATAGTTATTCTTACGTATTCTGACGCGCTGATTTCGAAAATGGGGTCATTTGAACTTGTAGAGCTTCAGGAAGATGAGAAAATCGCGAGAAACAAATCGGAAAATTTCAAAATCGGATTTTCGACTTCAGTATCTATATAGTGATTCTTGAGTATTTTGACGCGCTGATTTCGAGAATGGGGTCATTTGAACTCGTAGAGCTTCAGGAAGCTGAGGAATTCGCGAAAAACCAATCGGAAAATTTCAAAATCGGTTTTCCGACTTTAGTATCTATATAGTGATTCTTACGTATTCTGACGAGCTGATTCCGAAAATGGGGTCATTTGAACTCGTAGAGCTTCAGGAAGCTATGAAAATCGCGAAAAAGCAATCGGAAAATTTCAAAATCGGTTTAACGACTTAAGTATCTATATAGTGATTCTTACGTATTTTGACGCGCCGATTCCGAAAATGGGGTCATTTGATCTCGTAGAGCTTCAGGAAGCTGAGAAAATCGCGAAAAACCAATCAGAAAATTTTGAAATCGGATTTTTGACTGTAGTATATAGTGATTCTCACGTATTTTGACGAGCTGATCCCGAAAATGGGGTCATTTGATCTCGTAGAGCTTCAGGAAGCTGAGAAAATCGCGTAAAACCAATCGGAAAATTTTAAAATCGGGTTTTCGACTTAAGTATCTATATAGTGATTCTTAAGTATTTTGACGCGCTGATTTCGAAAATGGGGTCATTTTAACTCGTAGAGCTTCAAGAAACTGAGAAAATCGCGAAAAACCAATCAGAAAATTCTTAAATCGGTTTTTCGACTTCAGTATCTATATAGTGATTCTTGAGTATTATGACGCGCTGATTTCGGAAATGGGGTTATTTGAACTCGTAAAGCTTCAGGAAGCTGAGAAAATCGCGAAAAACCAATCGAAAATATTCAGAATCGGTTTTTCGAATTTTGTATCTATTTAGTGATTCTTAAGTATTTTGACGCGCTGATTTCGAAAATGGGGTCATTTGAACTCGTAGAGCTTCAGGGAGCTGAGAAAATTGCGAAAAACCAATCAGAAAATTTCAAAATCGGATTTTTGACTGTAGTATATAGTGAATCTCACGTATTTTGACGAGCTGATCCCGGAAATGGGGTCATTTGGTCTCGTAGAGCTTCAGGAAGCTGAGAAAATCGCGTAAAACCAATCGAAAAATTTTAAAATCGGTTTTTCGACTTAAGTATCTATATAGTGATTCTCAAGTATTTTGACGCGCTGATTTCGAAAATGGGGTCATTTCAACTCGTAGAGGTTCAGGAAACTGAGAAAATCGCGAAAAAACAATCAGAAAATTCCAAAATCGGTTTTTCGACTTCAGTATCTATATAGTGATTCTTGAGTATTTTGACGCGCTGATTTCGGAAATGGAGTCATTTGAACTCGTAAAGCTTCAGGAAGCTGAGAAAATCGCGAAAAACCAATCGGAAAATTTCAAAATCGGTTTTTCGACTTCAGTATCTATATAGTGATTCTTGAGTATTTTGACGCGCTGATTTCGGAAATGGGGTCATTTGAGCTCGTAAAGCTTCAGGAAGCTGAGAAAATCGCGAGAAACCAATCGGAAAATTTCAAAATCGGTTTTTCGACTTCAGTATCTATATGGTGATTCTTGAGTATTTTGACGCGCTGATTTCGGATATGGGGTCATTTGAACTCGTAAAGCTTCAGGAAGCTGAGAAAATCGCGAAAAAACAATCGGGAAATTCCAGAATCGGTTTTTCGACTTTTGTATCTATATAGTGATTCTCAAGTATTTTGACGCGCTGATTTCGAAAATGGGGTCATTTGAACTCGTAGAGCTTCAGGAAGCTGAAAAAATCGCGAAAAACCTATCGGAAAATTTCAAAATCGGTTTTTCGACTTTGGTATCCATATACTGATCCTAGTATCTTGAGGCGCTGATTCCAAAAATGGGGTCATTTTAACTCGTAGAGCTTCAGGAAGCTGAGAAAATCGCGAAAAACCAATCAGAAAATTTTGAAATCGGATTTTTGACTGTAGTATATAGTGATTCTCACGTATTTTGACGAGCTGATCTCGAAAATGGGGTCATTTGATCTCGTAGAGCTTCAGGAAGCTGAGAAAATCGCGTAAAACCAATCGGAAAATTTCAAAATCGGTTTTTCGACTTCAGTATCTATATAGTGATTCTTACGTATTCTGACGAGCTGATTCCGAAAATGGGGTCATTTGAACTCGTAGAGCTTCAGGAAGCTATGAAAATCGCGAAAAAGCAATCGGAAAATTTCAAAATCGGTTTAACGACTTAAGTATCTATATAGTGATTCTTACGTATTTTGACGCGCCGATTCCGAAAATGGGGTCATTTGATCTCGTAGAGTTTCAGGAAACTGAGAAAATCGCGAAAAACCAATCGGAAAATTTCAAAATCGGTTTTTCGACTTTGGTATCTATATACTGATTCAAGTATCTTGAGGCGCTGATTCCAAAAATGGGGTCATTTGAACTCGTAGAGCTTCAGGAAGCTGAGAAAATCGCGAAAAACCAATCAGAAAATTTTGAAATCGGATTTTTGACTGTAGTATATAGTGATTCTCACGTATTTTGACGAGCTGATCCCGAAAATGGGGTCATTTGATCTCGTAGAGCTTCAGGAAGCTGAGAAAATCGCGTAAAACCAATCGGAAAATTTTAAAATCGGGTTTTCGACTTAAGTATCTATATAGTGATTCTTAAGTATTTTGACGCGCTGATTTCGAAAATGGGGTCATTTTAACTCGTAGAGCTTCAAGAAACTGAGAAAATCGCGAAAAACCAATCAGAAAATTCTTAAATCGGTTTTTCGACTTCAGTATCTATATAGTGATTCTTGAGTATTATGACGCGCTGATTTCGGAAATGGGGTTATTTGAACTCGTAAAGCTTCAGGAAGCTGAGAAAATCGCGAAAAACCAATCGAAAATATTCAGAATCGGTTTTTCGAATTTTGTATCTATTTAGTGATTCTTAAGTATTTTGACGCGCTGATTTCGAAAATGGGGTCATTTGAACTCGTAGAGCTTCAGGGAGCTGAGAAAATTGCGAAAAACCAATCAGAAAATTTCAAAATCGGATTTTTGACTGTAGTATATAGTGAATCTCACGTATTTTGACGAGCTGATCCCGGAAATGGGGTCATTTGGTCTCGTAGAGCTTCAGGAAGCTGAGAAAATCGCGTAAAACCAATCGAAAAATTTTAAAATCGGTTTTTCGACTTAAGTATCTATATAGTGATTCTCAAGTATTTTGACGCGCTGATTTCGAAAATGGGGTCATTTCAACTCGTAGAGGTTCAGGAAACTGAGAAAATCGCGAAAAAACAATCAGAAAATTCCAAAATCGGTTTTTCGACTTCAGTATCTATATAGTGATTCTTGAGTATTTTGACGCGCTGATTTCGAAAATGGGGTCATTTGAACTCGTAGAGCTTCAGGAAGCTGAGAAAATCGCGAAAAACCAATCAGAAAATTTTGAAATCGGATTTTTGACTGTAGTATATAGTGATTCTCACGTATTTTGACGAGCTGATCTCGAAAATGGGGTCATTTGATCTCGTAGAGCTTCAGGAAGCTGAGAAAATCGCGTAAAACCAATCGGAAAATTTTAAAATCGGGTTTTCGACTTAAGTATCTATATAGTGATTCTTAAGTATTTTGACGCGCTGATTTCGAAAATGGGGTCATTTTAACTCGTAGAGCTTCAAGAAACTGAGAAAATCGCGAAAAACCAATCAGAAAATTCTTTAATCGGTATCTATATAGTTATTCTTGAGTATTATGACGCGCTGATTTCGGAAATGGGGTCATTTGAACTCGTAAAGCTTCAGGAAGCTGAGAAAATCGCGAAAAACCAATCGAAAATATTCAGAATCGGTTTTTCGATTTTTGTATCTATATAGTGATTCTTAAGTATTTTGACGCGCTGATTTCGAAAATGGGGTCATTTGAACTCGTAGAGCTTCAGGGAGCTGAGAAAATCGCGAAAAACCAATCAGAAAATTTCAAAATCGGATTTTTGACTGTAGTATATAGTGATTCTCACGTATTTTGATGAGCTGATCCCGGAAATGGGGTCATTTGGTCTCGTAGAGCTTCAGGAAGCTGAGAAAATCGCGTAAAACCAATCGAAAAATTTTAAAATCGGTTTTTCGACTTAAGTATCTATATAGTGATTCTCAAGTATTTTGACGCGCTGATTTCGAAAATGGGGTCATTTCAACTCGTAGAGGTTCAGGAAACTGAGAAAATCGCGAAAAAACAATCAGAAAATTCCAAAATCGGTTTTTCGACTTCAGTATCTATATAGTGATTCTTGAGTATTTTGACGCGCTGATTCCGGAAATGGAGTCATTTGAACTCGTAAAGCTTCAGGAAGCTGAGAAAATCGCGAAAAACCAATCGGAAAATTTCAAAATCGGTTTTTCGACTTCAGTATCTATATAGTGATTCTTGAGTATTTTGACGCGCTGATTTCGGAAATGGGGTCATTTGAACTCGTAAAGCTTCAGGAAGCTGAGAAAATCGCGAGAAACCAATCGGAAAATTTCAAAATCGGTTTTTCGACTTCAGTATCTATATAGTGATTCTTGAGTATTTTGACGCGCTGATTTCGGAAATGGGGTCATTTGAACTCGTAGAGCTTCAGGAAGCTGAGAAAATCGCGAAAAACCAATCGAAAAATTCCAGAATCGGTTTTTCGAATTTTGTATCTATATAGTGATTCTCAAGTATTTTGACGCGCTGATTTCGAAAATGGGGTCATTTGAACTCGTAGAGCTCCAGGAAGCTGACAAAATCGCGAAAAACCAATCGGAAATTTTCAAAATCGGTTTTTCGACTCCAGTATCTATATAGTGATTCTAAAGTATTTCGACGCGCTGATTTCGGAAATGGGGTCATTTGAACTCGTAAAGCTTCAGGAAGCTGAGAAAATCGCGAAAAACCAATCGAAAAATTTCAGAATCGGTTTTTCGAATTTTGTATCTACATAGTGATTCTCAAGAATTCTGACGCGCTGATTTCGAAAATGGGGTCATTTGAACTCGTAGAGCTCCAGGAAGCTGACAAAATCGCGAAAAACCAATTGGAAAATTTCAAAATCGGTTTTTCGACTTAAGTATCCATATAGTAATTCATAAGTATTTCGACGCGCTGATTCAGAAAATGGGGTCATTTGAACTCGTAGAGCTTCAGGAAGCTGAGAAAATCGCGAAAAACCAATCAGAAAATTTTGAAATCGGATTTTTGACTGTAGTATATAGTGATTCTCACGTATTTTGACGAGCTGATCTCGAAAATGGGGTCATTTGATCTCGTAGAGCTTCAGGAAGCTGAGAAAATCGCGTAAAACCAATCGGAAAATTTCAAAATCGGTTTTTCGACTTCAGTATCTATATAGTGATTCTTACGTATTCTGACGAGCTGATTCCGAAAATGGGGTCATTTGAACTCGTAGAGCTTCAGGAAGCTATGAAAATCGCGAAAAAGCAATCGGAAAATTTCAAAATCGGTTTAACGACTTAAGTATCTATATAGTGATTCTTACGTATTTTGACGCGCCGATTCCGAAAATGGGGTCATTTGATCTCGTAGAGTTTCAGGAAACTGAGAAAATCGCGAAAAACCAATCGGAAAATTTCAAAATCGGTTTTTCGACTTTGGTATCTATATACTGATTCAAGTATCTTGAGGCGCTGATTCCAAAAATGGGGTCATTTGAACTCGTAGAGCTTCAGGAAGCTGAGAAAATCGCGAAAAACCAATCAGAAAATTTTGAAATCGGATTTTTGACTGTAGTATATAGTGATTCTCACGTATTTTGACGAGCTGATCCCGAAAATGGGGTCATTTGATCTCGTAGAGCTTCAGGAAGCTGAGAAAATCGCGTAAAACCAATCGGAAAATTTTAAAATCGGGTTTTCGACTTAAGTATCTATATAGTGATTCTTAAGTATTTTGACGCGCTGATTTCGAAAATGGGGTCATTTTAACTCGTAGAGCTTCAAGAAACTGAGAAAATCGCGAAAAACCAATCAGAAAATTCTTAAATCGGTTTTTCGACTTCAGTATCTATATAGTGATTCTTGAGTATTATGACGCGCTGATTTCGGAAATGGGGTTATTTGAACTCGTAAAGCTTCAGGAAGCTGAGAAAATCGCGAAAAACCAATCGAAAATATTCAGAATCGGTTTTTCGAATTTTGTATCTATTTAGTGATTCTTAAGTATTTTGACGCGCTGATTTCGAAAATGGGGTCATTTGAACTCGTAGAGCTTCAGGGAGCTGAGAAAATTGCGAAAAACCAATCAGAAAATTTCAAAATCGGATTTTTGACTGTAGTATATAGTGAATCTCACGTATTTTGACGAGCTGATCCCGGAAATGGGGTCATTTGGTCTCGTAGAGCTTCAGGAAGCTGAGAAAATCGCGTAAAACCAATCGAAAAATTTTAAAATCGGTTTTTCGACTTAAGTATCTATATAGTGATTCTCAAGTATTTTGACGCGCTGATTTCGAAAATGGGGTCATTTCAACTCGTAGAGGTTCAGGAAACTGAGAAAATCGCGAAAAAACAATCAGAAAATTCCAAAATCGGTTTTTCGACTTCAGTATCTATATAGTGATTCTTGAGTATTTTGACGCGCTGATTTCGAAAATGGGGTCATTTGAACTCGTAGAGCTTCAGGAAGCTGAGAAAATCGCGAAAAACCAATCAGAAAATTTTGAAATCGGATTTTTGACTGTAGTATATAGTGATTCTCACGTATTTTGACGAGCTGATCTCGAAAATGGGGTCATTTGATCTCGTAGAGCTTCAGGAAGCTGAGAAAATCGCGTAAAACCAATCGGAAAATTTTAAAATCGGGTTTTCGACTTAAGTATCTATATAGTGATTCTTAAGTATTTTGACGCGCTGATTTCGAAAATGGGGTCATTTTAACTCGTAGAGCTTCAAGAAACTGAGAAAATCGCGAAAAACCAATCAGAAAATTCTTTAATCGGTATCTATATAGTTATTCTTGAGTATTATGACGCGCTGATTTCGGAAATGGGGTCATTTGAACTCGTAAAGCTTCAGGAAGCTGAGAAAATCGCGAAAAACCAATCGAAAATATTCAGAATCGGTTTTTCGATTTTTGTATCTATATAGTGATTCTTAAGTATTTTGACGCGCTGATTTCGAAAATGGGGTCATTTGAACTCGTAGAGCTTCAGGGAGCTGAGAAAATCGCGAAAAACCAATCAGAAAATTTCAAAATCGGATTTTTGACTGTAGTATATAGTGATTCTCACGTATTTTGATGAGCTGATCCCGGAAATGGGGTCATTTGGTCTCGTAGAGCTTCAGGAAGCTGAGAAAATCGCGTAAAACCAATCGAAAAATTTTAAAATCGGTTTTTCGACTTAAGTATCTATATAGTGATTCTCAAGTATTTTGACGCGCTGATTTCGAAAATGGGGTCATTTCAACTCGTAGAGGTTCAGGAAACTGAGAAAATCGCGAAAAAACAATCAGAAAATTCCAAAATCGGTTTTTCGACTTCAGTATCTATATAGTGATTCTTGAGTATTTTGACGCGCTGATTCCGGAAATGGAGTCATTTGAACTCGTAAAGCTTCAGGAAGCTGAGAAAATCGCGAAAAACCAATCGGAAAATTTCAAAATCGGTTTTTCGACTTCAGTATCTATATAGTGATTCTTGAGTATTTTGACGCGCTGATTTCGGAAATGGGGTCATTTGAACTCGTAAAGCTTCAGGAAGCTGAGAAAATCGCGAGAAACCAATCGGAAAATTTCAAAATCGGTTTTTCGACTTCAGTATCTATATAGTGATTCTTGAGTATTTTGACGCGCTGAT
Organism: Plagiodera versicolora; assembly: GCA_037013635.1. Classification (NCBI taxonomy): domain Eukaryota; kingdom Metazoa; phylum Arthropoda; class Insecta; order Coleoptera; family Chrysomelidae; genus Plagiodera; species Plagiodera versicolora. The sequence continues at coordinate 941,760 of JAYMYH010000018.1, forward strand.
TTCGGAAATGGGGTCATTTGAACTCGTAGAGCTTCAGGAAGCTGAGAAAATCGCGAAAAACCAATCGAAAAATTCCAGAATCGGTTTTTCGAATTTTGTATCTATATAGTGATTCTCAAGTATTTTGACGCGCTGATTTCGAAAATGGGGTCATTTGAACTCGTAGAGCTCCAGGAAGCTGACAAAATCGCGAAAAACCAATCGGAAATTTTCAAAATCGGTTTTTCGACTCCAGTATCTATATAGTGATTCTAAAGTATTTCGACGCGCTGATTTCGGAAATGGGGTCATTTGAACTCGTAAAGCTTCAGGAAGCTGAGAAAATCGCGAAAAACCAATCGAAAAATTTCAGAATCGGTTTTTCGAATTTTGTATCTACATAGTGATTCTCAAGAATTCTGACGCGCTGATTTCGAAAATGGGGTCATTTGAACTCGTAGAGCTCCAGGAAGCTGACAAAATCGCGAAAAACCAATTGGAAAATTTCAAAATCGGTTTTTCGACTTAAGTATCCATATAGTAATTCATAAGTATTTCGACGCGCTGATTCAGAAAATGGGGTCATTTGAACTCGTAGAGCTTCAGGAAGCTGAGAAAATCGCGAAAAACCTATCGGAAAATTCCAAAATCGGTTTTTTGACTTTAGTATATAGTGATTCTCACGTATTTTGAAGAGCTAATCCCGAAAATGGGGTCATTTGAACTCGTAGAGCTCCAGGAAGCTGATAAAATCGCGAAAAACCAATCGGAAAATTTCAAAATCGGTTTTTCGACTTTAGTATCTATATAGTGATTCTTGAGTATTTCGACGCGCTGATTTCGAAAATGGGGTCATTCGAACTCGTAGAGCTTCAGGAAGCTGAGAAAGTCGCGAAAAACCTATCGGAAAATTTCAAAATCGGTTTTTCGACCTCAGTATCTATATAGTGATTCTTACGTATTTTGACGCGCTGATTTCGAAAATGGGGTCATTTGAACTCGTAGAGCTTCAGGAAGCTGAGAAATTCGCGTGAAACCAACCCTAAATTTTCAAAATCGGTTTTTCGACTTCAGTATCTATATAGTGATTCTTGAGTATTTTGACGCGCTGATTTCGGAAATGGAGTCATTTGAACTCGTAGAGCTTCAGGAAGCTGAGAAAATCGCGAAAAACCAATCAGAAAATTTCAAAATCGGATTTTTGACTGTAGTATATAGTGATTCTCACGTTTTATGATGCGCTGATTTCGAAAATGGGGTCATTTGAACTCGTAGAGCTTCAGGAAGCTGGGAAAATCGCGAAAAACCAATTGGAAAATTTCAAAATCGGTTTTTCGACATAAGTATCTATATAGTGATTCTTACGTATTTTGACGCGCCGATTTCGAAAATGGGGTCATTTGATCTCGTAGAGTTTCAGGAAACTGAGAAAATCGCGAAAAACCAATCGGAAAATTTCAAAATCGGTTTTTCGACTTCAGTATCTATATACTGATTCTCAAATATCTTGACGCGCTGATCCCAGAAATGGGGTCATTTGAACTCGTAGAGCTTCAGGAAGCTGAGAAAATCGCGAAAAACCAATCAGAAAATTCCAAAATCGGTTTTTTGAATTTAGTATATAGTGATTCCCACGTATTTTGACGGGCTGATCCCGAAAATGGGGACATTTGAACTCGTAGAGCTTCAAGAAGCTGAGGAAATCGCGAAAAACCAATCAGATAATTTCAAAATCGGTTTTTTGACTCTAGTATATAGTTATTCTTACGTATTCTGACGCGCTGATTTCGAAAATGGGGTCATTTGAACTTGTAGAGCTTCAGGAAGATGGGAAAATCGCGAGAAACCAATCGGAAAATTTCAAAATCGGATTTTCGACTTCAGTATCTATATAGTGATTCTTGAGTATTTTGACGCGCTGATTTCGAGAATGGGGTCATTTGAACTCGTAGAGCTTCAGGAAGCTGAGGAATTCGCGAAAAACCAATCGGAAAATTTCAAAATCGGTTTTTCGACTTTAGTATCTATATAGTGATTCTTGAGTATTTCGACGCGCTGATTTCGGAAATGGGGTCATTAGAACTCGTAGAGCTTCAAGAAGCTAAAAAAATCGCGGAAAACCAATCAGAAAATTTCAAAATCGGTTTTTTGACTTTAGTATATAGTGATTCTTACGTATTCTGACGAGCTGATTCCGAAAATGGGATCATTTGAACTCGTAGAGCTTCAGGAAGCTATGAAAATCGCGAAAAAGCAATCGGAAAATTTCAAAATCGGTTTAACGACTTAAGTATCTATATAGTGATTCTTACGTATTTTGACGCGCCGATTCCGAAAATGGGGTCATTTGATCTCGTAGAGTTTCAGGAAACTGAGAAAATCGCGAAAAACCAATCGGAAAATTTCAAAATCGGTTTTTCGACTTTGGTATCTATATACTGATTCAAGTATCTTGAGGCGCTGATTCCAAAAATGGGGTCATTTGAACTCGTAGAGCTTCAGGAAGCTGAGAAAATCGCGAAAAACCAATCAGAAAATTTTGAAATCGGATTTTTGACTGTAGTATATAGTGATTCTCACGTATTTTGACGAGCTGATCCCGAAAATGGGGTCATTTGATCTCGTAGAGCTTCAGGAAGCTGAGAAAATCGCGTAAAACCAATCGGAAAATTTTAAAATCGGGTTTTCGACTTAAGTATCTATATAGTGATTCTTAAGTATTTTGACGCGCTGATTTCGAAAATGGGGTCATTTTAACTCGTAGAGCTTCAAGAAACTGAGAAAATCGCGAAAAACCAATCAGAAAATTCCTAAATCGGTTTTTCGACTTCAGTATCTATATAGTGATTCTTGAGTATTATGACGCGCTGATTTCGGAAATGGGGTCATTTGAACTCGTAAAGCTTCGGGAAGCTGAGAAAATCGCGAAAAACCAAACGAAAATATTCAAAATCGGTTTTTCGAATTTTGTATCTATATAGTGATTCTTAAGTATTTTGACGCGCTGATTTCGAAAATGGGGTCATTTCAACTCGTGGAGGTTCAGGAAACTGAGAAAATCGCGAAAAAACAATCAGAAAATTCCAAAATCGGTTTTTCGACTTCAGTATCTATATAGTGATTCTTGAGTATTTTGACGCGCTGATTTCGGAAATGGAGTCATTTGAACTCGTAAAGCTTCAGGAAGCTGAGAAAATCGCGAAAAACCAATCGGAAAATTTCAAAATCGGTTTATCGACTTCAGTATCTATATAGTGATTCTTGAGTATTTTGACGCGCTGATTTCGGAAATGGGGTCATTTGAACTCGTAAAGCTTCAGGAAGCTGAGAAAATCGCGAGAAACCAATCGGAAAATTTCAAAATCGGTTTTTCGACTTCAGTATCTATATGGTGATTCTTGAGTATTTTGACGCGCTGATTTCGGAAATGGGGTCATTTGAACTCGTAAAGCTTCAGGAAGCTGAGAAAATCGCGAAAAAACAATCGAAAAATTCCAGAATCGGTTTTTCGACTTTTGTATCTATATAGTGATTCTCAAGTATTTTGACGCGCTGATTCCAAAAATGGGGTCATTTGAACTCGTAGAGCTTCAGGAAGCTGAGAAAATCGCGAAAAACCAATCAGAAAATTTTGAAATCGGATTTTTGACTGTAGTATATAGTGATTCTCACGTATTTTGACGAGCTGATCCCGAAAATGGGGTCATTTGATCTCGTAGAGCTTCAGGAAGCTGAGAAAATCGCGTAAAACCAATCGGAAAATTTTAAAATCGGGTTTTCGACTCAAGTATCTATATAGTGATTCTTAAGTATTTTGACGCGCTGATTTCGAAAATGGGGTAATTTTAACTCGTAGAGCTTCAAGAAACTGAGAAAATCGCGAAAAACCAATCAGAAAATTCTTTAATCGGTTTTTCGACTTCAGTATCTATATAGTGATTCTTGAGTATTATGACGCGCTGATTTCGGAAATGGGGTCATTTGAACTCGTAAAGCTTCAGGAAGCTGAGAAAATCGCGAAAAACCAATCGAAAATATTCAGAATCGGTTTTTCGATTTTTGTATCTATATAGTGATTCTTAAGTATTTTGACGCGCTGATTCCGAAAATGGGGTCATTTGAACTCGTAGAGCTTCAGGGAGCTGAGAAAATCGCGAAAAACCAATCAGAAAATTTCAAAATCGGATTTTTGACTGTAGTATATAGTGATTCTCACGTATTTTGACGAGCTGATCCCGAAAATGGGGTCATTTGGTCTCGTAGAGCTTCAGGAAGCTGAGAAAATCGCGTAAAACCAATCGAAAAATTTTAAAATCGGTTTTTCGACTTAAGTATCTATATAGTGATTCTCAAGTATTTTGACGCGCTGATTTCGAAAATGGGGTCATTTCAACTCCTAGAGGTTCAGGAAACTGAGAAAATCGCGAAAAAACAATCAGAAAATTCCAACATCGGTTTTTCGACTTCAGTATCTATATAGTGATTCTTGAGTATTTTGACGCGCTGATTTCGGAAATGGAGTCATTTGAACTCGTAAAGCTTCAGGAAGCTGAGAAAATCGCGAAAAACCAATCGGAAAATTTCAAAATCGGTTTTTCGACTTCAGTATCTATATAGTGATTCTTGAGTATTTTGACGCGCTGATTTCGGAAATGGGGTCATTTGAACTCGTAAAGCTTCAGGAAGCTGAAAAAATCGCGAGAAACCAATCGGAAAATTTCAAAATCGGTTTTTCGACTTCAGTATCTATATAGTGATTCTTGAGTATTTTGACGCGCTGATTTCGGAAATGGGGTCATTTGAACTCGTAGAGCTTCAGGAAGCTGAGAAAGTCGCGAAAAACCTATCGGAAAATTTCAAAATCGGTTTTTCGACCTCAGTATCTATATAGTGATTCTTACGTATTTTGACGCGCTGATTTCGAAAATGGGGTCATTTGAACTCGTAGAGCTTCAGGAAGCTGAGAAATTCGCGTGAAACCAACCCTAAATTTTCAAAATCGGTTTTTCGACTTCAGTATCTATATAGTGATTCTTGAGTATTTTGACGCGCTGATTTCGGAAATGGGGTCATTTGAACTCGTAGAGCTTCAGGAAGCTGAGAAAATCGCGAAAAACCAATCAGAAAATTTCAAAATCGGATTTTTGACTGTAGTATATAGTGATTCTCACGTTTTATGACGTGCTGATTTCGAAAATGGGGTCATTTGAACTCGTAGAGCTTCAGGAAGCTGGGAAAATCGCGAAAAACCAATTGGAAAATTTCAAAATCGGTTTTTCGACATAAGTATCTATATAGTGATTCTTACGTATTTTGACGCGCCGATTTCGAAAATGGGGTCATTTGATCTCGTAGAGTTTCAGGAAACTGAGAAAATCGCGAAAAACCAATCGGAAAATTTCAAAATCGGTTTTTCGACTTCAGTATCTTTATACTGATTCTCAAATATCTTGACGCGCTGATCCCAGAAATGGGGTCATTTGAACTCGTAGAGCTTCAGGAAGCTGAGAAAATCGCGAAAAACCAATCAGAAAATTCCAAAATCGGTTTTTTGAATTTAGTATATAGTGATTCCCACGTATTTTGACGGGCTGATCCCGAAAATGGGGACATTTGAACTCGTAGAGCTTCAAGAAGCTGAGGAAATCGCGAAAAACCAATCAGAAAATTTCAAAATCGGTTTTTTGACTCTAGTATATAGTTATTCTTACGTATTCTGACGCGCTGATTTCGAAAATGGGGTCATTTGAACTTGTAGAGCTTCAGGAAGATGGGAAAATCGCGAGAAACCAATCGGAAAATTTCAAAATCGGATTTTCGACTTCAGTATCTATATAGTGATTCTTGAGTATTTTGACGCGCTGATTTCGAGAATGGGGTCATTTGAACTCGTAGAGCTTCAGGAAGCTGAGGAATTCGCGAAAAACCAATCGGAAAATTTCAAAATCGGTTTTTCGACTTTAGTATCTATATAGTGATTCTTGAGTATTTCGACGCGCTGATTTCGAAAATGGGGTCATTAGAACTCGTAGAGCTTCAAGAAGCTAAAAAAATCGCGGAAAACCAATCAGAAAATTTCAAAATCGGTTTTTTGACTTTAGTATATAGTGATTCTTACGTATTCTGACGAGCTGATTCCGAAAATGGGGTCATTTGAACTCGTAGAGCTTCAGGAAGCTATGAAAATCGCGAAAAAGCAATCGGAAAATTTCAAAATCGGTTTAACGACTTAAGTATCTATATAGTGATTCTTACGTATTTTGACGCGCCGATTCCGAAAATGGGGTCATTTGATCTCGTAGAGTTTCAGGAAACTGAGAAAATCGCGAAAAACCAATCGGAAAATTTCAAAATCGGTTTTTCGACTTTGGTATCTATATACTGATTCAAGTATCTTGAGGCGCTGATTCCAAAAATGGGGTCATTTGAACTCGTAGAGCTTCAGGAAGCTGAGAAAATCGCGAAAAACCAATCAGAAAATTTTGAAATCGGATTTTTGACTGTAGTGATTCTCACGTATTTTGACGAGCTGATCCCGAAAATGGGGTCATTTGATCTCGTAGAGCTTCAGGAAGCTGAGAAAATCGCGTAAAACCAATCGGAAAATTTTAAAATCGGGTTTTCGACTTAAGTATCTATATAGTGATTCTTAAGTATTTTGACGCGCTGATTTCGAAAATGGGGTCATTTTAACTCGTAGAGCTTCAAGAAACTGAGAAAATCGCGAAAAACCAATCAGAAAATTCTTAAATCGGTTTTTCGACTTCAGTATCTATATAGTGATTCTTGAGTATTATGACGCGCTGATTTCGGAAATGGGGTCATTTGAACTCGTAAAGCTTCGGGAAGCTGAGAAAATCGCGAAAAACCAATCGAAAATATTCAGAATCGGTTTTTCGAATTTTGTATCTATATAGTGATTCTTAAGTATTTTGACGCGCTGATTACGAAAATGGGGTCATTTGAACTCGTAGAGCTTCAGGGAGCTGAGAAAATCGCGAAAAACCAATCAGAAAATTTCAAAATCGGATTTTTGACTGTAGTATATAGTGAATCTCACGTATTTTGACGAGCTGATCCCGGAAATGGGGTCATTTGGTCTCGTAGAGCTTCAGGAAGCTGAGAAAATCGCGTAAAACCAATCGAAAAATTTTAAAATCGGTTTTTCGACTTAAGTATCTATATAGTGATTCTCAAGTATTTTGACGCGCTGATTTCGAAAATGGGGTCATTTCAACTCGTAGAGGTTCAGGAAACTGAGAAAATCGCGAAAAAACAATCAGAAAATTCCAAAATCGGTTTTTCGACTTCAGTATCTATATAGTGATTCTTGAGTATTTTGACGCGCTGATTTCGGAAATGGAGTCATTTGAACTCGTAAAGCTTCAGGAAGCTGAGAAAATCGCGAAAAACCAATCGGAAAATTTCAAAATCGGTTTTTCGACTTCAGTATCTATATAGTGATTCTTGAGTATTTTGACGCGCTGATTTCGGAAATGGGGTCATTTGAACTCGTAAAGCTTCAGGAAGCTGAGAAAATCGCGAGAAACCAATCGGAAAATTTCAAAATCGGTTTTTCGACTTCAGTATCTATATGGTGATTCTTGAGTATTTTGACGCGCTGATTTCGGAAATGGGGTCATTTGAACTCGTAAAGCTTCAGGAAGCTGAGAAAATCGCGAAAAAACAATCGAAAAATTCCAGAATCGGTTTTTCGACTTTTGTATCTATATAGTGATTCTCAAGTATTTTGACGCGCTGATTTCGAAAATGGGGTCATTTGAACTCGTAGAGCTTCAGGAAGCTGAAAAAATCGCGAAAAACCTATCGGAAAATTTCAAAATCGGTTTTTCGACTTTGGTATCTATATACTGATTCAAGTATCTTGAGGCGCTGATTCCAAAAATGGGGTCATTTGAACTCGTAGAGCTTCAGGAAGCTGAGAAAATCGCGAAAAACCAATCAAAAAATTTTGAAATCGGATTTTTGACTGTAGTATATAGTGATTCTCACGTATTTTGACGAGCTGATCCCGAAAATGGGGTCATTTGATCTCGTAGAGCTTCAGGAAGCTGAGAAAATCGCGTAAAACCAATCGGAAAATTTTAAAATCGGGTTTTCGACTTAAGTATCTATATAGTGATTCTTAAGTATTTTGACGCGCTGATTTCGAAAATGGGGTCATTTTAACTCGTAGAGCTTCAAGAAACTGAGAAAATCGCGAAAAACCAATCAGAAAATTCTTTAATCGGTTTTTCGACTTCAGTATCTATATAGTGATTCTTGAGTATTATGACGCGCTGATTTCGGAAATGGGGTCATTTGAACTCGTAAAGCTTCAGGAAGCTGAGAAAATCGCGAAAAACCAATCGAAAATATTCAGAATCGGTTTTTCGATTTTTGTATCTATATAGTGATTCTTAAGTATTTTGACTCGCTGATTTCGAAAATGGGGTCATTTGAACTCGTAGAGCTTCAGGGAGCTGAGAAAATCGCGAAAAACCAATCAGAAAATTTCAAAATCGGATTTTTGACTGTAGTATATAGTGATTCTCACGTATTTTGACGAGCTGATCCCGGAAATGGGGTCATTTGGTCTCGTAGAGCTTCAGGAAGCTGAGAAAATCGCGTAAAACCAATCGAAAAATTTTAAAATCGGTTTTTCGACTTAAGTATCTATATAGTGATTCTCAAGTATTTT